>OX336419.1:10254672-11454672 GCA_946903255.1 Schistosoma spindalis | reverse complement strand
ATTTAGGAATGAAATTATTTTAGAAAATTAGATGAAAGATTCGGAATTCCTTCATCAATCAGAAGCGCTAGATAAATATGGCAATTGTCGCTATTCAGTGATCAATCAATCGTAAATGTCTCAGTTCTACAGGAGGTCATTAGAATTTGGAACTGAGTGTAATGGGTTCGAACCCTAAACAGGGTTCAAATCCCTTCAAAATTGTAGATACACAACTGACATATGTCATATACCACAAAACCTAGGCGTATCATTACGTTCCAACCGCATACAAATACCTCACATCAGAGACAGAATACATATTCCACTGGTTTTGATAATAACAATCTGTGAATAAAATAACAAACAGATCTGTTTTTTTTTTCTCGTAAGAAATTTCTAATTCTTTTAATTACACATTAGAATTGATTGTTTGAGAGGTTGATGTATTCCATTAATTTTCATTTGCACATACACACACAAACGACGAATATATGCTAGAACTAGTAATAATAATAATAAGAGTAATAGAATTGAAGCGATGATGGATAACTTACAGATTGAATAAACAAACGGACTAACATATGGGTACGCATACACCATAATCGTGTACAAAATACACTTAATGCTCATCCATGAGTAATATGTGTACATTTACATACTCACAGACACATACATACATTTACCTATACTGCTTATATATATTATCAGAGGATAAAGTGTTAATCTCCTTAAACTTTCATTCTTTATCATCATTTATTTTGAAAATTGAAAATTTACCACACATTTAAACAAAAAAAGACGTGAAGAAAATCTCTATTCATTCATCCATCCATCCATATGTTTGTACGAACATTAAATATGTCTCATTCACCAGTTATATATATTAAAAAAAAACAACCACACCTCATAAAATCTCCCCCGCTATACACACAAACATAAAGAAAAAAAAAGTGAACATTAAACATAATGAAATTGAAACAACCATATCAAACTACTAATAAACTAAATGAATGAATGAGTAGTAATGGAACTAGAAAACAGACTATTCGAATGAAAAAAAAGAAACACCTCCCCTACAATATAAGATAAATGACTTTGTGATTTGATTCAAATGAGTACGAGGGCGATTGAAAAGAAAAATAACAAATAAATAGACAGAAGACGACGACGACAACAACAACAACTACGTGTACATAGACAAACACTTTAATGGGATAAGATAAAAATCACTTTGATTTAATAATATTTTAAACTTTTTTCTTGTTGTTGATCAAATTAGTGTAATTACAATCGATGAATGTTGAGATGAAACTCTTCATGTAATGAAGAAAATTTGTTTATTGAATAAGTGTAAATGTGTGTTTATGCAAAGTGTGTACGTCCGCCTCCCACCTATTTTTTTTTCTATTTTAATATATATGTGTGTAGGTGTGTAAATAGATAAACTATGAATTTGATGATTTTCAAAGTAACCAACATAATGGTGATGATGAATGAAGATCATCTAAGTTTACTGATTTAAAACTGATATAAAGAAAAGAAATCAACATTAAACTGAATTAAAAAATGTATTAAGTGGTGGATGGTGGACAATGAAGGGCATAGTTAGATTATACTAAGAAAGGAAACTAATGAATCTGTGAAAGGATAGACTATTTATACTTACTTTTATTTTGATAATTATTATTCCTTTTGTAGGGTTAGGGATAGTGATTCAAGTAAAATTCTTTTAGTTTTCATATACATTTTTAATAATATGCTACTGAAATAATTATTAGTAATAATGTATGATATTCAACAAGATAAAAGAATTTATATGTTTTTTACTGGTATAATTACTATACTATTTATTGAGACCTGATTATTCATGACTGTTATTTGTAGAGGTGAGAACAATACACATTTTATAATAGTTAAGTTCTCTTAGGGAACTGTAGTGTAGTGTATTGTCTATGAATTATATTCTTCAGATGTTAAATACAATTGATACAAGTCAATTAATTAATAGAGAGATCTTCTTTTCTTCTATACAAAACAACTCATTAACAACTTGTAAGGCATGATTGACTTGACTCAATTTATATGAATCTAATTGACATATAAAAGAAAGTATCTGAATTATAAGATATTTTTGCGAGACTCTAATTTATGGACGAAATTTGAACGAATCTCAACTGATCTTGAGAAATATTAGACAATCAGCAAATAGTCAATATAGAGTAAAAATATATTATACAAAACCAAGGAAATATAGTGGATACACTTCTTATACACGGTTAAAAAATTTGTCAAGATTAGAGAGTTTCAGAGGTTCTCAAGTCAAAATGCGTGCAAAAGAGGAAATCATCCATACGGCTACAGAATTAACGGCCTCTGGAGCCATGAAAGTCTTAAAAACTCTTTCAGCCTCGACCACGTAGTTTCAATATTGTTTATGTGCACTCCGGTTGTTGAGTAAACACAATGCTAATTTGTGGATAACGACGCGATGCACATAATCAAACCTATGTAGGTGTCTGTACGCTCTCCAAACATTCGTATACATTGTAGTACATGGCTGCAGCCAGTATTACTGGTGTTTTTATTATTCAGTTCGCGATGATTGTCATAATTTGCCTTAGTTAAGAATTGTATATGAGGTCTTCATCACGAACTGACCTCAACTATAATGCCAGAAATTTATTTAGCCAAATGGATGAAAAGCTTTCGCGTTAAAATCCGGGATCTGTTATCTTATACCTGATTGGTTCGTTCAAAAGTTATAGTCTCACCGTTTTATTTGTTATAGCCACTCAATTATCACGTTTTGTACAAAGTTCCCTATGAACCGATCGTACGTTGTCATTAGGCACTGAAGTCTCTAAAACGCTTCTGATTGGCTCGTCCACAAATTAGTCTCGCCGATATTTTTATACAGATTCCTGAAGATATTTCTGTTTGATGTTTCATGATAGGTTTACTATATGTACCGCTTGTGCTTTGTCTAAGTGAGGCGGTTTCATGAAGTTGTTCTTGAAATATTTTAAAAATTAGATGTCAGTTGAATAATTTTCTCAAAATCTCCAAGAAAAAACCATTATTCATCTTTATTCTATTTTAAAGCATTTCGGTAGTCTACTTTTTAACCGACATAAATTGTATAACTCTCAGTTTATTTCAGTAAACGTCATGCTGGGCGACTACATAGTCCGAAAGCCATTAATCTACGCTTTTCTTATATTTCATTTAATTCGTGATATGTAGCGCAATCATTATTTGAAATAATTGGTGGATGACCAACTAATTTACTTTCAATTTCGATGTATATATAGGTCATAGTTTTCCATTAGAGAGTTGCTAAATATTCATCACGAAGCTAATCATCGATGAGCATAGAATTATTATTTACACAGATTTGATTGACTTATATTTAATATCTTAAATCAAGCGTCCCACCATTTAAGACTTCAGTAGTATAAAATCACGTGACTAGAGTCATTATTATTCGACTGTTTTTCACAAGATCTAGGAATTGTATGGACAATATTGGGATGAAGTCATTGACGATTTACATATACTAAATAAGATATACATTCAGCCACCGTTGCTAACCATCCACAGCTTAAATTGTAGAGCTAAATCAATATCAAGTGCGTTCCCAATTATAAAACAAAGTTGATCATAGTTTGATTTAATGTTTGACAGATCATGGATTTTAATTTGCGATCACAGAATAAATCACTCAGTATTTTTCTTGTTATGTTAACGTAGTTTAAAAGGAAAGTTTCGGTTTTAAAAATAATGGAATTGTGGCTAGCATTAATATTCAGGAAGCAAGACTCATTGAGTATTGAGTTCGAGTCTTTCAATGTAAACTTCAACACTGTGATGCATTTACATCCATATGACCAGTTCCAAATAAAATAAAAGTCACGAATTTCATTACTAATCATAGATTAAATATATTAAAAATTTGTAACCAGAAGGACAATATCAAGGCAATCCACTCAGGATGCATATATGCCAACAGAGACTAATCGAATACAGTCCTTATTATCCAGAAACATTAAGGTTAGCTCTAGATGACAATGGTTTGAATATTGAACTAATCTTCAAATTAAACCGAATCAATTATAACCATGTATTTAACAGTTTGATTAATTTCTTGAGACAACTTCCTAAATTTCTAGTACCAAGTGACAATTGACAGATTTAAACTATATCGAAAATCATACTAGTATCATTCAACAATCAACAATTATGGTCACATAATATTGTACAGGAAGTGTATTGAATGCAAGATAGAGCTTTTATAGATTCAATTCTTAGCAAAGTTATATATATAGAAACTACAACATTCTCACTTATACATCAGTTTGTATATATATTTTAATCTATTAAAGCCCGTTATTCAATCAATTTAATAGTGATTGTCATATTAGTCATTAAAATCGCTCGATGACCTATTCATTCGATCTTATATATGTTCTTCTTGAATCTTATTCATTTACATTGGTACTTTTAATCGTAATCAAACTGTTGTGCTTGATGGTCTTTTGATCTATACCATATAATTATAAACTGTAATCATAACTTTGTAATATCTTCTGAAATTTATACACTGTTGAGAGTTATCTAGTAACGATTATTAAAACAAATGATATACAAAGTATAAGAATAAAATTGAAGATATTCTACTACAAACATAACAGTTTATTTACTATTCCATGGTAAACTATTGTTAATAAATAAACCCGTTTCCATACTATCCCATCAGTTTTATTTCTACTCTATCATAAAATGAACAACTAAGAAACAAGTATAATCAATGGAGGAGTACATATTGAAAAATAAACTATTCAAAACGACAATAACAGTATTATCAAAACATTAAAGATACTACATGAATATACACATGCAAATAATAGTAATCATAATAACAACAACTTAAATCGGGTGGAGTTGTTATGCATATTTAGCTGCTAACTTGTTGTGTACAACATATCATATTTATAAAAATATACAAAAAAATGATGGACACACCTTGAATACTTATGAAGTTATTTACAGTTTAAACATTTGTTGGCGCCTAAAATTTTAGGTACTATTATTAGTTATTATAAATTTTAGGGTAAATTTTGTTTCTTTTTTTAGAAAAAAATATTCTCTTTATACGAATCGTTCTTTTTTTTCTCTTCTTGAACACATGTCATTCATTTATTATATCCATTATCTTATTAATAATGGAAAAGTAAAATTTTCCAGTGCAGTTTTCAATCAATAAAATTGTAATGTTCGTCTTTTTTTTCAAATAATTCGGTCAGGACAATTATTAGGAAGCTATTCGAATAAACCAATTTAAAATTACTAAATATTTATGATAAGTGTTAAATCTATCGAAGTGTCTAAATTATACGATTGAGATATGCGTGAAACTGAAGTTTGTCTGAAAGACGGTTCTTCATTGAGGAATTAAAAATAAACTAGTTACAAAACTCAACGTGTGAGGTATCTGTGGCATTAAGCGTATCTGTTAGTCTGAATTTAAAAGGAATTTCTGTACTAATAACATAAAGAATAATTATGACATATGATAGTGCAAACGACAACATTTGATAACACTTTATCAATAAGCAAAAACAGAACCAGGAGCAAACAGTTATTTAAACTGTTGTGTTTAAACAAAGATCAAACAACTATACAAAAACTGAGAATAACCGCTATAGGGATTGACAGAAAGGAATTATAAGGATAAATACAATAACTGTAAGAAGTATATGTAATTATTTAAGAATATTACACAACAAACTTGAGTTACAACATTAGCGTAGAACTTGCTAGGCACACTATTGTTTACTGAATATTAATAAGTAGTATAAAACAATACAAGAAAAGCTGTTGATAAGAAGAGAACGTAAACAAACATAATACTAAATGTTAACGAATTAACAGTTGTACGTGTCAACTCTACAAATATCTAGCCATTTCAGCATTATGTTAGGTTTGAAACCCTTACGAGTTCACTTAGTAAGTGAACGGAACAAAGACTTGTGACCGAAAACCAATAAGCTAGTTATTTGATGCGTCCCAGCCCCGCTAACTAGAGGAAAAAGTCCAAGCTTGGAATGGGGAAGTATATTCTTCAAACAGCCAAAAATAAATTAAAACGTATATATACAGCACAAAACCGTCCTTGGGGAGAGTTACCAAATAGCATACTAAAAGACACAACGGACCAATAGCATTTAAGATATTACTCAAGTGGGAAATACGACATATCTATATCTTTATTTCAATGTTCATATTAAAACTCAATGCTTGTTGAATAAATCTGAATGTTAAACGTACACTTGTTATAGCTAACAAATTATTTAGATACTGAATAATGTAGAGATTTAAAAAAACGACAATAGAGATGTTGAGAAAAACAACAGAATAATATCTGTTGGAATTCATGCATCTCATATATGATAGATGGAAGGAACAGTTATAAGGTGGTGTGATAACTTTCCATTTATTTCACATTATATTAAATTATTTTCTCTATTTTGCTTGCATTTATTATTTTATGTTCGCTTACTCTCTTAACTGAAGACGTATCTCTATCAGGCCAAACAGCAACGTCAATTTTAATCATTGTGATATTTGGTAACTATGAAAATATCAGAGCAATTCTGTATACATTATATTTATTTAAAATGAATATATCATCACAATATCAGTATTATCGGTAAAGGTATTACCAACAAATATTACGGAATGCATATGGGAATGTCCATTAGTATAACTGTACAAATAATATATATATATATATATATATATATATATATATATATATATATATCACGAAATAAATAATTCACAAGAAACATTTTTGTCAGAAAATCAAATTTAAAAAACTAAAATTAAAATGAAGGAGATAAAAATGACTTAGTGATAACAGAAAGATAGTGCACATTTTAGATACATAGGATTTTGGAAAAGTCTAACCAACACAAAGATATCATGGAAAAATACAAGCCATCAATCATATAAACAAACAAAATGAAATCAACATTTCGATAAAAAAAATATAATTAGAATGGTTTCGATTTAAAACGTTTTCGTCTGCCCGTCTTGTTAGGTTGCTGAAAAAGTAGAACATTGAGGTGATTTATTTTATACTAACATTTATAATACTGACATCTTGACAAGTAGTAAAAATAAATAATAAAGAAAAGTAGTTTGAATCATGATGAAATGGAGAGAACTGTTCAGATACGTATCGGAATGATAAACTACTAATTTTGTTGTTCCCTGACTGATCTTGTTTGTGAGACTTTTGGTAACAAGAATCCCAAACGACTCCTTTCCTACAACTCAATTTTCCAGCGGTAAGGCTAAAAATAGCTAGCCACAAAATTTTCACTAAAAAGTTGTAAGTGACCGACTTCGAGCAACCTTCTTTTAGGCTCTGAGGTCATGTCCTCAGACAGCAAAAACTAGCATTAATCCAATTCCAATTTCAAATGCCAAAAGAAATATCCTTCCCTAATATTCTTAGCCTGAAAGTGAAAATATGAGCACATCTTGGTTAACAAGATCACTATTTGTTGATAGTGATCATGGGCTCATAAGTGATAAGTTTTCAGATGAATTGCCAAAAATTCTCATAAAATGTAGTAGGTGAGGCACTGACATACTGCAGACTGATTAATTAGACTAAGGATTAGAGTTAAACTTTACAATAAATAAAGTTGAACATTCGAACTATAAGATTTGTTCTTAATAACTGAACTAAATGTTCCACGATATAAATATATGTGTAATATTATGATGTATGAGTATACCGATATGAAATTAACAACTGGAACGATGTCTGGTAACAAATAAGCTTCATGAAACTGATAACGTGATTGAATTTTAAGTACGCAGATCAATTAAACATGAAATTCTCATTCTAGTTGGAGTTCATCAACAAAGCGTATCCGCACATTCACGCACAAACACATCCATTCCGTACACATGAGACATGTAGGCGTAGAATTACAAGGACATGAATACAAGAGGTATGTGTATAGCATGTAATGATTTCCTGAGAAAAGAATAAAGTTATTAGGAAGGTAAAAATGATTGATTAGTTAATAAATTCTATCCAAAAGCGAAAATAAACCACATCGGAGTATAATAACATAGAAGCTATTATAGGGCATATATATTTATATACTTACACATTACTACTACTACTCATGATAATAATAACTTACTATTTGAGCATGACGACCTAATATCATTTCCAAATCACGTTGAGCTTTTTCTTCTTGTGCAGCAACAGTTGTTGGATCGACTAGGTCATCATCATCATCGACATCAGGTGAATGCATCGTTGAGTCGGCACGACCAGGAGTTAGTGAACTGAGTCGGTTAACAGATGATAACAGAATATTTGATGTTGTTAACTCGTGTGGTTTAGGATCAGTACTACTACTAGCAGAAATATTACTATTATTATAATTATTGCTGCTACTGGTACCAGAGATACGTAGAAGTGGTAAACGCCGTCGAGGTGTAAGTTTTTTCTTTATCACCTATATACATAGTTAAAAAAAAGTGATATTATTAAGAGTTAGTAACCCCCCTGTTATTTTTATTTAGAATTGAAGTTGAACAGTCCTCTTTTGCCAGAATAGATTGAGAAATTGGATCAATTGTGGCGTAGGCGGGATGTTCATCTGCCAACGAATGGATAAGTTCATTGAGCAGTAGTTCTATTTTATGAGTCTGAGATGTGGTCATTAAAAATAGAAAATATTTGTAAACGACTAGTGTTTGATTTTTCAGGGAAAAGATTGAATCACACCTCTTAGTGGTTCCCTGGAGTTGGTGGACCCTGTTTATCAGTTAATGAGAGCAGATAAGTAGAGATAGGGCTGCTTTGAAGGTATTCATTAAGAATGCTGTACAGACCAAGTGGGAAATGTTGGGGTTAAAGATAGGGTACTAGATAAAAATGGTTAATCGGTTGATAAGGTAATAAATCTTCATTGTGTAGACCATCTTGTAGGAGTTTGTTATATAATCATAATCTATATGATTAGCAACAATTGGTTACAATTGTCCAGTTGAATTCACCATTTTAATTTTATTTCATATATTTCTTATTCCCTAGTTCTATTCATTCCTTTAACAATATATATTCGCTATTATCTTAATTACGATGTCAATTCTTCTACCTGAAGTTTGTATTGATGTTGTTCAGAATAACAACGTAAACTCCACGACCAAACTATCCAGTTCAGAGAATAAAACTCTATCAATATCTCTAATCTTTTTCGGAGTTATTGGATTCTCTAGAGTAGAGATGATTGATTGATGAAGTATTCATTGCTGTTCGAAATAGCACGCGTACTGATGAAGTTGTCTAGAATGATAATGATAATTCCGTAATTAAATTAATTTAAGCAATGAAAGAATTCAATACTTTCATTAAAAACAGTCAATTAAGTTAGAAATCTATATTGAATTATTTCAATATTTGACTGATTATTTTAAAGGTGATTAACTATTTCAAAAAGATACACATTCATACTAAACTATTCATATTTGTTTCTAATGGACAACTTTTAAAAGATTTTTCCTTGGACAAAAATTCATTATTAAAATGAATTGATATATAACTTACTTCACGAACAAGTTGTTTACGTATACGCGTTTTTACTTCCATCACAAAATCTAACCACGTCCAAACACAATTATGATATTCCAGTGTTGGAATAAACAATTCAAAACGTGTTACATCAGTGATATTTTTTTGTTTTTCACCCTTAAAAAGATTTAAAAAAAAGGAAGATGGTCAGACAAAATTGTACATTGACAGAAATTAGACTTGGACACCACTAGGTCTCAGCTCAATGGTCTAAAGATTAAAGGTTCAAGTGCGAGATCGAAGGTCTTGTGTTAGGTTCCCTGTTTCAGGGTCATGGAGTTGTCCCATACTAGGACGGAACAGCCGTTCAGTGTTTCCAGACTCTCAGTGATTTCTTAATTCATATCGGTTCATGATTTCAATATAAAACGTAACTTCGAAAACACTTTTTATCCTATTTTCTAGACGGTATCAATCAGGAGCAGATTTCACACCACATAGAGGGAAGAGCACCAGCAGAGAAAATCCTTTCATAAAACTAAAACCTTATGAGCATTAATAATATACTACAAGATAAATCTCCAAAAACTTTATTTCACTGATCTGTGGCAATGAGAGTGAAATTTGACTGGTCACTAAATGTGAACGAACAGCCACGTGGCTTACTGACCACCTCTTATTGATATATATGTCAAGCTAACTGAAAGTGACTGATTGTAATTATGTGGAATAAAATATTGTCACAATTGAATTAAATACAACAATAGAGGGTGGAGATAGGAAAAAGCTTAGAGATAGGCGAACTAACAGGAGTGTAGCTTAAGTCAGCTACAGTTCAGCTACGCAACGGTAGATGGGGGGTAGGAAAATTAGAATCGGCATTCCGATTGATGAATTCAGCGCAGGATATTTTGATTAATGTCTCAAGATATAACAATCTGGTTCATTCAGGGACTTAAGTCCACTAAGTAAGGAATAGCTATTTTAGGAACAAGGTACTAAATAAAGATGGCAAAATGACTGAAAAGGTAGTAAATCTTCATTAACTGAGGTGGTTGGGACATGTATTACGAATGCCATACCACGGTCTATCTCAAGTGATGTTATCTGGTGTAAAAGTAGAATAGAAGAAAGCTAAGGGCGATCAAACGAAGATGTGGCACCGTCATTGACAAGTAGACTACCTCTAGATTACCTAGTTGAAGTCCGCGTAATTATTGCAACCAGGGGTTGGAGACTTCGAACGACATAGCTCAAAATAGTTTGCAATGACTCAGGTGCATGTATTCTTTGTCTTCCTCCAAATCCTGAGCGTCTGAATTCTTCGCAAATTTATTTTTACTTCACTAGGTTAAATTTTCTTCTTGAATCGTATCTGCAATGATTTATCACTTCAATTACCCCTCATACTGTTACTACCTCCACTACTGTAGGATTTTCCCCAATAATGCTCTCTGTGCTAATGGAGCGTGTCAATACGAACCAATGTATGTTTTACTTTGCGGCTGACTGCTCATTAACCAATTACAGTTTTTGACTAATTCCCTCCTCAGATGAAAGTTGGTTTATTTTCTGCCACAGCAGGTTGTTGATGGTCTTCCAAGTTTAAGTTCTGTACAATAAAACTGTTTTGATATTAGTGTTAAAAATTCTGACTTTGATGTTGGCTGTCAGTTTTTTTTAAGGTCCAGATATTCTTCATTCGTAGGAATGTTACCCTTGCTTTGTTAATACTTGTTTTCATATAAGCATAAGATCCTCCTTGTTTATCAATGATGCTGCCCAAATAATGTAAAGGCTTCCATCTTTTTCAAACTTTCCTCATCAAACGCAATTTGACTATTTTCAAAGATAATGATTTGCATTAACAACTAATGTTGGTTTAATGAAAATACGAGGATGCATTGAAGTGATTCAGTCAATGTCAAACAGTGCAACTTAGTTTTCAACACATCAAACTATTAGTCAGAAACTGTATAGTTTCATTTTATGTCTTTTCTAGTAATTAAAAACAGCTTCTAATCACAGAAAGTCAAATTGTCGACTACACTTTCTCTTTTTTTATATATGTATACATAAATTTAATTGAATAGCAACACGAAGATATAATCAAGCAAAACTAACCTTATAACTTAATCGTATTGGAAAACCAGGAATTTTTATGTATAGAAATACTTTGTTTTGACGAGCTCTTTCCTATTATATTAGTCAACACATAGAGATATACAAAAAAAGACAACACAGAAAAGGATTTTCTTTATAAAAAAAAGCAACAAATAAACAACATTATTTATGTTTACAACCATTACAAACAATCTTGATTGAATAAATAGGTTATGATTAATTTATAACTACCAATCAATCAATTTATCATAAATTATTCTGATCGGTGCATTGAGAATTCGATAGATCAGAATGATATTATCCACAGATCATCTTCAAGGTTATATTGCAGTGAGAAATGCAAATACGAGAATAGGATACTATGAGTAATCAATTTATTCACGTAGTCAAGGATACTTTTCATCTATCTTTATTCAAATTATTATATGAAAGGATGGCTATTTAGTCATTTGCGTAAAACCATTAAAAATAATGCATATAATTACTAATTAAATTGGGTTCGTAAATAATTGCTATGCTCGAAGGATTAAGATATCACTTAGAACTGGAGAACGGAACAAAAGTCAGTAACACAATAACAGAACAAGCTAAGCTATTTAAATGAGTCCCAGACCTGCTAACTAGAAGACCAAATTCAGCCGAGGGTAATGTATGTTACACAAGTAATCAGAAGCAATGACAAACAAACACACAACTCATGGATATATAAACAATACAAAAATGTCCTTGAAAGAACGTTACAAAATCGCTTACTAAAATAACAAACGAACAAATGATATTTAAGGTCTTTCCAGATGGGAAACACAAGATGAAGGTAAAAGTGTAAGCTTTGGCGCCAAAGTGAGAAATTCAAATTTCCATAATAAAATAACAAAACTAAAAAAGTTACCAAGTGATATCTGGGGATCTAGCATCCCCAACAATAATAAATACGAATGTATTGAAATCTCAGTTCATGATGAAAATTGTTTTAAATAAATTGAAGAACACATCAATCTCAACAAACTATTTCAGGCTAAACTTAATAAAATATATACTTGTTGTTAATAGTTCCTAATGGAGACACTAACAAGCTCCAAGCTGGTACAAAGTTTAGATTAAACAAGAGACTGTTGTCAAAACAATTTCGTTGATTCATCACTATGTTTACTAAATCGTCGGCTCATTATTTCTCTTGTTATTTTCTCTTCCAAATTCTTTCATACACAGCTTTTCACACCTCCATCTCACACCATAACACACTTAGATTCAGGCTAGACAAAAACCTGCCAAAGTCTGAACATTAAGCCATCGACAAAATAAAGATTAATAGACTTTTCTATTAAACGAAGAAAAAAAACTAACTTACCTGCATCACATCGACTGGATTCAATGGTATATTTGTGTTGTTATTATTATGCTTTGAATGATGCATAGCGATTTGATTAACTGATGTTATTTGATCCATTGGTAGAGATCCAGAATTCATTGGATTATACCATGACATATTCAAAGAATGAAGATGATTACTAGAGGTTGAATGAATCGATTTACAATATGTGCATATATTGTTTACAGGTAATAATTGTTGTAAATATAACGATGGTTGTTGCATTAACATGATAAAATTATCGGTAGTATCGTTATAATCTGAATATGTCAATGGTATTGAAAAACATTCATTAGATTTATGATTATGTGATAATGATGATTTAACGTCATATTCATTCGTGTGGAAAAGATTGGGGAATTCCAATTCGCTACAATTTTGAAACAAAATATGGAAAAAAGGAGTAGGAATTATGTGTGATACATGTGCGATACAATATGTTTATATGTTATATATGCATGTATTGGTCAAGTCAGTGGGAGTAATGATTTAGTAAGTAAGATCGCTATTTTTTGAACAAGTAGGTCATCGCTCAAAACTTAGCCAAGTCTACTCAGATTTGAGCATCCAGGTAGCGTATTATTAGTTTTCATAAAATCAATATAGTTTATAAGACGAGTAAATAGATCTGTACTTATCAATATCGGGTTGTGAAGATTATCGAATGATTGATGTCGAAATATACACCCTGGCTACCCTAATATATAATTAGCGACTTAATTCGCGTTGGCGAATAACGAAATTAAAATAAGTCAAATACGAAAATAAAGTTTTGACTACGTATATTTCATAAAATCGATGATCCTAACAGACAATCAGAGAGACGAAGAGAAGAGGACAGAGCGAAATGAAACGGATTGGAGAAGACATGTGAGCCAATACCTTCCAACCAAGCGTGAATTGATGTTTATAGTCAGACAAAAATAAGTTACAGACATGTAATGAGTAAGATAAGAAATGCACATATAAACGCTTACATAAAAACAGTCACGGTTGATAAGGGGATGAGTGACAGGACAAAAATGTGGCTTGATATAGTACCAGCCCTTACACAGGTTTCTAATGGCGGTCTAAAACATTGATCGACCCATGATTTCAACGAAGTTTTAACAAGCGACTAATATCGAGAGGTAATCCTCACAGTTAAACCATGTCGAATATCAGTCAGTTACTCATTCTCTAATAACATTGAGAAATGGTTAGGCGATACCACAGATTAAAGTTCAACATGTGAATCAGTAGATGACAGTCTCATTGGTCTAAAAGATAAGTGTTTACTGTAAGATTTGAAAAACCTAGAGCTCGATTCCTGACGATTTTGTGCACATGTTACGGTGAGAAGTCCCATATCAGGGCGGGGCAGTTGTCCGATACTTCCTGGTTTTTAATGGTAATCCACGAAGTACACTACTATATATATATATTCAATAACCCGTTGAACCTACTTTTGGCTCCGTAAATAATCGGTTATGGGTAACTTTGTGCGCATATTCATCATTTGTAATAATTTAGACGTTGTAGCAGAAGACGACGTAAGCGATAGTGACGATGCTACTGTTGTTCCTGTCCCTGATCCTGTTGCATTATTACTTAATGCATTCCAATCATCATTGACACTACAATAATTTCGTCCAGATACAGCAGCTTCGATTGTTAAATTATTTGATGGAATGAACACTGATGCTGTTGTAGCCGCCGTTGAAACAACAATCGGCATCGATAAATCTGACGATATATTTTCTAAAATATCTGATTGATGAGATTGATGGGTAAAATTTAATGGTTGTGGCAATGATGATGAAGCTGATGGTACTGATTCACTCTCATTCTTTAAACGATGAGGTAAATATCGGAACAGATAACGTCGTAGCCATGATTTACTGAGTAAACCGATATTCTCTGATGAGTAACCTAAAGTTAGTGATAGAAAAATGTACATCAATTATCTAAACATCATTATTAATAATATAAGAAGATCCATAGTGATAATAGAATTTCATGTTTTAAACCAATGAACACCTGGAAGCACTAGACGGTTAGTTCGTTCTACTATGGGACTTCTCAGCAAACACCATTACAAGAGATCGAACCTGGTACCCTTCAATATCGCACGCACACATAACCTTTAAATCACTGAGCCGATATCCAGTGATGTGTCTAACTTCAATCAATTCACAATAATGCGCAACCACCTCCTATTGTCGTGTATAGAGACCACTAAGGAGTCTTATATTAGGAAAAAATGGCAACCCAGTGAATCCAGGTTCTTAATGAGAGTTTGGCTAAGATCGATTGGTGATTTCAACCATGAACACGGCGCATGAATTGATAATGATTGTTTCAGACTCATCGCTGCATTCCACATAGTATATTAGTATAACCCCTCGTAGTCTGTGAAACCACTGGTAACTATCACTCCATAAGAATTGCATTTGTGTAAACTATTTTACAGGGGTCCTAGGTTATATCCGTCAACGACTAGTTACACTTGGGACATCATTGAAAACTAGGAAGCACTGGACAGCTATTTGTCCTCGTGTGGGACTCTAAAGTATTATGAACCCATGAACTCACTAAAAAGTGAAACATATATATCAGGAGTAAAACAGTTGTTATTAATGACATTGTCGTGTTATATCGTGAATTAATTGGTAAGGTTCTTTGTTATCGCTATCATATTCTACACTGTTCAAATATTGAATTAACAGAGAAATTTATTAAAGCCCTAAAATGTCAATGTTAAAATCTGTTTCTTAAAAATATGTGTTATTGCAAAAAAAAGAAATAAAGGGGAATAACAAACTTTGTAGCCTACCTTTCAGGACATTATTACTCTTAATTTTCAACGGATAATTACTAATAGGTAGGTCACGTGTTTCTCTTATTTCCCTGATCATATGCTTTTATTTGATCTACAAACTGTTGTCATATCTTCTCTTATGCTCAACGTATTTTAACTTAAATAGGGACTATGTATACCAATTGTTATTCTAAAGGCCTTATTTTGGCATACATTGTATTTCCTAAGTTACTGTGTTGTCTGTCGTCTAGCTGTTTATTCATTTGATCCCGTAGACTATTTTTTTATTTAATGTAATCTTCGGATAGAGAGATTTGTCCTATTATCTTCTTTTCCTACTGGTTCTTGAGAAGAGAAAGTATCTGAGACAGCTCATCAGCATCAGTAAAGCTGAACTATTTAGTTTCGTTATTAATATAGTCTATCCAAAAGGTGAAGTACATTACGGATATTAGAAAGTTATGAATCAAATTCCTTGCATATCTAACACTAGAGCTAGTGGACATTTAAAGGTCATCAGAAATTATACCAACGAGACAAAATTTGACTTACGTAGATTATCTGGATTTGTAGAGAGATTCGAATCCAGATAACGAAATGCATCGCTACTGATACCACTGCTACTCCCAACATTGTTTTGTGGAATAAAAAACGGATGACTAGTAAATGCAGATGAATTAATGCAGTCTAAAAATAACAATGAATTCGGTTAATGAGCTACTGTGATATTGGTCCAATTATTACTGAAAATTATATCTTTGTGAGAAAAAATGTACATGTACAAACGCGTATCGATCAATAGATGATACACAGTCTATCCAACAAATACGTAAACTGAGCTATTAGAGTTGTATGCTTTCAAATGGTAGAGGGTGGAGTGAGTCCGCTTTTCCAAAATGTTTTAATATGGCAACATGTTTATAAGCTTTGCCAGAGAAGTACTACTTACTGCATTAATGTGACGAGAGCGTTTTTATGGAAGTGTGAAGATGAAAACCGGATGTCTGGTGCTTGAATCGAATTGATGGATATGAAAGGAAGAGAAGCTGCAACATTTCAATTAGAAAACTATAATCTTGAAGCAACGAAAAACATACAAGTTGTTCGGGTCGACGTGTTAACAGAGAACCCCATACTTAATACACCCTATCACAGAGCGTTTTGTGAATTTCACTTTGACGGATTTCATATAATTAAACTATAAATGTCATTGATTGACATTAGGTTAACGATCACTTAAAATTACTTTTCATTGAACCTAATTTGAAGGATTACAACACAATCGATTGGTGTCAAATTTTAGTAAACACAAATCAGTTGAAAATTTTTAACATGGCTTCACAGTGGTAAAGGTACATGGTAATGCTAGAGTTTGTAACTGAGAAACTGTCCAGTGGAAAATAATTCCAAATTTTTAAGGGTCCGGTTTGATTAATTAGGACAATTTGTAAGATTTCTAAAGAGAAACGGAGCGGGATGTTTGGATAAATAACGTGTCTATAAAACACAAATAAACTGTACAGTTGGTGGTGATTAGCTACAGATAAAAAAATGATAAACCGATAACCAACTTAGAAAATTAAACAAAGTATTTTTAGTTAATCAGAAAGTTGATAATACTAAGAATAAGACAACAGGTGAGTGATAAAGGTAATCAGACGTTAAGTTGCAGGTTCAAGTCACTATTCATTTGCCTCGATTTAGGGAGTCAGCTATTATGTTTATTAATATTTATTTATTTAAAAACATAAACATTAGTACAAGGAGGCACCAAACACATATGCGCCACACTTCTTCATTCGATTTCAGTAAGGGTCTGAATACTACCAAAGTGCCCACACTGAAGCGGATGGTTTCCTTAGAGGGCCACACCCCGAACCTTTGATATAGAGGTTAAATCCACAAGGCAATGGAGTAACATTAAAAGATGCATTCCCATAGTAGCCGATGACCAAAAATAGGTTCATAGGCTATTTCTTCCTTCAGGATACTGGAGCCCAAGTGCATCACTGGTTTAGAATAAGGGTTTCTCAACTCCCCTAGATGAAATCTTCGTGTCCACCAACCCGGTTAAAGCGCCGGAGTTTCGCTTTTCGTCCTCTCAACACCCCCACCGCGAGAAGGCAGTAGCTGAATAAACGTGGTCATGTAAGAGCATTTCGACAGGAAGAGAGGACTTTCGACATCCTCGGCCACATCAGGGCATTTGGGAGTCAAGTAGATTGAATTACTCCCACATTTGGACATGTAACTAGAAGTCAAGTACTGGAATCTGTACCTGATAAATGAGTTATTAATTAAACCACAATTCATCAGTAGGTAATTCAAAATAAGAAACAAAACACGAAACATTTCGGCAACAGTAATAGCAAATATAGTAAGACATAAAAAACGATATTATTGTAGTTTGAAAATAATGGATAACACGAGAGAATGTGAAATTTCGAGAACAAAATTAAAACTCGAGATTTAGCAGACGATAAAGAATGAATTCAGTTGCAACAATTTGAACGACTTCTACATGAATCATTCAATAAACATAATCACAGGCCAGGATTATCAAATGGACTCTTCTACCAGGAATTCTACACATATCCACACACAGTTCACACTACTAGTCAGCAGTGACTTCGTGGATTAATGGCATCTTTTAAGTTCCCAGAAGACTGTTATCTTCTCTCTCTCTCTCTCTCTAACTCAATGAGTTAGAATATCCCCTAGTATTACATGTCTGTTTAATGCTGCATCAAAACAATTCGTCATTCGAGATACAATCCAATGTTTCAACCCAGTACTGATTATTACATAGGTCTATCATAATTAATAATATAACCGAATCCAAAAATTTCCGATGTGAATAAGTTTGTGTCTAACCGTTTATATATATATATATATGTAATCGCAAAAGAGAAACGTTTAAACTAACCTCCTATTGGGTTTGCTACAGTTGCAGTATGAACAGGGGTAGCGGTGACAGTATTAGTAGTAATAGTAGTATCTTCAGTTTTTTCAGGAAAAAAGAAAGGCATCATAATCCTATAGAATTGCTTACTCATCTACAAAACACAAGAAGAGATGTGTAGAAATAGGTATAAAAGATAAGGAAAGGATTCAAGTCATTGTGAAACTATGTGGCAAAACAATGTTTCGATCAATACGAGATTCATCTGATGAGAATATCGTTAATGTTTTTAGTTTACTATTATTGTTATTATTGTCATGAATCAATGCGATGAAACATTTTTTTCTCTAAATAAACCCGACGGCATCATTCAGTGGTGCAAATTCAAGTCAATACAATAGAAACGACTGAAATCCACCGGTTGCAGCTTCACACCAGAACTCCGAAAATTACCTCTCGAAGCTCGTCACTAGTGAGCACATGATAATTATCAGTATAGGGTTGTGGAGATTGTTGAATTTCATTGAAATCATAAACCCACTAATGTTAGACCATCAGCGAAAACTTGAAAGGATTGGATGACTGTTTTGTCATAGCATGGAATTCCTCAGCAGTGCGCATCTACAACCCCTCACTTCAAATTCAAGGGTGGAACCTTTTGTCTCGCACAAATGCCTAACCTCCAGACCACTGAGCTGGTATTTAACGGTACTAATGTCTAGTTCTAGTGAGAAACCCCGGTCAGTAGAGTTCAACCGAATCAGATGCGAAGCAGTTACCTAGCAACCACAATGGAAGATGATCACGCACTATCGTGGATTAATTGATGTTAAACATTAGTACCGTTGGTTGCTGACTCAGTGATCTAGGGGTTAGACGTTCGAGCGCGAGATCGAAGGATTTGCGTTAGGTTTTGACTACTTGAAGAATGAGTGATCTACAAGCTAGTTTCCATCAATCGCCTACCATAATTTATCGTTTATTTTGCGTTCATATAAACGATAGGATTCAAGAAGAAAGAATGAATTCATAGAATTTTAAAACACTGAAGGTCAGGAGGAAATCCATATGGGCTATTGTGGCTAATTCTGAAGCCGTGTATCCTACTCCATGTATAAAACCATTGATTACAACAATCGCCCAAGACCCAACCGAGTTATCTGAACCTATAGATGCGATTTATTTTAGGCAGTTCATGAATTTATAAACAGCGGTCATGCCTTGTTTTATTATTCCTATTATTATTTATCAGAAAAAATGAATACCTTGTGTCTAGAGAAAAAACCTACTTAGAACATAAAAGCACGCAAAGGTTTGTTCTTTTTTCCACTTACCTGTAAAACAATTGGTGCAACACTGATTTCCATTGCTTCTTTCACAGATATTCCACCAACTGGAGCCAAATCAGAACAAGCAATACGTAGAATTGGACCACCAGCATAACGACCGCCAGATACATCAGGAGCTAAAACTTCCTAGTAATAATTTAAGCAAAAAAATAAATGATGAAATGTCAGTGTACATATAAAGTAAAGATAAGATCACTTTATTTAAAACAAATAGATCACAAGGAAAAAATATCAAATATATAAAGGCGGTGAACAGTGGAGTTCGATCGTATGGAGTGTGAGGCAACAGCCTACTAGTGGCATCAAAAAACGATCGTAAAGTATCGATAACTTAAGTTAAACGAATTAACCATTGGATGCTGAATCAGTGGTCTAAATAGTTTAAATCACGAACTTATGTTAGCTAGACACCCAATCATAACCAGGAGGCACTGGATCGTTGTGACTAATCGAGTTCGACAATGTGGAGAATGATATATTTATCTACCACAGGTAACCGGACATGATCGAGTAATATCGCAAGTTGATATACCACTGGATGGCAGTTCAGTAACCTAGAATTTAAGTGTTTGTCTGTGAGACCCAAGGCTTTGAGTACAATATCTTGTAGTGGAGTTCTGAATGAGCACTGCTAAGAATGAATGAAACATCAGTCCAGTACTTGCGAGTTTTCAACATTGATCTAGCTAAGATTAAATTATGATTTAAACCATGGAAACGTGACAGTTGCTATTATTCAGTAATTAATCAATAGTAGTCCTTATATATCACGTGTAAGACAATCGAAAAGTAGTGATAAAAATGTATAAACACTTACTCGATAAAATGAATTCGGTGCCAAGCTACAAACACGTATCCAACCTAATTCTAAACGATGTGAACCAGAATCATCTTGACGATGTGTTTTTGTATAAATAAAACCACGTAGTTCCACATCAGCTAAACCTATCTGTCCATCATTTTCAGTCATACGCCATCGTGCATGCTCAAAACACACCTAATGATTAAAAAAACATGATTGTAAATTTTTTCTTTAACAAATAATATTACACTAGAAAAAATAAAACCTTTATTGTATTGACTAAAATGTTACACTGAAAATAAAACCGACATCAAAATGTTGTATTGGGAATAAAACTAATGTCATAAAATGTTACATCGATTCAGAAAACGCTTGAACTTGCCTTCCTATCTTGAATTATCAGAAAATAACGCCAAGTAATGTAGTGCTTTGGTTTCGAGTCTTCCAATATTTGACACAGTAATAAATTTTAGCCAATCGATAGTAGCATACGAGTACATACATTTTAGCCAACACTCACACAGCTCAAACAAACTTAAACACAGGTTGTTCTCGATGGAAATGAAGCAACTATTAAATGATCCTGAGATTATTCATCTATGATTTCCACTAAAAATACCCATGCTTTCGACATTACAAATGTGGCCTCGTACTAGAGCATGATCAGAGTCAAGATACCTGCTCTTGAATGACAGTTTTCTATCGGACCTCTCCAACGTTTATTAATAGCGATATAGTCTATTTTTGCCCGTCGTTCAGTCGATAGTACGAGTTGCCATGTCAGACGATGATTCTCGTTATCCTTAAAGTGGGTGTTTACCAAGAAAAAACAGTTGTCTAAGCCTAATTCTAGTAGAGAAGATTTGTAGCTCAGGTGGATGATAGAAGTCTATCCGAAGTTTGTGCTGATGATGTCGTTCAGAAGAACAATAAAATCTCCACGACCAAACCATCCAGCTCAGAGAACAAAACTCCATCATAATTCTAGCAGCTGGTTGTCTTTATCTGTTTGCTGACCTGAGACACCGTAAGAGCTATACCATTGTTTCTCACTTTGGTTCTAATGAAAATAATTATGCTTTATTAACAACTTAAAATTGCTCCTCCAACTTCCCTTCTTTCCTTTTTTTAAGCACAACGTTCATAACAAGTAAATATGGAGCTTAAACTTAAACTGTGAGCATATATGAATTCACTATGATCATGATTTGTACCAAACACTCAGCTTTGGATGCTTTACAATAACTGTAAACTTAATGTATAGTTCTACTAAACAAACCCACTAAATACTTAATTGATATATGCATCCTGACCGTTGTTGCTACCTTGACGTGGTGGTCGGGCTTGCCTATCTTGATGAAGCAACTGAGCTATACTGGCTGAAACAACAGTTCCTCAAGGTCCTACCATGCCAGACAGGTCGGTTGGAGAACGGTAAGACTATAAGCAGCAACTCAAGGTCTGAGGGCGAAGTCGTACTGCTGACTGTACAGAGGTGTGACAGCAGTAAAGTGTTTCCCTCGGACAACCAGCATGACAGCGATGCTGCCTTCCCACAAGGAGGGGTGGGGTTAGAAAAGGTCGACCCTAAAAATGCACACCTCGCCTTATCCCACGGATATCCGTCTCCGGCGGTAAGGTCTCAACAAGTACGGAGCTAACACAAAAATTACTCATAAAAAGGTCGTATGTGACCGACCTCAAGCAGCTGTCCCTCGGGCACTGCGGTCACGCTCTCAGGTCACTAAGACCACCTCTACTCCAATTTCCTTTTCAGGCACCTCCAGAAGAACCCTTCCACGGTGTGGGCAACCGGGAAGTGATAACCGCCCTCATACCTCTAACAGCACTCAAGACCACTATATTAATAGTCAACCTCCCTCTTCAATTCCTATTATTCCTCCTACACTGATTTTATACACTGAACTTCCTCTTTTAGCTTCCTCCTCAAGTGTCACCACAGTCAACGATTCTAGTGCTAAAAACATTGTCCCAGGTCTACTGAAACGTCGCTCCAAACTATACATTGGAGCCTTCAACGTACGCACACTATGCCATATCGGTCAGCAGGCTTCCTTGGCTAAAACCTTAGAATCACGTACCATTGATGTATGCTGTGTCTCCAAAACACGCATACAGGATCCTAGTGTGGTCATTCACTTGACCTCACCTCGGCAAAACGGAGAGCCAACGAGATACACCCTCCGTGTATCTGGCGACCCGATAGCTAATTCTCGTGGACTGGCAGATGTAGGCATAGCACTAAGCATGAGGGCGGAACAAGCGCTATTAGAGTGGATCCCCGTTAATAGTCGTCTATGCGCTGTTCGGCTAAACGGCTCCGTAAGAACTCGGAAGGATAGGGACACACGTTGTTGCCTTTTCGTCGTTTCTGCTTACGCTCCCACTGACTGCAGTACGGATGGAGTGAAAGATGAATTTTACAGAAAGCTGTCTGAACTTCTTCAGAAAGCTAAACGTTCAGACATAGTACTCGTAGCAGGCGACTTTAATGCCCAGTTAGGTAGCCTAAATGAAACAGAAAGACATTTAGGTGGGTATTTTAGTATTTCGGCACAGCGAACAGATAATGGTGATCGTCTGCTGCAACTGTGCTCAGACAATCGTTTATTTTTAGCAAACACAAATTTTAAGCATAAGGAGAGACATCGTCTAACATGGCGACCCCCTGCACCAAACCAACGATGGACTCAAATAGACCATATTGCCATCACTCATCGTTGGAGGGGGTCATTAGAAGAAGAAGTACCTGTTTGGACTCCGACCATGACCTAGTACGAGCACGCATCTGCTTGCGCCTCACTGGACGCAAAAGGGCCACACAAAAAAGACTCATTAGAACCGAATTGAGTAATGAGAAAGCCAAAAGTAGGTTCCAGGAACAACTGAGGTCACACTTAGATGGTTCTGAAAACGAGACTGACCCAGATGTTGCTTGGAAAGTTATACAAGCAGCTGTGGAAACAGCAGTGACATCTACCAGTGATTTAAACCACAGGGTTACAAAGAACCAATGGATTTCGTCAAGGTCTATTGCACTGATAGATTCTCGCAAACTCATCCCATCAGGTTCTGAATACGATGAAGAGCGTAAAGAAATCAGATCTAGATTAAGCAAAAGTCTAAAGAATGATCGTGAGAAGTGGTGGGCAACGAAAGCAAAAGAGATGGAAAAGGCGGCGATTATAGGGAACACAAGACAACTCTACAGACTAATAAAATAAGACGCTGATGAAATGCAGAGTCTTTTGGTAGCACTGAGCAACAATGCTAGAATGTTTGAGATGCGCTTTTCTCCCTCTAAATGCAAGTTGTTGCTTCAGGACTGGTCTGCATCAACACCTGAACTAAGGATAGGGAGTGAAGTAGTCGAACGCGTCAACAACTTCACTTATCTTGGAAGTCTGATCAGCCCTAATGGGTTGGTGTCTGATGAAATCTCAGCACGGATTCGAAAAGCTCGTTTGGCTTTTTCCAACTTACGTCATCTATGGCGAAGGCAAGATATCCGTCTGTCAATAAAAGGACGAGTATACTGCGCGGCAGTTCGTTCCGTTCTACTATACGACTGCGAAACATGGCCATTAAGAGTTGAAGATACTCGTAAGCTACAAGTATTTGACCACAGGTGCCTTAGAAATATTACTGGCATCTACTGTGATTATCGGGTAAGTAATAGTGAGGTTAGACGCAGGGTATTAGGGAATGATGGTAAATCAGTTGATGAAGTTGTGAATCTTCATCGACTGAGATGGTTGGGCCACGTGTTACGTATGCCTGAACACCGATTACCACGACGCGCAATGCTGACTAGTGTAGGGGATAATTGGAAGAAAGTTGGGGGCGCCCAAACCAAAACGTGGCATCAGTGCTTGAAGTCACTAACTTCTGGTCTGAGCCATGTTGGAAGATTCAGACTGCCTGGTTGGGGTCCGCGTGACTATCGTAACCAATGGTTGGAGACTCTGTGTGACATGGCTCAGAATCGATCACAATGGCGTAGGTGTATACACTCTCTGTCTTCCTTAAATTAAGAGATTAAAATCGCTTCATAACTTTCTAGGAACTAATTCTTTCTTCCTGTACTATCTCGTTATACACAATCTTTTTTCTATATATTACCACCACTGAATTAACTACTCCTATGAATCCGGTGTTCATCTTGTTGTGCTAATGCGGTATGGCAACTTGGACCGATGCACATACGTGCCCAACCGTAGCTGCTACCTTGACGTGGTGGTCGGGCTTGCATATCGTGATGACCCAACCGAGCTATATTGGCTGGAACACATGTTCCTGCAGGTTCTACCATGCCAGGCAGGTCGATTGGAGAACGGTAAGACTATAAGCAGCAACTCAAGGTCTGAGGGCGAAGTCGTACTGCTGACTGTACAGAGGTGTGACAGCAGTAAAGTGTTTCCCTCGGACAACCAGCATCTGCAGCGATGCTGCCTTCTCACAAGGAAGGAAGGGGTTAGAAATGGTTGACCCTAAAAATGTCACACCTCACCTTACCCCACGGATGTCCGTCTCCGGCGGTAAGGCCCTTTGAAGAACGAAGCTAACACATTAAAAACCTCTCACAAAAAGGCCGTGCGCGACCGGCCTCAAGCAGTTGTCCCTTGGGCTCTGCGGTCACGCACCCAGGTCGTTAAGACCAACACTAATCCGATTTTCTTTTCAGGTTCCTCAAGAAATACCCTTCCACGGTGTGGGCAGCCGGGAAGTGACATCAGCCCTCATACCCGTAACAGCACACGAGACCAAGTTGGTCACATTCAAATCCTTCCTACACCTGCTAATAACTCTCTTATCTCCACGACTAACCCTTCTTACGTCCCTTTATCACCTCGCCCCACTAATGCGAACGATTCGAGTACGCGGAATGTTATACCTGGTCTCCTGAAACCACGCTCCAAACTACACGTAGGAGCTTTCAACGTCCGAACACTGTGCCAAATAGGACAACAGGCTTCCTTAGCTAAGACTTTAGAATCTCGCTACATCGATGTGTGCTGCGTCTCCGAAACGCGCACACAGGATCCTAGTAGTGTCATTTATTTGACCGCACCATGTCAAAGTAACGAACCAACTGGATTTACGCTTCGTGAAGAGCAGACTAGAGAAAACCAGGCTGGTTTTCGACCTGGACGTGGTTGTATTGATCAAATATTCACATTACGTCAGGTCCTAGAACATAGACATACATTCAGACGCCCCACAATGGTAGTATTTCTCGACCTTAAGGCGGCATTTGACTCTGTTGATCGTGAGGTTCCATGGCAGTGTTTGTCACTGAAGGGAGTACCAAAGAAGTACATCAACCTTATAAAGGCTGTCTACTCGAACACAACTGGTCGAGTGAGAGCTTATGGTGAACTGTCATCAGAATTGATTACCTCAAGTGGTGTTCGTCAGGGCTGTCCGCTCTCTCCATTCTTGTTTAACTTTGTCGTTGACGTCCTTTTAGAGATGACACTTTCCTCATCTAAATTTCCAGGAGTTGAACTTCTACCGGGAGATCCACTTGTTGACTTAGAATATGCCGATGAGATAGTTCTATTTAGTGAATACGCTGACAGAATGCAGAGTCTGCTGACCACTCTAAGCAACAATGCAAGCATGTTCGGCATGCGATTTTCTCCCTCGAAATGCAAAATGTTGCTTCAGGATTGGGTTGCGTCGACACCCGAACTAGTGATAGGGAGTGAAGTAGTTGAGCGTGTTGACCGCTTCACTTGTCTTGGGAGTCCCATCAGCCCTTGTAGTCTGGTGTGTGACGAAATCTCAGCACGGATACAGAAGGCCCAACTAGCTTTTGCCAACTTGCGTCATTTGTGGCGTAGGCGAGATATCCGTCTATCAACCAGAGGACGGGTTTACTTCAAAGCAGTTCGTTCTGTCCTACTTTATCGCAGTGAAACATGGCCGGTAAGAGTAGAGGATATTCGTAGGTTACTAGTATTCGACCATAGATGTCTTCGAAATATTGCTCGTATATCCTGGGATCATCGAGTAAGTAACGCAGTTGTTAGGAAACGGATACTAGGTAAGGATGGCAAATCAATTGATGAAGTAGTGAAACTTAATCAGTTGAAATGGCTGGGACACATGTTACATATGCCCATCCACCGACTACCCCGATGTGCTATGTTCAATGGTTTAGGAGTAGGTTGGAAGAAAGCTAGGGGCGGCCAGACCAAAGCATGGCACAAATTCATGAAGTCACTGACAAGTGAACTGAGTCATGTTGGTAGGTGTAGACTACCTGGTTGGGGACCGCGAGATGATAGCAACCGATGGTTAGAGACCTTGAATGACATGGCTCAAAATCGTTTGCAATGGCGCAGGTGCATCCACTCTTTGTGTTCTCTCAAACTCTAATCTTCTGAATTCTTCATGTCCTTTATTTTCTTTCCCAATTTATTCCACTGGACTATACTCCTTCAATAACATCATCAAACCTTAATGTCCCCTATCTCTACTTATAATTTCAGTACCTCTACAACTATGGGATTTGAATCGACAACTGAATCTCTGTGCTAATGTGGTTTGGCAACTCGAACTGATGTACGTACGTACGAAGTTCTACGTTGTTACTGACTGACTGCATATACGTGCCTGGTCCTACGTTGCAGCTGACTGACTGACTGACTGATTGATATATGCATCTGTGCTTATAAATGTTCTGTTGCGAAATGCTACCTAATTACTCTTTTTTCTAATAACCTTATTGAGCTAAAATCCCAAGTGTCAGCACATCTTTTAAATGATATAAGTATCAGAAATAAAATAATAAATAATATCAGGAGTTTTGTAGTGATTGTAGTAATTTCAATAGTTGAGATCATAAATCAGTTGAAGCTATACCACCATGGAAAACCTGGAAGTACTGGACGTCCATTTCGTCTTATTGTGAGACTTTTCAGCAGTGTGTATCCATAATTAATAATTATTGATTGAAATCTTTACACAGTTGAGAAAAAAGTGGCTCAAAATTTTCAAAGTGCAAATTTACATTACTTATGAGTAGTAATAAAAAGTGGATCAAAATAAAACGATGGAACAGATTTACTTCACTTCGTCGAACAATTTCCGCTGGTTTACTATCACCACCATCCATAAATGACGATGATAACAATGACTTATTACCACTTTTTGATATGACAGTTTCAGTATTATTATTGTTATTTATAGTGTTCGTAGTAGGATGAGTTAAATGGTCTATAGAAGATGCACGATGTAAATTTATTCTATTTTGTACATAAGTTTCTGATTCAGTATTGTTGGTTTGAATAATTCGATTAAAATCCTCATTCGCTGAAAGAACATATAAGCACCAAATAAAAAAAGTAAAACAACACATTAATTGATGAATAAACATTTACATTACATAGTTAGGGAAATTTTAATTTATAAACTACATGGATTGTAACTAACATTATGAACCGATTAATGTTAGACCACCATTGAAAACCTGGAAGCATTTTAAGGCCGTCTCGTCCTAGTATGGGACTTCTCAGCAGTGAACATCCACGATCCCAACGTCCATTGCCCTCAGGATTTAACAGAGGTCTAACATTGGTCGGTTTATGATCTCGATTCAAGTTCAACAATCTCCTTAACCCTATACTGATAAATGGATTGTAGTTAGCGATGGAATATAGAATGTATGTTCCGTACTATTTAGAACTTGTTAGCCAGGCGTATATATCTCACAGGTGTTAATTTTCATACTGGGACTCGAGCCTAGTGTTTTTCGATTCAAATGACTTACAACCAAGATCAATGTGTGAGGACAGTTTTCTTCAGATTTTTTTTATTAACCGCTTTTTTTCTGTAAGAAACTTGTTGAAATATTTTTGTGCTGAGAATTCTATATTGTACCAAAATATAATATTGAGTAAAGTCATAAATAAGGACCTTATACAAATATGTATTGGTCTAAGTTATCAAATAATATCATCCAAGTCAGATGAAATTCTAAAGACAAATGCCAGGGCATTAAAAGTAATAATAATATTATTGGTAGTAGAAATACATTAGATCTAGATAAGATGATACGAGAAGGAGTGAATTTACGGAACTAAGAGAAGTATAAGATAATTTTGAAAATTATCATTCAAAATTTTGACGGATCTGAAGAATACAGAAGGCCTATCATTCAACGTCTCTTCCTCTAACCACAACAGTGATTATGGTAAACTGTAAGGAGTATAAGTACTCATTATTTATAACTTAATAACAGATTACTTATTTAAACTATCAGGTATTTTGTATTAGAACTTCTTATTCTCTTGAACAGAGTAATATCGTACATATTGCGAAAAGTAGTGAATACACTATGGATATCTAATAATCGCAATCAATTATTGAAGGTATAGGATGAATTGATTTACAAAAAGATCACAATAATGTAGACACATTTATGCATTATTCTTCAAAAAACTTTGAGTTCGTAACATTTAAGACGCTTTCATGCCTTCTAAGGCACATATATTTGCTCTTGTCAATTACTCATGTGTGATTGATAGATATATGCACGCTAGTATATATGTGCCTGTATACTTACTTGCATAAAGTATGTTGGAGGTTACACGCGAGTAATTATCAAAAGGCAAATGTATATGTGTGGTAGAAAAATTAGAATAGTCCACGGGAACGTAAAATGGTACTAAATGTTACAAGTTTTAAAAATTAATTTACTACGTTCTATTCTGAAAATTCATTCATATTTATAGCATCACCATACTGCTGTCTATAATCAGTGTTTCCAAATAACACTGATACGGTTAATACGTCTACTACTCTGACATTTATCCTGATAATTTCATCATTTATGACTGATTAATTCTTTTTATGGGCAACGTTGTGGGGCGAATTTATTGATTATGAAGTTCAATGTTTTGGATTGGAAACAGTTAGACTACAAAACATTGAAATAACTAAAATAACTTACATGTTTTTTGTATTAAACTAACATTATTAGAAGTTGTAATTGATGATAAAATCTCATTATTAAATGATAATAATGATGAAGATGCTGATGACTTATTCGTTGGATGATAACGTCTAAATGACATTGCTTTACGTATATGTCGACGTTGAATTTGTATTTGTAATTGTTGATAATGTCCTAAACGCTGTGATAATATGCCATTTAAATCAATAATACGAGATTTCAATTGATTAATTTGAGTTTCCAATTGTCTGTCATAAATAATTTATTTTTTTAGGAAAATGAATAGATATTTATTCCAGTGCCAAAGAGGTGAGGAGGAAAATAAGAGTATTAAAAAATTATATATATGTGTATATATAATATTTATGATCAATAAAAACACTTTAGTGTTAAGCATTAAGGGCTCGTTGTAAAACTTGACCGTGGGGAGGGTACTCCGAATCTTTAATTCTATTTGAGTACTATCGATCAAAGAGTTATGAGATTTTCCAAGAACATTTGGTTGACATTTGCCCAGTATCATGAAATAAAGGTCTTAAAATTCTCCTACTGATTTATCTTTGACTTATTTGACAGTGAAACATAATGTACTCGATGTCAGAGTTATGTCGAATAGTAGACTAGACCATAACTTGATTGATAAGATTCGACCACCATAAGGGATCAGACAAATAATGCGATTTCCCATCAGATCTATCAAAGTAGGACGTGAAGAATAGAAACCGGTCTCGTCATTATAAGAAATAAGGATCTTTCAAATAGGAAAGTTTTTCTTTTCTTTCTATGATATCAATCCAGTGTTAATTATAGCTATTTAACATATATATAGTCTATAGTAAAATATGCATTTTACGCAATCATCAAAACGGTCGAAAAATTTCAAGTGTCTAAATGAATTTTCATCATAAATTTCAAGGAATGTAAAACTGAAAGATTTAAACGATCGTAAAATAACTAATTGAGGATTTTTCTCTCAAATCGTGATGTTCGAAAGCGTTTTGTTAATGTTGTCCTGGTCGTATCTAAATACCGACGAATGACACCTACCCAATGTTTCTTGGTTTTAAATGCTTATCTAAAGTCAATGAGGTTATTTCCTTCTGATATGGAACTCCTCAGCAGTGCGCATCCTCGATCTAATAACATCATACTGACAACTGTTATGTGATTAATTTCTAAAGGAAATGTTCAAAGTCCTAGTGAGAAGCCCTAACCAGTGGAACTAAATCGTGTTTGTTGTAAGGTAGTTAACCACTAAACAGTTCAATCAATCCTGATATTATTGGTAAGTGATTAAAATCCAACCTTGAATAGAATATGTTCACTCAGTTCTCATTAATTTATAATATCTGCATCTTAGATAAGACACTATTCTGCCTATTAAATTTAGTGCCCACTTTACACTAGCTCAATGTAACTTACTTTATAAGTATAAAACCAAGACGGAAACGAATTTAAGTTTCAAGCAATCGACTATATTTGTTTACATTTTGGAATTTGAGTTTGTTAGAATTATCAGATAGAGTTATGTTGAAATTTGGCGTTAAGTACAAAGTAGGGAAGACAGTTCTATTGTACGAATCTGAAACTTCAAAAACCACTAAAACGATCAAAAAGCACAGTTATTTGTAAACGGTTGTCTACACAAGATACTCAATATCCATTGGCCGAACATGATCAACAACAACCCACTATGGTAGAGAACAAACCAGCTTCCTAATAAAGAGTGAATTAAGAAGAGACGCTGGAAGTGAATAGGACATACATCACAGAAATTATCAAACTGCATCACGAGGCAAACCCTAACTAGGTTTAAAGAAGGTCCAAGAAGACATTGCGTCCACAATCGGAGGAAGACTTCAAAAGAACGAATAGCAATCGGAAACAACTGGAAAGCAGATCTGAGGACAGAGTTGGTTAGAGAATCCTGATGGGCAGCCTACGCTCAACTAGGGGGTATAACAGGCGTAGGTAATTAAGTATATATATATATATATATATATATATATATATATATATATATATATATATATCATTCATAGGAAAGCGAAGAAATTATTTGGTTAGTCACATGTACTTATTAGCCGATGATTTTTGATAGACCCACTGCATCAAACTCCCACAATAAAGAAAACATATTTACATAACATGGATAAAGCTGATAGCGAATGATTGTCATTTCATAACATAATTATTTGTGTGATGTACAACATTACATAAAAAATTATACAATTTACTGACTCACCGAGCGCTTTGTATACAATTGACTAATTTCAGAGTTAAATTTGATGTTGTCGATGTAACATTGTTACTACTGTCAGTATGAGAGTGATAAAATGCTGTAGGATAAGAATGATCAATTAATGTATTATTAGCATTTAAGCCTAATTCTTGCATAGTTTGTCTAACGTATGACCATAAATAACGTTCCAGTTGACGTTGTTCAAAGATCAAACGACGTAAAGTCTCTTGATCACGTAATATCGCTAAACGAACTTGTGATTCAGACATTAGACCAAATGTCAAGCGATTACGTTCCAATTTAGCCTAAAAACAAGGTAATTGTAATAAAACGATTATTTTAAGTGAATTTATGCCGAAAAAACAACTTTCATTGCTATAATGGATTGTTATACAAGGATGAAACGGCAGTCCAGTAATTCCATGTTTTCAGTGATGGTCTAAGAGCAGCTCGTCAAACAAAAACATCATTGGATGTTGGCTTAATGGTGTGAAGATTACGAATTCACAAGTGGGACCGAAGACCCTAGGTTTAATTTCTAGATGCACTCTGCTAGGGAGTCATATACTAACAGGAAACGGGAGCTAAGTACTTCCACGTTTAAACTTATGTTTTAACTAAGATCAGTTCACAAGTTAAAAACTATAAAAACTCCATAATCTCCACAAGTACCCACACACTAATAATAAAATAAAATATTTAATAGGATTAATCATTTTAGCTCCACACTGACGTTAATCTGACTGTGAAAGGTTGGATCTAGAACGCGTTAGCGAGGTGTTCCATTTTAGACTAATGAACCAAGGTGAAGATGTTCAGAAACTCTCTCTGTTTGGTCATTGTCGTTTTCGAAGGATTGCTCGCATCCACTGACAACATAATGTTAGTAATGTGTGCTTGGATGTATTAATGGTGACTCAATTAGCATTGCTATTCTTGAAACACTAGTTTTTATAGCTTGGAAATGTGTTACGAATATCAAGCCAAAGGATTCAATATTGTGTATACTTTGATGATGCTGAGATTAGGTGAGAAAACGATTCGGTAAGTTTATGACATAGAAGATAACTGGTATATGTCAGTCTATCAAGACAAAATACTTATAATGTATATCATGGACTTATTTTAGTTTGACAACATATTTTGAAAAGTAAGTGGTAACCAACTCAATGATTTGAAAACATATGCGCTCATTATTAACCCTGAAGGCCGCAGGTTTTTTCTTTGAAGGGGATTGGTGAATGTGAGCTGTGTTGAGGAGTATCATATTCAGACAAGGAAGTAATCCAATGCATCCTGGTTGTCAACTGTTGTCTAGTTAAAGTCAGTTCACGATGTGAATAATGTACTAAACAATCTCAAAAAACCCCTGTATCAATATATTTTTTTTGGAATAATTAAACTACCTTTCTTTGTGGTTCAATATACAACAAAAGATCGTTCACAATCTCTACAATCATATGATATTGGAGCTAAAAAATATACAAAAAAGAAAAGAAAGCATAAATGAATAAAACAATGGTTTGTATGAAATATACATTCCATGTTCAATATTTGGAAAGATAAATGTTCTAGTATGGCCATAAAATAGAAGCATTCATTAGTAATCTTGAGATACTCTTGTGGGTCTGTGTGTTCATGGTCTCTGTTAAGGAACCCCCAACTACCTACTCACTGTAATGATGATGTTTAAATAACAGCTCTCCGTCATGTAAAATATAAAACTCAAAAATTTCTACATACCTCTTGTACTAAACATATTTTAAAGAATGATATCAACTAATATATATATATCAACATAAAACTCACAGAATTTGTGGAAACATTTAGCGTATGATGCAATAGAGTGACTGTGTCAGCTCCTTCCGGATTACGAACAACTTCTGTTTCATCTAGTGACTGTAAAAAAATCAAAACAAAAAGAAACAGACGATTTTAATGCAGCACCAACAAAACATATCAGGTCATTGAATAAGTATTTAGAAATTACAGGATAAGGAATAACATTTGCAAGTTGTATACATTTATTATTCTTGGGATAAATTATAATTTGAGAGTATTGCATTAATAAATACTTTACAGGAAAGACTTTAACAAGAGCTCTGAAATTCATGAAATTAGAATAAAGACGAAAATCGAGAATTGATAAAATTCAGATAATTCGATTTGAAATGAAGTGGTGGACGGGAAATCTGTTCAACGACACATATAAACTATTTAATGTTACCATGAAATGTCTGTGTCAAAGTTGAAAAAAAAAATCAATTAAGGTTATTTGATAACTACCTAGTCATCATGACCGAGATAGGTTAAATACACATTCCTCTTGCATACATGGGTCAGGTCGGAAAGATTCGATAGCGAATGTATCTCTTACAAACAGTTTAGGTTCAAGATCTAATTCCTGGAGTTCTAGTGCGATTAGTAGAGATTAACCGTATCGGGTGTAAAAACAGTTGTCCACCGTAAGCAATGAGAGATGGTTCCACACTATCTTAGACTGTTTGACATTATACAGATACATCATTAGGTGTCGCCTCAGTGGTCAAGAAGCTTAGAGACCGTGTGCGAGACCGAAGGGTCCATGACACAATCTCTAATGACGCAGTTACGAGCGCGCACTACTGAAGAGTTCCGTGTCAAAATGAACCAGCTGTTTATTGCTTCCTCGTCTTTAATAGTGATCTAGCTAAGATTTTGCCAGGTAGATTAAAAAACCCGTCTCATGGAAAATTTTTAGGATTCGGAAAAAGCCATTGAAATTAGAACTTACTAACGGTGGGATCAGATGTGGAAGTGGTAAATTCGCTGGATCAGCAGGTTCATAATGTATATAAAATACTTCACATGAACAACGAGATATCATACGTTGTAGTTGAATAGGACGAATATAATCCGTATGGAGTCCAGAACTAGAACTGGTGACTGTAGTAGTAGCCGGTGTGGTTGTAGTTATCGCAGAAGTAACGTTATTACTCAGTTTTGTACCAAAGGTCAATGTAGTTGTTCGAGTTAATGAATTCTTATTATTACTAATATTATTACTGCTTGAAGGGGATTTTGGAAAACCAACACATGCTGTAACTACACCACCGACGGATCTACCACAACCTACTACTTCAGGTCGTCCACTTAATGCATCTTCATCAGCATTCAAACTATGATGTGTCCAATCACTAACATCAGCTGTAGATAACCATTGATCAGGTGTCTCTGGAAGAACCTAGGACAAGAAAAAAAAACGAACGACATCAATAACTGAATTATTACTTGAATAAATACAATTTCTTGGTTTATAACACGAACTGACCTTAGCTAGATCACCATCGAAAACTTGGAAACAATGGACTGCCACTTCGTCCTAGTACAAAAATCCTCAGAAGTGCGCATCCACGAGCCCTTATCCGAGAATCAAAAATATACTAGAACGAAATGGCCATCCAGTGTTTCCAGCTTTCTAACCAAGACGAAGATAAAATCAATTTGTGATTAAAATTATGAAAATCCGACAACTTCCACAAATCTTCCCATACTAATCAGAAACATTTCTTAATATAAAAATTGAAATAAGTAACACCTGTTAGCAGTATAAAGCTTTGACTAATGTGTACTCGGACCAGGTCCATATAAAGATATACTGCCTGATCTATTTTCAACTGATTAGCGCTAGTGGATGAATGGAGATGCTAGTATTTTGTAGGTAAATTATATATGAACATGCAATGTTTTTACCACTCCATCTTTGTTGATCGGGGTTTTTCGCTATTCGCCCACAATTCTGGTTCTAATTTTGGAAAATTCAGGTGGATTATCGTGGGAAAAAAATAAATAAGCCAGTAGGAAAATGAAACAACAAAACTGATATTCTACCGGTAGTACGAGGTAACATTTCATCTGTTGTGCTCATCAAGGTTCACTATGACTTTAATAGGTTAGGGAGAACCAGGCCATTAAATGTTTGCACTCACATCCTATCTTAACGCCGAGCAGTGGGATAAGAGATGAAGTCAATGATGAACCTTACCAAGTTCTTAACTGAAGGACATTTTGGTTTGATCTTGACAATGGTATTTACCTAAAAAACACTTCGGTTTTCTTCTTTGAATGTTAGGGTTTGATATATCGATGTATATAGTTATTTAATTGGACGATTAGTTTAATGTGAACACCTCAGGCTAGGCTGTAGTTGAACTAACTAACAAGAAAATCTTATAACCACCACCCACCGCCAGATCAAATGACGTTGGTATATATGTTGACCTAACAGTCAACATTTGTCAAGAAACATACGATATACCACATTCACATACATCTACAAATTTCCATTGACAGGTTAGACGATCTTAATGTTTAACATAAGATGAAGTCAAAATGCCAGGTGGTCTGTCCCTGACATCTATCTAGATAGTTCAACAAGCTGTCTATTTTCTTGCTTGTTTTAACACATCATTATGCTTATTAGTCTCATAAACTATTGAGGTGCGCTTGTGAAAGGTTTACGATATCTCGCTGTACAAACTACAAAAGATCCCAATCAGAGACAGTGTTTGCTGAGAATATGCATAGAAAAAAATAAACACTATTCACATGTCGATTCCTGAACTGCTAACATCTAACTGGAAACCACTCAATATTTATCGCAAGGATCGATCAAGAAATAAGAAACGGAAACTTGTTGAAATACTTCGTGCTGACAATTCTGTTATACCAAAAATATAATATTGAATAAAGTCATTAATAATAATAATATTTTTATCGTACGAATACATGTTTATCTGTGAAGAAGTAAGCGGTTGTTCAAAAGTCAAGTGACTAGTAATTACGAAGATTATAAATACACTTACTTAACTAACAGTACTGTTATATAGATTCACAGTATATTATTGTCAATAGTAATAAATAAATTTTTACTAACTACTGAATCAAGAACACTGAACTGTCAGTGACCGCTAGCTGAGCGGTCTTAAACATCAAGTGCTCGCCACGACTACTCTCATTTCTTGGCTTCGATCACCGGTGAAGAGAGTCATGGATGTGTACTGTTAACGAATTCCACATTAGGACGAAACAGCAATTCAGTTGTCAATCATTGTCTAACATCAGTGTCCGAAATATAGACTAGTACTAATGGTAATAGTAGTTAGCGTTTGGAATGAATTTATTCATTCTCATTAAGAAATGATACATTAATGCACTGTTTACATCTCTGAATAGTAAATTAAACAGTTCACTTCGTTAATTTAATTCCTCTGGTCTCAATCGGTCAGTTGACCAATCCATCTTAGACTAAAAATCATGGAGTTTTGATAACTCACTCTAATTTATCAACAACTCTAACAAACTATGAATCAAAGATTACGACGATAAAACATTGATTATCTAAGGAAAATTCAATATTCATCTTGAAGCGGACTGGATTATCCTGATATTGATATTTTGATCAGTTTTGATCGACATGAGTACATCTTATCCAAATTGCCTTGATATAGCTAATTACGACATAAGTTACCACACAGTAGATGGAATGTGGATAGCAGCAGAATCCAGAATGCATGTTTCAATCTATTTGGCTATCATCAATAAAATATGCCTGCATCCAAGAGTTGATTTTCATTCAGAGACACAAACTCAATATCGTTCGCTTCGAACGCCAACAAGATATCCACTTTGCTATTGAGTTTAGGTAGCCAACTACTTGTAAAACGAGTATAATTTAACTTGGATTGAATTATCCCGTCGTCAATATTTTGACTGTATTTTGGTTGTTCTTGGTACTGGGTTCGAATTCAGGAATGAACATCAACTCTGGGTTGCAGGAACATTCACTTGACCATTCTCAACTTGGATGAAACGCTTATCATACAATTGATTGCTAGTCATAGTTCATTTATTCTATACAAAAACGCATTATATTACGTTAAAAAAGTACACTTCTACTTTCACTAGCACAACCAATACTACTCACTTGTCCAACAGTAGCATAATATTGCATACATTCCAAATGTCCAACTAAGCTAGATTTATTCAACAATTGTGAATCTTTCCATATCGGTGGATGTGTTAACGCGTCCAACTTGGCTCTGGCTGCGGACACTAAGACATAACCGGCTAAATGACTTGTTTTTAACATTAACTAAAAATATAATTAAACAATATAAATATCAATATATCAATATATATATATATGAAAGTTAGTTACAAAAGGGAATTTACGGACTGCTGTTAAACAATCGAATCGAAATGTGTTGCACATCTTTCAGAATTCTTTTGAAAAAGAAGCATTTAAGTCAGAAGAATGTTGAAAACACTTAAACTAATCAATGTTTCTTTGAAACTTCTAGAAAACAACGGATCATGGTTTCCATGTCAACTATAATTTCATAAATATCTGTGTTTAACGTGTATGGATAATCTTTCCTTCACAATACTTACATTGAGTTTTATGTCAGCAGTTCTAAAGTCACAGACTTCTAAAGGAACTAGTAAGTGGTCATAAATTTGGTGTCTAACTGTGCAAGACTTAACGAAATCCTTCTAATCATATTATATGTGCATAAATCCATTTGACAATCATTATTAAACCAATTAGTCTAATCGCCATTAATCATGATTCTATTTAAAAAGAAGGTTCATTAAAAATGGAAATGAAAACGGGTAGATTTCTTAAACAACTATAATTCTTTCCAATTAAAAAGCTAAGTGTTATTTGCTGATATTTCTGCCACTAAGTAAGCAAGACAGTATAGATAGATTTGTTTTTAACTTATGTGTTATCAATGCAGTTAGTTTTGAATAATATATCGTACCGTCTATTGCATTACATTACATTGTATTGTATCTATTTTGACTCAGTCATATCAGTAATAAACAAGAAACTTTTCACAGAAACCAACTCTTTATTGACCATCTGCAATAACACAAACCATATATACGTAGTTTTTAAGGTAATGACTGAGAAAAAAAAAGCACAGTATCATTTCAACCATTTTCACCGTCGATTATTCACAGAGAATATCATTTTTAATATTGAATTAAAAGGGTTGAAATGTTTGTGAAGAGTAGTCTGTAATATATTATGAATTGTCTGAAGTTAGTTATATGGAATGCATAACACAGAACAAATATACAACAATTTCAATTGTTATAAAATAATAACAAAGTGAGATGCAGTAATCAAGACAAATGTCAGAGTTGTACAAGCAGAAATATTATCAGTAGAAGCAGTATAACACTAATTATAGACACAGCAATGAATAATTTGAGAAGAATGAAAAGCATATGTTAATTTTCCAGGCTCACTGACCTAGGAAAGCAAAGTTTGAAAGCATATTTGCTAAGTTATCTAACGTCACAATAATCCTATAAACCTTAATTAGGTAGTAAGTCCATGCTTAACACTAATATGGATTCGTTAAAAAGTTAACAAAATCAAGGATCAGAGTTATATTTAGATTTGACCAACTCTGGTTTTCTTCCAATCTATCCATTCGTACATTAACAAACATCACTTGTTAAAGTAAGCGATGGGCGGGAATAAAGTTTCGAGTACCATGGTCGATGAATAAATGAATTGATGATACTTCAAGAACTTTACGAAGATGATGATCGTTTGTGCGATGAGAACATCGATAAAGCGCTGAAGTAGGTGGAACAAGGCTCTAATCTACAATACCATGACTAGCGGATCCGGTAAAACGAAAAGTATGAGAAAACTTATCAAAGTATTTAATCATCTTGTTACCTTGATAATAATACAATGCTAAAATAGAATTATACACTTCAATACCAAAATGAACTAGTTATTTAGTTTAATGCGCATACAGGACCCCCCCAAAAAAACACCACAAAACTTACTTGAGGATTGATTAATTCCAAATGCCAATTACGTTCAGCAACTAAACTAGACGCACAGATATGTAAACCTTGTAGTTGTGATACTACATCCGTTTGTTTGGGCTCCTATTGGGAGAAAACAGAACAGAGCAGAAACATTAATGTAGACAACTTCATTAGTTAAATAATAACAAAAGGTAAAAACAATATGATATTATGGTGTTAGCAGACAGAAATGTGAGCAATTTGTAAGCAGTTCTGGATTTGCATTTCATGCTGTTGAATACTCGTCAGAAAGTTATATTTGCAGTCACGAAATAAATCATACTTCTTTCAGAGAGATTTCAACTCAGATTGTCTAATGTTACAGTTTGATGTGTTATTCCAAACAATTACTTAGCATTTGTAGAAGAGTTGGTAGTTTCTCCTTGTTGATAATCACGACTATGGTTGATGAATTTCTCTTGGTATAAGTGGATGCGGAACGGATAACCTCGATATTTTCATTAAGTAACAAGTTTTCCTGACAGTTTTAATTCTTAACATTGACAGTGACAAATGATAGATTTGGATAATCCAAAATCGGTAAATGATCGGAGCGTAAAACTGGATAGTAAGTGGCTATAATTTATAAAGGATGAAAAGTCACATATAGGACGACAGATAAGGTCTTAAATTTACCGTTGTTAACTTTTTAACTTTCACAATTGGCTTGATAAGGCAAAGAATTGGGATGTCAAAAACATGTTGTACTGATATAATCATATGATTTGAGCAACAATCTAATACCCCATTCCCATTTGTTAAGACACTTTACGTAAATAAAAGACGAAGATATGTTATAATTCAAAGAAATTATAACGGTGTATAACAAAAAGATGGATATCAATTGCTATGCTATCATCTGTGGAATTGGGAATCATCTAAGAATGACAATAGTTCAATGTAGGAATACATTTTTACACGATGAACACGAGATGCATGCACATGTACCTAAAAAAAATACTGCTCTGATATTAAAAAAATAAATATTTGGTTATTTTTTAAGGTCAATCATATGACTGACCATTCTTAAGCATTAGAAGAGCAGATAACTATTTATCTGAGCTTATGATGTTGACACTAAAGGTTTGACGAGAAAATCTGCAATTCGAATTTTGGAAATTCAAACCATTAGTGATATTAAAATCAACTGCTATCACGCAACGAGTTCAGGCAAATTATGTAGTGTGACGAAAAACAGACATCTTGAAATGTTTGTGGGGTCCGTGTAATCAAGCCATAACTACAGGAGAATAGTTGCTATCTGTTCTAGTTCGACTGTATTATTTGGCCAAGACTGTCTGTATAGGTATGTTACCATTGGCAAAACGATAGTGAAACAACAGTAGAGAACGCAAAATTTAACAATCACTAGTCCAGGACAGTTTTTCGACGCTGGAACACGCGACAGTCATGACAAAGCAAAGCATCGCATTTCTATGAATCAACTCATATAGAGCAATATCTTAACGACATATAACATATTTAAGAGATCACAGTAACAGTACAACTACGCTACAACTGGAACAAGATTGAGTAATAGCTCCATGATAAATAAACAGTAACTTATGAAAAACACAACAACAACAGTTTAAGCATCTAATAACTATGCAATAAACATATATACATTAACTTCAGGTAGGGTAGCTTCAAAAACTCAACTCTGCTTAGTCTTCATCCCGTTACAGCATTATGTAAATTTAGAAACAGTTCAAATTTCTTCACTAGGTAGAATATCAATACAAAGTTTTACTACGTCACTGACTTATTCTCTTTCACATTACCATTACTATACACACAATCTCTAAGTAATACATAAATTAACTTACTTCTTCGCAATAAGCATAAAAACGTGCTGTATCCACTTCCTCTAACAACTGTGCCAACATTGGTATCTGTTTAGAAAACGTTAACTTCGATTTATTCGACTCAGATGATGGTGATGAGTCTGTTGACAAATACACATGATCATAATTATCTTCCTCCATTTCTGAGTTATTATTATTAGTTGTTGTTGTTGTTGTCGCCATCACCATTGTCACAGGATTTGATGACATGTCGATATTATCTGTTGACATTTCATCACTTGTAGGGATTTTCATCAGAAGACAATTATCATTATAATTTGATTTAGTCAATTTAGATAAATCAGTTTGTTGAATAATAGTGGATAATGGACGTTTATCCGTGGAATTCAATAACTTACAACCATTATTATTAACATTGTTTGTTAATTGAATTGCACTACGAGCACTATTCATCAAAACAGAGAAAGTATATGTAAGTGAATAAGGAATGTGAGGGGGGAGGAAAGTAACTATACATGTCACGAAAATAAATGACAACAGTGATAATAAGAAAAATAGATCATCAGTATGGAGACTTGTAGAGATTTGAATATGTTCACAGTTAAAATCACAAGTCGATCTAAGCTAAACCACCATTGAAAAGATAGAAGTACTAGACGACCGTTTCGTCCTAGTATGGAACAGTGAAAAAATTAAATCTTCACAAATCCCTAAACTGATAGTAGTTATGTACTCACTAGTGACTAGTTTCAAGATACAACTCCTGAAGTTCTACCAAGAAGCCGTGACCAGTGGAGTCCAATCCGTGTTTGGTGTGAAACAGTTATCCACCTTAGACAATGGATGAAGGGTTGGGAAAGATCATGTATTATGTACTTCTGTTAACAAATCTCTAAACAATACATACTAATCGATCAAACAAATTTTTTTAAGCTTGAATCTCTGAGTCATAAAGTAAATTTACTTGAAAGCAAATGGATGGACCTGAGATGAAACATTAAAACTGAAATCAATAAATATTTCTATCATTAAACCAACTCGATGACCCATGAAATCAACTTCTAACTGTAACGTTGCTTATTATCAAATGTACATTTCAGCTTTTCATGGCCATAATAATGATGTTTCATTTTTCTAAATTACTTAAAATAAAAATTGATACATAAAATCCAATGGAAAAAACTGTCAAGAGTCAAAATATTGTCTCAGTGGAATGATGAAATGGAGCAAGTCATTCTATTAATTTCAAAGAAAAAGTTATTACTACTAATACTGCTTACTTTCGACTAAGAGCTGTGCCACCGCCACCACTTGTCATTGATGTTGTATGACCACTACTACTACCGCCAGGATGTAATCGGAATCCATGTAGTGCACGAGCTGATAAATTCTTCTTCAACGATTGAGCATGTCGATAACTATCCATTAGAATGTAGACAAGATTTCTATGTTGTTCTGTCCATCGCATTTTAAATTCATGTATTTCAAGATGATGAACAGGAGTGAGCTAAGACAGAAACAGAGGAAGAGCAGGAGAAGAAATTAGAGTAATTCGATTTATGAGTCAAGAAAATTTAAGTGTATTTTTGTGATGTTAACTAAGTCTAGGTTGACAGACAGACAGGAATTAACTCCATAACCTTACACGTATCTTATTTGCTTGGTACCAATAAAACCAATCACGTAACTAGTTTCTACACTTCGACTGAACACAGAGTACGTCTGAGCAAAATATAAATTATGACAAAAATGGAGGATAGGAAAAGTACGGGTTAGAAGTCACATATCCCTGACTCACCACTCATTTGTCTGAAAAATCAACTTATCAACGTTGAGTTCTTCAACTATACAACAAGTAAAAGTAGCTGAAGGTAGTCTGTAGAACACCCTGTAGCAATAAAAAGGACTAGACAAACATAACGTTAAGAAGTTAAAGTTTGAATAGCTTGATCATATCATCTCAAATTACACAGGAAACATTAGTTCCCTGAATGTTGCAGACACAACACGTTAGTGAATGTCAACTTCAGGGAATCCTGGCAGCTACCTGTAACCGCCCATCGTTAGCAACAAGGTGGGTTTGATGTTGAGCCACTTAGACAAGAGATCACATTGAAACTTGGTCGACAGAATTCGGTCAGCATTAGAAATTAAACAAACATAGCATTGATCGGTAATCAGAGATCAGCCAATAGTAAATGGCATGATAAATTGCAATCCTGAACATTAATCAGAAAACTCAAACAACAATTAAATTTCGCCACACTGCACAAGCCAATGGCTATCTAGACCCAGTAGTCAAGCGGATAACTCGATAGCATTTAAAGCAAAAGTTACCGGGTTCAAATTCCAGCATGAACACCAATTGAAGGATGTGAGTACATCAAGCTGACGAGCTCCATATGGCCTGAAACACATGTCCTGGATTTCACTGCTAGACACTATTTATCTCTATAATTGTACAGATAATTCAGTATTATGATCTATACTAAAGATTGGTCTATCTTGAATGTGTACTGTTGAGGAGTTTCATAATGTTTATTACTTTTTACTTTTTCAATGGTTGCCTATAGAATGTATCCAGTTGATGGTGTAACGTATAAAAATTTATCAATATAGAATAAATAATAGTTATAAGGGAGGAATATTATAAAAGTTGTAACTGACTCTTCGAATTATTATAGATTATAATTTTGTTATATAATTAATGTAAACCTAGATTGTTATGCATATAGATTCCAATTAACGCGTGCACTACTGTCACAAGACTTATCATTCTTGATTTGGTGCCAGTCCATTACTCCCCTATTTACAGACACATTTGACTTGTTTGTAATCGTAATCTTTTCTTTTGTAGTATGATGCAGTCCAGTATGCCTGTAGGTAGACCAAGTCTATTTGAAATATCGGTATCGTAGACGTGGGTTGCTACTTTTGAATTGAAGGGTTGAGAGTAGAAAGGAGCTAGCGAATACTCGATCGATCAACAGTGGTGGTCGGGCATGCAATTGACCATATCACAGATGCTGAGCTATAAAGTGAATAATAGATGTGAACTCATGAAAATAGGAATTAGGAATTGGACTAGCAGCTTTTTGGGAAGTGAAATTAGTTAGCTGTTTCAAGAACTAACAATGATATTTTGTACAACACATACAACTAGATAACAACTTACGTCCTCATGCGTCAACTGACTGTTAGTATCGCAGGGTGTAGCAGTATAGTTATATTTAGGGGTTGGTATATGATTAGCATTATTATGAGTAGTACGGTTGTTATTATTATCATGACTAAATGACGACTTTTTCTCATCATCAACCTGTGATGTCGACGTAACATTCGCACTTATATTCTCAGTAATTGTAGACGTAGAATTGATAGGTGTATTATTTTTTATGGATTCAACTGGATGACATTCAATGCTAGAAGGATTGAGATCAGTTTTTCCAGAATTATTGTTATAAATATTACTATTTTTATTGGTAGTAGTATTAGTTGTAGATGTAGTAACAGATGTCATTGCAGTGGGTCGTGGTCCAGGTATATGCACACGTACAGTTATATTTGACGGGAGAACAGTTGGACAAAGTTGTTGATAACGTAATAATGGGACTAGAATAAATGCTTCAGTATCATTATTCGTTTCTTCAGTATCTAGTTTTTCTGTGTCATGAATGCTGAAAATATGATGATTTAACTGATGATTGCTACTAATATCATTAGTCTGTTTAAATATAAATTGAAAAAAAAACATAAAAACATCAACATATGATCTAGCAGATTAGAGCTAGGTAGAATTATTAGTAATATGTAAAATTAATTAATAAGATAATGATTAGATAGACGTTTTGTACTAATTTGTAACCGTCGTACACTCTGGTATGTGTCACATCAATAGTCAATAAACTCGACGTATTAATATCATGACAGTTTGATAATTGTTTACACCTTTCCAACATTTAATTCTGATAAGAATGGTGAGTTAGTCATTAAGCCAAAACAGTGGTGCATCCCACTACTGGTCAAGATTTGGCTATATTTTGTAAGAAAAAACACGCTATTGATTGAAAAGTGTGGATTTATTTTCCAAGATAAAAAAGATCAATATATTTCTGAATACATGTATATGTATTCTTAATTCTGTTTTAAGCGATAAATTTTCCTATTGACTCTCGGTCTTCTCACTCCAAAAGTTGGTTTGAGCTGGTATTTAAGAAGCTTGAACGTCGAAATGTAAATCGGAAACTGCACAACATAACAACATCAACCAACCTAGTTGGCACAAGCTTGCGTCGACCCGACGTTAGGGGCGTAGGTCAATGAAGATTTACTATCTCCCATCAACTGATCTACCATTTTACTTTTTACCATGTCTAACATCAAGCCTATTGAAACTTTTTAAAAATGCTTTAAATGTTCAAGATATAACAAGACATATTACATATATACACCGGTAAATGTGAACTTACAAAATTCTGATGTGTATTCATACACTGTAATAACATCTGAATTAATGGACCAGGAAGATTATCTCTATGTCTTAAATGTATTGCACTATCATGTATACTAGCGAATAAATTTAATACACACCAATTAACTACAGGACGTCTTGATAAACCATTACGTTGAATTGATAATCTTGGTGGGATCATTACATATGGATGTAGAATAGTTGTTTGTTCATTGACATTAGATGTAGTGGTAGTTTCTAATGGGATTGATTCACCGCCTGATACGATTACAGTCATAGACGATGAGGAGGAGGCTGATGAAGTATTCAATTTTCCAATTGATCGATTTAATTTAACTTCATTTTCTATTTTACATTTTAATTTACCAATAATTTGAATTGGTCCAGTGGTAACATGAACACCAGTACGTTTGGCATAGGAGACCCAAAAGATTATTTCTAATTGTGGTATGTTAATACTAAATTCTAGTGATCTAAAGTAGGAAAAGTAAGGTAGAAAAATAGGACGATAATATATATATATATATATATATATATATATATATATTACTTAAACATATAACACGGAGGGTCCACCTAAGTGAGTTGGATACCCTGATTTCAAACCAATGGTATACATGGGCTCTTGAAGGAACAAATGGAGTATGATCCAATTGTTGGTCACCGGCTATCATGGGAATGCATCTTCTGACGTTGCCCCACTGCCTTTTGGATTAGAACTTTAGGTCAAAGACTCGGGGTGTGGTCCACTAAGAAAACCACCTGCTTCGGTTTGGGCACCTGGACGGTATCTCAGCCCTCACACAAATCAATGATGACTATTACTGGTCTCATTGTAAATGTGTTGAGCATATGTGTTTGGTGCTCCCTTGTACCAATGTTTATGTGTTCAAATAAATAAAATATAACACAAACGTAAATTCACCTACACAGGATTAAGTAGGACTTACTGAAGTAGACGTCCAAAATGCGGTTTTCTTGGTGGCTTATATTGATATAAAGAACCACGACGAATAGGACGAGGAATTTGTGATAGACAATTCTAAAATCAATCAATCAATCGATGAATGAAATAGGCAAAAAGTACAGAGTACTAAGAAACAGTGGGATAAATTGTTGGGAAGCCGCCAGAGAATTCTATGGAATATATATTTTTAATAGGCAGCAAAACATATGAAAACTATTTCTTCAACTCAGAATGAAATAGGTGCAGACAAGATTGTTTCAGTTCGTTTGACTAATCAATGGTTAGAGATTTCGCATGATATGGTTGAAAATCAATCGCAATAACGCAGATGCATTTACTTTTTATCTTCGATTGGATTCCAAGTTTGTAAATTCATCATAAATTAACTTTAATGAGTTGGAGTCAAGTAGTTATCACAGATTACAATCTTCAGGAAATGGAGGTATTCATATACTGTTGGATGTCAGAAATAGTTACTAAGGTGTATCAAAATCTAATGAGGCTTAAATACGACAAAGCAGCAGTATGGTGACAATATCAATCCAGTAAAATACACACGGATGCAACTGAATAATTATCAGTATAGAGTTTTGTGGAACTCTAGGGTAAATAATTGACCCTCATTCAAAATAACGGCTGATTAGTCTAGAGGGTAAGCGTTCACGTGTAATATTGTAATTCCTGAATTCGATTCTCTGTGTTAGGGTTGTGGTTGTGCACTACTGGCTGCGTTTAATACTAGAACGAAAAGAAGGTCCGGTGCATGTAGATTTTCAATGGTAGTCTAAGATTAGTTTTGGATTTAGAAACTATGGAAATACGATTATCTCCACAAATTTCTATACGGATTATGATCATTTCTCATTGTTAATTGGTTGGTTTAGCAATTTTTATGAACTGATGCTATATTTAGAATTGGCCGCACTTAACTTTTCTTTCAACTAACTTTTCACTTAACTAGTAAACATTGTGTATGAAGTAAATAAATAATATATTTGTAATATCCCAATTAGTAGAAAAATTAGATTTTCTGACGTTTTGTGACTTAGTGTAAGTCACTTCTTCAGAGAAAAAATTAATCCAAGTTTAAATAGTACAAAGGAAGATAGGGAATGGTTGGGCATACATATTACATCAACTGTTAAATAGATAGTGAATAAGGCTGTAAATCACACAGACAAGTTATATTAAGTATATTAGAATTTTCATTTGAGAACAATAACAAAAGTACTAAAAAAGAAGCTAACAGTACAAATTGTTACTATACATGCAAGTTTGCGTTTACATTGTTTAATGTAAAATAAATATGAGGAAAGTAGTTTTGTGTTTAATAATGTCATAAAATAAATAGGTTGATGTAATGCATAGGTTAATTCACATCCGCTTTTTTCCTAATTACCTAACTACAGTAAAACATCAATTATTGAAAATAATTTGTATTTTAATGAGCGGATAGTGCTGTACGTATTCAGTAGTATACTTAGCTAGTTATACACTAATCTTAGGTTCTACAATATATTTTTAAAGAAGAAATAAATACACAAGGATATAGAAATAACAAAAATACAACGCAAAATTACCCGTAGTTTATCAGCAAATTTCAATACACTTGTATAGAATGAACACCAAGGTCTTTGATCCATAGTAGATGATCCAGTTGGAGGTGGTTTCACGGTAAAGTTAATATCCATAGCTAAACGATTCGCCCGGAAGTATTTGAAGGAATCGTGCTATAAATAGTAATAATAATAATAATAATGGGTAGACTTGAGAAAATGTTATTCATTATTTTCACATAATTAGTATATGGAACACTAAACAGCTGTTCCGTCCTAGCATAGGAATATTCAGCATTGAACACACAAATCAACTGGGAATTGAATCTAAGACCTTCAGGTCATGTAGATCAATTAGTTGTTACCCGATGGTTTGCATATGTGACTCCAATTAACCGATGATGTAATAGTTTCTCCGCATTATAAACGGTAGCGGCAAATTACCAAAAATTTATTCATTTTTCAGTTAGTTAAAACGAATGGAAACAAAGTGAAATCATATTAAATTGAAGAGGAAAACTTGGAATGAGCAGGTTTGGATTACCTCAACTTATGCAGTTAGTCCCTTGATTTTAAGCACCAATAACGGTATGGAGTTGGAGTCAGAGAGCGAAAATCAACTTCGGAATGCAAATACATCAAGCTGACAAGTATCGAATAAGATGAAACACGCATCTTAGATTCCACTGCTAGTTACTACTGATCTCTGTTTAAAATGCTTGTGACTTAATGATGATATCAAGGGAATCCGCACAGCATGCACATATACCAATAACAAACCAACCAATTGTAATCTAGAACATTAATGGTAGGATCTGAAGAACAAAAGCATGTTAATATTTTATTAACTTTGCAGCTTTACTAATGTGTGGTCTTTAATTTTTCATTTATACTTGTTTATCAGTTTAGAGTCTTAAGTGAATAACAGTAGGTTATATTTGGTTCTTAATAACGTACAAGCTATTTTTTACCGTTTTTTCACTGGGGTTTCGTTTTCTGAACCGAATGGCTTAAACGTGGAGCTTTTACTGTTCTTCCGAACAACATCATTAAAACAAGCTTCAGGTAGAAGTGAGATATTCGAATTTCTCCACATATGACCCACGGCTTGTCCTATCGACCTCGATCTTGATTGGTTAGTGTTGACCTTCAATCTGACATTATCTGCCTTTTGATTTGATTCTTGGTGCTATATTCGTGCATGATTTTTCTGCTTGGTTGACATATTGGATCGATTCTTTGCATTCACTGATTGCTGATTTATCTGAGTGCCAAGCTTCTAAAAATCATTTAATGTTCGCATTATTCCATTTATTTAGAATTTTTTTAATTGTACGCGTGTCCTCAATCGTCCACGTAGACTGATATAAGCAAAGACACATAATGAAGTTTAGTAGCTAGATGGTGTTCATGAAGAAAAAGGTGAAGTGAGCACCCATGTTGTTCGATGTAGTGCTTCTCTCAGTTGTAACAATGAAAGCTCTCCGAATAAACTTCAACTTAAAGACCGAAATTTCACATGTGCTACAAATCCTTTCCACTTCTTCTGTTCGTCACGGTGTTTTGAAATTTGCGCAGTTATACAATAAGCGCTATTATATATCTAATTGGTTTATAATCGAGTACCTGACTACTCATCCTGTAATAGATATTTCTTTCCAGTATACATCTATACTACTCTATCGAACGGTTGGATTAATAAGTCTAATCACGTGATTAAACTGACGGCAGCAAAATAGCAAATTTCTCTAAAGATTTCTATCGACTTTATATTACCAATTATTATCTGTATTTTATAAACAAAAAAAGTTAATTAATAAACAAACCTGAGTTTGTTCCCTTGGTGTAAGATAGTCCGTACAACAATACTTCACTGAGTGATGATCATTTGGATCACGTAATGATAACCAGTCCAATTTCACTCTGTTTAAAAGTAGTATAAATGAAAAATCTAAGTTAAGAAATAACTGCAAACAATTTGCATACCAAATAAAAAATTAAATCTCAATTTTATTCACTATAATGATTAGGAAACTACGAAATCTAAGTGAAGTAGGATTTTCTATTAGTAAGGTAGTCAATTAAGAACCTGTCACATAAAGTGCATTATATCAAATTATCATAACAAATTAGCACACTGTGACGAAAATATGACGGAGGCCTATAGTTTGGATGCGATTTGAAGTAGACTTATCCCGTAATAGTTGTTACAGAAACGACGTGAATCTCTTTTAAAGATAGAGACAACCGTCGACTCATTCCACGAAGTTGGAACACTCTTTAATTGCCAGACCTTTGTAAACAACTCAGTCAGTTCCATAACCAGAAAGTCGCCACTATCTTTAAGAAGAGTCGGAGGTAAGTTATCTGGGAGTGGTGATTCGTGGCGCTTGAGGAATCGGAGTTCCTTGGGGACTTCCGCCTTGTAAGGTGGGTCAGTCGTCAAGGGCCATGGAGTTTGGGACAGTCTGATCGATTTCGCCGGGGCAGCGGACCAGTTGAATTGCTAAGTTACATTAATACCATATGATTGTACATTTTACCATGCTTAGTATCTTAGATTAATAATTTACATCATTGGCAATATGTTAGCGAATCGGTTGATGAAATAGTTGATCTTTATTGATTAAGGTAGTTAAGGTGTATATTACACGTATGCTACACTATCGCCTAACTACGAAGGACAATGTTGTTTGATGTATTGAAGGTAGGTTGGAAGAGTTGAGAATATTCAAAACCAAAACGTGTCATCAATTAATGAAGACACTAACAACCTCAATGAATCATATGGTCATCTGGTTGAGGTCCGCATGAAGAAGACACAATTTGGAACAGAGACGTTCGACTTCATGCTTTATACTACAAACCATACACAACATTAAGGGGGGGGGGCTAAAATATAATAATTGGACTGTTGAAATCTCTTTAGATGACACAAAGCTGAAACTCGTGACTCACCGTTCGAAAGTACCCAAATGTTAAACTTACTATAATGCGACCATAATGTTGGTATTTAAGTTTTAAAAATAGTTAGTTGACAGTAGTCAGCAAAGAATTGGAGGTTCAAATTCCAAAAGAAGCAATAGTTATTTTAAGATTCCAGGTAAATCATGTTGACAAAAATGTAATGTTTCCTGTTGACTATCTTCAACTACCTTACATCAAAATATAGTGAACATAATGTCAAGTCACTTAGATGAGCGACCATATTGTAAAATGGTCGATAGAATTTAATCCACGTTAAAGAATTAGACAAAACATCACACTGTTCTTAAATGTGACAATTATACTCTATACACAGTTTCTGCATGAACTTCCGAATGCGTATCTTTTCGTTGATGTGATGTTTATTGAAATGATCATCATCACCATGTGTGTGTGTGTGTGTGTGTGTGCAAAATCTGTATATAAATGAATTGAACAACGACGTGTGATTGTACGACTTGTTTTGAAGGAATCAATAAAACTTCCATTTATATCAGTCTTTTACTTTTTACTATACATCGTGAGAGTTACATTCCAGTTTCCAAGTATAAGCAATAGGATTGCAAATATAACAGAACCATCAAACATACATAAAAGAGGTGACATCAGACCATAATCAGACAAAATACCAGATTAAAACAAATAAACACAAACTTACGTCATTTCTAAATGTGGTATATGAAATAATCGACATATTCCATCATATTTTGATGCAGTTTGATAGACCAAATCTAAATCACCATCGATTCTTATAACTCCTGTGAAAAACCATTGGATGTATAAACAAATTTATAAAAATCAAAAGAAAAACTTAAAGCAATTAGTCCTTTTTATAAATTTCGATAATGTAATAAGACGGAGATTATCAAAACTATGTGATATATTAGCGCAATACAGGGCACAAGATTGATCTATACTCAGCTTTTGTGGTATTATATAAAAGTGTAAAAGGGCGTATACTAAGGTTTATTGAAGCCTTAGCCATACGAAAATTCAAACCCCCTTTGTGTATTCAAAAACAGTTTGTTCTTACCTTAAACCTACCCTGGTAATATTGACTTATTATCCAGAGTGATTAGGTTTTGAATAGTGTTCAGATTATTATTATTATCCTTATCTCCTCTTACCTCATTTCCAGTCTAGTTGACCTTTTATTTTTATATATAAATGCTCTTAACAAGTATATGTGTGATCAGATTGTTCGAATTGTATTGCGCTAATATATCACATAGTTTTGATAATCTCCGTCTTCTTATTACATTATCAAAAGAAAAACATTATCTACAATATAAATCTATAGTTGTAAAGAACCAACTATTTTAGATAAAAAAAAACGGTCGCGTTTTGAACACAAAAGTATGGTGAATAAAGGTGATAAAATAGTTTGGGCTGATTAGTTCATTGAAAGAACAAGTTGTTTTTCCTACCATATAAAAGAACCCAACAAAATACATGGAATAGAAAAAACAATATCGGCATAACTAAGCTATACCATCAACCTTGAGTTATCTTAAGAGCCCAGAGATTAACCAATCAGAATGTAGCTTTTATAAGGGAATGATGCATTACGAAAAGATAGTGACATTGTAAAGAATATAGCTTCGACATGATAATAACTTAACTCTATTGTCCTAAGTCTAACACTCATAGCTATATTAATTCTGCCCCTGATACTCTTAAAATAATTATTTCTGGACTGTCTAGTTTTCTGAACACCATACATTGACAACAAATATATATAATCGTTTAAATATCAATATTAGCCCATTTAGTACAAACTGGTCATAGTGCCAGTATAAACCAATCTTTTTCAATTATTTATAAGGTCAGTAATTTTTTGCCCAAACTGGTCAGACTGAAAGTCCTTTAAACAGCTGAAGCAATAGCCATCCGGATAAAGAAACCGGAGCTATGCATACAGAAGAAATATATTCAACCACTCCTCCTCCCCTGGCCAACATCAAGGCCAATTAATCAACCGTAATCTTAACTATTGAATGACGTAATTTGACTATGACCTTTCGTAGTCGATTATAATTTTCTGTTATCTTTATTCATAAATCATTGTATTATTATTATTATTATTATTATTATTATTATCATTATTATTATTATTATTATTATTATTCATTACTAATCTCCCCTATACATGATTCATTCACTTTGCATTCTTCCTTCCTTATTACGTCTTACCTATTTGATCGAATGGTAATTGCACTATTATTTTTCTCACCCTACTTGACCCATATTTATTCTGATCATAGATCTTAAAATCTCACTGAACATAGACTCAGATTCAAGTTAACATTCTTTATGAGTCATAACAACATGCACAATTTTATTGTATTTTATTTATCACAATCCTAAATTCACATGCTTTAAACGATGTACTTTACCCTTAAACTGGCCATTTTTCGGATTATTAATTTGGATATATAATTGTAGAACCTGAAGAGAATTTATCGAAAAGAATATTCTTCGTTCAAATACTAGTCTTTTAAATATATATAAGATGCTTTAGTTGACAACATTCTGCAATTGATCTACGATTATATCACCAAACAAATTAGTAAAAATATGAAATCTCATAAAAAAGGAATGGTGTTTGGTAGCAGGTTATCTGTTATTCTGTTTTAAAAATTGTACATAAATTCAACTATCACAATCTCCATTCTGAATAGTCGACACCAAGGGGATTTTAAGGCCATCATGATCGTTAAGTTCTATCGAAATTTCTTGATTTACCGATCACTCAAGTAAAATGCTAATTTCCACTTCAGCCACTATTCGGTTATCAATCATTTATGATGAATAAAAAACAAATAAATAATTTTAAAATAGAATACACATTTAAATAATATACAATTAAACATTATACCATTTTCCCAATGCACAACAGTACGATTCCATTGCCATGTGAAAAATTCCGTCGTATTATATGGACTTAAACTTGTTGAATATGACCAATGCATTGTATCAACAGCAAATAACAAATGACCATGTAATAGTAAACGTATTTTATCCCACCAACCTAATGGTGGATAAGATTTGTCTTTTGTTAATGGTTTAATATCATCTAAACGTTGATTAAACCATGATACAGTTGGTTCCCAATTAGCACCATAATATATATGAAAAGATTTTAAATCTGTTAGGTAAGATAAGAAAATGTTAAAGCAATGTATATATATTTCACAATAAATCACCAGCTAATCTGAGATAGACAACTAACAAAAACCCAGAAGTACAGAACAGCTATTTTGCCCTAGTATGGGACTACTCAGCAGTTCACGCTCATGAACTTCATCCGGATACTGAACCCAAAACCTTCAGTCTTACTCACAAACACTTAATGGATACAGGATACTGGTCAACCATTTTCGATTGTCGTGGATGCGCACTATGACCAGTTGCATACCAGGAAGAAATGGATGTCCAGTGCTTCTAGGTTTTTAATGGTAGTTTAGATAAGATTAGTGCATAATTTAAATTTAGAACAACATTTATAAGCGAACAATATTGTTTTCGATTAGATCCTCATCAGGCTTTACTCTAATATACAGTAATATTTATATGCATATACGAAATTATTAAACCAATCAAGGTAGTTTATAAATCAATGATAACAATGAATAAAACGATAACATAATATGTGAAAAGTACAAATTGATAGTGTGATGACAGGTGTACTAGTTTTTATAAGAAAATTAAAGGCTCAAATCAATGTTACATAATCGGAAATAGGTCAATGATTAGAAAGAATATAGATAGTAAGATAACATTTATAAAAATTATTATAAGATAAAATGGTAGGAGGGGGTGAAGAAGAATTAATAAACGAAGAGAAGTCATTATATATGTAAATTATATTTGAAACAATCTCAGCGATTGAAATTTAAAATAATTCCAACGTTTCGTCCAGCCAACTTGTCTGGATTATTACCCTGAAGAAGTTCAGACAAGTTGGCTGGACGAAACGTTGGAATTATTTTAAATTTCAATCGCTGAGATTGTTTCAAATACAATTTACATATATAATGACTTCTCTATACTCGGCGCCCAATATCTGTCGAACTAAACGAAGAGAAGGTTTGAAAAGAAAATAATAAATAAATCATTTATTAAGGCCAAGGGAGAGATAAGGGTGTTACAAATTTCTTCTGAACACAAAGGCTCGGCTTGTTGGCTCGAATTCCTATAGCTTCTGCCATGTGTAAGAGACGAGAACGAACACCATAGGAAAAACTATATTGTTCGCTTATATATGTTGTTCTAAATTTACATTATGGGAATATTTCATAATTTAAATACTGTGAAAATTATATGATCTCCACAAAACCCTATACTAATATATATGTACATATTGAAGCATTGAAGCTCAGATGTTATTGAGTTATCCCAAGTAAATGCAATTTATTTTTCAACCACTCACTGTCATTCTAAGTATACCACAAACTAGACATTCGATGAAGAACTAGCGTTGAAAAATAAATTTTTTACTGTGGAAGATTGATATATATCACCCTTAAAATATCAATCTATTTCCTAGCCGATGAAATGCATTTATCCTTCATGTCACTTCAGATTGCTATAAACTGACATTCTGACTTGGCTAGTTCTGATCGGCTTACCGTGTAGTTTAGTTCGGTGTTAGTTTCACATAAGGTCAAATCCAAAACTTTCGAGAATCATGAAAATCACATGACTTATTAAGTCATGGAGTTATGGACTTATGACTGATAACTAATAGCTCTACAAAATACAGCCCCCAAATGCCCTGGTACGGCCGAGAGTGGGGACAGTCCACTCTCCCTCTCCAAATGCTCTCACATGGCCACGCGTACATAGCCTCTGCCAAGGAAGTCCTACTCACTGCCTTCACATCGCATAGGTGTTGTTTACGAAAATGACAGGACGAAAAGCGAATGTCCGGCGCTTTAACCGGATCCCAAACCAATGGTGCACATGGGCTCCAGTATCCTGCGGGAACAAATGGCGTATGAACCAATCGTTGGTCACCGGCTACCATGGGACTGCATCTCCTTACGATGCTCCACTGCCTTGTGGATTAGACGTTCAGGTCAAAGGCTCGAAGTGTGACCCCCTAAGAAAACCACCTACTTCGGTTTGGGCACCCGGGAAGTATCACAGCCCTCACACAAATCAATTGAGATTTGTGTGGCGCATATGTATTTGGTGCCTCCTTGTACCAATATCTATGTGTTAAAATAAATAAATAAACCACCAAATACAGCCATTATGAACTACGATACGTAGGTATCACAGTCATTATGAGATATGAGGTAGTTATATTGCATAACGCAGTAGTTATATACAGATCGAATAATTTTGAACCAAAAACAAAAAAGGATAAAACTTTTTAATGGTCCGTTCGGGTTTTTACTGATTCAATACTCTTCAGATAATCTAACCATTTGTAACAAACTTCCAAACATCATTTTTGATTAAAAAAACAAACAAATAAATTCTTGGAAAACGGTTATTTACCTGCATTTAAATCATAATAGAATTTAGTTGGTGAACTGAATCGAATCAATGTATAATTTGGCCAAGGATAACCAGGTTCAATAGCAACTTTACGCTGACCTGTAAAGCAATGAAAACCAATCAAAAGAGGAAACGATCGACAAGATTTCGTTCTAGTTGACACATGATGTCAGTAAGGTGTAGAACTGTAATTTTCAGGAAACTGATCCTGTTTGTACCATCGTCTCAGAATATGGAACTAAATGACGCGAGATTGATTCCTACAGGACCGTACATAAGAAAGTCATTAGTTGAGATGACTGAGGCATGGTCTATCCAACAAATACATGAAATAGGTCCATCACCTTAAATCAGTTGGACTTTGGTAGATTTTCTTTATTCAGAAGGTCACACATGAAAATTTTAGTTCCTTTATGAGTATATTTTATTGATTAGGAAGTAGGCGACAATGTGTTAACATATTCAGCAGTAATTTTATGCAGGTTACTAAATCGTGATTCAGTCATCAAGTTAGATTATCCTTGCCAGGATACTTTGATATTTTAAATCCAATGTGGTCATTATGAGGGTAGCACTGGGATAATACAAGCACGAGAAAACGTGACAAAACGAAACAAGTGTAGAAACTAGTTTTTAACAAATTTCAAGGATGTTTTTGAGGACAAAAGAAGCATAATCAAAAATAAGGAGTATTACGACGATGATAATAATAATGTTGATTCACTGTGAATTTGGTAAAACAGTTTTCAATGACCGTAAGTTCATCTTATTTCATTAAACAGACAGTGTAAAATAATATATCCAGCCATTTGAAATCCTGATGCTAAATATTAGCCAAAATAGCTGTTTGTTGAAAGTAAAGAACTTGAACTATCATGACATTCGTAAGACACATCTAAGCCACAGAAGTCGATGTTTCAAGATAATTATACTAATTAAATCATCATCGCTGCGCCCAAACATACGATACCGAACCTCTGTATTGCTAACATAGTGTCGACCACTTAACATTAGTAACAACTTGAGACGACGATGATTCAACACAGAGGGCCGTCTAACATCCTCAACTCGTAGAGGCTAGGTTTGAAAAGTATACAACAAAACTGCTATCACCTACGCGTTGTATGTCCGACCTTCTACACTCACAATAAAATCACAAAGACGCAAAAGATGACCAAGATCGAAGCAAGACTCATTGATTTTTACCATATGTAAATTGGCCTCATCAATCAGAGTCAGGTTCAATGGTGTTTATGACTAACCGACAGAATTGATTAGATTTATTTACACAAATATAAATAAAATAACAAAAACACCACTCACCTTTACTATCAGCCAACTGTTCAGCTACAACTAATTTACCCCATAGAAAAAGATCGGTTATATTCAAACATGGTTTAGGATAATCACGTAGTTGAAAGCGCCATCGTTCAACATTCATTGTAATAATACGACACCATAAAGTAGAAAAATCTTGTTCAGTAAGATTTGGCCATGGACTTACAAAACAAGACGGTCAGGGCAAGGATAAAAATAAATTATTTCAGTCAGAAAACGAATAGATAATTGAATCTAAAAGAACCTGGGTATATATAACTTGCATTTGCTCAAATACTACACTTCAAAGTTGGTCTAGAGAAAATAAAAGAACTGGAAACACGAATTGGCTATTACAGAATCCCGAATATTTATCTAGTCATATCGTTGCATTGAGTCAAGACTAATGTGTTAAACAAATAGTAAGGTTTTATGTAATATTTTAATGTTTAGTGAGGATATCAGTGAAACTGATGATTAACCTGGAAATACCATTTTCTCCCTAATATTCATTATTTCCATAATATGACATTTATTTCAAAATTTCAGGAGCAAAATCAGTTGCTTAACTTTCACAACTATTCAATATACCGCGTGATGCTTTTGCGACCTAGCATTACCATTTATATTTTATTTCCACTCTTCATACATAAACTTATACTACTCAAAGATATTCAGTAACTTGTATAACTTACTTATCGAAACAACTGATATATATATATATATATATATATATATATATATATATATATATATATATATATATATATATATATATATATATATATAAACCTACCTGTCACTATCCATAATTTTCATTTGTGCTATGACTTGTTCACCATGTGTAATACTTTCATCAGCTAATGCTTTGATTTTTAAATTATCCATAGTAAATGTGAATAATTCATCGGAAAAAGCATAATCACGATAGAAACGATTTAAACGATGCCGATAATCTTGAGCACGCTGTATTTCTATACGAGTGAAACATGCTTGACGTTCTTCATCTGTTTTGTTTTATTAAATGGAAAACACAACAATGACATCAAGATGGTTTATGAAGGGATATGAGTTTTATAGTTTATTATAAGGACTGATCTTATGCAGCCTTTGAAAATTAGTAAGTACTTGATAACCATATCGTCTTATTATAGAGTTTGCCAGAAGTGTACATTCAAGAACGTACCAGTGTTTGAACATAGGAAAATCAAGGTCCTGTGGAGAGAAACATAATTTGATGTGTTCAACTTAGAGTCAAATAATTCTTGAGCAACTGATGCTTCCCACAGAATTTAAACCTACTTCATTGTCAGAGACGTAATTGATAAGCAATTTAAGTTTAAAGGGACACCGTTTTTATTGCTGATCGACTTCTATGTATTAAGTTTCAGTACTATCACTAAACTGAGTGGTTTAACATTGCGATGAACACAATGTGATATTAAATGAACGAAGATGGACTTTTGGAAACATAAGTGTAGAAGAAATTTTGGGACTTATGTACATTTCTGCACATTTTTGACATTAACTTCAGTAAAATTTTTCTGCTTTTTTCCGTCTTTTCAATTGACGACTGTGTATTCAATGCGTTCGAGTGTCGAATTCAAATCCCGTATTAACCGTAATCAATTAGCGGACTTAACATACAGCTTATCTCAAATATTCAGTTCAGTTGTGTATCTTTTGTGTTACTTCGTGAACTCAAGCCATACATATTGAAACACATAACGACAAGTAAATCCAAGAGCTAATACAATGTAATACATTTTCAACAACTGATACAACCTAACTCGAACGTTCGTGAAGATAAAACGTAATGAGAAGTAATTCCCACTCCAACAGATGAAGAAAAGAAAACACCATTGATACTTTTCTGCTGTTTTTAGGGGGGAGGGAGAAGGTAAATAACCAAGAAGCAGGTTCGTTGGTGACTTAACGGTAAACAGGCAGTTAAGAAAATTAGAAATGTGGGGTTGATACTTGTAGTGTTTCCAAACACTGGGAGTCATTTATGTTGTGTGGATTTAACGACCGGTAATATCCTGCTTCAACTCCGCCTGGAGCCCCCTGGAGCTACTACCAGTCCCAAGACCCGATAAGGAAGGATGGTTGGGCATATAGTTAGCGAACTCATCCCGTAGAAGACTAACTCACTAAAAAACGCTAACCAGCAAAAAATAATTCAAACCATTTAAACTTTGCTCTGGGAGTTAGAAGGTTTTCATTTAAAAGTTATGACGCCTCATAGTGAAAGCCAAGTTTCTTCAGAAGTCACGAGGGTGATGCCCTCTCTGACAACCAGAGCAACCATTAATTTAGGTACATAGAATGCTTGTACAAGTACTGTTAATTTGCAATTCTAACGAAATTTGTAATCAAATAACGATTACAAGACTCTGTAAAATAATTTAATATCTTATTGAATACAAATTTAAAGATCTAACAATTTGTATTTGAGTTCTAAACTTCACATATCGTAAATGTCAGCTTGCGTAATAGTTATGGTAAGAAAGTTAGGGGCAAACAAAGCAAAACGAAGTATCGGTTAACTAAGTCACTAACTGCTGGTACGCTTTCTATCGGTAGATGCAGTTCACACTATGCCCGCAGACAGTGTTTAGAGATATCAGGTGAAAGAACTCAAAACCGGTGACAATAACCTATATGAATTTACTCTTTGTCTTCTTATCAAACTTGGATTCTAGTACTGATTTAGTTTGACTTTTCAAATCCCATTCTTGATGCTTGGTCTTTCTCATGATAATTTCTATTATGTTTATTTCTAGTTATTTTTAATTATTGCTGTTAAATTCATTTCGTTGTGTTAATATTGGCATTGTGGAGACGTGACTTGTTCGTTAAAGTGTGTGACTGACTCATTAAGTGGAAAGTTCGAAACCCACCCTACTTAATTCAAATTGGGTATCAGTTGAAATCACTAGTGCCCATATTTAGAATGTGCACTGAAGCTATGTACAGTAAGCTACATTTAATAAATGAATCAGTTAAAAAGTGCGATAAGGCAACATGGACTAACTTACATTTTACGTTGATTATAAATAAGTGATTTTAGTTGGAGATAGTAGTATTCTTATCATACATGAATAGATAGACGGACATAAAAATGAGAAAAAAGGGGAAAAATAACATTCAGTAAAAAAAGCTACCACTAACCGGCAACACGTATGCCTGAATGAATCGCTCTGTTAAACTGTTCACGTAGTGTATTTACACGTTTCTCGTGAATAGCGAATTCATCCAACAAAATCTACAGTGAGAAGAAAAGAATTACAAGAGAAATTTCAAAAAATACAAAAGACATGCATACAGCAAAAATTAACTTTAGCAATAACTTAGTAGTTATTCTTACAAAACACAGTAGACAAACTGGTCCTTTAAAACCATTATCCGATGACGTGTTTATGACAAAAATTGAAAATACAGATGGAGACCTAATCGGATTTATGTAAGCAATATATGAATAACATTTTAATTATCTGTGATGAAACAAAGTATGTGAATTTTCAGTAAAATAAACTAAACACTATCTACAACCACATCGATCTTTCATGTGAAGCGGAGAACAACCACCTCCCTATCTTAGATGGACTTCCAATTAGAAAAGATGAATCCATCAAATGATCTATATTTTAAAACAATCAGTCCCTTTTATAAATTTCGATAATGTAATACGAAGACGGAGATTATCAAAACTATGTGATATATTAGCGCAATACAATTCGAACAATCTGATCACACATATACTTGTTAAGAGCATTTATATATAAAAATAAAAGGTCAACTAGACTGGAAATGAGGTAAGAGGAGATAAGGATAATAATAATAATCTGAACACTATTCAAAACCTAATCACTCTGGATAATAAGTCAATATTACCAGGGTAGGTTTAAGGTAAGAACAAACTGTTTTTGAATACACAAAGGGGGTTTGAATTTCCGTATGGCTAAGGCTTCAATAAACCTTAGTATACGCCCTTTTACACTTTTATATAATACCACAAAAGCCGAGTATAGATCAATCTTGTGCCCTGTTTCAATTATATGTTTAGCAATAGAGGATGATGGATGTTTATCCTCTGCTCTTATTGGGTCACTTGATTGTATAATATATCACATAGTTTTGATAATCTCCGTCTTCTTATTACATTATCGAGATCTATATTTTGGCAAATTGACTTGGCGAAAACGAGTATCTTAGTTATCAAAAATACTGTCCAGTTCAATACAAACGTAGCTTGATAAAAACCCTATTTCATAGGATTGAACATATTTGTAAAAAAGAAGAAATGAGGTTATTAAATAAACACATTGATGATGAATAATTACTACATAAAATTCATAAATCGATGGCAAGGTCATAGTATGGTGAGATCTACCTATGAAGCTTCTGGCACCGAAACAGTATGTCGACAACACCACACAACTCTATAAGTTAATAAAGACTTAGACCAGTTGTGAAGTCACCATACTTTCTGTATCTTTTCACAATCTCATTTCTTTATTGTATTGAATTCATGAGTTAATTGAAGTCAGACCAAAAAAGAAAACCTGGAAGCTTCTAGAGGAAATTCCAATGAGAAACCGTTACCAGTGGAGTAAAACCGTGACGGGTGTGAGGCAAATACCCAGCGAACACAATGGAAGATGCTCAAATATTATCTTGCGATTGATTGAAAATCAACAGTATCACTGTTGAATTCCGATTTAGTGGTCTAGATGTCGAGCATCTGTGTGCAGAATCGAATATCCTGAGTTCGATTCCATTTGTTGTGCGATGCCATGAAGAAGCGACCGTTCAATCCTTCGAGGTTATTAATAGTGATCTAAGATCGATCGATTCATCAGCATTGAAAAATAAATAATATCCATTCATTTCCCCCTCGTATGGGACTCCTCCAGGTTTTCCATGTTGGTCTAGCTTCAATTGACTCATGAATTCAACTATTAAAATTACTATAATATCCATAAAACCTACTGTGATTGTCGTTGTGTTGCAAATATATGTTGATGTCCTTTTGCACTAATATTCATGTTTGAATAAATAAAATGAATATGGATTATATACCTAAAATTATTTGTTAAATCTTACAGTATGAATGTCGTTTAATTTACATTCGAATGGATCATCTTTAATTTCAATAATGAATTTCTATTTAGAAAAAGAAAACAAATGAAACAAAACAAAACTGTAAGAATAATGAGGCTAAGAAATCTCAAGTTGACAGTTTTTAAAATAAGTTGAACATTGAACAGAATGTTATTATTTAAGCGTAACAAGACATTTGTGATATATCAAATGAAGTATAGGATTTGAATTTCAAACGTTTTGTAACTCAATGTAAGTGGCTTCAACGAAGTAATTAAAATTAATCAAATACATGACGAGTTATATGAAAATACAAGTCTAAACAGTATTGTAGTAGTTAATACTATTTTGCACCTATGTGGAGCATTATAACTTTTGAACAGACCAAGTACTTATTATATACGGACATATTTGACCCTATCAGTTATTCACTTTGACCTTTTTTGTTTTTCTATGAACGTAAATATAAATGTGTATTTTATTATTCTGTTTGATTATAAATATGGAGGTGTTTTGTAGAACCCATTTGATACATCTGCTTTTCATCTTAGTTTGTCTGAGTAAATAAGTGTCTGAAATAAACTCATCCAACTTGGCTTTTATTACCGCCGTTGACTAAACGGGGTTGGTCTAAGTAGAATTTCGGATGAAATCAACACACTGTCACAGTACACAAGAGCAAGGGAGAAGTTTTACTTCAATCCGAAATAACTTTATTTAAATCAATATCATGTCGTGAATAGGGGCGAGATATTACTGTGTGAGTTTGTGTGTAAGCTAATGGATTTGTGAAGTGTGAAATTTGTAGATTCGACGTTTGTATGTGTATGTTGATGGTGTGACAGATACATAGAATAAAATGCAGTTGCTTGAAATACAGTCAAAGTTGGACGAACAGTCATGTTTACTATTCTATTCAGATTTAGCGTTACATAAAACGACTCAGCTACATGTTTTCCTTTTTAGTTAGAAAAACCGTATTGAAATATTCTTATATTTTTAATATCGACTAGGTGGTTATTAAAAATAGAATTCGCTACTATTTCCGATTTGATTTTTAGATTATTCTAGACTACAAAAAGAGGACTTTCTAATATACCTTAAGTGTTTCTTGGTACGGGTCAAGACTTCGTACAAAAGTTCTTCAATATACAAAGCATCACAATCGACACAAATTAATATCCAGATGTAATTCTGTGTAGATGTAAAACGGATCTTTTTCTTTATTCAAGCTAAAGAATTAGAGAAGTGTTAGCTAATTTATCGAAAGTTTTAATTCTGCATAGTTTCAATATATACTGGAATTCTCTTGTTGTACCATGATGGTACAAATCGAAAAGATTTCTTCCGAAGGGTTATATAAAGATGAAATTGCATAATGCTCATTACCGATATACAAAGCCATTCAGAAGTAACCTAATGAGGTCAACCGATGGCGATCAGAAGTGACCTAAAGAACAAGTGCATTTCATTGGCTAAGAAATTGATCAATTTATTAAGGTTAGAGTGGTATATATATAAATCAGTATGCATTTTATCCAGTAGTCCAATACACTTTCTCGCTCACTCCTGTGTTCTAGCTAAAGTACTCAGTTGGGGAGTTAGCGTGAGGCACACCGAGTCCCAGTATCAGATTTCGGACAACACCCGTCACAATAATTATGTTATTTTGTTCTATTAATTTAACTCATTCTAAGCTAATGATCTTTTTGGCTCTTATCTGGGTAAATTTTGAGTTAAAGAAGACTTTGCAATGAATTGATATGCATAGTTGAAGTCAATGAACCGATATGGATGTGTCAGTTCCCGGTAGACAGTTAAATTTAAATTTTCATCAGAATTCCTTCTCACCAAAGTGTAATAATGGTAGTACGATTACTGATAAAAAAGTTAACGGGAATGTAAAGAATAATTATTTAAGAGTGAGATCCAACTGAAATTCAAAATAGTTGAAATAATACGAAATAGACTTTGACTCAATAGCTTAAAAGAACTCTCCTTCAGACCTGAAGATTACAGGTTCAACCATCGATGCATTCTTGCAGATCAGTTCTACTGATTCTTAGTTTTAGTGGTTGCCTAACTAACATTAATCCATGCTGTAAACTATGAAGTTCTCCGATCACCTCTTAAATACGGTATACCACACACCTTAATGTAAGTAATAAAAATTTCCCAAAAGTAATGTATATTGATCAGTTTCTGGAGAATGACATCATTAGTCACAAACTTACAACATTAACCCAATTCTATACATATGGTCAGACTTATTGAACTATTTTCAATAACTCAGCTTATAAAAATTAAAATAGAAAAGATTCTTTTTGAAAACGACATTCGCATATACATTGACATACTTTGATATGAATAATCTTATCCTGTTTTATGTATGTTGACGGCTGTATAGAACCTATCCGTCGAGCAGTTGACGATGAATATATTCCAAAGTTTGATGGAGATGATTGCATAAATGTTGGCGGAGATTGTTCAAAAATGTAATCGTTCACATGAAAATATGTAATATTACCAGAGTGTAGTTTACGTAAGAATTTTCTAACACATGATGCCTAAGATATAAATTAGAGGAAATGATCCCACTGAAAGTTAATTGCAATTAACAACTAACAAATATACTAGTAAGGAAACATAAATTAATCTAGGTGTTTATTATTTAACAGTAGTTTTGATGTGTAAAGAAGTTTTTTTAGGAAAAATTTCAACAATAAATTTCGACTATATTTATGATTAACTACTTTCACTTTTAACTCGAAAGTTTTCAATGTTGTTTAAGGTCAGAATTGTTGATATGTAACTTAAAGAGGTATTTAATTACAATTTGAACTTCTGTGGGAAATCCATAGTTCCTTCTAATAGTGTCATTATCTTTCTTAGATTTTCTCTCTCTTACTTGATTATATGCGTGTGTGAGTGACTGGATTTGTAACGTTGAATTATGGTTGTATACTAATCACTCAATTTATCTAATCTACATAGGTTCCATTTCAGAATCACTAACAAATTGCCACAAAGCAATAATAGTGACGAATAAATTAATGAATGAGTAATAACGGGGTACAAGGTAGAAATAACTACGAAATAAACTTCTGAATAATGATAAAACCGAGGGATACTTGATGAAATAACTAATGCTAATTAATCAATGTATCCATTCAAAGAACGATTACACAACGATAATGACGTTGCAGCTGGGTATAAACTAGAGATGAAATAAAGGATATACATTCTATCGTATTTGGAACTAGTTGATTGGACATGTCTGCATCTTAATGTGAGATATTCACACGGAAATTTGAATCTAGTACCTTTCGCTTCAAACGCCAATGGGTTATCTACTGAGATATTGAGCACTGCTAGCCAGTAGCCTAGTGTGTACTTCGTTGGCATTCGAAACAAACAGTACTTAGGTTTCGATAAGTGTTTAAACATTAACACTGCTGTATGAAAGCATATCCAGCTAAGGAGACACAAATAAGATTCCATATCTAACCATGATCTAATTTTAACAAAAACGATTGTGAGTAAACGCAATATCGAAACAACCGCTTCGTTGTTTTACTACTTAAGCCTGTTACCGCTAATAGGGTATAGGTTTCAGACCAGAGTTTTTCTATTAAGCCTGTTCTAGGATCTTCATGCCAGTTGTTTACAAGTGTTATTCATTTTTTGATGTCGCCCTATAATTTTCACTGCAATATGTTCTTTGGTTTGCCTCTTTTCTTTTACCTCGTAGAATTCATATTCTTGATGGAGTTTGGTGATTTTCTCAATGTGCATCCGACCCATCTCCAGTGTACTTTTCCTAATTTCCTCTTTATCTGGAAGCTGGTTGTTCTGACACAATAGGTTGTTGTTAATGGCATACAGAATCTTCTTGAGTAGATAACCGTTTATAGTAGTTCTCAAACTTCTAACTACGTACAATAAAACTACTTTGACGTTGGAGTTTAAAACTGTAACATCGACCTTGTATATATATATATATATATATATATATATATATATATATATATATATATATATAGTAACAATAATAATAGTTATTATTATTATAAACATATCCAAATAGACTTCTCAATTAAAACAAATGAATAAGCCAACCAACCTCTTGATAAATATCACGAAATATATATCTATATGGAAATGTAACATATAATAGATCCATATAAAATTCCCTATTCAAAAAAAAGGAAATGGAATAAAACATGAATGAAAACAATAAGATATTTATTAAAACAAGTGTTTTGTTTCCAACTGGTAATTACGTTAATCACAAGTTACATTATTTGAAAACGAGAAAGAAATTAATAGAAGCTAAAATTTTTAAGGAATTAACATTAACTAAGAAATATTCGAGGACCACCAAACAGATGTTTTATCCCAGGATAAGACTCCCCAGAATCGACAATACAAATATAAAATAGCTGTCAGGGGTTTAATGTAGAAGCGTTAGATTAGGTGGTGATTACGTTTGTGTTTGATGGAATCTTGGCACGGATTCAGAAACTCTGGTTGGTTTTTATCAACTTATGTCATTTAAAGACTAGGCTAGACACCGGTGTACCATCCAAATAATGAGTATACTAAGCAGCAATTCACTTAGCTAACATCATAGATGTAAATCTAACTTCTAAATATGAAGTGTATTCATAGGTTACTAGAATTTGATCATAAATGTTTTCGAAGCATTCTTCTTGTATAACGGGATCACTGAGTGAGAAACACTGATGTCAAAAGATGTTAAGCAATACGCAAGAATGGCAAATCGATTGATGAGTTAGTGATTTTTTACTGAAGGAGGTGGTTGAGATATGTATTACATGTTTGTTTAACCACCGCCTAATCATGAAGGGGGACGTTATCTGGAGTATAAGTAGACTGGAAGAAAGCTAAGGACAGCCAAATCAAGACGTGGCATCAGATCATGAAGACACTAACAAATGCAATGAACCATATAGGTAGACGTAGAATATCTGAATGAGATTTATATGTTTTACTCATTTTTCTAACTTATAATTAATTCATTTTTTTTCCAATATGGGGGGTGTGGAGATTGTTGAGTTTCACTAAAGTCATGAACGGATCAAATTTAGGCCACCATTCAAAATCTAGTGACTTAGTGTAAGCTACTTCTTCAAAGAATCTAAATTCACATAGGCCATAATTTTAAACGATGTATTTTGCTTTACATCTGAACAGTTTCTGAATGATTAATGTGAATCCATAATTGTAGAATCCGAGGAGAATATATATATATATATATATATATATATATATATATATATATATATATATATATATAATTGAGAGAAAGAGGTGCTTGTGAACTTACCAAGAAGGGTTGGCTCGAGTATGTAAACCCATTTTCAAATGCTCTGTACGATGTTGAATATTTTCTGGTCTTTGACGTATTTTTAAATTCTAAACAGAAGAGTATCACAATTGAAGCTGATAAGTATTGGATGATAAAAATTTACGTAAATGTTTTTTTGTTTGTTTATAAGCTTCCAATTAAAATAATTGGTCTTGAATAATTAGATTACATAAAAAGGTTTACACACATTGAATACAATTCAATAGTAAGTAGATACATCGGTTATCACAGAAACAGTGTATTTCAATAAAGAGTTTATATAAATCTAATACTTGATGAAATAGGTTACATTATTATCCTATTTTTAAAAGAAAACGTTTCAAACCCACTTTAAGATTTAGGCACAAGTTAAAATGTAACCTTAATGATGAATTGGAAATCAATTAGTTAGTAGAAAACCTTCCAGTTGAAATTTGTGTTAACCAGCATTCCTTAGTAAGATGTATCTATCATCTTGAGAAAAATGATACAGCTTGTAAAGTTTGAACCCGGGTCAATTAACTTTAAAACAGTTTGAAAAGTTATCAATGATCAGCATCAACTAATATAATTACGGAACAAATATTTTAAAAGTTGGAATTGATTTTCGAATTATTGTTAACCATACTATCGTTGTATAATTACTAAGTAACTGGATTATTATGTCTATGTATTCTGTTTATCATAAACTTCTAGTTAACACACCAACCATTGTTTTATAAATTATCATTCATAATTTGTTACCAGCTAATAATTTACAGTCTCTCCGAAGCCCAGAAACTATTTCTTTTGCTAATATGTCATAGTGGTTTTTTGTTTTATAATATGATGCCGTCCATTATGTATTGCATATAAACCGACGTATATTTGTAACATAATAATAATGTGTATAGAAAATTTGCGCAGTAAAACATTTTTGTAAAAATTATTTACCTGAAATACAGCGATTGTTTGATCTTCACACATAATCACTGCATGTTCACAATTCACTTTTAATCGACTAGAAACAATACAACCGATATTATTCTTATTGTTAACATCATCCATATTAGTATTATTAGTTGACAAAACTTCTCTGTTTTTGCTGTCATTACTACTGCTAATATTAATGTCAGTAGTAGTTATTGTCTTTGGTGTATATTGAAATGAGGTATTTTGTAAACGTACTATGATAAAATGCTTACTTGTTAATAGTTTAAAATATAATTGAATGTATGATTGAATTGGTCTTATGCTTAAATGCCAACCATTTCTACTATTAAATTCAATAGTATTAACAGTAGTAGTATTGTTGATTGTAGGAACTAACAATGGGCCACTTGTATTTGATGAATTATTGAATGACTAGAATATAATAAAGAAAACAAGAAATAAACAGCTAAGGATAAGAATATATATAATGGCCGTTTAGAAATCTTTGTCCAGCTTCGTCAGAAGATAACTATCACCGATAGAGGTGGGTGAATAGTTCGATGAAAGGGCTATTAGTACAAAGAAAAAATCAAAATGTTTTCAACTTAAATATTGACATAAGTCACTCAATAATAGAACTGAACTTCACCCATATTGTTATCAGTATTAAAAATTATAAGTGGCAATGTTCACATCATTCATATTAGTGTATTATAACCGGAAATCAATTGGGTTGTGGTATAATAAGTAGCAGTACTGATTTTAAATTTATCATTGCTGGATTAAATTCGAATTTCAAAACACTGGCGTAAAGAGATATAAGGAACACAATGTGTTTAACTAAAGATTCTATCACAATTTGTCGATGCCGGTCATACAGTAGATAGAAACAAATCGATTGTAGTAATTTACCAAATGCCTACTACTTTTCTTTACGGGGATCGATCTTACCTCCCAAATATTGTAAAAGCTATAGGGATTAGAGCTAACAAACCAAGTCTTTGTACTTGTAAGAAATGTGCAACATCCATCTCGCTTCCTTGGTCGAATTAAGATTTGCAGACAAATTTAATAACTATTTTTATTCTCTTTTTCGGTTATTTTCCTTTATCTATTTATCAAACATAGTTTTCACTGCGTACTAACTGGAAGTATCTTCCTATTATGCAATTTTGAAGATTTTGATAAATGTTATATCAATGGGTGCTTTTCCAAGTTTTTGATCGACTTCATGTCATGTCTTATACATAGATTGTTAACTAACTCTCGAAGATTATTTAATTAACAAACATACACTAAATGTTGAGTTTCAGTATTCCTTCATAATTGTTGTTAAGTTCGTTCATATCCTTTCTATCTCATCAAGTCGTCTGCTGTGCATTGTTTTATGCTACTTATTAATATTCAGTAAACAGTGATATTGCTAACAATTTCAACGCATACGTTGTTGTGCAATATCCAAAGATATTCACATATACTTGTTGTATTTATTATTATAATAAGTTTCTCTCGATCAGAGTAACGGTTATTTTAATTTTTTTCAGTGGTTGAATCTTTATCTAAATGCAACGGTATCCATGTTTGTATACTCTTGGTTCACTTTCTGCTTGTTGATACTGTTGTCAATATTAGACGGCTATCAGCAGTCCTTAACAATATCGTATGTTATGTTAGTATTTTAGAAAGCCTTTTTCTTTTTAAACCTATAGATGCGCTAATCACCTAACCAGTTGAGATTGAAATTAATTCATGTTTAATTCCTTAATAAAGAACCGCTTTTTAGACAAATTATTATTTTATGAACTTAATCCATATCTCAATCGCATGATTAGTCGCTTCGATAGAATTGACACATACATACACATTGAAAACTTGGAATTACTGGACAATCGCTTCGTCCTAATATAGGACTCCTCATCAGTGTGCATACACGATCATTCAGTTTTCGTTCTCAGAAAATTAGGAAAAAAATTATCATCAATATACTAATTAATTAAAAACTTACTACAGTAGTGAACCGTTTGAACAACTTCCTATGGAATTGTTTCCAAGATTGTAATAAATTGTAATAGCACAAATGAAATCCTAATGACCAGATAAATTCACACGATTGATTATTCGGTGAAATTTCAATAGACTGATTAGGATGTTTTATTACAGGCGCATCAAAAAAACAATACAAGAAAAAAATTATAATATTTGTGAGAAATAGGTTTAATAATAACGAAAGAAATTTGAATGTCCTTCACAGAAACACTGAACAAATTATGATAGAAGATTGATAGGATTTGACCTAAGGAAAATTAACTCATAACTAGATCATATGTTACACATGGATTATCAAATAAGTGACCTTAAATTGACAACTACATTAAGTGACAGACAATAGTTGGTTGACAAAAATCGTAAATAGTTCGAAACAGTGAGTCAGAGTAGACAAAAAAGTGGTCCAGCATTGTTACTATAAACAAATACGTTTATTTTCTCACACTGGTCATATTTCACAGCTTATATTTATCAAGATTGGACGCAAATAAAAGCTTCAAAATTGTACTATAGAAGATAACCAAGTTTAAGGTAAACACTTGTTCTACTGATAATCACTGCGTCACTGTTACGAAAGTTAACCCTACTATTTAAATTCGTTTAGCACATATATATTACTTATGAGTAACTAGCATATAATCGTGTAATTTCCTGTCTTATATTTAGGTTATTCGTGAACTAACTCATCACTTATGTGCATAGGAGATCATCGAATTTTCATTGCTTACATCACGAACTGGTCTTAGCTAGACAATCAATAACATAAACGTTATTTCGAGGCAATGTATTTCGGATAAACATCTTCAAAACTAAAAATGATCAAGTGCCAATCTTGCACATCAATCAAGAGGCAATACAAACCCTCACTAATGATAATTTTAACGATCAACACTGAAGAATTAAACATGAAAAACAAACGTACTCGGTCAGGCAATTTAACATCAACATGAATTTCAGGTAATGATAATACTAGATCGTTTTTTATATGGCAACTAGACAGTATTGCATAACGATATGGTGATGAAGTTGAGGACAATGACGCTGAAGAACAGCAAGATACCGTATCCACACAATTGTCTAATTTCTTATTACAACTGTAAACTAATTTAGTTCCAGTTATAGTGATCTGTGATAGACTGTCTAATTTCAATGGTTGATACATAGGATTAATTGAACGAAATTGTGCAATGAAATGTTGACTATCTACACGCAGCATAAGAAATGCTACATTTGAAAACAAAAACACCAAGAAATCAATGATATATAGGTAATAAATGTTGATGCATGTCAATAATTAGCTTCTATATACGTACGCGACAGAAGTAAAGAAAATACCAGTCTTCAAATTAATCTCTATATATATAAATGCCCCCAAATGCCCTGGTACGGTCAAGGGTGAAGAGAGTTAGCTCACCCTCACGAAATGTTCTCACACGACCACATCCATACAACCACTAACATGAGAGTCTTAATCACTGCCTTCTCACATCAAAGGGTGTTATTTACGAAATCGAGAGGACGGAAAGCGAATGTTCGGCACTTTAACCCGGTTGGTAGATACGGACGATACACCTAGGGGAGTTCGAAAACCCCAACCCCAAACCAAGAGTGTACATAGGCTTCAGGATCCTGAGGGAACAAATGGCATATGGACCGATTGTTGGTCACCGGCTACCATGAGACTGCATCTCCTGATGTCGCTCTACTAACTTGTGGATCAGACCTTTAGGTTGAAGGCTCCGAACGTGGCCTCCTATGAAAACCACCTGCTTCGATCTGGGCACCCGGGCAGTAACACAGCCTACACACAAATCAAGTGACTTGTGTGGCGCATATGTATTCGGTGCCTATTTGTACCAACATTTATGTGTTCAAATAAATAAACAGTACCCTTTACTTAGATCACAAAAAGACGGAAAAATGAAAAATTCACAGATGTGATATTGATTATCTTGATGGTTTAATATTAATATACGGACAAGAGACTATGGGATTTAAAAGTTTTTGCGTCTTATTCCTTCAAAGTAATCTGCATCGCTTATTACTTTGTCTTATGTTATACATGATATATGCTATATTGTTATGTAGAACTGAAGGTTTCCTATGAGACTGAAAGTTCACTATGAATATTGTAAATAATTTGGCATTACATTCACAAGTGTTTGCTGACTAGTTGATACATAAAATGATTTTGCTGAATAACCGATTTCACTGATATTAATAGTTGCTTTCCAAACTTCTCAAAGGCCATTGTCACTGGGACAGTGTAATGCATAGCTCTATTGTTAATAATAATGAATTTAATAGCCATACCAGCGAAATAGGTTAAAATTGACATTTTCATACTGCGCATAATTGACTGACGTGATTTTTGCACGCAAATAATATGTTTAATGATAATATATACGTATGATGCAAATGGTTGACTGCGGTTTTAGGTACCTGTATGGTTGCACCAAAGGATTAAGCCTTGCTGTTCAAGTTGTAGTGTCAAAACATGGATAGTGTCTAGTTCTCCTAAAGAACCCACAGAAATCTTACACTAACTTGTTAAACTTCAGTGTCACTAATAAAATCAGACAAATGAACAGAAATATCCGAAAAGTTTCTAAAATGAAGAAATTTATGGTACTTATAAACCACGAACAATATAATAAGACACTCATAATTATTTATGGACTAGTCTTAAGCTAGACAAACATTGAAAGCTAAGTATTTCTTAACTATTTCATCCTAGTATGTAATTCCACAACCGTGACCATCATCAACCTCAACCAGAGATCCCTGTTTCTGGCTAGCACTAACTTTCGGCACAGTCATCGCCGATGTGCCACCTGTGCTACCGCTGGCGTGGTTGTGTACAAGACTGCCGCTCCTTTTGGAGTACCTATCTGGAATTTGATCATGCTCTGGTCTGCGCCAATCTTACCTTACTTTTCAGTGAACAACGAAGTGATCGCCACCAAAGGATTGATGTTAGCAAGCTGGCTGCAACTTTTGTTGCTAGTAAGTACCGAACCGAGCTAGCTTCTAGGCTAGCTACCATTCCACCGAAAAGTATAGATGAGCATTGGTTGCAATTGCATGACGCCATGAAAATGGCGGGTCAAGTCTGGTGTGGGTTCGCGAAACGTCCCGCTTACAAGCACTGGGTTTCTTCTGGTTCCTTACAACTGATTGAAGCCCGTCGGTATACTCCGGGTGACCGTGAGTTTGACCACAGACGAAGGATGTTACGTAATGAAATCGGGCAAAGCTTGCGTAAGGACCGAGAAACCTGGTGGTCGGAGCGTGCTAATGAGCTGGAAGCAGCAGCTGCATCTGGAAATTACCGGAAGCCACTGGCAGCAAGAAGTCTGGTGTGAGCGAAACAATCTGCGAGGATGACGGAACGCCAATCACCAACATCCATCGACGTCTTGAACGATGGGCAGAATTCTTTGAAGGGCAGTTCAACTGGCCTGCTGCTCCGGCAACATCGGTCAGACTGTCCTGCCCACCATGGCTGGTGACGACTGGTCCAACAAATGAGGCGGAAGTCCGCAAGGAACTCCAACTCTTGAAACGTTACAAATCACCGGGCCCAAACGACTTACCTCCGGCTCTTTTTAAAGATGGTGGTGACTTTCTGACTAAGGGACTGACGACGTTGTTTGCAAAGGTCTGGGAACTAGAGTGTGTACCAACGTCATGGAATGAGTCGATAGTTGTCCCTATCTTTAAAAAGGGTTCACGTCGTTCCTGTAACAACTATCGGGGGATAAGTCTACTTCCGATTGCGTCCAAGCTATTGGCTTCCGTTATACTTCGTAGGTTGTTCAGAACCCGAGAAGGATTGACTCGCGAGGAGCAGGTTGGGTTTCGTTCTGGTCGAGGATGTATTGATCATATCTTCACCCTCCGCCAAGTGTTAGAACACCGCCATACTTATCAAAGGCCAACAATCGTACTGTTTCTTGATATCAGGGCTGCCTTCGATTCGTTGGACAGAACTGTTCTCTGGGATTGTCTATTGAAGAAGGGTGTGCCTGAGAAGTTTATTAACATCCTAAAAGCCCTATACACAAACACCTCAGGCAGAGTGAGGGCATACAACCACCTTTCTCCACTATTCCATTCGAGCAGTGGGGTTAGGCAGGGTTGCCCAATCTCACCATTCCTCTTCAACTTTGCCATCGATGACATTCTGGAAACAGCTCTGATGGATGTAAGTAATGGTGGTGTGGATCTGTTGCCTGGAGAAAGACTTCTCGATCTTGAGTATGCGGATGATATTGTCTTACTGTGCGAGAATGCCCAAGCTATGCAATCCGCACTTAATCAGTTGGCAATCAATGTCCGTAGGTATGGTATGTGCTTTGCACCTTCGAAGTGCAAAGTACTTCTACAAGACTGGTAGGATTCTAATCCTGTACTCACTCTGGATGGTGAGCAGATAGAAGTAGTCGAGAAGTTCGTGTATCTAGGTAGCTGCGTAAGTGCTGGTGGTGGCGTGAGCGATGAGATCAATGCACGTATAGTGAAAGCCAGAGCGGATTATGCCAATCTGGGCCATCTTTGGCGCCTTCGTGATGTTAGTCTAGCTGTAAAAGGTCGGATCTACAACGCGTCGGTGAAAGCAGTCTCGCTCTATGCTTGTGAAACCTGGCCTCTCCGAGTTGAGGATGTTAGACGACTCTCTGTCTTCGATCATCGTTGTCTCCGAAGGATTGCTGACATTCAGTGCCAACACCGTGTTAGTAATGCAGAGGTTCGGCATCGTGTGTTCGGGCACAGAGACGATAATGAAATTGGAGTCACCATCTAGAAATACCGACTTCGGTGGCTTGGACATGTTCTACGAATGTCGTCCCAGAGAATTCCTCGTCGTGCATTATTTGCCGACTCTGGGACTGGTTGGAAAAAGCGGAGAGGTGGTCAGTATATGACATAGTGTCGTGGTATGAAAGAAAGCTGCAAAGGGCTAGCTTCTGTTGGTCCTTCACGACTCCCTGGCTGGGGTCCGAGAGACGGTGTAACACAGTGGCTAGAGACGTTATCGGATATGGCTCAGAATAGAAGCCAATGCCGATCCTGCTGTAGCCTTCTTTTACTTTCTTCATAGAAAGTGGTTGTCTCTTCCTTAACTGAAAGATTTCTTCTGATTGTACCTTTCCGTTTCCCCATTATTGTTCTCTCTCTTTTTTTCACCTTTCTCTTCAAATTATCATTGTTTTGTGTGGCGCATATATATTTGGTGCCTCCTTGTACCAATATTTATGTGTTCAAATAAATAAAAATAAATAAACAACCAGAGATCAGAAGTCCTATAATAATGCTGATAATAGTAAACTAAGCAACAACAACGAAAAAAACTTACAATTATTACTGTTTATAAAGAAAATGTTGATATTCTCTAAAATTCCATCAAAATGAATTGGATAATTTAGGTAATTTTCTGTAAAATAACACTGAATTGAAGAGGATCGATTTGTTGACAATCTGTTGACATGATTATTATAACACTGATGAACATTCGCATTTGAATAATCCCAATGTATATAATTAATTAATTCATTCATTTTAAATGATGGCCATTCTATTTGCAATATGGTGGATTTTAAATTAATTTGATATTTATGATTCTATAGTAAAGAATATAAAGTAGACAATCAGTTAGATTGAATTATGTTGATTAATAAAGAATATCTGGTTAGATCCCTCTTCATATAAACACGCTTCATAACTGAAAAGATTGCCTTGTAATGGTGCAGATGCATTCATTCTTTAGTCTCTTCTAGATCCTTCATATACATTTTCTTTTCGATCAATATTCGAATATTCAGTCTTTCTTACAGCCATTGATACTCTTAATATTTCGACTAGCTCACTGATCATCATCATCACGTCGATTTCACCTCACTACATTGATAGCATATTAACTAATGCACTATACGTACCAAGCTCTATATTATGACTGATTGACGCGTATATTCATTGAATATAATCCAATCTCGTTTTAAGCCTTATTTAACGAAAGGGTTAGTGATACTTCAGTGAACGAGAACACAAGTGAGAACAACTAAATGTATTTCAACACAACATTACAGAATATTTTGGTAAGATCGGAGATCCATACAGTAAATACCTCATTTGGAAAACATCCATAGATTATCTCAGACGTTGTTGTTCCTTCGTTTACATACGAATCACTCTGTTCTCGTTCTCTTCTCTTCGATCTGCTCAAACTTCTGCCGCTAGACATACCAATTTAGATTGGTGATACACGCTACTTATATCTGTCGACATCAGTAGCACACGACATAATTCTACCGCACGACTAATAAAACCAAAGTACATTTACAGATAGATTTATACATCCAATTAACAGCTTATATTTAACCACTAAGGTTTATTACATTTGCATGAACAAGACCTGATATTTGTTTATCTTACTTAATCAGTCAATCATTAACAGCGCTATGAATAAAACTTACCCAAATATCGATTGCATGTACATATAACAGATCATCCCAATGATGATTATTTAAAGTAGGTAATTCATGTATTAGTGAATAAATAGCAGTGGATTGATTACAACGAATAGAATAAAGACTATATAAACAGGATAATGATGATGATGGTGTCTGTGAAGTATGTGTTCCATTACGAATAGATCCATGAATTTTATCCAATAAACAAACATGAAAATTCGATAGCGTTAAATTTAAATCGGTTAGATTCAACAAATCAAATGATTCTGTATATAAAAGAATGATAGAGAAAAGATTTAGAAGCGTTGAGTATTTGGAAAAAAACTACAATAGAAATAATTTTTAAGGCCAAATATACTTTGGTTCGAGTCTCAATGTAGATATTAATATCGGGATTTGTCAATGCTATGTTTGAAGAGATCACAAGGTCATCTAAATCAGAGAACGGAACGAAAAATAAGAGACATAACGACAAGACAAACTAAACTATTCTGATGCGCCCCAGCCCTGCTAACTAAAGGGAGAAGACCTGGTTCAGATGAGGGAAAGGTATATTTCACAAGCAACCAGAAGTACGAACAAAGCGTCACAAAATAGCATATTAGAAGAGGCAACCACTCAATGACATTTAGGGTCCTTTCAAGTAGGAAATACAATCTGCAAGTAAAAATGGGCAATTTCAGCGAGGAGACGAGAAATTCAGATTTCCAAAATAAAATTACAAAAACAAGACGTCTACCAAGTGATTTCTGCGGATCAAGCATCCCAAATAGTCAAATGCATCCAGTTGACGAGTCGTAAAGAGGACGAAACTTGTGTATAGTGAATTTCACTGTTAGCCACAATCCATTTATTCCATACAACATGTAATATAAAGTGATTATATGGAGGCAATTAAAATAGAATGTAATTATACCATCAAAGATTGGTCGAAATTTCGGTCTTCGTTATCCACAACGTGATAATTCAAACATTCACTAACAATAATTTCAAGTATTTATCGCTGACAACCATGGAGCAACGACAATCGAGTAAAGTTGAACTAGTTCATCAGTAGTTGAAACACGTATTACGGTAGTTGGTATCGGATTATGGATCAACGGAGCCTGAAGATCCTGATTTATATCGTAGAGTTGGGAGGGGTTACGAATCTACACTACTTTTGAGGAGTCCAATGCTGTGAGCGAAATAGCCATTCAGTGTTTACGAGTTTTTAATAGATGCGTTTTTCGATGATATAACGACATCTTATAAACTAGTAGTTTGTTTAAATTTACAAGTTTTCTATACCAATAATGTAAAATATGAATTTTAAGAGAGGATAATGTTGATGTTATCCATAAAAACAGTAGAAACCGTAATCAAAACAACTGCCTCATAGAACACAACATAATTTGATAATAATTGAGGCAGAAACCGACATTTTAGCTAATCATTGAGTCAGTCAATAAAGAAATTTCCTATTCCAGATTTTACTTCATGTTTCTATGTGGCGGTTGGAATAACCTTATTGGGACAAACTATTCTGCATTCTCCAACCAATCAGAATGAAGTATTTAATCACTTATTTAATGTGAAAAAGAACTATATTTAGTAAAAATGTACATAAACAGTGGTACTTCCTCTAGACAACTAATTCTTTGCAGTCGTAGGTCAGGTTTGGTCTTTCTATTATCATCTTAGTAGCTACGGAACTGGATAAAAAGTAGAAAGGAAGTAGTTTTGAAAAGTGATTTCTTATAGTTCATCAATTGCGTCAAGTCTTACGACAGTACTTTGCAACCACCCAGATAAGAGCAGTTTACGACAGTGAGAAAGGTTATGTAAGAAACAGTGCTAATTGAAATAGATTGTCGATTATTGTTTCAACAGATGGAGGACTGTGACAGAGTGTCTCCATGTGTTACAACACTGAATCAGCCTGTTGCATCCTGCATCATACATCATTAGCAGAATAACCTGTCAATAATTGTTTGGAATTCTTCTCTGATCTTTTAACCAACATTACTTTAGATTCTTGGCTTAAACATTTCAAAGATGTTTTGAATTTTTTAGTCAAGATAATGCATTAAAAGTGAAACCATTGTTATACAAACTTGATACCGTAAAATACGAAAAGTACGCAAACTTTATGGTGAAATATCAGCAATTTAAGGGCACAGTGAAGACGTTGTCCCAGATGTTTGCAGACCAATCATTACTTTTTATTCCCCGATATTAAAGCACAAGTTCGGCAAAACAAGAAACTGATGGCTTTGTCACTTCTATACAAGCACGTGAACGCCTTAAGTTACGATCGCTTACAGAAGAACAGTTAAAATACCTTATTATTGTCAGTGAAGTTGTAGCAGAATTTATCACACCCCACACTCCAATCCACTCCTGTCTGAACAAGCCCGAACAGTGCAGGTATCATTTCTAAACCTATTCTATGTTTTAAAATATTATCACATGATTAACTAATTAATCTTTCTATCCATCCTTTAAATTTCATTAACTTTATTGTACCTACTGTCATTCACCTTTGCAATAATATCTGCATTCATATCCATGTCTACTTATTGTATTAAAACTATATAAACTGGGTCGTATTTAGCCTAGATCAATCATATCTATTCAAATGCATAGTTGTCTACGTGTGACGGTTTTTTAAGAGTTTCTGGCACGAAGGTGGCAGCTGCGGCGTGGAGTGATTGAGCGTCATTGCTGGGTAGTACCTCATCATTATTCAGAACTTACAATGAACTGATTGTGTTGCTAGACGTATAAAATACTCTCAGGCTGTCTTCCTCTTCTTACTTACCTGAACGTCTTGTAGAAGAACTTTTAATCTACTTTCATGCGAAACCATTATATATATATATATATATATATATATATATATATATATCCTAGCAAACTAGTATTTTAACGTCTTCATTTGAATGTGTCAAGTCAAAGGATAACATACGAAGTCATGAAAGATAGAAATTTCATCATTATACTCAACTGGAGTCAAATGGCTATCACACATTACAGACAGTTACTAATAAGAAAGATCGAGTAAAGTACACACGGATGCAACTGAATAAATATCAGTATAGAGTTTTGTGGAACTCATAGAATTTTCATAGATTTTAAATCACCAACTGATCTTATCGTGAACGTCGAACCTCTAGACTACTGAGCCAGCATTCAAAGGTGTTGATTTCCAACTTCAACCAAGTAACAACCATATTCCATTGCCTAAGGTAGAAAACTGTCCCTCATTCAAAATGACGGCTCATTGGTCTAGAGGTTAAGCGTTCGCGTGTGATACCGTAATTCCTGAATTCGATTCTCTGTGTCAGAGTCGTGGTTGAGCACTGCTGACTACGTTTGAGAGTAAGATGAAATGACCTCCAGGTTTTGAATAGTAGTCTAAGATTGGTTTGTCAATCAAAATCTATTTTAAAAAAACCAAATAATTATACATTTACACAGAAAACTAAAATTAACTGACTTTTCAGATTCAATTCATGAAAATCAAATTGAAGATTTACAAGAGAATTTGTAAAACCGAACTGTAATCCAGGTGACTTTAAATGAGGAATGAGTACAAGTAAAATCTGGAAAATTAAGATAAGGGGAAAGGTAATATTATTATTAATCATAACCACCATATAAATTACTTTTCAAATAAAAACAAAGAAAATAGAATGAGTCAATACTTTGTCTTCTGTCTAATGCTGGGATAATTAAGTCATTTATAAAAGAATGTATGGAGTAGTAGAACGAAATAATACATCATTAAATAGTAATAATAAGTATTTCATGAAAAATTGACAATGTTAAGCAATAACCTCAATTATTTTAATTTGCAATACAATATATTGGTGGCTTGCTTGAATATCTGGACTACCTGTTCCTGACATCGAGATACCTCAACAAGTTACCTAACTTTGTCTTTTTTTAACACATCATGATGTCTGCTAATCGCATAAACTATTCAGAACCTTTCGCTGTACAACTTACAAAAAAGTACAATCAGAGACATCGTGGTGGCTGGCAATATATGCATTGAAAAGAATAAACATTATTCACATGTCGATTCCTGAACTGCTAACATCTAACTGGAGACCACGCAATATTTATCGCAAGGATCGATCAAGAAATAAGAAACGGAAACTTGTTGAAATACTTTGTGCTGAGAATTCTATATTGTACCAAAAATATAATATTGAATAAAGTCATTAATAATAATACTGCTGGATCATTATTGTGGTGGCGTGCGCCTGTAATCTAGCTACTTGGAGGCCAGGGTGCGGGATTTCGTGGGACCGGGAGCTCTGGCATATGGGTGCTCATGTTGATCGGGAGTCCACGCTAAGCACGGCGCCGATATGGATGACCTGTCGCAGGGCGGGTTGTCCAGGTCGTCGTTGGCGGCCTGCTTGAATATCTGGGCTACCTGTTCCACCCATCTAGATATTTCGTCAAGTTATCTATTTTGCCCCCAAATGCCCTGGTACGCCCGAGAGTGGGGACAGTCCGCTCTCCCTCTCCAAATGCTCTCACATGGCCACGCGTATATAGCCCCTGCCAGGGAAGTCCTAACCACCGCCTTCACGTGGCACAGGTGTTGTTTACGAAAATGAGAGGACGAAAAGCGAATGTCCGGCGCTTTAACCGGATCCCAAACCAATGGTGCACATGGGCTCCAGTATCCTGAAGGAACAAATGGCGTATGAACCAATCGTTGGTCACCGGCTACCATGGGACTGCATCTCCTTACGATGCTCCACTGCCTTGTGGATCAGACGTTCAGGTCAAAGGCTCGAAGTGTGACCCCCTAAAAAAACCACCTACTTCGGTTTGGGCACCCGGGAAGTATCACAGCCCTCACACAAATCAATTGAGATTTGTGTGGCGCATATGTATTTGGTGCCTCCTTGTACCAATATCTGTGTTAAAATAAATAAATTAATTAATAACATTTGAATTTGGCATATTGTGATCAGTTAATTTCTCATTAGTTCTATGATTAAAACCTAATCAAATCTGCCAGGAATTGAATAGTTCAACTTCAATCAGGCTGTTATTGATAGACAACAACCAATAAACAGTTGTTCGATGTCAACTATACAATGTTCTTCAAAATCTCAAAGATTAATACTATCATTCTATTTACACTTAGAGATTACGAGAGAATGATCAGTATAATCGCTGTAGGTATTAATACCGAAGTTGAACATGACAGTTTCAAAAAAATTGAGCATTAGGTAGAAAGTTAGTAATAAATGTTGTTTTACTATATTTCAATGAGTAGAATAATGCATTTTTGACGTTTCGTGACTTAATGTAAACCACTTCTTCAAAGTAGATAAATCTTTGTTTGTGAAATTGAAATTTCAACCTATTTCTTTTGTGTAATGACGACTATGACTAAATATTTTTAAAAGAGTTGAAGTGTTTTTGGTGAGAATCATAAATAGGAAACTTAGTGTTGAGGTGATTTAAATAATTCCTCGAAAAAGTCCAGAGGTGCTCTGAAAACGCTAGGAAACATTTTATCCAATCACTGTTGAATGGAAGTTACTCAGAAACATCTAGAAAGTAAGGGTGACGAGTCCCATTTGTGTTTCGATAGTTACCTATCTTGCTACTATATTTAGTATAGTTCCAGGAACTTACAGAAGCCCGATGCCAGCTGAAATGCTATAAATATCGTCGATTTTATGTACGTAATCTAACCTTGGAGTAGAGTGTTCTTTTCATACTTCGCACATTCTCTATCGTGTTCAAGATGACGTGTAGATTTAGCCTGGGGTTATTAAAATAGCTTAGAAAATTGAAGAATTATCACTAAGACCAACCAAGCCACTCAAATCCTGTCTATTGCATAATAAACTGTTCATCAAAATACAAAGTTCAATATCAATTCCATATTTACATCTACATGATCATGGAGCATTTCGATTTGATTATAAAATACCTGAAGAGTGGATTGTATAGATTTCTGTAATCGAGTTAGATAAGGCTAAGTAAATAAGTAACAGGATTCTACAGCTGTATTCTAAAGATTACTATTTGATTTAACAAATAGTTTAAACATTCATTGTAAAGTACAGTTTTACGAGGCGCATGGTTATGTGTGAAGATAAGATATATGAGAAACTAGCAAAAAATCCATAGAACGATGCCGAAGCCCAACAATGAATTAAGCGAATACCGATGCTTCTCTGAAGACGTATAAACGATTAACTCATACTGCCTAACATTAACGAGTAATATTAGCTAGCATAAGGATTAGTTTCAAAAAAAGCTAAGCGTGAATGTAACAATACACAACATCAGTCCATGAAATGACATAGAATGTTAATTTGTGAGTTAGATTAGAAGGTATAAACGTTTTGGTCAAAGCCCATGTAACACCAGTAATTAATTACTGGAAATATTGGGTAATAAGACGTAAAATCAATTACGGTGTTGTAATTTAATTCTTTCTCTATGTTCTAAAGCTTTGGTTGAGTATGATTGATCGGTAGCATTCCATATATTTAAATTTCTCTAAAACTTTCGACTATTTCCCATAACAATAATTCTTTTTACTGATTGGGATTGGAATGTAGAGAAACTTTGAGCAGGGAGACATTTATCCTAGATTCTACTTTGATTATGACTGCCCAGTCTCTCGTACTACGGAAAGTTATTCGTTTTTAAAGAATCTGATGAGGAAAATTGATCAACACTTCTAGTTTTAACAAATTCAAAAATAAGATCACAGGAACTAAACACCAAGTTCTTAAGATTTCTGTCTTTTTTTAATAATGGCTCCATATACTAATGTACATATTCGAACAGAAACTAGTTAGATAGGTTATGGTAAACTAAACTCACGTGTGGGATTTTTCTACTTTTCAATCTTCCCAACATTCTAATTTGATTATGATCAGGATAGTGTTGTTCTGTCTTAAAATCATCAGTACAATTCAATGATTTGCAATCTGTAGTAATAATACCCCCTCCAGAATTATCATCACTGACAGTACTGTCAGATGCTCTAAATTCTTCTGCATTATGATGAATAATACTAGTACTACTACCAGTATTGACGTTATTGTTACGTACTGCAGTATGAGAACCACCACCATCACCAATGTAAATACGTACATTTAACTGACGTGTATTCAATCCAAGATACTCAATTAATCGAAAGAACTTTCGTCTAGACAAGCTTTGTTGTGCCTAAACACAATTTACAGTATTAAAACAAAAATATTATGAAAAATAAAACAACGAGAGAAACAATACTGTGTAGATCATTTGAATATATATATATATATATATATATATATATATATATCAGTCAGCTAGATAGCTTCCTGGCTATTTCACATACTATCTATGATTAGTTTTAAATCGGATTGCGTTAGCTAATCCTATTGCAAACCACCCAGTGATAGGCATAACTTAAACAAATCGTTAACAGTTACATTAATTAGCTCTACATCAAGGTTATAAAAAAAACACAAATACAAAAATAATGAAACTTTTCATAACCACTGTAACTAACAATAGCATAGGCACCAAAATACATATGCGCCACACAAAGCTCAATTGATTTGTGTTCAGCCTTCTAATATTTATTGTTTTTATGTGATTGATAGTTTAGATAATAATAATAATAATAATAATAATAATAATAATAATAATAATAATAATAATAATAATATGGCCTTTTGTAGATAATTACAACTAGTTCATTATTTCAGTTTGAGAAATTGTGTTGAATAGTTCTTAACCCAAAGTTACTGAGTGGATCAATGTACACTCTGACTTTTAACAAAAATTAAACTTACGGTTATCATTCCATTTACCGTTCCACTTACCATAAAATTAAACTGCTTTGAATCTATATTCTTCTTTGGATAATTATGTAATTCAATATTGGTTATAGGCATAATTGAATGATTACTAATAGAACTACTATTTTCATACAATGTTTTACACCATATTCCAATCAAATAACAGATAGATGATAATTTTTTATAAAAATTCATTTCAATTATATTATCATGTATATAAAATATTGATGAATGTAAAATATTCAAATAAATATTACAAATAGATGATTCAAGCTATTAAACAAAAGAAACAAATCAAATAGCAAAAGATTAGGAGGAAACAAAATATATAATTGAGATTTAAAAACAAAGAAGTATCTTTTTTATAACCGAGTGAAAATCAGCCCCCGAATGCCCTGGTACGGTCAAGGGTGGGGAGAGTCCGCTCACCCTCACGAAATGTTCTCACACGACCACATCCATACAACCACTCACATGAGAGTCCTACTCACTGCCTTCTCACATCAAAGGGTGTTATTTACGAAATCGAGAGGACGGAAAGCTAATGTTCAGCACTTTAACCCGGTTGATAGATACGGACGATACACCTAGGAGAGTTCGAAAACCCCGACTCCAAACCAAGGGTGTACATCGGCTTCAGGATCCTGAGGGAACAAATGGCATATGGACCGATTGTTGGTCACCGGCTACTATGGGACTGCATCTCCTGATGTTGCTCTACTAACTTGTGGATCAGACCTTTAGGTCGAAGGCTCCGGACGTGGCCTCCTATGAAAACCACCTGCTTCGATCTGGGCACCCGAGCAGTAACACAGTCCACACAAATCAAGTGACTTGTATGGGGCATATGTATTTGGTGCCCCTTTGCACCAATATTTATGTGTTCAAATAAAACAAATAAATAAAATAGTGAGAATCATATATGTTTATTAATTTGATTTCATCCAACTACTGTCTAAAACACATAGCTTCCAATTAGTGGATCGTAAGTTCTTCCGATTGGGTAGCCTGTGAGGTTAGAGTATCACTCCTTCTTAAATGTACGCTAACATATGCATTTACAAACAGTATAGTTCAAAACCGACTCTTGTTAGATAAGAGCGTATAAGTGGTTTTATGTCCCTGAGACGTTTATCCATAACACATGGCCGATTCTCCAATCAGAAATATCTATCTCCGAGTTAGCTATTTTGTCATTGGATTAGTATTCATAAACTTCAGTAATGATCTGTTCTGACTGTTACAATTAACTTTGAGTTAACGTATGCTACACACCTATTGATCCACCTATCCGAAGACCTATCTGTATCTTCAGCCTCGAATCCAAAGAGACAACTGGAGCCCAGCTTCTACTATTATTGTATTTAAAGCACACATTAGTTTATAATACAATCATATTGAACCATGTCGTACTATAAAAATAGAAAATAATAATTATACACATAGGAGTCAGAAATGACTGTTAACTGGGTAAGCTGTACATAATTGGTTAGTAATAAACTAAGAATAATAGTACATAGATTCATAGTTAATGAAACAAATGAGATACAGAAACGTCATAGTCCAGTTATTTAGCAACTCTACAATAGGATTAGTTATATGATAAATAGTCCCAAGAGTTCTGACATCTGCAATACTTGTTCCATTATAACCAATGTAAGAGTTGAAAACTTTGCAGACTATTCGACGATGGATTATTATACATATTTTTATTACGTATTAATGAAATATTTGTCTTAAGATAATTTTTTTAATACTGCCCTGATTGTAAGGTTTTATTTAACTCATTAACTGTTGATATACGTTTTGCCGTTCACAAATTATTGTTAATGAATTACGTATCTGTTATCCAGATATGTACCAAAAATTATGTACACGCTACGATTTCCTATTCATATTAGCGATTCGCAGTCTTCAGATTGATGGATACTACGATAATTTCCGAAAAGGATTTATTACTAAACAGCACTAGTATTAGTATTGGGCATTAGTGGAGATTGTTAAATTGTCTTTCACATCACTGAGTTTAACTGGACAAGCACCAAAAATTTGAAAGTCCTGGGGAGTTCTTTTGCCCTAATACAGGATTTGTCCCCAGTGCATAACCGTGACCTCACCACAAACCCAGAACCTTCACATATCTCAATGAGCGCATTGAATCGGCATCCAATGGTTGATATTTCTAACTTCAGCTAGAGAGCGAAATTGTGAAAACATATATTTTGTGATTGGTAAGTCACTTCCATACATCTGACATGGTTAAATACCAATAATTACAGCTTCTCATTAGAACTCTTGCTGTTAGGCAATGGTGATCACATACGTACTACAAGTATGGGGAAGTTATCGAAATGATCAAATTTTGTGCTTTACATCACTAGTTGACCTTATTCAGACAACCATTTAAAACTGTTGGATGCTGACTCAGAAGACTAAAAGTTAAGCAATCATTGCGAGACCTGAAGGTTCTGAGTTCAATATTCAGTGGGACCTTATATCCTCACTAATGAAGAATCCCATGTTAGGGAACAGCTATTCGGTGTTTTCTGATTTTAATCGCTGAAAAATTCTCATTATATTAAAACACAATAATATGAACGAAGAATATTCTCCCAAATTCTAATCTCCTGAATTCTCCATGTCCTGTTTTTCTCCTTCCAAATTTATTTCACTGTATTATACTCCTTGAATAACAACTTCAACCCTAATCTTTCGGATTACTGCTTATACTCTTACCACCTCCATCACTACGGGAATTGAATCGAAAACTGCATCTCTGTGCTAATGTGGTATGGCGATTCGAACTGATGTACGTACGTACGAATTTCTACGTTGCTACTGACTGATTGACTGGCAACATGTGAATTAAGGATCGTTTGTGATATAAACGATGTTTGTGACATACTAACGATGTTATTTTATTTCATATGTTACAATTTTAAATGATGTACTCTGACTTAAATCTGGCCAGTTTTATGGGTTATTTATTTGGATTTATAAGTGTAGAAAGTGATGAGAAATTATTGAAAAGAATATTCTTTGTTCATACAATTGTGTTTTCTGATTTTAATGGTAATCTAAGAACGATCCATGATGTAAAATATGAATAATAATAATAATAATAGTAATAATAGGACTTACTTGCTCGGTTGCTTCTATTAAATATACCCTAGCATCTAATAAACAATGCTTAGTCTGTGAATTCCAACCATTTAATAAGCGTAAATCATTCAAACAAAATCGAAAATTTAATAGAATAAAATGATTAAATAGACTTTTACTGTCAACATTATTATCATTAAATAGATTTGATGGAATTATTCGTGATATTGGTGAAGATAATGAATGTAATGATGTGTAAAAATCAGATGTCGTTTGAAGTATTTCGGCATTTTGACATTTTATAGAATTAGGCACATTGAATTCCATAGATAAATGAGACGAAGTGAAATAGAATTGGAGACTTCTGTTCCAAGGGAAAAGAGAGGAAAGGGAGGTGAAATTAAAAAGATGTGAATGTGGTCGAGATTATTCTACTAGAAGATAGTTTGACATTACAAACTGACTTCAGCTAAACGATCACTAAATAGCTGTTTCATCATTGCATCCTCTTGGGAGTGTTTAGTAGTATGCATCTATGACAGAAACACCAGACTTATCTAAGGAACTTTGGACCAGATGGCAGTGAGCTATGTTTAGACCAGTAAGTTTAAAGCCGGAGGTTCTAACTTGAATCGAACTGCGACATTGTGCAAATAGCATTCAGCGATTACTGACTCGAACTCGATATGATTCCACCCCATTGGTTTAGGCTTTCTGCTACAATTTCAGAAGTTCTTTTTACAGCTAGTCACAATTACGCCTCAAGGTATTGGGTCATTTTTGTGCAACGCTGAAGAGGCCCAAGAGACTAAGATAGGACAACTGTTTGGTGCTCTCTGGTTTCCAAAGATTGTTCAGGTGGTGCAAACTAACTTTCAAGATATTTGGATGTATGCTTAAGAAACCAAATTAATATTATCGGCACAGATAAATAAGATAACTCATAAAGTCTCAGATGCTTATTCTTTCAAATAATTACACCAACCAATCACTAAGTAGAAACCAAAGTCATATTTACCTAGATCTCAGTAACAATCGAGTTTTGCTGACGAAATTGTAATATGATCAATCATTAGTCAGACTGCTCGATACCATGTACACTATCTCAATAGGAATTCCTAGACGTTGATTTTGTGCCTGTTGTTAATTTCAATATAGAAATAAATTGACGTTCCTCTAGTGACTGATAGGAATGTTTTAAGGGAAAATTAAAGAAGGTATTAACTAGGGTAAAACTAATTGATTGATTTGATTCAAAAAGAAATTTTTCAGAATGAAATCTATAATAATCAAAAATCATGTAAGATTCAGCTACCACCTACTAAGCAGCTAAATTAGAATGTCGCTACTAAATATATATATATATATATATATATATATATATATATATATATATATATATATATATATATATATATGATCATGCATTTATATTACTTATAAATTAAATACGAAAGCCGAAATCACTGTAACTGAACGGCAGGAAAAGAATGACATTGGTTCGGAGTCTGGTATAACATTTATCTTTCAATGACTCTACCTATCACCGAATTAGTAGTCATAATGTAAATGACTTTCACAAAAACTTAAGTCATGTGTTCGAAGCATACACATAATTTGCTTTGTTAATATGTTATTGATCAATTAACTCGTACAAATTTTTGTACTTGAGTATGAGGCACACATAAAATGTGATAGCTAATAATATTACCCGAAATGGGTGTGTCGGAGTTTGAACCTGGGAGTCGGTAGCCGAAAGTCGAACGACTGAACTTCTGAACATTATTTTTCCAATAAATCACGCAGTATTATTATTATTATTAGCTTTTACCTAACACATTTCACCTGCGTGAATGCACACTTCAGTAAACTGGATGAAACTAGTGGTGAAAAAAAACGTAAAACCAATGAAACACTGACACACATACACAATTCACCTTTTAAATGAATATCTAATTATTTCAAAATAGAATCCCATCTCAGGTGCAACTGAACTAGAGGAGGAGGAGAATCGTGATTGTATCTGTTCAAAATGATGATTATGGTTTAAACTGAACAATTGTAACGGTAAAAACGAAATGCATAATTTTATGGAATTTAAATATTGTTGAACACATTGAAAATTTGATTTTAATGAATTATCAGATACAATATTCTCTGATGTTCGTTTTAAATAACAAGATTTATTATTTTTAAAAGGAAATGATGAATGCTCCAGCATTTGTAAAGTATCCTCTTGATGCTTCATGGTAAATTGATGACAATGTGAACATGCTGATGTAAGCGATGACGTTTGTGTGGTTAAGATACGTGTTTGATTTGTATAAAGTTTCCAACTCAACAAATCTATAAGCTCTAAAGAATGTAATAATAGAAAATAAGTTGAAATATAAACATGTAATATTCTAATAAAAATTTTCCATCTTATTTGTAAACAAAAGCAGTACATATAGGCGAACACCATTGTTTTTAATGGTTATCTTAATCAGGGTTTTTCTACTCGAATATACTTCAATAATAAGTTCTAGTATGGTGATAAGTCATTTATGCGGACATTTAGTACTGATCATCTCCCAGCTCGTTCCCACTATTTCCAGACTACTTCTGCACTTGAATTAAAAAGCAATAGGAAAAAGGCGTCAAATATAAGTGAAAGATTTGCTCAAAAATTAATATATGTACAGAAAATAGACTTTATTTATACATTTTCAGGTGGCCTTGATCTCCAAGAAACTCCTGGAAATATACTGAACGTAGTAACGAAATAAGTTGTTCGATCAAAACGTGATACATAATCCTTCATTGTTTTCAGACTTTTCTGAGAAACTTTTATCCAACGCTGATTGGATAAAACATTTTCAACCTTTTCTGGATGTTTATGATGTTTCGAACCACTAACACATAGTGCTCATCGGAAGTGTGCACGCATTACCCCGAAAGAGGTTGAACCCAGACTCTTTCAGGTCTTGTAGAGAACGCCAACTATCAAAATTACAGCCCCAGGGTCTAAAGGTATATTTTGCCATACATATGTGTTAGAACTAAGATTTAGGCAGTAGGACTAAGATTTATAGGTTAGGGTTTAGGATTCAAAATCAGATTTTACGGTTAATCTGTATGTACACTAAATCATAAACTCTACATCTTAATTGCAACCCTACAAAAATATTACCTTAGTCCTAGCAGTATATTATCATTCATACATATTTGCTGTTTACTGATTGCCTGGATTGAGTAAAGCATTTGCCAAGAACATTTACAGAATACCTCAAACTTGACTTCATAGTCTAGCTTTAGTAAAAAGGATTTTTATTAACTTACCTTCTAAAATTGCAGTACGTAGTCCATACAACTTTAAGTCGACCGATTTTACAAACCAACCATTTAATGATGATAGTGTTGTATTACTGAAATTTCGACATTCCAATGAAATATTAGTGGACAATTGTAAACGAAGATGACCCAATATGTGAGCGTTTTCAAATATAACATTCCAATTTTTAATGAATAAATCATCACTTAACCAAGTTTCCATGAACACAGGTATACACAGTAACTTTCCACAAATATGGGATACATGTACATTTACATGAGCCCTTATAAAAAAAATAGATTTTTAGTTAGACAAAAAAATAATTAGAAATGGTGTGATATGAAAAATGTCTAGCTAATTTTCAACATTCTATATAAACTTTGTTAAATTTTCATGGTTTACATCACATAATGATTTAGTTAGACAACTAGTTGGAGGTAGAAAGCATTGGACGAGTGTTGGGACTCTACATTAGCGGACATCTGAGACCCCACCTAGGGACTGAACTCAAGATCAACGGATATAAGCACTTGCTGAGACCCGAAAGTCATGTGTTCGATCTCCGGTGCAGTGACGGATGGGTATTTCTAAGAGAGTCCCATACAAGAACGAAATACCTCCCCAATGCTTCCTATACTTGTGTTCTGAATAAGCTCAGTCCATGATAAAGACAATTTTCATAATGCTGTACAACAAACCTTAAGATTTACATAAAAAGAAAAAATAAATATAACGAATAAGGAAGACATAAAAATGGTGTTAGATTGTTTAGTATTGAATTTTATTGAAATCCTATCCCTCAGGTTTATCATGCAATCATTATGCTAGACGCTTCAACAGTCATAGCATTCACTCGAGGTGTTCAGTCAGTTAGAGGTCAGTAACAACGTAGAAATTCGTACGTACGTACATCAGTTCGAATTGCCATACCACATTAGCACAGAGATGCAGTTTTCGATTCAATTCCCGTAGTGATGGAGGTGGTAAGAGTATAAGCAGTAATCCGAAAGATTAGGGTTGAAGTTGTTATTCAAGGAGTATAATACAGTGAAATAAATTTGGAAGGAGAAAAACAGGACATGGAGAATTCAGGAGATTAGAATTCGGGAGAACACAAAGAGTGGATGCACCTGCGCCATTACAAACGATTTTGAGCCATATCATACAAGGTCTCTAACTATCGGTTGCTATCACCTTGCGGATCCCAACCAGGTAGTCTACACCTACCAACATGGCTCAGTTCACTTGTCAGTGACTTCATGAATTTGTGCCATGCTTTGGTCTGGCCGCCCCTAGCTTTCTTCCAACCTACTCCTAAACCATTGAACATAGCACATCGGGGTAGTCGGTGGATGGGCATATGTAACATGTGTCCCAGCCATTTCAACTGATTAAGTTTCACTACTTCATCAATTGATTTGCCATCCTTACCTAGTATCCGTTTCCTAACAACTGCGTTACTTACTCGATGATCCCAGGATATACGAGCAATATTTCGAAGACATCTATGGTCGAATACTAGTAACCTACGAATATCCTCTACTCTTACCGGCCATGTTTCACTGCGATAAAGTAGGACAGAACGAACTGCTTTGAAGTAAACCCGTCCTCTGGTTGATAGACGGATATCTCGCCTACGCCACAAATGACGCAAGTTGGCAAAAGCTAGTTGGGCCTTCTGTATCCGTGCTGAGATTTCGTCACACACCAGACTACAAGGGCTGATGGGACTCCCAAGACAAGTGAAGCGGTCAGCACGCTCAATTACTTCACTCCTTATCATTAGTTCGGGTGTCGGTGCCACCCAATCCTGAAGTAACCTTTTTCCATTTCGAGGAGGAGAGTGGCATCCCGAACATGCTTGCATTATTGTTGTTGTTACGTAATCGGTCAAAAGAAGCGTAAGGTCTGACAATTAACAAACGATCACGTCTAAGTAATATTTCACGAATAGGCTCTTAGTAACACGGAGTAGCCTGAGATTTGAGAAAATTGATAATCGATAATACGATAGAACCCATATAATTCTCCGAATAAATCGGTGACATTCAATGAAATTAGTTTTATTATTTATTATTAATTTCATTCGCAATCGCAGACGTTCCTAACTAGGTCTCAGAATGTGTGAAATCTAGACAAAGCAAGAGTTTTATCTAGCTGACTATAGTTGTAAATTACAAAGCAGAGAAATGACTAAATTCGATCTTATCAGACAAAATTATAGTTGATAGGGAGAACTTCGATTAAGCATCAACGTTTTAAACTATTGTCGGATAAGGTTGAAGTCTGAAGTAAGACAGAACATCCAAATCGGGAGCGAGAACCGAAGATGGAGTGATCAATCCGTTGAGTAAAATAACTAAGACGGGTAAAATTATAAACACTACCTTCCCATCTCCCAAGTGAATCTGGCCAGTTAATGAAGTAAAGTTACTTTTATGCCAGATGACTCAGCTTTAAGGTCCAATAATTTCGCATTTAAAATCACAGAACGATAGAGTTTCTTTGAAGTTGTTGATAATTCATCGATGTATCCTAAGGTTAAGTGTAAGGTACTAATTGGATACATCAAGCCTTTATTGTAGTAGTTAAAGCAAACAGTTATGAAAGCCTAGTTCAGCATCTACTGTTAGCTGACACATACGTACATATGAAAAAGACCAAGGAGCATTGAAACAAGCATACATTATCACTCCGTTAAGTTGCTAGGTGTTAGGCTAAGTAGTATCGGCAAATGTAGATTATATGGTAACTATATATCCTACATTAAGTTCGGATTGTTCTCCTAATGGAAAGAGACGTGGGTCGACTGAATAAAGCTAGAATACATGGAAAATTGGTCCCACCCAATAAACCCCTGGATAAACTCGATCAAAGCTGCTAGCTTTATCCAGTGATCGAGTTCGAGTAACCCGGTGATGTTGGTTGGGACATTTATTCCTTGAGGTCGGATCATGTCAGATAGGTCGATTGGGGAACGATAACACTAAAAACAGCAGACTCATGATCCGAGAGCAAAGTCGTACTAGGATGTGACGGCAGTAGTGTTTCCCTTAAACAAACAAGCAGCATCCCCAGCAATACTGCCTTTCCCCAAAAGGAGTGGGTTAGAAGCAGTTGACCTGAAAATGGCTCACGTCACCTTTCATCACTGATTTGCGTGGATAACGGTAAAGCCTTAAAAATGCGACGCTAACACATATAACCACTCACATAAAGACTATATGCGACCAGTATTAAGCAGTTATCCGTTGAGCACTGTGCTCACACTTTCAAGTCGTTACTTTTATTTCCACTAGCGACCCTCGTTTTCTGTCTTTAACTTTTTTTACATGCCAACAGTGCTGAGTATGGCATGACGAATTGGGCCGATGAACACTTTTGCCAGGCTTTACGATGATGAAAAATGATTGAATATGAAATTAATTAACTAGTTGTATAGTAATAATAACAATAATGATAAGATCGTTAATACACAAATAAAAACATACTGTCTCATACTGATATGAAATAACATTGTTAACTTTGTCATTCGTAGAGTTAAAGCCAATTTACTAGTTTTATTCAAACGGAAACTTGTTTGACGATTAAATTGAATAGATTGGTAAACATCACTTAAACCATCGATATGCATCAAGCAATGATGACAGACAGATCTATTACTGTTATTATTGAGTGCACCATCCTCAGTCTTTTTATAATTCGAATATAAAGCATCATCCAGAAATTTGGTCGATAATACTACTATTTGTATGGATGATACATCAATTGAAATGAACTGCAGGAGAGAAAAAATGTTTTAAAAAAGTATCAGAACCCAAACGCTTAACCACTTTCCTTTGAAAATTGATCATCCTTGTTTATAGCACATTTAGTAACATTTTCGATAGTAATCACACACATGCACTCATAAACTACTGATTCATCATCGTAGAAACCAGAATATACACGACTCCGCGCATGTTGAAGTACCTGACACGTTAATAACGCGACATCATATACTGATGGAAATTACTTTTTAAAAACAAAACAAATTTTGTCTAAAACTTTCCCCACGCTAGCAGTTACAAAATGTCATTATTTGATGATCGTCATCAGTTTCATAACCCAGGTAGTATCATAGCCTGCACACAAATAAAGTGACTTGTGTGACGCATATGTATTCGGTGCCCCTTCGTACCAATATTTATATGTTCAAGTAAATAATAAATAAATAAAGTTAAAAAAAGGCAACCAATAACCGTTGAAGGAAAACTGGGTAAAATTGTTGTTTGTGACGATTTCCCCGCGATCAATCAGACTTACAATGGAGGCTATAAAAACTTCTATACAAAAACTAAAAAACAGTGGGGAATAGTATGTAAACCTTGTCTAACTTTTATGCAACCACACATGATAGGTTAATTTAAAAGAAATACGTGCTCCATATTCATATTGTATCTGTCAATGTATGATGTGATTCAAATCATATTCAAGGGTGTTTTGTGATTAAAATGTATTTTCAAGAGCTAGCCACATTTTGGTGTTATGGCGGGATGAGTATTGGAAAATTCGAACCTTCAGAACTGTCCTACCTGAAGTTATTTATATTTTAATTCTTTAATTACTAAATACTTAAATTGTTGTATTCTCCTGCTTGTGAGTGCTTCCGTAATGCATAAACTTTGTGTTGTACCTTTCTCAAGTTACTGTTGGTTTATAACAAACCTAGTACTTCATTATCGCCCACTTTGGTGTACTATGCCGTTACCACTTAAATTACTGTCGTTAATGATAGATAACGTACTACAAGAAAGTAACCAGCATGTATTCTTATTAAACAGAGTTCGAATCAATAGACTCTAGCTTTATGAATTGACATTATATCTTGACACGATTTCCGTGATTTTTCTTAACCTATCCTACGGTCAGTAGTAAAGTGCATAATGGTAGTTAGTGGTCGAACAAAAGTAACACTTGCTCTAATCGTCTTAATCGAATACTCGCAACCAATGTTTATCTTTTACCTTCATAGAACGTATACAGTAGGAGCAATCATCGATGAGCTGGTACGAAGTTAATACTCGCTACTATATCTAAATCAAGTGAGCTAGTAACACGTTATATGAATTCCATTTCAACAGGTAAAATTAGAAAAGCAATTACAACCTAATACGAATTCATTGTTTTGCAAACTGTTATGACTTATCTGTATTTTCCAAACAGATAATTAAAACATGAACTTATGTGTTATAATTTAAGCACCTGAATTTTTGTAGTCGAAAAATATTGTACAGTAACAATATTCGCCTGTAAGACCCATATAATTAACGCCAAAGTTAACAATATGATCCAATGGATGAATAGCTCTTTTTTCATTCAAACAGTCTTCTTTGATTTACTTATGTATTTCTCGTGTTAGATTAGCCACTAAACTGACGAGATTGACAAGTTCCGATTAAACAAGTAAACAAACCTATATTGATCGTAATACTTGCTTACGAGATTTTACCATAAATGTTAGGCTCCATGAAGAAAAAACTACATACAAACAAGCTCAAAACGTCAATACAATGTTCCCGGCATTACTTAATGGATATCTGAAGCAAGTTAACTTTAAGCTATATAAAAACACTGGGGAAATTAAGAATTACAAAACACCTCCAAACTTCACTTTTTAAAAACTATGTAGATGGAAACAATCAAATTTCATGACTGTTTTACGGTGACAAAAATAAATATTTAAGCGTCTATTTCACCAGATGATGTCAAACTAATCCAAGAATATTTTTTCAAAATATTCGGAAAAATGCAATACTACACACAGACTCGAAAATCTTTGCTTACAAGAAATCAAAACATGACCTACCGAAATCAGTCTTATTTTCCATGACATGAAGCCTTTATTCAGACGGGTTCTGATGCCGTCACCTTTGCGCTGCATTAATTTGATAATATCGTAAAGACCAGTGTCAGTCACATGAAATTCAGCACCAGTTATCCAAGCAGACAACAAAGTCCTTTTTAAATTAAGGTATTTTAGTGTAAAACTTACTTAGCTTTAGGATTCCATAAGCTACTGCTAAAATATATAGAATCCACATACTAAATGATTACTACCTTAATGATTGACATTTACCATGCATTCTCCGTTTATGAAGGTGAGACTAACTCCACGTGCCCAAATAAATCCAAACCTTTGAACGGTGAGGATACATGGAATAAATTTACTAAGAAATGCCGATAGAACAATAACCAGAACTCTGAAACAAATATGGGAGTTAACTAGAATTACTTTGGGGTTATGTAAACTGCGAGCAACAAAAGCACTAAAGCAACTAACGCCCATTGAGTACAGATTATATCCTTCAAACAATCGAAACAATCCCATGACATAATCAACACTAAATCCAAAGACAACCAAACTCGCCGCCCTTCCCCTCTTCCTATTTTGATTGGCTGAAATGAGTAAGGCAGTCCTGTTGTTCGTCCTTGTATTTCAAGAGCATAATTTCAAACACCAAGTTAATAGTTTCAATTCTTCTACAAGGATGAGTCAATTACCGGCTCTCACTATTTCCGCTTCACAAAACTCCTTTCAATGAGACAATTAAAATTCCATCAAGGTCATAGTCTGGTCATAGTTAGGTAATTTCGTGCAACGACGACGAGCGTCTAAATTACAATGGTAAGGTGTGGTGTCCTATTCACTGACTAATCAATAAGAAAAAAACGGTACCTCACTCTGAGTTAATGAGGTCGTGGTTTTGAACCATCTTTCCATGTCCCCGTTATTAAAGATATGAAATGTTAAGTCCCCCGGCGTTCTACGATATAATAAGGGGAAAGGGTTCAGTCGTTTTAATCGTTCTTTGTAAAGGAGTCTGGCAAGACCCTTTACAAATTCTACTTCTACGTGGTGAACACGCCGAAGTGTATTAGTATCTTTAGTAGGATATTGACTGGCTACTTGAACACATTACTCTAAGCGTGATCTGACATAGGCGGGATATAAACCCGAAACATCACGTCAGAACATCTAAATGCTCGGCGAAGTGGCCATTATTCTCGAAAACCTTTGGCGGCTGCCGCATTGCAATGCGAAGTTGTTTTATGGTCACGAACTATCTGTCACCCCTAAGTTTCTATGTTCCTGCACATACCGAAGTGATGTACCGTTGACTACATGGTGGTAAACATTGCCATGTCCGATGTGCATTAGTACACTCTTTCTAGAATTGGTTTATAAGCCCCATTTTTAAATGACATCTAACTAATCCTCCTTGGTCAGCTAAAAGATCAAGACGATCAGCCCACTACTTATTGTTCACTAGAATTTAATATCATCTGCAAGCAATAATATCAATGACTCATACAATCGTGGTAATTCATTGACTTAGAAAAAAGTAAAAGGATCTAAGATAGTCAGGTTAGGTCAATTACCTCTCGAAATATCGAACATGATTAAATCACTACTGTAGGTCCCTCAATCCCCTATTTAATTATTAAGCACTCCAATTCTCATTGAAGCAAAAGGAATTATTACCCAAAAAATTAGAAGGAACTTAACAAATGTGGAAACATGTTAGTGCGATGTTTAACGTATGGAGAACTTCACTCACGTGATTTCCATGCTTTCCTCCATGCAAAATGCTTCCAGTAGGACAAAACAGAACAAATTAAGTCTGTGTGTAGAAAAATAATTGCTTTCACAGCAATTAGTGATAAGCTCTGCGATTCTGATCCTATTATTTTAGATGTCTTTCTGTTCAAATATAATCATTATTCATGGTCTCTAGAGGAATTTTCCACATTCAGAAGCGATCATATGTTTTGTTTGATTCATCCCATGGTTTTATTGTTGATACACGCAGTATAGATTCCACTATACTTCTCATTACCTCAAAAGATTTAGTTTCTAAGATCGCTGAAAGATCTACTGAGTTCTCGTGGTAAAGACTACAAGAAACAAGCTGCCATTACTAGAGTGCTGAGATGGTGGTCCTATACACATGCTTTGTGAAGTTTTGTTAAGTAAAACAGGACTGTAAATATCAGGTTTGAAACATTTGGAAAGTCTTAGATTTGAACTGCCTTCTGACAAAGATTCTGAACTTGAAGACTTGATAGCCGCTTGTTCTAAGTTCGGTGTAGGTGTGAGAATTAAGTTCATAGTACTTCAAGCACAGGGTGATCTAGTCTTTCTTAGAAAACGGACAATTCTCTACGGTCTTTCAGAAGTGACGCATATGACACCAAATGATTTGTATAAAAAATAATAATTCAGCCGTTTGCAGCGTGGGGTACTCCGATTGTCCAATGAGCACCACGGTTGAAACTGAATATATTCATAATTGACTTCATAGTTCTGAAGTATTCTCAAAGGTTGATTTAGGATATACTCGTCCTCAGGTTCTACCATATTGTTCTTCATCTCATTTGATAACGGTCAACGGTCCTTGGTGTTCACTCAAATACGACTACCTTCCACTTCGTATAGGTTGTTTTCCAGTCATATCTCAACAGGTGACGCACAATGTTTTATGTGTTTTCAAAGGTGTAGAAGCTTATCAAGATGATCTTATTATTTATAGGCTTGATAAAGAAGCTCATAATCAAAAACTTCGGCGTTTTTGGGTGTTGGTTGAAGTTACATATAATCGTGAGGATAATTTCTAACCATCCACGGGGATTGTTGTAACTGGGATCGTAGATAAAAATGACTTGAGTACATACTGTTAAAACACTAATCAAATACCACGAGAGGGACTATATGAGTCATCCGTAGTTTCATTTGTTAATTCAAAGACTGACGAGCACGTTGTAGATCATACAAATTTTATTCCTAATATGGAATCAGACGGACACGTAAATTATTTACAAAGATCCACAAAGCTCGCCAGAATCCTTACCCCCACGAAAAAATCCCTTTCTCAATCTGAACCAGGGTACGTTTTTGGCAACGTTGGTTTTGTCAGAACTCTACGTACAAACTTTGATGACTGATAAGTGCAACAGACAAACAGGTTTGTTCAACCACAACTGTTTGTCTTGCCTGCAAGCCATTTAAACCTTTCAAAATATGAACAACGGCAGTGTCCCAAGCCTGCGAGACCTCTGAAGTGCTCCATGAATACTTTTCTGGACTAGTCTAAAAATGTTTCAAGCTTTTTGGATTTATTTTCAAAACGACCGGAAATATACATCAAGGAGAACTGCAAAATCGAAGAAACGATGAACAAGTTATCTAACTTGTCTAGCTGTTTCAAGGTGCCAGGGATCAGAGTGACAGATAGTAGGACTCGACTTGCTTCTAAAATAATTCAGCAATTATATGATACGAATAAGATAATTCACGCTCTTAGCTCGGTCATCCTCAGCCTATCAGACAAGGAGAACTCTTTGTCGGTATCGCCGAAAGAGCACTGTTTTAAGACAGAAGCTAAGGGACTCCGGGTCTGGTAATCACTATGTTCTTAACATCTAACAGAACTACTCGCAAACGTGTTGTGTCTGATAAAAGGTTGCCAGCCGAAGTCATGTTTAGGCGAAGCATCTGGGTGATTTTAACGACATGCCACTGCCCAAAATGGTCTATGGCGACAGGAAAATCAGACTTACTCAAAATTTTAACGTGAGTAGGGGATTGGTCGTCGAAAAACAACACGATCAAAATAGATGGAAATCAGGGATAGTTACACGAAGACTGAACAGAGTGCCGCGCAAGATACAAGGGGACTTCACAGTAGATATTGGATATACGAACCAAATCTATAAAGGCAAATGGACGATGGTTGAGAGAGATAGTCAAGTGCACCTACCAATGGAGATAATTATAAACACTTCGGTGATGGAAACTTCATAGAACACCATAAAGAAAAAAGAAAGACAACAAAAAGATGAAGGCCAGTCATCAAGTCACAGGTAGATCCATACAGGAAAACTTATTACGGAGAAGGGTTGTGACAGCTCCGAAAATGCGCGACGAACCCTCCCGAAGCCGTTTATCGTAATAGCTGTAATCAAGTAGAGGACGTACCAAACCTAAATATTGCCTGACTTTTATTACGGGCTTAGTTAAACATAGAAAATCGAGCAAAGAATTCGTGTTTATCGTTCATTCTTTGTTTGTTCATCCATCATCTATGGTGAAGTCAGATTTCTGGCACACAGGTGGTGGGTCTGGCAGATAGGGTACTAAAGTTGTCTGCTTGACATCAAACAAGACTCATCCTTTCAAGACATTATGCTGCCGAAATATTATCCTTAACCTCCAGTATCGGCAAGCTAACTCAAAGTAGTTGTAGTGCAGCGTCGAGTCGCGTTTGACGATGATCATCATTACATGAAGATTGCGTACCAGATATCAGAGGGCGGTTGGAGGTTGTAGCAAAATATATTTGTTGGCGATCTCGTGGTATCGAAAGAATACCGAGATCGTGCCAAAGGAGTACAAGCGGATTGACTGAGCAAACGTCAGCGCGCGCAAGGTCACAATCAACGGAAGGAAGAATGTCTTTAGTACAGTTAAACAAACAGGTACAGTGAAACAATCACTGGTACAATCGGTTATAACAGTAATTTTTCCATTATACCAGTCGCGGTCTGTTGATAAAAGTAGATTACTACAAAGTATTCCGAAGCAGACTCAGACAGTATACTCATAACACTCGACAAGGACAGAGATTTCAGTACAGCATAGCAAAAGCACATATATGAACCATATTATTTCATATGTATTTACTATGTACTAAATTTTCTTATTCATGTATTTTGTGGACTAGCCCATTGACAGTATCACCATTTTTAAGTTATTATCATAACGCTGAAGAATTATTATCATTATTCATATCGATATCCATGCAATCATACAATTTATCCATCACATCGCGATATAGTGAGGAATAAGTACACGTTATGGCATTAACATCACGTTGAACTATATTTTGCTATTAATAAACCGCCTAAATGGAATGTGCTGAATTTTTCCACGTTATTTCAGCTCGCATGATTATATTTTTGCCCATTTTTGCCACAATATACGCTCGTTTTCCTGTTCCACATAATTTCTTAATATGTCTATGGAAGCCACTAATTTCAATACGCTTGATATCAAGACGGGAAGTCGTTATTTTGTCCCCAATCTAGCAAAATAATGACTTGTAATATTCATCTGGGGTGCGAATATAATTTGATAATTAGAAGTATTCGAATTATGTACTTACTACGAATTCCCGGAATAGTACAATTTTAAGCAAGTAGAACTATGTGAGCTCAAATGAACGTATTGTATTTCGGAATTCGTAACCAGCTGGTAATCAAGTACAAAGGAATCCTTAGTTCGTACGAATACCACAAAGATAACCCCTTTAGCTACCTGATCGTCAGTTGATGGTATATCTTTCAGAAGAATGAACATTTAAATTCCTATGCAAATATGAATATACATGCTGATTTTTTGATGGATAAACCACCTGTCACCATCACATATATAGTCAGATTCTCGAAGTAATTGAAGGCAATTATGTAGATCTCAGAAAACAGGGATTGTTCCATGAATCATATTTGCACATGTAACACTATATAATTCTTGTGTAAATACTTAAATTTTCATTCCTGTCAATATTCGCAATACTAACGAGCTTACTAGAAATGCATGCATACAGAAGAAGACTGTACATGAATTATCTTGGAAATTTCATTAAAAAATTCATACATTTCTTCTGAACCCTCAATAGCCTGTTGATTAAATCCAACAAACAATAAATGCATAGTACTTATGTATAGTTTGTCAAAGCGAACGACACTAAAAAGTGAATTCTCAATATGATTTATAATTCAATTATATATATATATATATATATATATATATATATATATATATATATATATATATGTATATATATATATATATATATATATATATATATATATATATATATATATATATATATATATATATAAGATGATTTCAATCATAGAGGTCATTTGAGGATAACATAATTTGTACTTATTAAGCAACTAATAACGATGATAATATTTGCAATAATCACTAATAGTAAAAAAATAAGAGTCGAATTAAAATTAGCATTAACGATAATAAAATTCTATTTACTGACTACATTAAATTGAGAAGTAAAATAGGAACGTATTTAAAGGCTGTGTCATTATTCTCAATAGTTGCTTATTTCTTATAATCTGTACGTTATGAAGTTATTCACATTTGGTTGTTGGAGGTACTGAGTAAGAAAACTTAGATCTAGATATCGTGCGAGCTAACGCTTCCCAATAATATGTATTTGATGTTTCGAGTTGCTTGTTTTATCCAGTGAGATAAAGACTCGCTTTGCTAACTATTAGGGCAGAAACTGGTTCCCAGTAAGACTGAAATGCTTACACTTTGTATTACTGAGCTGTAAGTAAAGCCACTTTGTATAATCTTTGTTACTAATTGAATTTTGTTAATCTATTTCTTTCCAACAGCCCAACGCATGATGTCACGCTAATTAAATGAGAAGCTATACATCAAGTCCAATTAAATAATCACAACCCCAGTTATCGATCAAAATGAAGATTTCAGTCTTACAGAATATCAATTAATGTCAGAATGGTTCATTTGTAGCATCCTTGCCTATCAAACAGAATGACTTAGGTTAGAATCTACAAAGAAAACTACTGGTACACTTTGCTGATAAGCACCAACTAACACAACATCTGAGTCAACAGTTTTCTTCCAACATAATTCAACCATCTAATGAAACCCCCGAAAAAAACTATTGACCAAAATCTACTAGTGCTAAGTGATAAATGAGAGTAATCATTCGGTATATATTGACATTTGTCAGTTTGTCATGGTAATTCATTCCTATTTAATAAATGATTAATAAAGACAGGAGTTGCTTTAGTTAGTTAAAAGTTTATAATTTTTTTCTTAAAAAACATTTTTTTTGTTTCTTTCCATACTTTTCATAATATCAGTTTTATGTAAAACGTATTTGCAATTATTTCATGCATTCAGTCTATTTGTATCAATTCAATATTCAAGTTCAATATTACTACAGTGATTGTATAAAAAATCTAAATAAGTGAATAATTACCGGATGGAGCCAAATTTGATTAATTCCTTATCCTATGAACAACAACAACAACAACAAAACTTTCAATGAAACTAGAACAATGAAAAAAATTGAAGTTTTGAGAAATGAAAGATCATTGAAATGAATACATTTTACTAAGCTTATTTTCTGTTCTTTTTTTTGTTTTATAAATATAATTCACCATATGACAAAAGATCTTCGTTGCACAATGGATCCAATCGATTCAAAGAGAAAAAAATATATTTGTTCAGTGATTATTCAATTGATACTGTATCAAAATAAATTATAAACAATCTTTAATGATTCAAACAATAGAATAGAGACTTTTTTATAACCTTGAATTATTTTAATTGAAGGTATATTAGATTGCGTGTAAAATTATTATGAAATGTCAATAGATTGATGAAGAATTAAAACAATAGGATATTCATTCATTGTAAACAGGTTTACTATCATGAATGAATAACAGTATAAGTAATAACTTATCATTATGTCTAACATTAGAGAGTCATCATAAACTATCGGAATTCATATATACATAAGCGAAAAGAATTTGACTCCTTATTTTTTCAATAGTTAAAATCGTGAGTCAATTGAAGCTAGACCACCATGGAAAACCTGAAAGCATTGAACGGCCGTTTCGTTCTAGTATGAAACTCTTCAACAGTAAGCATCCACGATCCTGACCTCCGCGAGATTCAAACCCAGGACCTACCAGTCTCGCGCGCGAGCTCTTAACCATTAGACTACTGAACCGGCCGGCATCCAACGGTGTTAATGTCCAACTTCAACCAACCCATGAAAGTGTGCCACTGTACCCCATTGCCTTCAGTGAGCTGAAATCTCACACCAGACCTGGTTGAACTCCAACGATCACGGCTGATAGGTCCTGGGTTCGAACCTCGCGGGGGGCGGGATCGTGGTTGCGCATTGTTGAGGAGTCCCATACTAGGAAGAAACGGCCGTTTAGTGCTTTCAGGTTTTTCATGGTGGTCTACCTTCAGTTGATTCATAATTTCAACTATTGAAAAAATAAGGAGTCAAATTCTTTTCGCTTATTCAATTCAATACTTTTCTTTTAACTATTAATTAGATATTGTACTTATTACATATGATTGGATAAGCAGTAAGTAAACATGATATTATAGCTTTAATTTCAGAATTCATTGAATGAACTATAAAATTAAGATCTTACAGTAATTTACATTTTAAATGAGTTTATAATTGATACGCTAGGCCAATAAGATACAAGTCAGATGAGAATTGAGAAATGGTAATGAGTGCATGCTATTAGTTGAAATTTGGCTCCTTTTCCTGGTGGGAACAGTGATAAGCTATTGATTGAAAACCTGATTTCATATATATATCAATGAGTTATACATTACTTTTTTGATTTGGGTTAGTTAATAAAATTTATTTACATACTTAGGTAGATGGTTAGTTTTGAGTATAAGAAATCTAAATATCGGTAACAGACTTGTATGGCAGCAGAACGTAACAGTAATTATAATTATCTTGAGTAAAATATTTTCTATGTAAGTATATATCTCTTTGTTATGTAAAAAACGACTGGTGTTTTACTAAACTATCGTTTTGTCTTTTGATATCCATTCACTTGAACCTATATACCTTAACGCTCGACTATATTAATCATAACAATTTGAGAGATTTTGAGATGATCGAGAAGATCTAGATGAAGGTTTGTTCTCTGAAATGGATGGTTTGGTTGTGACGCTATCAATGTTCCTTTGAACAACTTCATTATCACAAACGTCAAGTGTTCCGAGAACAAAACGTTAACTAAATTTGAGTGATTTTTCGAACAATTCACAAATTCATACTATCTTTTTTCTTTTGATAGAAGGACATTGATTAAAATGGAGTAACACATGAAAATGAAATTATAATATTGTTTGAAATTACTAATATAAATATATTTGGTTGATGATTGTTGTGATCAAAAATCAAACTTATAAATCGAGGGTTTTGGGAATAAGATCAGGAAATCAAAGACAAATTAATTCAGTTCCTTCGGTAAGTAAAAATAATTTTAACTATAGTATTCTGATCTCCTAACTTATCATTACCTGTTTGTATTTTAAACCTATTTTATAATATTTTAATTGTTAAATGTTACAGAATATAAGCACCTAATGAGAATTACAACGTAATCGTAATTTTTTCAACATAATCAAGTAAGTTATTTACGTATTTTTACAGTTGGAGTCACGAGTCGACTTTAGCTAGACCGCCATTGAAAACCTGGGAGCACTAAACGGCTGTCTCATCCTAGAGTGGGGCTCCTTAACAATTACTATCCAGGAACCCGCACTCCGGACTCGGATCCAGGAACCACGGGATTGTTTGCGGACACTTATCCTCTAGACCACCGAGTCGACATCCAAATATATCACTGTCTAAATTCAACTAATCTATGATCTTTCACAACCCTTCATTTATTTCATGAGATGCTCTCAATGCCAACACAGATTGGACTCCATCGGTCATGGCTTCTTACGAGAACTCCAAAAGATTCATCCTGAAACTATTCACTAGTGAGCACATCATAGTTATCAGTATTAGTATTTTCACAGTTTTACGTATGTTATAACACTGTTTTAATGATTCCATAGTATATTTTTCATAATTTTACAATCTATTTTTTCATGGTTTATTAATCATTCACTTTCAAGATGTATTTCACACTTTTACTAAATCCCCGGAACACCTACACCATATACAACCATATATAGACACATATGAATCTATCAGCAGATTCAAAATATCAGCTCAAAGATTAGCAACTTAGTTCAGTTTTGTCAGAAATGAAATTGAAATTTAAGGAGGAAGAATATATTTGTAAAATCTCAGCGAAAGAATTTTAAGTAAATTCAACGTTTTGCCTGGCAATCTGGTCTGAGCTTTTTCAAGGAAAATATAACCAAAAAACAAAAGCTTAGACCAGATTGCTAGGAGAAACGTTGGATTTACTTAAAATTCTTTCGTTGAAATTTTACAAAGACATTCTTCCTCTTTAATGTCTCACATTAACTCAGCGCCCAAATATTATGAAACTATTCGTTCAAATTTAGACGAAACTTCTTATTTATAATTGAAATTGAAATTATTGAATCAAATCATTATTATCTTAATTGATTCAAACTGTTAATAAAATTAAAGGAAATTTCATTGTTTACGTTAATCCGTAAGTACTATTTCTTTTTTTTGTTTGTTTAAACTGAATGAAACCATTTATATGTACAATAAATTGTTTATAAATCAAATCAATATTCTTTAATTTTCAGATAAAAAACATTAAATGATTGTATCGATTTTTAGACAGAATAAAAGGATTCTGACAAGCAGTGAATTTTCGGACATTCGTTTCGTCGTAATTGGGTCTCGTCAGTTGATTGTTGAACTTGTTATATCTCAGTGTTATTATTCAGTTTACTAATTGATCTGTTAACATGTGCGTATTCTGTGTAGATTGTTTTGATATAACTGTTTCATCAACGATAATAATTCTTTTGTCCTATGTAAGTTATATTTTGATGGTTAAAATGAGGAAATTCATATAGGATGTATATACGATGACAATGACTGATTAAATTTCGGACGTATCTGTCAACTGCGGGTTAGCTTGAACGCTTTCTGATGATATGAATATTTTAGTTTTTATTACCTGGTTGTTGTAACTTTATGTAGATAATTTAGATCGCAGTGAAAGCTAGCTTTATTTTAGGACAGTTCTTGTTATCAATTGAATTTAGCAACAAAACCACTAGAAATCTTGAAGCATTGGACAACTGTTTTTTCCTATATTTGAACTCCTCAATAGTGCATAAATTTAAAGTTCAGTCGGTTCGTGATATAGCAAAATGATCATTCAGCTGCTTCACTCTTGACATGCTTGGATGCCAACGATTATTCCTTCTCAGTAGAGTTTTAGAAATGTACGCAAACGTCAGTCACTATTGACCAAACATTTGTAGTTATTATTTGATGATATTAGAGATTAGTTTAGTTCTTAGTCCTCAGCACTCATTACATATTTTAATGACCTGTTTTAATAGGATATTGATTACCGATTTTCAGTAATACTTCCATTTAATGTTTCAACGTTTTAATATAAAACAAAATATTACACTTTCATACCGGTTAATCTCTGGGTAGTGGTCAAAGTCATGATCATTCAAAGCCTTAATAGCTCTTAATAGAACATTGATTATCGATTTTCAGTAATACTTTCAAATTTAATCATCTATTTCAACCTGCTGATGTACAGCAAAATATTACATTTTCATACCGTTTAATCTCTGGATAGTGGTAAAAGTCACGATCATTTAAAGCCTAAATAGCTCATTGGTAATACGTTAGAGTGTAAATCGTGCTACTGTAGGTTCTGATCTCATGAAGTGTATAAGTTCTCTCAAGAAATAAGATATCATATATTGAAAAAGAGCGAACTAGTTTGAAACTTGAGTCCAGCGTTTGTTGTCAGCTACATTCAACCACTTGACAGACTTTATGCTTGTCAGATTTATACAAAAAACGATTAAGAAAATAATGTACCAAAATTCAGACTAACAACAATCCAAATATAAGATATTTCTGGTTTATATTAACATAGTATACATTGAATGACTACAATCGTTATCATTCTCAAAGTTTTACCGGTTCAAATCCTCACTTAATATTATTAGATACTCTTAATACACATTGGATTATCCAGAACAACTGGTACACCTTTTCATTATTATCCATATTCTTAAAAAAATATAAAACGGACAAACATATTTAGATCAGAAAGGTTTTTATGGATATTATAGTAATTTCAATGGTTGAGATCATAAGTCAATTGAGGCTAGGCTACTATGGAAAACCTGGAATCACTGAATGTCCGTTTCTTCCTATTATGGAACTCCTCAGAAGTGCACATCCACGATCCTGCTTCGCGAGCGCTTGACCTCTAGACCACTGAGATGGCCAGCATCCAACGGCGTTAATGTCTATTTTCTACCAATCCATGAAATTGCGCCACCATCACCATTTTCTTCAGTGAGTTGATATCTCACAACAGACCTGGTTGAACTCCACTGGTCACGGCTTCTCACTAGAACTCGAGGATGAACCTCTTGAAGCCAGTCACTAGTGAGCAGATAATTATTATCAGAAGGGGTTTTGTGGAGATTTTAGCAATTTCAATAAATAAAATCATGAGTCAATTGAAGCTAGACCACCATGGAAAACCTGGAAGCATTGAACGACCGTTTCGTTCTAGTATGGAACTCCTCAACAGTGAGCATCCACGATCCTGACCTCCGCGAGATTCAAACCCAGGACCTACCAGTCTCGCACGCGAGCTCTTAACCATTAGACCACAGAACTGGCAGGCATCCAACGGTGTTAATGTCTAACTTTAACCAACTCACGAAATCGTGTAACACATCCAATGCTTCCAGGGTTTCCATGGTAGTCTAACTTTAACTGACTCATGATCTGAACCATTGAAATATATTAAGATTTTAAATAATCAATTTAATAAAAAAAAGTTATTTATTCCAAGGTTGGTTAATGAATTGATTGATTTAAACTTATTCTAAAATACCCTAACAATTTAATTCATATTTATGATTCATTATTCAATATAAATTTATTGTTTTTCATTACTTGATGTAACAAACGTTTTCTTTTTGTTTTCTTTTAGAATGATTTTCTCTTTGTCACCAACCATTTAAGCTTATATACTTCTTAAATAACTTTTCTAATTAATCAACTGTAAAAAAACAACAAAACAAAAAAAAATATTCTTTGTGGTACATTTTCTTTTAGAGAGATCTAGTTGAAAACTTTACACTTCAATGAATAACATTTTATATTATTGAATAATATATCACAGACAGAATCAAGTTTTTTTTTGTGTTTTTTTTTTGGATTTTCACTTTATACTTGAAAGTTTATTTGTGCATACTAAAAAAAAACCAATTAAAAGTAGTATAGTATGAAATGAAATAAAATTATACTATTCTAATTGATCTACTGAATAAATAGATGTAATATATGAATTATATTCGTAAAATTATGGGTTATATAAGTGGTTAGTAAGAGTATATTGTTTTGATTTTTGAGGAGATATATAGTTATTTCAGTCAGTTACTGTTATATCCTGTTGAGAGTAATGAATGGTAACTGTTGGGATTCATTTATGGATCAATAATATGCGTATATTTTTATCATATAATTGTTAAATAACTGAACTATCCATATTCGTGTTTCTCTTGTTATAAGCTTTATTTTGACCTGTGTACTACTATTATACGATTTGCCATTCATGAGTTATGCTCAGTCTATTAATTACTATCTCCCACATTCACAGCCATATTTGGCTAGATCTTGTACAAATAATATTTTTTATTTTATGGTACGATGTGATCTGTTTGGTTGGTACATAAACCCCAGTGTGTTTGGAATGAATGATTCATATCGCAGAGGCTGAGATTGATGTTCTGGGCTTAATAGACAGAGCTAGGTGGGAAGGATGATCGCTAAGGACTCTAGACTGCTCGTACAGGTTTTATGCGTCATTGGTCCGGTTGATAATTCACTGTTCTCTGATTGGCGGTATCATTACGTTATAACAGTTACGATCAGAGATTAAATTAAGCTGGAAAGTACTTTCTCAATAGTTGATAATGATATATATGGAGATTGTTTAGTGAAGCTTTGGACTCGCTTAGTTGGATGCCTTAATCTTGCAGTATTCAATTTTTTTGGATAACAGCATCGAAATATGCCTTAAAAAAAGAAAGATGATGACTGGGCACAAATCAGAATTTTTAAAACAAATAAGTAATAAAAGCTTACAATCTTCATGTACCTATATGTGACCTTGTTGATCTATACGGAATAGTGTAGTCTATAATCATTTTAAGATGAATAATCCATTTAATTACATAAGTATGTATTGAATTGCATCTAACGAACTACAGTACTTTGAAATGTCACGTGATCCGTCTGGTTGCACTTGACATATAGACAGTTTTCATCAAGAATCACTAAATTATTCAAGTCAATCAGTGAAAAAATCTATCTTTTGAAGTCAAATAATTGTCGTAAACCATCTAACTAAATAATACAATTATTTGTTGAACGAAAACCAATTTTGAGATATACCGACTTATGTTTCAGAAAGAGACTGTAGCCTAAGTTAACATTATTATTATTTCTCATTAATAGCATTAGGTGGTAGTTTCACTGTATCACAAATTGACTCAAGGTGGAGCAATAAACTTTAGTTCAGAAGTCATCTGCTTTTATGGTTGTTTTTAAATCTGAAAGTTATGTATTTAAGTTCATGCGTGGGTTATTGGTGCATACTGTTGGAGAATTCCATATTGTTTTATCTATATGACAACAATTTACATATCAAAAAGTCACCATAAGATTCCTTTCAAATTATATATTTCAGACTGTCATCATTATGTTTTTAGATTTCATCAATACTTTACATTTTTAGGCTGTTGTTCGATACACTGCGTATGAGTGTCATTTATTTTTCCTAACTTTACAGTCAGTTATTCATAGGATACGTATTAGTGATGGAAATGGGAATATTAAGAATGGAGGAAGGGATTCGATTGTGAACAAGAGGATCTCTAGTGCTGTTAAAAGTATGATAAAGGTTGCCACATTACAGCTCTCACACTATGAAAAGAAGTTTCTGTACAGTTGGGTTGAAATGCCTACCTTATATAACAATCTCCATCATTTCAAAACGTTTTTAATTGAAATAAAACTGCTTAGTTGATATCGAAAATGCATTGTAGTTGTAGAAAATGTTCGCATATAACTTCGTTTCAATCAGAAATTAAAAAAAAAAACTAGAAATTTATTTGGAAGACAACTATTAAACGTTTATGATTAAAATATGTAGGCGGGAAATTTAATCAGTAATTTGACGGGCGATGATTTAAAACAGAATAAAATAAGCACTAATCACTGAAAAGGTCCACGAATAAAAACTTGATTTCAGCAGAGATAAACTAAAACTCTATTTGGTAATCTCATCCAATCAGTCAGTAAGTAACATTGAACCTGAACTGGACTTATATTAGCTCTGGTTGATAAACCATAAAGTATACCGTGATGAACTTATCAAGACATTTGAGACAGTAGACAAAACTAGTAACAGTTTCAATTGTAGAACAAAACATTGGACATAAACAATATGATCTAAGAAAAAAAAGATTATTGATAAATTAAATAAAAGTCTTAAACTCACTATCTAAGGAAAGACAAATAAGATCTCAGGATAGACAGACATCATCCTCCATTGTGAAACATTTGATTGGGACTGGTCGTAAGGTTGACATGAAGTCAGCATTTGTAGGGTTATACAGAAGCCTTCAAGGACGTATACTAAGGTTTATTGAAACCTCTTTTATGCGTTCAAAACAATTTGTCCTTACACTTAACCTACCCTGGTAATACTGATTTATTATGCAGAATGGTTATCACATTGTTTTCGTGTACTCTAATATTTTTTCTTTTTATTACGGCTTACCTTTAACCTGTCTAGTTGACCGTTTAATTTTCATAGAAAAATGTCTTAACAAGAATATGTGTGATCAGATTGTTCGAAATGTATTAGCAAACATATCACATAATTCTGACAAACTTCGTCTTCTTTTTGCATTATCGAAAGATACCGTGAATGCACGCTACTGAGGAGCCCCACAATAGAACGAAATGGCCGTCCAGTGCTTCCAGGTTTTCCATGGTGGTCTAGCTTCAATTGACTCATGATCTCAACTACTGAAATTCTTCTTAGTCATGATACTTGGACTTTAAAACATACAACTATACTATTAAATCTCTGTTTCAAATATTTGCTACCCTGTATAATAAAACTCATAGAGTAGTTGAAACAATTCAATGATACTCATTATATAAGTACATTACACATTCATACAGTTAAAATAATATCACAAAATCTTGTGTACAATGTAGTAAATCTATACAAATTTCTACGAATCATGTTATCATACTTCACACTTGTTCGAGTCAACTGTTTGAACAACTCATAAGACCAATCACCTTTCATACACCATATATATGTCTGTATTCTTTGTAAGCTTGTTAGAACTACAATTATCTAAGAACAGTTTTTTTTCTAAAAAAACGTTAATGGCCAATAATGATCCACTTAATTTATTATATATCGACAATTGAAACTTAATCAATAGTCATTTAGTAACTATTTTACTATGTATTACTATGATGACATTTAACAAATAAAATGAGTAGAGAGTAAACGGTATACATTTAGAATGATAGCTGATTTCATTCTTATTCTACAATTTATGGGATAATAGAGAAATTGTAATAATTTACATTTTAAAAAAAATGAATTAGAGCATAGGATTAGCGACTTCATTCTTTTGGAAACTAACTCACTACAAATAAACGCCAATCAGAAAAAAAAATATCAAATCATTTAAACTTTGCCCTAGGAGTTAGAAGGTTTTTATTTAGAAGAATTATGACATCTGATGATGTAAGTTCAGTTCTTTCGGAAGTCACAAAGCTGATGCCTTCTTCTAAAAACCACAGTAATCATTAATTTAGGTACATGGAACATTGATTTATCTGATTAGTTCCACATTTTATTCTCTGTTAATTAGTATATTTTATATTATTCTATTTGAAGTTGCATAATTTATAATATTGATTTTGATTTTATTCTTTGATTGAAGTAGTTAAATTACAAAGGTTTCATTGTTAATTTAAACAAAATGATCAGCGCTTATTTCTAGTATAAGCTATAAAGTTTTTAAGAGCATCCGTTTGAGTTATAAAATCTCTACTTTATGACATTAAATCTATGTTTTCAGTTCCATTAAATTTTAAGTTGGTGTATAATTTTCACTTTGTACCCTTTAAATTGTTCAAATGAATCGTTAGTAACTCATCAATCCTTAAAAAATTTTAAAGATTTTTATCACAATAAAGATTTGTGAAGATTGTAGTATTTTCACAATTGAAATCACAAGTCGATCTAAACTTGATCATCATTGAAAACTTGGAAACACTGGGTGGCCGTTTTATTCTAGTATGGGAGGTAGAATATCGTGAATTGATTGAAGTTATAAATGAACATTGGTAGATATCATCTCAGTGGTCTAGAGATTAAGCAGTGCAATTGTGATTAGAAACTAATAGCAAATAAGAGTGTATCTTTCTATCTATCCATAGACTGAATATAAATGAGATACACCTATCTTGTGGAAAATAATGATTGTATTCATTTAGTCATTATTATTAAAAAGCAGCTTAAAAATTACGATTCTAAATACTAAACCACTTAAACAGAAACACTTCATCAATTGTTAAATAATTCTTCTTTACCTATCCTTTGAAAAAAACGAGGGTTCAATACATTGGTATCTATGAATTTGAATACTTGCTAGATAAATAAAATACTTATATCAGCTGAACTGATTGAGGACTTTCTTAAATAAAGACACTGACTGGTAAAAATACTTCTTTATGATAATTACGACGTTAAGTGGAGATCTCTCAGCAGTGCGCATTCACGACCCCGTCTCACGGGATTCGGACCCAGGACCGACGGTCTCGCGCGCGAGTACTTAACCACTAGATCACTGAGCCGGCATCCAACGGTGTTAATATCTAACTTCAAACGGGTCAGTTGTGAGGTAGTAACTCACTGATGACAATGGTGGATGTGTCGCTCAATTTCGTGGATCAGTTGAAGCTAGACATTAACACTGTTGGATGCCGGCTCAGTGGTCCAAAGGTGAACTGCTCGCGCGCGAAACCAGTAGGTCCTGGTTTTGAATCCCGCAAGGTGGGGTCGTGGATGTGTACTGCTGAGAAGTCCCACAATAGGACGAAACGGCCATCCAATGCTTCCAGATTTTTCATGATGGTCTAGCTTCAATTGACTCATGATCTCAACTATTGAAATGGAGATTCGCTGCAGTACTTTACAACTAGCTCACATAATTCTTTACTGTAAGAAAACATGTAGTGATGAATAAAACTATTATTATCATTACTATTAGTCATAGTAGCAGTGTTACTAATATGCAACTAAGAATCCATTTTTTATATTTAACAACTTGTACGTATAATGTCATCATTCACATCAACGGTAAAATGATTTGGTAACCTATCCAAATGTTTTGATCTGCTCCTACTTAAATATTTTTATAATATGATTCTATTTAATGCATCACATCGATCACAAAATGAAAAGATAAATTGTTATCTGTAAAATATTAGCTAATTAACTTTAGTTTGTCAAAATACATAACTAAATTTATTGATTTAACAAATTTTCCTGAACTGAATATATGTAACCAGTGTATATTTTCTGCTTAAACAGTTATGTCTCACAGTCATACACTAATTAGCATAGACTGTACTACTGTGATTTATATTGACAAGCAGTTGGATGTCCTGAAAGGTTCTTAGGTAGCATATATTTACAATATAGTTATATCGTATTTCTGTTATTCATATTATGATTTCATAAACGAATAACTCTTCATACCATAGGGGAATTCATAAATAACATAGTAATAAATAAGTGGAAATTCTTTTTCTTGCTATGGTTTAATGAGTTTTATTTCATTCTCTTGGTATTACAATGTAGGTAATTTCATTGTGAAAGATTTGACTGATAGCTTGAATAAATGTCATTCTAATAAAAATAATACAACTTTGATCATTATAATATCTATGAGTATCGTAAGTTATTTATCTAAAATGTCAAAGCTTTTCATCCTGAGCATAGCACACAGTGTTACATTTCGATATGAAAACACACTAGAATAAAATGTCTAATCATTGAAAATAATGTCTTTTGTGTGTTCGTCATAGTTCATTCACTATGCAATGATCAATCAGTCGTAAAATTTCAAGTCATACATGAGATTAGTCACAGATTAAACAGTTTATACTGTGATGCTAAGTGAAGCGAGTTCAATTTTGACTGGGAGCACCATTTTCCTCAATATTGAACGTACTGCCGGTCGAATGGTACCAGCTGGCACGATAACTATGTTCACAATTTCAGGTTTCTTAAGGTGTCTCGACCATTTAAAAAAATGAAGATGGCTAGTACTCCTTACATATTAATCCTTTAACAGTTGATATCAGTTTGTATTGAAAACATATTCAATGTAAACTGATTCGAGAGTATGATTTTTATTATTTCGACAAAAATATACTAATCATTGTGCAGAGTTACATTCAGAAAATGAGATCAGTAGAATGTTAAGATAAATATGATATAGTTGCATTTCAGAGTAAATTCCTCTGTAGTTTAAAAACATAAGTAACACTAGGGCTCCATTATGTTCAAAGTCCTCTAGCTGATCTCCGTTTAGATCTTTAATCACTAAATGGTTTAACAATTAGTATGGTTTGTGTATTTTTTAAAATAATATCTCCATAAATAACAAACTGTGTTATTACATTCTGATATATGAGATGTTACACATCAGTCATGTCTGGTATATCTCATTAATTTTTCCTTTACAACATATTTTCATGTTGATGGACAGATTCACAAGCAAATCAATAATATTCCAATAGAACCACATAAATCAGAACTAGTCGCAAATTTACTTACTTACGCATGTTACTCCTTATAGAGCATAAGTCACCGACCAGCATTCTCCAACCCACTCTAACCTACACCTTCCTTTCCAGTTCTATCCAATTTTTGTTCGTTTTACTCACGTGTTCTTTGGTTTTCCTCTGTCCTGGGCCTTCCTTTCCAGTTCTATCCAATTCTTGTTCATTCTCCTCATGTCTGTCTCCATTTCTCAACGTAATGTATACTTTGGTCTTCCTCTTCTCCTTTCGTATTGAGGATTCCATGTGAGGGATTACTTAGTGACGCAGTTTGGTGCTTTACTCAATGTGTATCCTATCCACTCCCGACGCTTCTTCCTGATTTCTTCTCCACTGGGATCTGATTTGTTCTCTCTCACAGTAGGTTGTTGCTAATAGTGTCTGACCAACGGATCAGAAGTATTTTGCGTAGACATCTGTCAATAAACACCTGTATCTTCTGGATGATGGATTTCGTAGTTTTCCAGGTTTCCGCCCCATACAGTAGAAATGTCTTGAGATTTGCATTGAAAATTCTGATTTTGGTGTTAGTTGCCAATTGTTTTGAGTTGCAGATGTTCTTCAGTTGTAAATATGCTGCTCTTGCTTTGCCTATCCGTGTCTTCACATCTGCACCAAATTCACTGTGTTCGTCAATGATGCTGCCCAAATATGTAAAGGATTTTACCTCTTCCAAATCTTCTCCGTCAAATGTGATTCGATTGTTGCATGCTGTGTTGTATCGGAGAATCTTGCTTTTCCCCTTGTGTTTGTTGAGACCTACTGTTGCTAAGGCATTTTTCTGGTAAGCGTTTTTTTTAGCGAGTTATTTGTTCTTCAGGATGGAGTCGCTAACCCAATCCGGTCTTGGGGCAGGCAGTAGCTCCAGAGGGGTTCCAAGCGGAGTTAACTAGTCGCAAAAGCTACCATATAAAGACTTAAGGTTGCAAATTGCGATCCATTCTTTGGAGCACTTATTTATCATTCTTAACAAACATCAATTCTGAAATTCATATGAAATGATTAACAACGTCTTTATAAATATAATGTTTACATGAAAATCAGAACCCGTAAAGAAAATTCCATCCTTGAATGTAATAACCAGTAGGACAAATATCAGAACTTCTGAAACATAGGTATACAGATCAAATATTAAACTGTAACACCACACATTCAAAGGCACACAATAGGAGTTATTTTTAAAAGAACCAAGGCTCACTATAGCACTCTCATTAGATGGAATGGTGAAGAAACTCACCTTCTGTTCGTCCTGAGTGAAAACAGCTATTCCCACAGCTTCATCAAAGAGTGTCTAGACAGCCAGTATATCAACAATAAAGTATCCTCAGTAACCAGTAAACGTATTATTTTACCGTATATGAAAAATGTTTTGAAACTCAATAGTACTATTTTGGAAACCCTTGTAATTAATATTCCTTACAGTTCAACATATACACTTTATTTCAGCTCATGTGAACCACAACACACAAAGACAAATAAAATATAATTTAAAAAATTTCCCATCAGTTTATCCACATAACCACTGAGATAAATTTGATTAGGAAAACGTCGGAATTCTGGACTGCGGAAATGCAAACAATAATTAGCACTCTTACTAATATATATATATATATATATATATATATATATATATATATATATATATAAACCTTAGTAAAAGAAGTCACCAAATATATATGTGCCATACTTCGTCATTCGATTTGCGTGGGTTTTGGAATACTTCGTGACCGCCAAAACCGAAACAAGTAGTTTTCTTAGAGAGTCTCTCCTTGAGCCTTCGACCTAGATGTCCAATGCACAAGGTAGTGGAGTAACGTTTAAAAACGCAGCCCTATGGTAGACCGTGACCAACAGTCGATTCATACGCCATTTGTTCCATTAGAATCTTGGAGCCCATGTGCATCATTGGTTTGAAATTCTGATTTTCCAACTCTTCTAGGTGGATCCACCATATTCACCAACCCGATTGAAGCACTGAACATTCGTTTTTCGTTTTCTCAATTTCAAAAATAACACCCCCTTTGCGAGAAAGCAGTAAATAGTACTTTCCCGACAGTGGCTGTATACGTGGACCATGTGAGAGCATTTCAAGAGAGCTAACTCTCTCTATCCTCGATCATACCAGAGCATCTGTAGGCATGAGTAAAAACAATTCCAATATCTTTACTACTTAACTGTATTCAACCCATTGCTATTACCTTATCGATTTTCATCTAACTTACAATCAGTATTCTTTTAATTTATTACTGTAAATAATCATATTAATTAATGATAATTTCTTTTTATCTAAGAGTAATCTATATTTTCTTTAGTTTTCTATGCTTAAATAATGGATTGATCAATCATTTGATCAAATTATTAGTTACTATTATTATTATTATTATTTTAAATATTCTGATCATGATAGAATAAATGATAAGTAATTAGTTTATGATCAATTTAGATAAATAGCCTAGTGCTACTGATTTCATTATGATCAACCAACTTTAAATAAGGTGAATTACATAAGCTAAGATAAATTTCCGTACGACTTTTCAATAAATCAAATAAAAAACAATTATCCATAGTGATAAATATTGAGTACGTTGTTAAAGAACTAATTTACTGAAAAAAAATGAGAATCAGTAAAATTGAAGTATGAAAACTCTCCGTTATGAATTAGTGTTTCCTTATATTGTTGGACTATTGTGATCAGGTTAGCTAATTACTGAATAAGCTATTAGATTGTTCAGTTTTCGGTTACTGGATTAGGGGTGTTTATTGTATTCAGTGACAAAACAGATAAACTGTCTATCAGTAATCTGTTGTATCTGTTCACGATTGTTATCCTAACGCAAAACTTATTGCGTTAATGACATATCTTCAAAACACCATGAATATGAAGTCACAATTTATACATAAACATGTCATATAAGAAACGAAACTAAGTAGTAGATCCACAATTAATTATTGATGACTTGAGAACATTAAAACGAAAGTTCTTATATTATTCAATTATATAATTCAAACAATTGATTCGAAGTTCAAACGAAACATTAGCAAGAGCAGTAAATTTTGCATTATAAAGGGAATCTACTAATCAATATTGGGTTGTGGACAACTTTAATCTATACTATAAATTCACAATTTTACCTATTTAAATCAATGAAGTTGAGATGGAAGTTCATAAAGGGAGAAAAAGTCAGATGAACAGATGACTATGAAGTTGGCTAATACCGGGTAGGATCTACCAGAAAGCATTAATTCCCTGAAGATTATAGGCACACCTTGATAATGGGTGTTAATCAGAATGAAATCTAGGTCCAAAGTTTCCCATTAGACTACGTCTAACCTTTACTTTATATCGTTTTATCCTATCTAGGACTCACTATCTAAATGTATCCACATCTCATTGTTCAGGATTCGACGCCAACAAAACTTTAAAAAGTTATCTATAATTCAAGATGGATAGTAGCTAGTGTTTCGTCCTATTTTCGACTCGTCAGCTGGATGTACCTGCATCTGAGTTGATGTTCACTCTAGGACTCTAAACCAGTACCTTTCCTGATAGCCACCTCTTTGTGCAACGAGGTGAAGTTATATTCAGTTGCTGTTATTTACTTTTATTTTCCGATTGTTATTTGAGACTGCGATTGATCAGTCTCTTTTTGGCATATGTGCATCCTATACGAACTGCCTCAATATTGCCTGAAGTCACAAGGTTTATAAGCAAAGACGCATAGTCAGTCAGTCAGCTACGACGTAGGACCAGGCACATGTATGCATCAGTCCAAGTTGCCATACCGCATTACCACAGCAAGATGAACACCGGATTTATAGAAGTATTGCATATAAGGACATAGTACAGACAGAAAGTATTAGTTAGTAGAAAGAAAGATATGAATGATTTTAACCTCATAATTTAAGGGAAGACAGAGAGTGTATACACCGATGCCATTGTGATCGATTCTAAGCCATGTCACCAACTGTCTTCAACCATTGGTTACGATGATCACGCGGACCCCAACCAAGTAATTTGCATCTACCAACATGGCTCAGACCAGAAGTTAGTGACTTCAAGCACTGATGCCACGTTTTTACTTGGCCAACCCTAACTTTCTTCCATACATCCTCAACACCTCTTAGCATTGCTCGTTGTGATAACCGGTGTTCAGACATACGTAACACGTGGCCCAACCATCTCAGTCGATGAAGATTCACAACTTCATCAACTGATTTGCCATCATTCCCTAATACCCTACGTCTAATCTCACTATTACTCACCCGGTGATCCCAGCAGATGCGAGCAATATTTGTAAGGCATCTGTGGTTAGCAGTGAAATCCAAAACGCGCCTTTCGCCCTATTTAGGACTCATCAGCTGGATATACCTGCATCTCAGAGTTGATTTTCACTCTGGGACTGATCAATTACAGTCCTAAATAACAATGGAAAGATACAAGTAAACAACACCATGTAAAATTATCTATAATTATGAACATTGTTTTCTTAACTAAACTAATTTTAAATTAATTTTATTTACTTGTTAAAAATTGACGAAAATAGTTTTTCATTTTTAGTTTCTCTTGAACAGAAAGTTTTATTAATTACTTCTGTCTTTTTTTTAATGAAATTTGTTATTATTATTGAATAATATTTCAATTAGTCTAACTATTTAATCAATATATTATTTTTATCGATAATAATCCCCTTGGTGAATTTAAATACTTCGTGGTGGATTGCGAAAACAAAACAACGGACATAGATGTATTAATCATCAATTGATATTCGTTGGACAAGCATCTAACTCCTCAACAGTTCTCATTCTCTATCTAATAAGTGATCAGATACATGATAGGTGCCTGACTTTTAAACTATTGAACAAAACTAGTAGGAAAATAGCTTTTGAATGCTTCTTAGTTTTCTATTGTTACTGTAATCATCTTGATCCGCTGACTGGTCCTTAAATTAGATATGTCGGAAAATTTGTCTTATTACTCCATGCTACTTAATATGACCTTAAAACATATAAAGGCATAAGTTTATCTTGTGAATAATTATCCTTCAATCAACAAAACTATCCTACTCATTGACTAATGATCTACTGTTTGAATACTGATTCATTGACAGGAGAAGAGAGTAAATTAATACATTCTGAATTAGGTCATTTAAATTACAGAATTAGAATACTATGATGATGTTTCAAATTCAATAGATTTTGAATAAATGATATGACAACAATTTATAGAATAAATGAAAACTTGTAATTAGAAGAATACAGAGGACATATCAGTTAAATTATGATTACTGGAGATTAAACATTACGTGTACTAATATTTTGCAGTTTTTCGCAGTTTATCAGTTTGTTTTAATTCTTTTCTTTATAACTAATGTTGTGTATTTTAAGCCCTACTTATTATTTCGTGATTTATTCGCCAATCCAAACACGAATTATTTAATCTTAGTACTGTGCTAAATCAATGACATTCGACTGGTATGAGCAGCCTAGCGTCCTTATTGGTCCTTTGTTCATCTAGCCCGTCTAGTTGAGTCCAGAACGCCAATAGCTTCCATTATGCAAATCATTTATTTCAAACATACTTGGTTTATATGCCAGTCAAACAGACCGCATTATACTATATAATGGGTTAATAACATTTGTAAAAGATCAAGCTGAAATGTGACTGTGAACATGGGAGACTGTAATCAATAAACTGAGTATATTTTAAGAATGGTAAATCGTATAATAATAATCTATAGGTCAAAATGAAGCGTATAATAAGGGGAATGTAGATTTGCATAATCTATTTACTGAACATTTATAAAATAGGTATATATATATAACATTACTCCATTAATAGTTCTCACAAGTTACCCGTAATTTAATCTTTACTAGGATATAACAACTAATCTCTAACTAAGGTCATTCATTGAGTTATAATATAAGATTCAATAATCTCCACAAACACTTTACACAGATGTTCACATCAAAGATAGATTTACATTGCTTAAAAATTAGTTAAATGAAATAAGAAGGAAGGAAGCTGAAGTTTTTGTTGGATGTTTGATTATTAAATTTTAAAATAAATATTTATTATTATAGATAGATGATCACTGAAAACAAAAAAGTACTGGACAGTTGTTTCATCTTTGTAATCAATGCTCTAGTAGTGTACATTCATAACATTACCGGGTATTGAAAAGATAAATCTCTAAAACTCAAGAGCTCACCACGAAGCTTCAGTGTCTTGTTTATAGTTTACGGTGAGTATAAAACGGCTGTCCAGTTATTCCTGCTTTTCAATACAGTATATATATATATATATATATATATATATATATATATATATATATATATATATATATATATGGTGTGAACTACAAAATGGGATGAAAAAAATTAACCAAGTATTTTGATTTGATTAATGATTTTTAAAATAAAATGATATTACAGAACTAATGATCACATAATGAAAGTTTTATTATTGTTTTTCGTGATTTCTAATGATGTGGTTTTGTATAAAATGTAGATCGTTATCCTTGCATATGTGAGATGTTACACATTAGGTCGAATTCAGATGTAACTATACTATCAAATCTACCTTGAGTGATGTTATATCCGTATAATTCAAAAGTATTTAGATTAAGAAGTATTTAAACTAACAATATCAAAGCGTGATTATTAGCGTTACAATCCTAATTATTTGTTATTTGATTTGATTACTGTAGTAATATCATCACAAAAATCTAATGCTAATAGGTAAATTTCTTTCTGGATCCTTTTCATACAACATTTCTTGTCCCCTATGAATTTAATTTTTTCAATAGATTCACTAAATAGCAATTGAGATGATTTTTTGTGGCAGTCATGGCAGTGGAATCCACAATTCACGCTTTGTCCTACTTGAGACTCATCAACTAAATATACCTGCATCGTAAAGTTCATGTTCACTCTGAGCCTTCACCAACATTTACACCAAAAACTCACCTTTTACCCAATTAATGATTATTAACATGATTTATTTCACCTTTTTTTCTTACAAAAATACAGGAACCGTGATACAATCATCTTGATGATCTTCTCAGTAACAAGGAATCATTCATCACGTATGATACCATAATTTACTTTTTAAAAAGATACTAAAGAATTTTTCCCCTACCAATTATAGATGTTTTATTCATTATATAGTGAGATTTAAATAAGTCTATTAGCGTGATATTAGACAAAAGTCTTCTACATTTTCACATAAATTAAGGTGTGTTTTCTTAGTTCTAATCAGTTCTATCTTGTAGAATAATGAAATCTAATATAATTGTTCTATAATCCTTAATTTTTATGAGTTTCTAACTTGTTCGAAATTCGGGTTAAAAAAGCATAAAAATTTTACACTGTTCTAAATATCTTCTTTTTATTTATATGAACTGGAATTTAGACATTGCAAGTATGTACATACGTAAAATGATGGATACAGAAAGAATGATTCTTAAATACTGGGTTCGAACCCTCATTGGGTCTTAGTTGTTGATTGTTGAGTAGTTTTCGTAATAGATTAAAAAGAATTGTTCAATGTTTTCTGGATTTTAATAATCATCTGACCATAATCAGTATGTGATATTAACTATAAAGTCCTTAATTATTAAATATTTACAATCGTCAAATAATGGAATCTGAATTTATTTTCTATTATTCTTAACTTAAATTGTATAAATTGACTGGCGAGATTAGAATTTATAGATGAACCAATCAGATTTAAGATAACAGGTTTTGGATTTCGGTGCGAAATTCATTCATCCATTCGTCTAAATAGCGTTCTGATATTTTAGTTGATGTCAGTTCCTAACCCTAACCATCAACTGTAAATGCCAATCCTTGTTCTTCACATTGGTTTATAACCCTTATTTATCACTAGTAAGTAGATGGACATTCTCAAGGTCATTTTAGAGTCACTCAAAGGTAGTCGATAAATTATAATTTTACCAAAGTTTCTATTTTGTCGTATATCATTCAATGTTACATATGTAATCAACAAACAAATGACATCATATTGTGTTCATTTACGTGTTCAATAAATGTTGTAATAAAAATCAATAACGAAATACAGAAATGATATTTTATTCAGAACACAAAACATCTTATTCAAGACAGTAATGTACGTCTTGGTTTCTTCTGATAATCACTTTAGAAAATATTGACTTTTTTCCATAGGTATGTGAAATATTAAAAAGAGTTTTGAAATATAAGAGAAAAATTAACAGTTTAATTGTATGCTTTCAGTGGTATTATATATTCTGTGTTAGCTTGTTTAATTGACATTTTAAATAGAATTATCAACTTCTAGTTCATATTGAAGTAAATTTTCCAGTTATTCTACAAGTATTATATCAATTCATTCTGATTGTTTTGTTCGTGATTGGTTATATTTATTCGTTCTCACACTTGTGTTATCTTTTTTTTTCTCGGTTGATCTTTAATCTTTGAAATGATCAGCAAAACTATCTACTTTAGAGAATACAACACCGTAAAATTGATCAATTTTATTTAGATAACATCTCTTATAAATGACACTTTAATTTTCTCCATACATATGAGTAGTTATTTGTCATAAGTTCAAGTGGACTGTTGGTAAGTTAGAAAAAAAAAATAAAAGAACTACCGACTTCATACTCTACTGTTAAGCTAAAATTTGACTTTTTCTATTTGTCAAATTATACATAGTGGACAAATATACAATTCAATGGAAAAGAAAAAAAACCCCGAAAATATCATATCAAAATTTTATTTTATACTCAAAACACCAAGTTATAAAAAACCTATATCAATACAATTGAATATATATATATATATATATTATTCTGGTTAAATTTGAGTAATTCACAACCTAGTAGTTACCCAGCAACTGAATAATTCATAACTAACTAAAATAATGAGAAAATAAATGAATATCAGTTTGAATTGATCCATAATTTGTCATAGTAACGGAGTTACCATTTATTCTGATAAAATTATCAAGTCATAATTAAAATGAAAATTATAATTAATTGATTAACACTCATACATTTTCAGTGTAGAGAATCATTCAATAGGGATGAAAGTGATATTTGATAAAAATTTATTATTGTAACTTGATGAACCTCTTATAGGATTAAAGTATTTTTATGTGATTCATTACTAAGTAATGATCATTGTCATGTCTATCTCTTATGATTTAATAATAACAGAATTTGATCAAACGAGCTATAATTTAGATACTGTTCTGGATGATTCAGAAATGCATTTATTTTGTTGAATTGCTAGGTGATTGGAAGACAGTTGGTATAAAAACAACAGAATTCGGTCAACACTAAGGGGCTAGACAAACAAGAAAGACATTATTAATTAATAGATATACTTGTTAACAGGAGGTAGTCGACAGGAAATTCCGGACCTATAGTTCGTGCTATATGGCACTTGTCAGCAACATGTACCGGACGAAACTAATGCTCTCTGACCGATTCGAACTCGTGTCACACTAGCTCCACAGTCAGATACGTTACCACTGAACTATTCGAGTGACGACTGACCTCCTGTAAGACTTTAACAACTAATAACATAATAGAGACAATATTTGATTCAACTGGTTTCTTTTAGTGGTGTAGTGAACTATTGTAGTGAATGAGAACACAAGTGGGGACAATCAAATATATTTGCATACAACACTACAGAACATCTTATTAAAATCTGAGAACCATACGGTAAATACGAAATGTCAATGAATTGTCCCAAACTTAACTGTTCCTTCTCCAAATGTTAATCAATCGTCTCAGACTTCATTGTTCTTCTGATACCACAGCAATCGTTCATTGTTCTCGTCCACTTTTCTTTTATCTTCTTAATCTGTTGTAAAGGATTACACGGTGTAAACTACATATTTAATTTAGCTAAAAAGTGCACATTTCATCTAGATTAAATATAAAACGTAACGATATGTAAGAACATATTAATAAAACCAAGCTTCAAAATAGATTTGTTTTGACAAACATTAACATTGTAACTAACATTAACACTTCGAAATTAACCAGCAGTGAAAGCGGTATAATACAACATTGATTATCCTCATAAATGGATGTAACAATATTCCAATATTGATTTTACGCCGGTACTGGAATCTAGTATATATTATTTTTTACATTACAAATGCATTAATCACTGAGCTATTGAGTTTAGATAGATATTAGTTTGTTGTTAACATTATTAAACACTTTGTGATTAATTAATGCGCATAAAATTGATATTAAAATGCAAAAATAACTAATTTCTAAACAATCCTGTGAATTGATTCTATCACATACATAACTTAGCTAACAATGTGTTCAATGTGGAACGGTACCATTATGTGTCTACATGTTCAATGAAAAAAAGTACAGGAACAAAAAGTAATAAGACTTCGATTGAAAATTTTTTTCAAACACTACTCAGTAATTTTTATTAATAGTAGTAAAGAAGGCCTAACACAACCTAATAACAGTGAGACCATAATCTACGGACGATTCTAAAGTGACCTTGAGAATATTCACTAACATGCAATTGATCGTGATGGTAAGGAATTAAGTTTAGGGTTTTCATCACGAACTGACATCAACTAAAATGACAAACCGCTATCTAACCGAATGGATGAATGAACTTCGTGTCAAAACCCAAGATCTGTTATCATAAATCTGATTGGTTCGTCTATAAATTATGATCTCATCCTAATTACTTCATTTATCAACCTGATGAATCGTAAAATGACAACAGATACTAACCATATTATGAATAGAATAACTTCAATTAAAGACTGAATTATAGTTAACTTGCTAAATTCATTAGATATTCAATAACATATGTAGTCTGTCGAATGATCTTAAGCCGTATTGTCTATAAAGTTTACTCATACTTAATATTTTCCAACTCTTCATACATTTATATTTTAGGTAGTGAACAGGAACTTTCAAAACTAGGTTTCATTCTATTCGACACCCCTCTTTGGACGTACCTGTGATTCTGAGCAGATAATAACCCGTGATGGATTCACTTCTGCTTCACATAGTTATACAGTTTGAGTGTTTGTAACTAAGTAATTCTGGCTGAAACCAACATTTTTTAGAGTTATTTATGTATTTAAACTTGACTGATAATTGAGTAGAATTTGATCAGTATCAAAGAACTAGATAAATTTGATAGTGGTCACAATACTGGGAACATTTGTATATACATATGCTTATTCTATTACATAGTCGAAGTGTATTTGATTTTATCAAACATTCATATTATCTTCTGAATATCTTTGATTTAGAGTACTTTGAATTAATAAGTTTGACCTACACAAATAACCGTCATATTATCAGTCTCAAACTAATCAATTAAACAATGTATTATAAAATCTCCAGGTTAATTCAAGTTATTAATCTGTCATTTTGCTTTTTCTCCCCCCTCTAAGTTTTTAAAATGAACAAAAGATTTGAATGTAAGAAATAAAAAATAAATAAAGCCTCTTTAAATTATGTTATTTCTACTAGTTAAAGTACTGTTTATCCCTAAAGCAGTTTAAGCTATTTTCTTATTAAAGTATTCTTTATTTTTTTTTTCTAGTTAAATATACTTAGTAACAGAAAACATTTTGTAAATTTTATCACGAGCATATAGGATAATTGAAATTCCGCACGAATGAATGAATGAATAAATGTAAGAAACTGAATTTTTATTGTGATCTAATGTTGTAAAATGAATGAATATGAAAATTAAGTGGCGGATATTTAAATTAAATTTATAATAGAACGTGTTATTTAACTGATAACTATTGAAGCATTAACTAGTGTTGTTTTTTTTTAAAAAAAACAAAGTATTAACAATATAATGTCGATAGAACAATAAGAAGATAGTGTTGATTTGAACAATGTGATATAGTCGCGTTATATATATGTATGAACAATCGACTGGTGAATTCAACTGTTAAAATTTTATAATCTTTACAAATTCTCGTACTAAAAGTAATGATTATAAATAATATAGAAAGAGAAATTAACATTATATTAGATAGAATAGGAAACTGTCGCATTACCCTAGGACATATAATGACTTAAAGATTACAAAGATAAATTCAACGTTACGACAACTCTTGATTGTAGACATAGTCAAGGCATCTATAAACCTTAAAATTTGTCCCTGATAATATAATGTTTGAATATTTAATTGTGAAATTTAGTTCATTTTGCAAAGATCATTTATGTCATGAATAGACTTTAAACTAATGAACAACAAAAGTAAACTAGTCTGGTAATTGGGATTAAGTTCTTAGCCATAATCATATAGAGCTTCCAGATGAAAAAATGATTTTAAACCACTTGAATAATTTCTTATATTGAGTATTCAATAATTTTAGAACAGAGGAACTCACTCACAATATGTAAAAGTATTCATATCACATGAAACCAATATATACTATTTGATTTCTTCCTTATGTATTATTCATTATCCATGCTAGTTACTTTATAATTGACTATAAATTACTCAAATTTATTTAAGAATCACTTACTTTCAGGAATATTTTTTTTATTTTCACCATTCACGTTTCTCATTTACACTAGTCCGTACAAACTGTCATTTCTAAATCTATTGACTATCACTTAAAATTGATTCAGTGGACTATCGGTACAGATCGCTAGTTAGCTATATTTCATCAGTAATATTTATTACACTTACTAAATGGTCAGGACTAAGCGAAATAATATTCCGGGAGATTTTTTTTACTGAAATTCACCTACAATGAAAGCTGGTTATAAATCGAAAACAGTTTAATTCTTATTACGATTCTGTTGCTAAATATTTTCCTTACTGTTTAGAAATTAAAAGCTGATGTTTGCTAGATCTTAATTAGAAATTGAGAAGAACTGGACTGTTTTTTATTGTTCCATTTGAGATTATTATTCTACCTCTCTAATAGTACAATTCATGAGCCTATCTAATGTAGAAAGAACAGTGATAGCCTGGGAGCACAAGAGAGACGCTTCGTCTTGGTATGGGATTACTCAATAGTATGCACCTACGTTCCTACACATGGGACTCGAACTAGGATCTTTCGGTCTTCTATGTGAACACTTAGCCTCTTACTGTTATGAAATATTAGCGTTCGCGCGCAAAACCAAAGGTTCCAGGTTTGAGTCTCACGTATAAGATCGTGAATATGCACGGCTGGGGACTCCCATACTAAGACAAAACGGCTTTCCATTTCTACCAGATATTTCTAACTTAGATCATCTCATGAAATGAACTATTAGAACTATTACAATCTCCACATATCTCTATTTTGCCTTTACTTAGACAATATTAGTTCATCACAATAACGTAAGACTTATTTATTTATATTTTATAACTAAACATTATGATTGATTAATGCCATAGTTAGCTTAATCAAACAATAATTCTATCAGTAGTACAAATGTTTATTTTTTTGAATGAATGGAAAAATGGACTAATCAAAAGGAAGGAGGAAATAATGAAATATATTGAACAGTGATCTTTTATTGGCTTAATTATTCAACCAATCAAAACAATTTTTCCTCAATTTATTTGTTAATTATTAACTTTGAGTAGTTCATTGTATTCAATAATTCTTTTCCATTATACATTTCACATTATATAAGTTTCTATTTAATATAATGACATAATATTTACCGATTAATTGTCTTTTAAAAAGATGATTATGTTCAATATAGAAAAGAATTGGACAAATCAATAATTATCAAGAAACAATACGATTTATTCATTGTTATCATGTTACATTTTCTTTTTTGAAATTCCAATTAACTGAGTTTCTAATAGTTATCTGAAATAATAATATGGATTTAACTGTATTATTGAAGTGATTTCAATCTTAGATAATTAGTAAGTTACATCATCATTTTTTGTTGAGTTGATCTTATCCCATGTTGGTTTGATATTGATCGATTCAGATTTAAATAATGATGACGTTAATTTCAACGTTAATAAGTGTTTATTTATAACTATTAAGATAAACTTTTGCAATTGATACAGTGAACTTGAAGTACTTCATTGAATAAGCCATTCAAAATGTACTTATACTAATTAGAATTTCATGGTAACAATTTGAAAATAGTCATAAATCGAAAAGAACTAACTCAGTGTCGTGTTTTAACATGAAGCTTATTAGAAGTTTTACATTCATGACTGAATATTAAATCAAAACAAGATTTTATGAAGTACATTACATTCCTCGATTGGTCAATCGAAACCCACTAGTTATTATCGAAAAATTCAGTCAAGTATCTTAGTAACTATTATATTTACATACTATATCTATGGCGCCGAACATCAGAGAACACTAGCAAGCTATTTCAGGCTAGTATGAAATTTATCAGAGATTTACAGCCATGATCACCTTTAATAAAATTAAATCCACCACCTTGAAAGCATAGATTTTGTTGAATTTATATTTAGTCGTATTGTTCGCCGATTGTAATATTACAGTTTTAACAAGAACAAATTATAATTTCAATAACTGTAATCATGAGTCAATTGAAGCTAGAACATCATGGGAAATCTGGAAGCACTGGAAAGCCGTTTCGTCCTACTACGGGACTCCTCAGCGGTGCGCATCCACGATCCCGCCTTCCGCGTGATTCGAACCCAGGACTTATCAGTCTCGCGCGCGGACGCTAAACCACTAGACCACTGAAACGGTCGGCATCCAGCATTGTTAATGTTTAATTTCAACCAATGTTTTCATTAGATGGAATTTTATGATATAATAGTTTAGATTTCATGGTACGTAACAATACATGATTTTTGTTTTTATAAATATTAGTAGTTCTTATTAATTTGACATGGAGAAATGAAATAGTGAAGATTTCAAGGTTTATCTCATCAAATAACTGATTTAATTAAGATTCTTTTTCAACCCTCAATCACTCATTCGTATCAATATAAATATTCGTTTTTTTATATAAATAATAACTCATTTCCTAGAGTTATATTGTGAAGCCTTGACCGGCGGAGTCGTATCCGTGTCGAGTGGTGGCAGTTATCTACCTGAAAAATGGATGAAGGGTTATGTAAGATCATGAATCGATTGAATTTTAACATCGAAACCGCTAGTTACCAACTCAGCGGTTTACATGTTATGTGGTAACACGTGAGACCAAAGATTCCGAGATTGAGTCCCACATACGGAATCGTGGATGCGTATTGCTCAGGAACCTCATACTAAGACAAGTTGGCCGTATAGTGCTTCCAGGTTTTCATTGATGGTCTAGCTTAGATCGACTCATGAATCCAGCTATTAAAATAAATAAAAGTTAAATTAAAGTGTCACTATTTATTCCCCGTTTTTAATGAATTAAAGTGTCGTTAAAATAAAATGAGTTAATACTTTGTAATTGCCAACAATTGATTATTCAGAACAAGGGACAGATTCTATTTGTACTATTCAATTAAAAAGATGAAACTTATTGTAGTAGAAGATCTATGTGACACTCTCGAATATATCCGGTTTCAACCAACAGCACACACATTAGAAGTAGTAATTTTTACAAATAATTAGTGAATTACTTACAAGTATCACATGTAGGGGAAGTACGCATAGTATGGCTCCAACTTTTTCTTTAGTTTTCATTTGATAACTATTTTCGATATCACTAGGACATGAATCAGGATCTCACATTTTTTGATTTTAATAGTATTATTAGTAGTACTTGTATGGTTTATTACCTAAGTTAAAAGCTGATAAGCACTATTTAACACGAAAATACATACAACTAAAAAGAAGTAACTAAGATAATATACATTAGGTTATGTGAACTTAATTGACTAAAGTATTCTACCTTCTACTTACGTTACTGATTTCCATTATGCAGCTAATGTATATATTAAGGCTGATTGGTCTAAGCCAGTTATCTTTTATTTGTTATATAAAATAGTGAAATTGCAATATACAATAATTTCAAGATCACAATACACTGTAATTGATTAATAACTTGTACAAAAATAAGTATTAGGTACCTAATTAATTAACTTTTATTTATGATTGATTAAACATAAATAAAAGTAAAACCGAATACCATCAAAGTTTACACAGTATTATACTTAATATCATGAATTGTCATTAGTTAAACATGTGTTGGATACTGAAATGTGCTAGATAGTTTTCCACCCTAATTTATAACTCCTCAATAATGCATATTCATGATTTTATCGCAAATGATCGACCTTAAGATATTCTAATCTCGTAACAAGGGGCTGTTCATAAGACCACTGAACAAATATCAAACTATTCATGTATTTAACTTAAATCGATTTGTAATGTTATGTAGTCGTTTTTTTTAATCTTTACAGTAGTTATCTACCTCATTTTCAATATAATTAAACTTCATTAATCAAGGTTTATCACTAGAACTTTGTGAATTTCGAGTTAAAATGATACATTAAAGTGTACATGAATATTATTAGTACTAAAACAAATTTGTGAAGATTATTTTAGGTTTGTATTTAATATCAATCCACTATATACATACTAAAAACATATTTATAATCATCCCCTGTGAGTATATCTATTTTTTTTGCATTTACTCATTCATTGTTAACAACAAACGTAAATAGAAAGAGATATCAATGTTTAAATCAATAGGGTAAAAGTATCAGTAGATATTGTTAAAGGAAAATATGTTACAATTGATTAATTATTCACAAGTAAACATAGATTATTGATATGATACTGTATCAGTTCTATATATACTGTACAATATCAGAGAAAAACTAAATTTCCAAGAAACAAAGATGAAGAATAAGTATCAATTGAAGTGTAAAAACTATAAAACATGTGATACTTTTTAATATAAGAAATTTATGAAAATTATTAAAAATCTATAGTTTTCATCATCAAATAACTTTAATTAAACAATCATTGAAAATAAAAAAATGACTTGAACAGCTGTTTTATTTTTGAAGAGATCTTCACTGTATTGTAAGTATAAAATCAATGCAACTGTAGTTTAAATGTATCATTTAAACTTGTTATTGCTTTATTGAACAATTTTCATTTCTCTTCTTCTTCTTCTTCTCACTACTTAAGAATGATATAGTTAGTTACTATTTATTTTTGTTTAGGATAGATATAAAATCCAATGATTTGTGTAGTGATAATCTTTTCAAATACACTGAGCTCTAGTCATTATCCTATCACCAGTTTCAATCGAGTTAAGAACATGGTTTTGTCACGGATAATTTATTTATTAGCATGATTTCTCTGTATAGGTATTTGAACGAAAGGAAATGCACACGTAGACATACTGAGCATTTCGATCAATGTTAAACCGTCATTAAAAATCTGAAGGCACTAGATGGCCGTTTCGTCATGTAATGAGAATGTTCAGCAGTGCGAAAAAGTCACCCAGTGCTCACAGATTTTTAATGGTAGTTTAACACTGATCAATTCATGATCTCAATCAATAACTCAACAAACTCCACGACTCCATACTGATATTTAAATTAATCCCAATGCTTTTAATATTTAAAGCGATACGTTCAAAACTTGTCTTTAGGGTTAAATAAAAAAGCACAGTCATTTTAATGCTAGCCGCAGTGTGCATTCGTCATTCCACCTGGGATCAAATTCAGAACATATAAATTCCAAAGAACTAATAAAAACCATAGTCTCAGAGGTTATAATATTACTGAAATTCAAGAATCCTAAGAATAGCAAAGAATACATTTAAACTCAACTTGAGCCTTTAAAAAAAAACAACATTTCAGTCATATTATCTAAAGTAATCAATTGTAGAAGAGGAAATGATTGTGCAGATGATTTTAAACAAACATCCCTGTTTTTTTCTAAATCATATTTTTAACTAAATTTAATGAAATAAAATGTTAACTTCCCTTATATTTCTTCTTTAAATGAAGTTAATCAAAGCTTTATGTCAATGAATTTTAATGTTGAAATCTAATAGATCGATCATATTACTTAAATGAGTAGTATGAATGTATCTAACAATATAGATTATTTTCTAATGTTCAACATTGATCAGTTATAATTCTAAATTAAATACAATCCACAAGAATACATGGGATGGGTAAAAAACCTTATAATTTAGATAGTTCATTTAAATGGGAATTATAATTTTGATATTGAGATCATTTGTTTTGTTTACATTTTCATAAAAGACAAAAAAGGTTATTTCAAGGTAAACTAATCATTTTAATAGATAGATTATAGAGTTTAACACATTATTCTACAATTTAAGATTTAAACAAATATCAGAAGGGGTTTTCTGGAGATTTTAATAATTCCAATAGTTGAAATCATGAGTCGGTCGAAGCTAGATTACCATGGAAAATCTGGAAGCACTGGACAGTCGTTTCGTCCTAGTATGGGACCCCTAGGCAGTTCTCATCCACAATCCCACCCACCGCGAGAATCAAACCCAGGACATATCAGTCTCGCAAGCGAGTGCTTAACTATTAGACCACTGAGTCAGAATCCAACGGTGTAAATGTCTAATTTCAACCATTCTACTAGGATGAAACAGCTGTCTTACGCTTCCAGGTTTCCCACGGTGGTCTAGCTTCAATTGACTCATGATTTCAACTTTGAAACTTGTATAAGTATCAAGATTGTTTCTTTTCAATACTCTACACTGTTTGTTTTGTGGATCAGATGTTTTAAGGTAGTTTACAAATATAATATCAAACTAACCGGAAATACACGATAAACACATTATGATTAATAGTGTGATTGACGATGCTCGATTCATCTTATTTGTGAATTATCAACGTGGTGTATCTGTATCAAAATATAATGGCTCAATCAAGAATGTTAACAATGAGATCGTTCAAATCTTTTTCTTATGATGACACATTTATAAACATTCCACATTTCCATTATTTAATTAACAATTGAAACATCTAGAACTCTGAAATTTATTCTTTGTTTAGCATTACATGGTCATAAATCATTTAAAAATGAATCAATGAACACCATCTCGGTAGTACAAAGGCCTATTTCTCATCATAAGACTTTAAGGCACTATATTCAACGTCTAACGAGATCATAGATACTTACCAAATAAACGATCTCAAAGTATAACATAACAGGTGGTTATTACTTCTTGGGTTATTTTTAATGATATTTTATGGATGTTAAATTGTTACAGAAACCATTCACAACTGAAATAAATTACCATTTCATCCGATTAAACATAAATCTTATTTTAACACTTCATATAGTATCTTTAAGAATTTGCCAATTTATAATCTAATAAATGTGCTTATAAAAATTAACTATTTGCTTTATAATTCAATAATATTCCTCGAGTTTTACAACCATCTGTGTATAGAATTATTTTTAATTATACAAATAGAGAATTGTGGAGATTGTAGTAATTTTAATAGTTAAATTCATGAGTTGATCTAAACCAAACCACCAAGAAAAGCCTGGAAGCACAAGACGGTCAACTCGTTCTAGTATATGACTTCTAAACACTTCACACTTCCTATCCCACACATGGGACTCGAAACCAGGACCTTCAATCTCGCACGCGAACGCATAACCTCTAGATCACTGAACCGGTATCCAACGATGTTAATGTCTTTATTTTAATTATAACATTCTCATTACTAATTTAATTGTAATAATTACAATGTTAGTAACTGTTCATTGGATGATATTTAACAGTGTTGTTTATTGGTTTGTTTCTTCTTTCTCTTATAAATAATTGTAAATATGGATAAACAATTTGATTAGGATTTTATACTAAGAAAACACAGAGGGAAATACCGCAACTGAATAACAATTTCATTATACTATAAATTGACTAAAGAAATACCTTAACTCGTTAAATTAAAGACTAATGTATTGACTATAAGTTATATAAATTTTGAATATGATTAAATGTGAACCTGTGAGATTGAATAATTGAAGAAACTTAAACAAAAATGATACGCTAAATTCACTTGGTATTGTTTACTTGAATCTTCTCATTGATGTTTAGGACTGCAATTGATCAGTTTCTTATTGGCATATATACATAATGTGCGTATTGCCTTAACACCATGGCGTTCAAAAGGTTATACCGAAAGAGCCCATGTTTAACCAAAAGCTTCTATGAACATAAATTTTCTTTATAATCATTCAAATGACAATTCTGTGAGACTATAATTTATAAGCGACGTTTGAGGAACGCTAAAGTGACATCGAGAGTGTCTACCTACTTACCAGGGCTAAATCAGGGTTATAAAACAGTTTGAGGAATAAGGATTATGAGTTACAGTTGATGCTTAGGGTTAAGAGTTAGATTCAGGGTTTTTATCATGAACTGACATCAGCTATAACTCCAAGACTCTATTTCGCGTCAAAATTCCAGACCTGTTATCGTAAATTTGATTGATTCGTCCATAAATTATAGTCTCGCTGACAATTCTCGTGCTGTATTCAAAATTATTTGAGTAGCTATCGTTTCGTCCTAGTATGAGATTCCTAAGCATTGCGATTCCTTAACTTTGCACACGGGAATATAACTCGAGACCTTTGGTTTCACGCGTCAACACGTAACCTATAGATTATCGATTCGACATTTTTGATTGAAGTGCATTATCATAAAGAGCAGTTCTGTGGTAATACCCAACTGGTCAACAGTACTCATACACAAAATAATGGAGGACTGAACGCATGATATTCGTATTTCACTACAGTTGATAAAACTTGAGGCCTCCGAACCAACACAAAAGTTGTCATTTTTCTGTATTCATTTCAATCTTTGTAACTAGTGTATTTCAAATTTGCCAAATACATAACAGTTACCCACTTAAAATAAATAGAAGTTCATTACACAACACTTTCTTAATGATCTTAAGGTTAATTCATTACCATAATATTTGAAAATCATTAGTTTAATCTTCAATTATACAACAACATGAAAGTTTTCTTCTAGTTCAATATAACTAATTACATTGTATTCTTGATCAATTTTTTTTTTCAAAGGATAGATAAAAAAAACATTTTGAATATTTCTCTCTGATTTATTTTTTTTTTCACTATTTATATTGAATAAACCAATGTGATACTTGATAAAAAGAAAATTCAACTAGATACAATAATCATTGAAAATATTTATTTATTTATTTTTCTTTTTGATTCAATAGTGAGTTCATGTACTTTAAAAAAGTGAAAACAAGTTGTGTATTTTTTTCATTTTACTTTTATTTTCTTTATTATTTTAATTTTTGATTGCTTAATTTAATAAATATTATGATATTAGTTATATAATATAATATACCTATGTGGGCCAGGGTAATTTTACATTGGTATTTAGAAGAATCAGACACCATTCAGATATTCACGTGACCACCCAAACAGTACAGCTCAATCCCGCTTCACATGAGAATCAGACACTGTATAGGTTTTAACACTACAATCTGAATAGTACAGCTTAATCCTGTAGCGCAACCACATAGGTACCAAGCACCCTGCTGGACTATTAGCATCATTCATATACATATCTACATCACATGTATAGTTATTCCGATCAATAATCACGTGAATTAATTATAAACAGCACGAACAAGCCAAATTTGACTTATTTCGTTTACACGACAGTCAAACTCATTAATGTTAGCAATGGAAACATGCCTTATAATATCCCAATAACAATGGCCCTTGAGAACACTGAAAAGCAGCCACCAGTATTAATGAAATCGGTTAATCAGCAAACCAATTTTGTGCATGAACAGTCAGAAAAACTTGCCAAAGCAATGCCGAACCATCCACAATACCAATGGCAAACCTCCAGCCTCATATGATACCTTCAGCTCTACATAACCATATGGCTTATGATATTAAACAGATTATAACAAAGTATTTAGAATTTTTTATTAAACTTTAAATCTATCTATTTATTCAATTGAATTATTGATATTCAACATTTAACTGATATCAGATTTAAGAAGACTTCTTTAGATTTTTTATGTAGTAACATGAGAAGTATCGTCGTGAATACGAACAAAAGTGGGGGACAATCGAACGTATTTGAACACAAACTTATAAAACATCTTAGTAGAATCTGGGCATGGGCCGCCAACCAGCATTCTCCAAACCCACTCTGTCCTGAGCCTTCCTTTCCAGTTCTATCCAATTCTTGTCCATTCTTCTCATGTCTGTCTCCATTTTTTAGCGTGATGTATACTTTGATCTTCCTCTTCTCCTTCCGCATTGAGAATTCCATGTGAAGGCTTACTTCGTTTGTTCTCGTTCTCTTTCTTCGATCTTCTGAACCTTCTAACTCCATGCATTGTGCTTTTGATTGATGATACATACTGCTAATATCTGTTGATGTCAGTAACACACATCACATTATGACTTAATTATTTAGGTGTAAGGCAATAATTTACAGGAAACTGGAACAGATAATTCTCGTCCGAAATTGTGAATCAACTGAAACTTGTCGCATAAATTCCTAAATCCCAACATATTGATCTCATTGAAGACTTTAAGTCCTGTCCTTAACGAAGTAATGTTTTCACCATGTTATACCCAGGTGAAGAATATGTGAATAGTAACTGCTATTATATAATATTCTTAATGGATAACTATTAAGTAACTATATTATATGTATAATCATATTCCTTTTTATATAAGCTTTTATTTGACCTATTGACTACTATTATATGATTTACTATTCTTTAGTTATTCCTGATTTATTATTTACAGTATCTCACAATCTTAGCCACTTTTTGGCCTGATCTTGTACAATTGTTATTTTCTATTTTATGATATGATGCGGTCTGGTTTGTTTGTTTATAAACTGAGTAGGTCTAAAATATATGAATCACATGATGGAGTCTGACATTGGCGTTCTGGACTGAGCCTGCAGGATCAGGTGTGAAGCTACCATCACAGATGACCAATAAAAACTCTGGGCTGTTCGCACTAGTTTACGCGTCATTGGTTTGGTCTCATAAGTCAGTGTCACTAACTGGCGATATTATCATATGTTAAATTACCAAGGCCTCAAGTCATAACAAACAATACTGAAAAGTTTACAAATAAAATATTCATGCAACGTTTCATGAAATTCTAGGGAGTCAGTCAATGTTGAAAGCCAACTGAAATATGAACAATCTCCACATATTCCCTAATTACGTTTTATCCTTAATTCTGGCATTAGTTTTTTTCTAAACAAAGATATATGTATAATTAAAAATTGAAACATTATATTCAATGATCACTAACACACTGGTCAATACATATAGAATAACATTAGATAATCCCTAGTGTTTCCATCATCATAACCGAAACGCCTTTTAGAAAAAAAGAACAAAAGTTATAACACTATTTAAAAAGGAGATTTTTATATCATTTCTCCGGTTACTATGACGATGATACTATTCAAAGTTCATTCTCATCGCCTAGATATTGGGTAGAGAAAACACTTTTTTTAAAAAAAAGACACAATCATCTTCATTATCCATTCTTATGGTTTTTATTTTAATCTCTTTTAAATCTTTGAAAATTTTTTCATTTAGACAAAGTAGAATATTCTTGATGGATTGATCCATTTATAATTCATTAGTTCATATGTGTTTTTTTACTACGCTAATTGTAATCTTGGGGCCAATGTCGATTTATACAGGGATTAATCAGGAAAATATGGAACCAAACATTATACTAATGAACATTTAATATACTTATATATATATATATATATATATATATATATATATATATATATATATATAGACGTATACATATGTGTGTATATTTGCTAATGGAAACAATTGTTCTACTAGAAAATCATTTATTTCATCCATTGAAACCTTTGAATATGAAACAAATGTTACATCTATTTTTATCGATATTTGATTAGATAACTTTAATTTAAATAAGTTCTAAGTTAAAATGATTTTATGTTAGTCTTGATATTTATGACTTGTTAATGCACAACACAACTCTCATCGTTATACTCGATTAGATACATAATCTAGCGATCTCTTATGTAATATAAAACATTTAGATTATGGTAGTTAACATTTATTGATGAATAAAATACAACTTCAATCCAATGTTAGTTAGAAGTTATTATCAAATTTATTTATTTCATAGATTATAACTTCCTATTAGGATTGAAATAAATTTATCTAAAAATCTATTCACTGTTTGATTTGATATTTTCAATTTACTTATATGTTTTGAAGTGAGAATTCATTCAATCAAGATTGAAAAAAAAAATACATTGTCGGCATATATTAACTGGTATAAAGCCTAGACTTGTTGTTTCTAATCGATTGTTTTCATTGCCTAACACATCTTTAAATATTTAATAGTGAATATTTTGCAATGATAAATACAGTATAACTCTTTAAATAAAGTTGTTTGTGGTATGAATGATCGGCATGCAATGAGACATGTCAATTAAATAAGTAATGAAAAAAGCCATTGAACATAGGAAAGTAGTACATGAGGAATTGAAAACTGATTTACTGTCATCTTAGTAACAGAGTAGTTCTGTACACATTTGAGACTTTGAAACAGTTAGCGCTCATCTTTTCATGTTGAGTTAAACTTATGACTTTCATATTCCACACTACATAAAATATAATAAAAATTAATGATCATTATTTCATGTTATTCATTATTTAATTATTAAGAAGCTAATTATTCGGATTTATTTAAAATGAACTAAAATGATCTGCCAAACTCTGACTTTGTTGAATCTATGCTTATTTATTTACTTATGTAAAACGTCTTATATAACTTATTGTGTTCACTAAATAATAATTATTATCTCAGTTTATTTCGTATTCGTTTTTCGAATCTTCCCACTCATATTTAAGACTACAATTGATCAATCCTGTACGGATTGCCTCGGTATCGCTTTAAATCACAAGTATTATTGGCAAACATGGATGATGGCTAACGGTTGAGTCCAGGATTCGTGTATCGTTCCATCTGGATTGAGTAGCTAAGCGGATAACATGATGGCGTTCGAAGCTAACGGTACTGGGTTTGAGTTCCGTGATAGACACCAACCCTGGGATGTAGTTACGTCCAGCTGACGAGTCCCAAATAAGACAAAACGCACGTTCTGGATTCCACCGCTAGTCACTATCCATTTATACTGATAATTCTTATTATTCTCATTATCATTACTAATATTATTATTACTATTTTAAATGGAAATTCAGTCATTCTGATTATCGACTGTTTGAAGTTGAGTTCTTAAATCTGTAGTTAATAATAGATTGATGGTTGAGATCATGAGTCAATTGAAACTAGACCACCATAGAAAGCCTGAAAGCACCAAACGGGCGTTTCTTCCTAATATGGGACCCCTGAAAAACGCGTATATACGATTCCGCCTCACGAGATTTGAACCCAGGATCTATCGGTCTCGCGCCCGAGCGCTTAACCAACGGACCACTGAGTTGCCATCCAACGGGCCGTCCAGTGCTTCTAGGTTTTCCATGGTGGTCTAAGTTCAATTAACTCATTTTCTCAACCATTGAAATTAATTTGAATTCCATAAAAACCCTTCTGTTAATAATAGATTAGTTGAATTCATGAGTCAATGTAAGCTAAACCACCACTGAAAACCCTGAGGCACTGAACAAACGTTTCACTACATTCTTCACAAACCTTCATCCTAATAATATTAGATTAGTATAATTGAATTATTTTTGTTTCATGCTTAACATTTCATTAACCTCAAAAATCATGATTTAAACAACAAAATTAAAATTGTACATAGAATAATGTAAGTGAGAAACAAAATCAGATAACCGAAATAAAGTAGGACTTACTTACGCCTGTTACTTCTCGTGAAGGAGCATAGGCCGCCAACCAGCTCTCTCCATTCAACCCTATCCTGGGCAATCCTTTCCAATTCCTTTCACTTGCTATTGATTCTTTTCATATCTGCTTCTATTTTCCGACGTAATATGTTCTTTAACGTTCCTCTTTTTCGTTTCCCTTTAGGATTCCAAAGTAAGGCTTGTTTCGTGATGCAGTTCAGTGATTTCGTAATGTATATCCTATCCATTTCCATTGTCTTTCCCTAATTTCTTCTTCAGCTCGGAGCTAGTTCATTCTATCCCATATTTTATATAAAAAAAACTAAAAAGGTAGAAAGTTAAAGACAAGAAAAGAAAAGAAGAATTCTTTAGGAATATGTGTATAAGAAATAGTAATCAATATTTATTGTAATCTCTGTCTCAATTTTGTCTATAATGTAGAATTGTTGTTCTATCAGTTCATTCATTTAAAATTAACAATTGCAGTGTGAAAAACATTACAATGTTAAGTTTTAGATGAAACATTTGTAAACTGTTTATTATTTAAACCAATAACATTTCAATTGTTGAAATCATCAGTCAATTGAAGCTAGATTACCATGGGAAATCTGGAAGCACTGAAAGGCCGTTCCGTTCTAGTACGGGACTTCTCAACAGTGCACATCCACGATCCCACCCCACCGTGAGATTCAAACCCAGGACCTATCAGTCTCGCGCGTGATCGCTTAACCATTAGACCACTGAGCCGGCATCCAACGGTGTTAATGTCTAACTTCAACCAATCCTTCTGATAATAAACATTTGATGATATAACACTTTAGTGATAAGAAATTGTCAATTGTTTTTTTATTTTTTATTTTTTGTGTTGTTTATAATTGAATCAATAAATTAGATCTACTTCAAAAAAAAAGCAAATGTCTGATTACATAATAAACATAATTATTATGATTACATCGTTAGAGGAAGATTTTTCTGTTTATAAGAATGGTAATATCTATTAAAAGGAATGAGAGTTAGTTTAAATTAAGATATTGAAAACATGATTCTCAGATGGATACTTTTAGTGTTGTTTGGTTCTTCAAGAGATAAATGATTCAATTGTTGTTCTAGACAATATTATCAGAGCTTATCTGATAAATAATTTCAAATGTCTCAAAAATGTAAACATTGATAATATTGAATAGAATGACAGTAGAATCTGTACAAAGGACTTGAAAGTTCGTATGGTTGAATAAATTCAACTAACTAACCAATCAAAAGTCAAATGTTTATATATGGTTATTTTATCAACATTTAGAACTTTTAAGTTTAACTTATAAATCATCCGATCAGAAATCAAGATCATACAATAAAACCGCTAAGTTAAAATCAAAAATTTTTTCTCCATTTTTTAAAAATACAGCTCATTTTTGTTATGTATATCTAATGCTTTATAGTTCCTCTTAGTCGTTTAACTGAAACCGTCATATGAATTAGAATATTTCTTAATGTAATAAATGGTGTAAAATGAAGAGTGATTTTAACCGTATCAGTACACACATAGTTATTTTGTGTATAGAACCGTCTATCGTAATGGTCACAGCATAAACGATTGACTGACCAAATTAGTAGTAACGAGTTTAACATTTGTCTTGTCTTTTAGCTCTAACTTAAGTATATTGATGAAGTTTCGTTCTGACTAATACTAGTTGATGTAATTTAATATCGGGTACCTTATACTTTGCTGATGAGTGGTTAGAGATAATCGGTGAACAACCTTGCTCTGACCCACATTTTGCGCTAGCCCACAATTGTCAAAGAGGTATATGAGTAACGTTGATAGAACTGATACGCCCCAAGGAATTTCAGCCAGCATCACTCAGTTTCACAGTCCGAGATTTCGACAGTGTGCCACTAAAACATTGTCTGCTCCAGTTTATCAGTGAAATTGGTTTATAGTTGAGAGTCGACCGATATTATAGTAGATCTTTGACCGAATCGTTCAATAGTAACGTTTCACACTGCGAAACTGGGTCCCTTCTAGGACATAACAACTGTCTAGTGTCTTCTAATTTTGAATAATCGTCTTAATATGACTACTTTATAAAATAAACTATGAATGCTATTTACCTTTTGTCAAATTAAGTCCTTCGTTTTAAAACACGAGATCTGTTAGCCTAAAAATGATCTTAAACTTCTTTGTAATTCCGTCAATAATCAAAATAAATATCAAGAGTCGGTTAAATATTTCTACTCTTAGAAAGAAGTACCATACATAAACACATACAAGTAAACAGAAGTATTTCAAGAGATTACTAAATCAAAGTTAAGAAGCTAGTAGTTTAATTTCTTAATTATATTTTCATATCCTACACTATATTATCTCCTTAGTCACATTCATATTGCTTCGATTTGGTTTCAGTTTTCTGATTTCTTATAACTGAAACAAACTGGTTGATATAAATTTTCATCAAGAAATAACATCAGGTTTAGGATTGTTAAAAAACAACGAACTGTTGAATAACTGCTCGGTTTCAACCGAAGACTTATCAGAATCGCATCTTCATCATTCTTCTAGGATTAAATTTTATTACTCTAGGTTAGAATTTCAAACTACTGAGTAAGAATCCGATGATTTATATTACTAACTGTATAACATCATTGATCATATCAAGGAATCATAGCATCTCATTAGAATCTTGTTGGGCGCTTATCGAGATGTGTATGTGTTGATTATTCATGGGCACCATTCGAATAATAATTACTCATCATATATATACTACTCATAAGTAATACAACGCTTTACCAACTTTCTATTAATTAATATTGATATTCATAGTTTTGTTAATAATTTTAACTATTCTATCATTAATAAATGGAATACCCCATTAATACATTAAATAAGAAAGATTCGTTCAGCGAAGAATTTTCTTTTCGGCGAATTCATTTTAAAAGCTGTACAATCGCAAATATATATACTTATTTTTACTGATAATAAACTTCTGTTATACATGGTGACAGTGAGGTTAAATAAACAAAGGTACTAAAAAAATTTTTTTAAAACAAGGAAAGTTTAATAATCGTTTGGTTCTTAATGTCTTAAGTATTCATCAAAAGATAGATAGGGAAATCATCATTGGGTAAGGATGGCTCATCATGATAAGATAAAATGTTGAAATCGAGATTAAAGGTAATCAGAATGATCGTAGAAACAGAAAAAAACCAGTTGGGGATAGAAGCTTCAAGGTAAAGATGGAAGGTGAAGTAGATGACTATAAAGGAAGGAGAGTATGAAGACAGAAAAAAACGAGACAATAAGACCATGGTAGAAGAAGAGGTTGTACCAGTCTCTTTTGCACACACAATTCTGGTTTTTCAAGAAGTATGGCTATTGCTTCGACAATGCAAAAAGAAGATGCAGTCTAATTGCCTTAGGAAGACTTCCACTTACCATGTAGATGACTTTGAACGCAGAGTCTGTCTTGATTGAGTGACCTGTGTTCACAAGGTGTTCGATTATAGAACTTCTTATTGAGTCGTTGCCTCCTCTTTTTAGCCATCATTACTTGACATTAAGAGTTTATTGACATAATTTTCAATAGAAACCTGATATTGTTTTAAATATCTAATTGCATTAGTTCTCTCATTACACTTAACCTTGTATACATTTATTGCATACAGATGAAACTGACGTGAAGAATCATATCACTTCACTTAATGATAATCACACAATCTCTATTATTTTCATTTATCTTGAATGAAGTAATGGGAAAAATATTTCTATCCACTCTTGATATCTAGCTGATAGTTGACTGATTAACAGATTACTATCAATTCCTACATAATACTATTGTAAATCTATTTCATTCAAATAGAAAGTAGGAAAAATTATTTCAATGAACAGTTCAACGTTCAATTAAAATATTATGACCTTATCTTTCTTATAATTAGTCAATTGTCATTATATCCAATAACTTAATGAATATAATAATTAAGTAATGTAATCAAAATACAAAAAGAAAAAACAACCGCCACTATTATTCTTATTGTTAGATTTATTGAATACTCTATCTTTGATACAATATAGAATTCTTAGCACAAAGTATTTCAACAAGTTTTCTTTTCCTTATTTCTTGATTGACTTACTTACGCTTTTTACTCCCAATAGACCTGCATTCTCCAAACCCACTCTGTCCTGGGCATTCCTTTCCAGTTCTATCCAATTCTTGTTCATTCTTCTCTTGTCTGTCTCCATTTCTCAACGTAATGTATACTTTGGTCTTTCTCTTCTCCTTTCGTATTGAGGATTCCATGTGAGGGATTACTTAGTGACGCAGTTTGGTGCTTTACTCAATGTGTATCCTATCCACTCCCGGTGCTTCTTCCTGATTTCTTCTCCACTGGGATCTGATTTGTTCTCTCTCACAGTAGGTTGTTGCTAATAGTGTCCGGCCAACGGATCAGAAGTATTTTGCGTAGACATCTGTCAATAAACACTTGTATCTTCTGGACAATGACTTTCGTAGTTCTTCAACTTTCCGCTCCATACAGTAGAAATGTCTTGAGATTTGCATTGAAAATTCTGATTTTGGTGTTAGTTGCCAATTGTTTTGAGTTGCAGATGTTCTTCAGTTGTAAATATGCTGCTCTTGCTTTGCCTATCCGTGCCTTCACATATGCACCAGATCCATTGCGTTCGTCAATGATGCTGCCCAGATATGTAAAGGATTTTACCTCTTCCAAATCTTCTCCGTCAATTGTGATTCGATTGTTGCATGCTGTGTTGTATCGGAGAATCTTGCTTTTCCCTTTGTGTATATTGAGACTTATGGCTGCTGAAGCTGCTGCTACACTGGTCGTCTTCTCCTGAATTTTTTGTTGCGTGTACGATAGAAGAGCCATATCATCTGCGAAGTCTAGATCGTCCATCTGCATTCTAGCTGTCCACTGTATCCGATGCTTCCCCTCAGATGTTGACATCTTCATGATCCAGTCGATCAAGAGGAGAAAGAGAAAGGGTGAGAGTAAGCAACCTTGCCTGACACCGGTCTTTAACTTGAACGAGTCTGTCAATTGTCCTCTATGTAACGATTTTGCAGTTTAATCCATCATAGGAATTCCTTATAATATTGACTATATTTCTTGATTGACCCTTGAGAATAATACTGAGTGGTCTCCAGTTAGATGTTAGTAGTTCAGGAATCAACATCTGATTAATTTATGTTCTTTTCGATAGATATTGCCAGTAACCACGATGTTCCTGATTGACCTCCTTTGTAATTTGTAAAGCGAAGTATTGTAAACTTTTAACTAACTCAGATGAATAGGTTATGTGATTAATAAGCATAAGGAGGTGTTAAAACAAACAAAAGAAACAGATAACTTGTTGGCATATCTAAATATCAAGAACGGTTCATCCAAATATTCAATCAAGCCACCTTCATATGTTTTTCATAAATAAAATGTTCAACTCTATATTTACATGAGTTTGATAGAAGAATAACAGATCAATTTTCATTATTAAATGTATAAATATCCTTCTTTTTTTTAAAAATCCCCTTAATGTATAAGGTCAATCATTATAAAAAAAACAGTGTCAAATATCTTCTCTTTTCTTTATTGACTTTATTAAGTGACAAATTATTCATTCTTGAATGAATTTCATTTCTTTTTTTTGCCATCTAAATATGAAAACTAATGAAATAATTAATTCGGTTTTCTTGTTTAGCTGTTGTTGTTGTTGTTGTTGCCGTCGTCACCGTTGTTATTCAATTCTTTTCTATCTTCATTTTTTTTTGTTTTTAGTCTGAACTACATTTCATGGGTCATTTATTTTAATATCCATGACTTAATTAGGTTTATATATCTATATATTGTATGTGTGTGTGCTTGTATGTTTGTTTGTTTGTTTAGAGCAGGGTGAATAAGGGCAATAAAAGGTGATAAAAATGAAATTTCAATGGAAATAATTAAAATGCTTATTTCAATTTGACGAGAAAATTGTATTATATTTCATAAGAAACTTATTTCTTTGTTTTCTGTACCAATTTAAATGGTAAAAGGTCAATATTCAATTAAGGAGATACAATGTTGATATGATTATTCTTTTTCTTTGAAATTCGAAAAGAGATCATGTTTAGATCTGTTGACGTTTACTTTATATGTATCCAAATGATAATTATCATCATTTTAATAGAATCTGTCAGAGATTTGTGATTACAAATTGTATTAAAAGAAAAAACGAACATGATGAATAGTATCACGAGGGGTTTTGTAGAGATTTTATTAATTCTAATAGTTCAGATCATGAGTCAATTGAAGTTTAACCACCATGGAAAACCTGGAAGCATTGGACGGCTGTTTCATCTTATTGTGGACTGATAGGTCCGATGTTCAAACCCCGCGAGGTGTGGATGCACACTGCCGAGGAGTCCCACAATAGAACGAAACGTCCTTCCAGTGCTTCCAGGGTTTCCATGGTTGTCTAGCTTCAATTGACTTATGATCTCAACTATTGAAACAATGAATAGTACTTATTTAAGTATTATTATCTGAGTTAGGAATAATATCGAAATGTAAACATAAATCATATTTCGCAGTGTTGACCATATCTATCAATTTTTTATATTATTACGATTAGTTTACTATCTAATTTATGTTTTATTTCCATGTACAATGAATGATACGACTCTATATTATCAAAAGCTTTTGATATAGTGTGAAATCTTCCAAACGTCTTTAGTAACAATGTATGAATACATGAGTCTTAATAAGAAATGGAAAGTCAATTAATGAAGGTGAATGATTTCATCAACTCTAAACTATTTTACAAATGTATTAGAGACACCAAGTAATGTTATAATCTTTGCTAATTTATGAATAAGAACAATGTTTACTGTTTCTGTTAGGCTAAAGCATTTAAGAATATTGATATAAACGTCTTAATTGAAAATAATATTTAAACAATTGTAACACGTAATTATTTTATAAAACTATTGATTGCGCAACATTTATTACTGTAAGTTCAATGGTTGAGGACATCAGTCAATTGAAGTTAGACAATAAAGGAAAACCTGGAAGCAGTGACCAGTGGAGTTCAACCAGGTCTATTGTGAGATAGTAACTCACTAAAGACATTGGTGTATGTGTCGCTCAATTTTGTGGATTAGTTGATGTTACACATTAACACCGTTGGATGCCAGCTCAGTGGTCTAGTGGTTAACCGGTCGCGCATAAGAATGATAGGTCCTGGGTTCGAATCTCACGGGGGGCGGGATCGTGGATGCGCACTGTTAAGGAGTCCCATACTTGGACGGAACTGTCGTCCAGTGCTTCCAGGTTTTCCATGGTGGTCTAACTTCAAATGACTCATGATCTTAACCATTGAAATTACTATAATATACACAAAACCCTTCTGATATTTATTATTGTGTTTCGATTTTTATGTTAATTCATAGAATCGTTCATATGGCTATTTAGCAATATAGCTTATATCAGTTTGTGATGATAACCTCAACTCTAGTCCTTAAAGTTAGCATTTAACTCCTAATTCTATTTCCTTTCACTAATTTATAACCCTATACTGACACTAGTACTTAAGTATGTATAAATCATCAACAATACCGAGAAAATAATACTTATAAATTACCTTGACACTATGATTTAGCGCAATAAAATAATGCTAGTCAAGTAAATTTGTTACGTAATAACATTATAATTTCACAATTGATCATGAAAATAATGTTTAATAATTAAGTGAATAATTAAAACAAAGAAGATGTGGTAACTGTAATATCAGTATGGAGATTTGTTGAGATAGTAGTATATTTACAATTGAATTCGTGAGTCGATCTAAGCTAGATCACTATTGAAAACCTGGAAGCACCGGTTGGTCAACTTGTAGTGAACAAGAACACCAATGGGGATAATCGAATGTATTTAACAACAAATTACAGAACTAGTTAGTAAAATCTAACAACCGTATATTAAATACTCAATTTGCAAAATGTCCATCAATTGTCTCAAATGACTTCCTTTGTTCTTGCATTTTCACACAAATTGCATTCTTTTTTCATTCTTTACTGTTCAGTCTTCTTGTCTCTCTGCTGCCAGACATTCTGTTCACGACTCACGTCATATACAACTTATGTCTACATAAGTAGGACACACCACAAACTCACCCTAGTATAGGACTCTTCAGGACTTTCGGTCTCGCACGTGAACGTATATTATCTAGGCTTCTGAGTTTGCATCCAATGGTATTAATGTCGAATTTCAATAGATACATTGTAATAAACAAAGTAATTTCATGTAAAAAGCAACAAAAACATGTAATTAAACGCTTATCAGATTACGTAATAATTAAAAAGGCAGTTAAAAAAATATTTCATTAAGAAGTTAATTTTATAAACGTCGCCTATGTATCGAGTAAAGAATATTGAAATAATGTAAGATGAGTAATGTAGATGAATAGTTCTGAACCCAGTTTCAGGGTACTATGATAGAGGTGGTAAATCTTTTGATGATGATGATGATGATGATGATGATCACTATTCGAATCAGTTGGTTGGAATGTTTCATATCAACGCAGACATCCTGGAACTGATTACTTGCTGACCTACGACTACGTTGAAAGTAAGTAATGGATGAGTCTAAATCTAAACATTCCCTAATGAAGTAAGTGCACATATTTCTGAATCATACTTATAAATGTAAATTTCCTGCTTTGAGTTTCCATAGTAGTTACGATACATGATATTCAATTGGACTCCTCAAAATTGATTTTAACAATGCCCTTGTATTCTTTTTTATTTCTCACTAACTCGTAAGCTTATTATCTGTTTTAAAATTTACATCTTTCTCATAAGTGAACAGAAACATTGATGCATTGATGTATACAACATGACTTCAACTTACAAATCAAACCGATCTACATAAAACTTCTTCAACTAAACAATAATAGTCAGCTCACTAGTAAATCGCTTCATGATTTTAACATAATTCTAATAAAAATTTGTGACTTTTGGAGTTGAGACAAGTCTGTAAAAAAAAATTTGTCAGCAATTACACTGTTTAATTGTCATCCCGCGTCATAAACTGACTAAAGTCGGGATTGTACCATTAAATGGGGACTCATAGATATGGAAGGTTAAGTGTTCATTTTTGGTTTTTATATCTTGAGCGGTTGTGAATAGTTCCATCCGATGAATCCCATACTAAGACTAAATAGATATTCAATGCTTCACGGTTTGTTTGGTCTTCCTCAGTGAGACATACACAATAAATACATCCAACATATACATCAATACAGTAATACTTATACGTTTTATTTACGCTAACTGATAGTGAAATTTTAAATGAATAAGACTGACTAGCAACAACTTGATGCGTGAACAGAATTTTAAATATCATATAATTAAGTCGTTAAAATCATCAGACATAACATTTACCAAATTATTTAATTACTCCTTCATAATACTAATTTAATTTAGTATTTATGGACTATTTTTGTCATTTAATTTTCATCAATGAGGAAGAGTGTATTTATAGAATCTTCCTTATTAGTGTCTCACATCAACTCAATGCCCAATTACTATGAAACTATTCCCATGTGGGGGTGTCTCATCATGTGGTCATCGAGCAGAACAAACTAAATCAATTTGTATGACCCTGACGGGAAATGGAATTGCAGGTGGCACCTGTTCAATTCCTTGTGTCGTGAGAACGGTACACATACAAGTGCAGCTCGAGTAACCGGTTAACATCATATATATATATATATATATATATATATATATATATATTGCTTACGCTTTTAACCCCCCTCATAGAGGTACATAGGCTTGGTGATTTCCTCAATGTATGCCCTATCCACTTCCAACATCTTTTCCTAATTTCCTCCTCGGTTGAAAATTAGTTTGTTCTCTCCCACACTACGCGATTGGATTGCCGACCACATGCCCAACCTTCCCTCTTTACCTGGGTTTGAGACCGGCAGTAGCCCTAGAAAAGCTAAAGGTGGAGTTAGAACATGATAAAAAAGAAATCGTGAACAACCTAATTTTCAGTAGCAATTTTTATCATATTGTGAAATGTAATAAATTCATACTTCTATCTAGTGAACTATTTTATTGATTTTTTTAATAAGTTCGAAATTTGAACAAAATTTAAAATTAAACATTGAATTTCCTGTTAAGCTATTGATTATTTATGATTTACATCTCTCAAGGTCAAATCAATTTTTTTATTTATTTTCAAATTTGATACAACGGCACTGTAATTTGTAAAATGTCAATTATTGAATAAGAATTTGAAGAAAAATAAGATTTACAAAAAATTTCAAAGAAAAGAACGATTGAATATTTACTTTATTCCAGTTCATTTGTTTGAAATGATCTAACATTGTTTATTTTTCATATAAATTAGTAATAGAAAGTCAATTAACTTACTACTACTGTAGTGAACAAGAACATCCAGAGAGGACAACCAAATATATTTGAACACAAAATTATAGAATCTTTAAGTAAAATCTCAGAGGTATACAGTAAATTCTCCATTTGTAAAATGTCAATCAATTGTCTCAGGTGGGTGAATACATACTAAAATGGTTGTAGAAACTAATGGATTCCAATAGTCAAATAAGATCATAGGATGGACAGACATCATCCTCAATTGCAAAACATTTGATTGAGACTAGTCATAAGGTTGACATCAAATCAGCATATGTGGTGTTATACAAAAGCCTTCAAGGACGTATACTAAGGTTTATTGAAACCTCTTTTATGCGTTCAAAACGATTTGTCCTTACACTTAATCTACCCTGGTAATACGAATTTATTATGCAGAATGGTTATCACATTGTTTTCGTGTACTCTAATATTTTTTCTTTTTATTACGGCTTACCTTTAACTTGTCTAGTTGACCTTTTAATTTTCAAAGAAAAATGTCTTAACAAGAATATGTGTGATCAGATTGTTCGAAATGTATTAGCAAACATATCACATAATTCTGACAAACTTCGTCTTCTTTTTGCATTATCGAAATTTATCAAAGGATCTAATTGTTTTAAATTGTCTCAGACTTCACTGTTTCTGCATTTCCATAGCAATCATTCATTATTTTCGTTATTAACCTTCTGCCAGCAGACATTTCACTTTCGATTAATGATACATACTACTTATATCTGTCAACATCAGTAGCACACATCACACTAAACAAAAGAACAATCAAGTCTGAGACGATTGACTGATATTTGCAAAATGAAAAGTCAAGCTTGAGACAATTGATTGACATTTTGTAAATGAAGTATTTACCATATAGTTCTCAGATTTTACTAAGATGTTCTGTGTTCATATATATTTGATTCTCCCCACTTTTGTTCTTGTTCACTACACTACCACTACTACTACCACTACTACTACTACTACTACTGATAGTAACTATATTTCTTAGGAGTTTATCCAAAGTAAGTAGTATATTTGAACGAATTATCAATAACTACAATCTTTCCGTATAATTTTTATCAGTAAAAACATCAAACTTAGGTTCCTATTTGTCTATAAATAATTTCTGATTCATTCTATCACAAATTGATCAAAGTTAAAATTGTAAAATATTAGATAAATCTGGAATCAATTATTCAATTGTATAGAAGTGCTTTTTCCAAAAAATCTGATTCCTTTTTGAAATGAAAGTAAATCAGTACTATTATGCAAACTCAGACTATGACAAAACAATAATAAGTATCGTAATACTTGGTTTTTCAGTTTTACTTCATCGAATGGTTGTTTATTCATTTATTATATCGCAACTAATCGATAAACATTTACATTTATTGCGCGTTCGATAATCAAATCTATGAGAATTATTTATTGTTTATTGTTTAACTCTATGAATAATAAAAAGAACATTCAACATCATTGATCATCTGAATTTATATTAAAATTTAAACGAAATTAATATTTGATAGTTGAATTCATGAATCAATTAAAGCTCAACCAGGTCTGTTGTCAGATAGTAATTCACTGAAGACAATGGTGAACGGTAGTCCGATTTCGTGAATTAGTTGAATTTGGATATTAACACCGTTGTATGCCAACTCAGTTGCCTAAAGGTTAAGTATTCGCGCGCAAGATCATGGGTTTAAATCCCCCGAGGTGGGATTGTGGATATGCACTGCTTAGAAATGCCATATTAGGACGAGTTAGTCGTCCAGTTCTTCTAAACTTTTCATGATAGTCTAGCTTCAATTGACTCATGAATTGAACTATCAAATAAATACAATCTCCATAAAACCCTCTTTTGATAAATTAAGATTGTCAGCTAGTTTAAGGATCTTTTTAAGCAAGGATGGATAATGGCTTGCAGTGAAATCCAGGACACACGTATCATCCTATTTGGGACTCGTCATCTGGACATACCTGCATCGCAAAGTTGATGTTAACTCCGGGACTCGAACCCAGTACCGTTCGCTTCAAACTCCATTGCATTATCCACTTAGCTACTGAGTCCTGATAGCCACCTGTTTGTGCAAAGGCGTGAAGTTTAAATTCACTTGGTGTTGTTTTATTTGTATCTTCCTATTGTTATTTAGAACTGTAATTGATCAGTCTCATGTTAGCATATGTGCACTCTGTGCACGCGCGTCCTGAGTTCCACTGTTGGTCACTATCCATCTTTGCTTAAAAAGCTTGTGATTTAAGGCTATATTGAGGCAATCCGTACAGGATGCACATATGCCAACATGAGACTGATCAATTACAGTTTTAAATAACAATGGGAAGATACAAATAAAACAACACCAAGTGAATTTTACTTTAAGGATCGTTTGTTCAATTTCAAGTTCATAGAAATTCAATGTTTCAAAATCTTTGATCAAATGATAGTTTATTCAAGGTCTCTTAAATCTAATTTAAGGTGAACTTTTTCTATTATTATTTGAAAAAATTCTCATATTTTGACCAAGTATCGAAATTGTTGTTAGTATTATTGATAGTAGTATATTTTCTTCGGTGATAAATAGCGTATACTGAATTAAATTTATGAACATATTTATAAGTAGTCCCCAATATGATTTCTTTAAATCTCTAGTTAATTTAGAATATATTATACATGAAACTACTTATTAGATTACACCAAGTAGTATTTATCTTCGAAAGTAATTTAACAAAACAAATAACTTAACTCAATTATGTTTCTAAAATAGAATATTATCATACTTAGTTGTTTGTAATCATTGTAATGGAATTCGTTTATACTAGTAATTAATTTCAGGTAGTTGTCAACTATGATTGACTATATATCACTTATCTCTTAATCAGTACCCTGACATCATTATAATGAAGTAGTTTATTATAGATTAGTTTCTGAAAGTGTAAGCTAAGAGATTGTTAACAAAGTAATTTATAATAACTAAACACAGATTTCAACAGTTTAAATATCAGTATAGAATATTCGAAAACAAAGAATATTTGAGTGATTAATTTGTTTACAATAACTTCATCATCAGGCTCTATAGTAATATGTCTATAATTATAGTGATATTTTACAAAGTTCAACGCATTAATGAATTTGGAAATGTTATGTTGTTAAAACGAGTGAACGTTTACATCTCTTACGACATACATACTTCAAAATTATGTTATTTGTCATTTAATATAGGTTAGAATGACTTGTAGTGAAGTGTTCATTTATCAAGCATCCTTAGAAGTGAAATGAAACAGTTAAAGTATGTTGTTTTTATAGAGTGTGTTGCCGCTGTTCCTCATATACTGACTCTCTGAAATTTGCAGTTCTAAAACTTATACTTAACATTCGGAAACTACCACAACATTTTAATCCTAATGCTTATACCTTGAAATAAACATTACTGGAATTGCTACAATCCATAGACAGAAAAAAAAACTGGTGCAATGAAGATTTATTACCACACTAAAAACACTTCCCCTAACAAGTCCAAAAACCACGTCTTAGTTATGTTGGTAGATACAGGTTACTTGTTTGGGGTTCGCATGACTATCGTAACCAATGGTTAGAGACTCTTGGTGACATGGCTCGGAATCGATCACAATGGCGTTGGTGTATACACTCTCTGTCTTCCTTTAAACTAAGAGATTAAAATCGCTTCATATCTTTCTTTCTACCAACTAATTTTTTATTCCTGTACTATCTCCTTATATACAATCTTTCTTTTATATATTACCACCACTGAATTAACTACTTTTATGAATCCGGTGTTGATCTTGTTGTGCTAATGCGGTATGGCAACTTGGACCGATTCATATATGTGCCTGGTCCTACGTTGTAGCTGACTGACTGACTGACTGAATTTTTACGTACAATAATATCACATTTAGGAGAAAATACATAGAGTTAACGTAAAAAATATACACTGAATAAAGTTCACCTGAATTAGTGTCGAATGTGTTAACTGTTACACTGAACGGAAGTTCACGATTTTCATACTGGAGTTGATTTTGTACATCACAAGATTTTGTCTCAGTCTTCTAGACGTTAAATACTTGCCCATAAGGCCGAATGTCCTGGTGTTAGATTCCCAGTTGCAGGGTAATGAATGTGTACTGTTGAGTAGTCCTGTACAAGAACGAAGAGGCTGTACAGTGCTTTCAGGTTTTTAGTATTTATCTAATTTAGCTAGAGGCCTGATTTCAATGATAGTGAACACAGTTTATAATGAATTAATATAGCAATATATTGACCTCAAAACGTCACATTTAACTAAGTTCTCACATGTCGCTCTGGTTAAAATTTATAATGAATTGATACAAAAATATTAAAGCAATTAAAGTTATCATTTCATCTCATTATATGGTAGATAGCATAATCAAATTCTAGAAACTGGCTAGTTTAATTGTGAAAATTCTTTTTCATTCTAGTCGGCATTATCAACGCCTACTTCCAAATAGAAGACCATATGAAATAAATATCACACCGCCAAAATGATCTAAATAAGTTAAAACAAAACTTCACTATGTTATCACCAAAATTACTTACAAGTAAATAGTTAACAACCAAATCATAAGTAAATTTAAATGATATAATCTACCAGAAATGTTTGGTATTGAATGGTGACATTGAAAAGTCTTCGAAAACTAACCTGATACTAACGTTTTAGCCCGTATTATATCAACATTGATATATTCAGCATAAAGGAATTATAATATATCAGATCGAATGCAACAATTTCACTTGATGATTCCAGTGGTGTGTTATTCACTAATTAAAAATTACAATGTAAAACAATTTATCTTAACTCAGTGTATAAATAGTATCGTTTATATAGAAAGATCTGAGGGCCTTATGGTGACCTTATGTACGATTGTGAGTTCTCATATGACTATTCGTCATTTACTTAACCAAATAGTCTACGCATGAAAAAGTCCAAAGTAATATTTACTACATAGAAGTAATAGAAGGAAACAAAACCGCTACATATAAGACCTTCTGAAATCTTAGGGAGTATAACACGGTCAAATCAAAGATATGGTATTCAGAATTATCTCACAGTAGAGTGTTAACCAAGGTCTGATAACTATGAATAATAGATCTGTATCATTTAGTAGTTTAGCTGTATAGTATTCATTTCAATAAACAATGATCATGGATTTATTCAAAGTTGAAATTAACATCACATGGTGCTGAACATTTTCAAACTGGATCTTCATGATTGTTTGGTAATTTCATGGCCAATATCGGTCTTCGATGAAGCTTGAGAAATGATATATCAGCCAATCTAGTGATGAACCAAATCAGAATCCAAATAGAGAACTTTTTAACCTGTGTTAAAAGTTCTAAAAACGTGTTGTAAGCTGGTATTCACCTTAAGAAAATACCATTATGCAACACATGAATTTTTTATGATTAATATAAAAACATCTAGTCCTACATTGTTTAATTAAAATGATGTAGTACGCGAACAACATCACAGAAAATGTCAAGTTTATCAAATGCAGTCTCCACTCAGAACAAGTATCAATGAAAGTTTTTTTCTTTGTTCATGTTGCTCTTCAATCGAATCATACAAGTGTTGATGCACTGAATAATAAGTATTGTGGTCAAACAAATGATCAAAGTGATTAGTTTTAAGATGCTTGTTTCCCAGATCATTGTCTCAAAAACTCTCCTTGTCAACATTTTCATCGAGTCAATAAATAAATCTTATGAAAATTGTAAATATTTATCTACACAAAACATCCACCATTTGATGGAAAATTCAAACACTAACCGATCAGCTTTTGAATAAATGAGTTTCTGTAGTAAAAATGTACCAAGTTTAAAGCATAAAAACAAAAAGATTCATAGTTATTAGTCACGTAAAATGACCATATATACTTTAATTTTACTCGACTTGATAGCTTTAGATTTCTCATATAGATAGCTTGTATGTTTATTTGTTAATGGGAAATATCTAGGTCATTATTGTTACTACTCAAGGTTGACAATTTTATGTTCTCCATTTATAAGTGAAAATATTTGTAGAACCATTTAGACCACTGATATCTGATAATATATAGATAACAACTAATCACTGAATATACATATACATATATATATATAATAAACTAAAAATTTTCATTATTAAATATAACCAGTATTTCAAACACACTTAAAACACTGGTACATTTAGACAGTATGATAAAAGTCAACAAATATTAAAAACAAACTAATTTTGTAGTCCATAATTTCTTTTTGTTGTTTTTACAAATATTCTCTATCCTCCTCAATCTTTCTTACATTTTTAAAATTGCCCATAAAATAGTCGATGAATGGTTATGTAGTACGTATAATCGAATTAGATAAAGATTACACAAGTACTATGTTGTTTTGTAAAAAAAAGAGTTACCGTGACAACCTTCTTAGATTTTCTAATCAATTTCGTTCTAAGTAATATATATATATATATATATATACACCTCTGAACACATACATACAGAAAGATGCAATAACAATAGGAATAATAATAATAATAATAGTGGTAATAATAATACATAACTAAGTAAGACTTTCAAAGGAAAAAAAATCTAAACCAAATATTATATGCACAAATCAATAGAACTACTGAAATACATCTCGTGATTATAAGTCGTTTGTCAATAGTTAACAGATAAACAAAATAATTTATTGTTTACTACACACTTAACTAAACAACCGACGTTAAAAAAGCTTGTTATTTTCTGAAGAGAAATGAAAAAATATATATGATGAAATGAAAAGTAATACATAATGCTATAGTAAAATTTATATACTCAAATATGCACTACATTATTTCAGTGTTTGTAATAACTGATTAGAAAAGGTGACAAGCGTATGTATTGACTATTTCATTAAATTTTATAGTTGAACTCATGAGTCAATTGAAACTAGAGCACTATGAAAAGCCTGGAATTACTAAGCGGCTGTTTCGTCCTAGTATGAAGGTCATCAGCAGTGCTCATCTACGATCCGCCTCGTGAGATTCAAACCCAGGATCCATAAGTCTTACGCGCGAACGCTTAACCAATAGACGACTAAGCCGGCATTTTTTCTCTGATTATTACATTAAACTTTATATATTATTAAAACTTAATATTATTCATTTTATACAAGATAGGAAAATATATTTTATTTGATTATAAAAGACTTTGAATAGAAGTTGTTGTTTTATCGAAAAATGAATCTAATATTCTTTTTCTGATTTTGTAAAATGGTAGTTTTTTAGACCATTATATCTTATATTTAATCATAATTCAGGTAATTGGAGATTTCTTAAGAGTTTCAAATTATAATGATATGATAAACATCCAGTTCAAGTGAAGGCTTATAGTGATCTTTTATTCATTGAGCAAGATAATGTAACTTTTTAACCTTCATTTTCGGTCTGGAAAACATCATCAGCACTTAGTTTAGGTAAACATAATCGATCTAGTATGCCAATGAAGTGCCAATTATTTTGTTCAGAATGATAATGTAAGTTTTATGATGAAACTTAACTATGATAGTGTTTAAGTCCTAGTAAGAGAAGTCAGAACTGGTAGACAGGTTGAGAATGAAATATTTGTTACAAGTGGTATTGTAAAATTTTCATGCAACTTTGCAAATTGTCTAAAATTGTGATTGTATAACGGAACACTAACTTAGTGGTTCCAATGGATAATTATTCGTTTGATAAAATAACTGACAGGTTATGTGAGAACACTGTTAATGATTAGCAAACATATATCCTAGTTTTCAATGTTACCACTCCAACAGAGATCAAATCGTGATGAATACAACTCACAATTATTAATAGTAGTTACATTTTGTTCATTTCCTACGTATTCATATTCAACTATCAACTATCAAAAAGAAAAATTTTTAAACTTAGCACAAGATAGAATAATATAACCCCTATATGTGGATCTAGTCCACCATGGTGCTGGGTACCTTTGTCGTTGGGTTATAAAAATGATCTATACTGTTCAAATTGTAGCGTAAAAAACCTATATACTATCTTGTTCTCCTATGAATTGGGATTGAATTGTACTAATTGTGATGTAAATTTTAAGCCTATATGGTATCTGGTTCTCCTAAAAACAGTACTAAACTATATTGTTTAAGTTGTCACATAAATGTCTGGATGATTTACAGTTCTCTTGAGAAAACCAATATAAAATTACTCAATCCTATAAATGTCCATATTCTAATGATATTGTCTTTTATTCTATTTACTTCATTTAAACAATAACAATTGAGATATATCATGAATAGTTTCTCAAGCAATCTGACCATTCATATTAATCAAAGGAAAAAATAGTTTTCTTGGAAAAAACGATAAAACAAAACAAAAACAAAAATGATTTATGAAACATTTTTCTTGTTCCCTACATATCAATATCTTATTGAATTAAAAAAATAAATAAATAATAATCAAAACACAACAGTTAGGTATATTAATTAATTTTTGTTTATATTATCTAGATTGTTTAAATATCTAACTATGAAGGTCATGTGAAAAATAAAATAAAAAGAAATAAACAAAACAAAATAATGAATATAATTTTTTATTACATTTTTTTTATTTCTTTATATTATTGAATGAAGGTTATGATCTTTAATTAATCATTATTATTATGATTATGATTATTTTATGTCGATGATAATCAGAAATAAGTAGTATGTATTTGTTAGTTAATAAAAATAAAATGGTAATAAATTATAAAAACAGTATTAAGAATTATTTACAATCTATTCAATCGTAATTTATTTTTATTTAAGTTAAAATATATTAAATTTGATTATGATTTTCATTTTAGTGATCAATTTGAGAAAATGAATTTAAATGTATCCGGTTGTTACAAATATTCAGAAGTTAATCATTGATGTTTTTTAAATTCTAATGAATACTGATTCTTTTTATAATATATGTGTTAATACATAGATGTATAAACAGATAGATAGATAGATCGGGATCATGGATGAGCACTGCTGAACAGTCCTATATTACGACGAAACGACCGTTCAGTGCTTCCAGGTTTTTAACGATGATCTAACATCAATTGGTTCATGATCTCAATCAAAAAACATAACGTGCTCCACTACCTCACACTGATGAATAGATAGATACGTGGATAGATAAATAGATAGATAGATAAATTCATTTAATTCGTTGTGATCAGTGGAACTCAGCTTTGTAGTATATATTACAATTATCGACCAATAGAATTGAAAGATAATTTTCTAACATCTCGAATCAATTAAAGTTGATAATTAATTCGTTAGATATTAACTTACTCACTGAAATGTTGAATGCTGTTTGTCAGGCATGAGAAATCCAATGGGGTAGTTATTTAACTAAAATCATTTCATGAGATAAATTCTAAAACTCAACAATTCTCAAAGAAATAAAATTATTATTCACTTAACACTGTCTGTTTAAATGTGTTCCATTTAGGATTCGTTCATTTAGAAAACTTACTTATCCAACATGCAGTAATTGGAACTATCTAATAGTTAGTTGATAAATTTCCGGTTGTTTATACACAGGACTGAAAATACATCAGTCCCTGTTGCCGTGTGTATGTCCTAAGTGAATTGTTTTGACAGAAGTTTATGTTATAAGCTTTATTAAACTTCATATGTAGATAGTAACCGAACTGAGGACGAGATATTTTTCCCATTCGGAAATCGTCAGCCGGATGTATCTACCACAATTCAGAGCTGATATTCATTCAGGAACACGAACCGATTAGCATTCGCTTCAAACACTATCGCATTACCCACTTAGTTACTGAGTTAAAATAGACTCTCGTTTTTGAAATAGGTTGAAAAAAGTAACCGATCAACTTCAGTCCTAAAAATCATTGGCAAAATTTAACGAATGCAAATGGAGTATCCTGTAGTTGATAGTCAAGACTCAATTTTGACCAGTCATTTATTCCTAAGTTAAAGTATGAAATGGAACATTTCACCGCTAATTATAATTCAAATTAATTAAGACTTGTAACTAAAGTCTACATCAGTGTATCTTGTTTATAACGTATACACGGTGACAGAGACTGATTCATGTACATTCCTAAATATCAACAATAAAAAATTGCTAACTCTTTCTAATAATTACGTATTCATCGAACAAGATAGTGTCTGCCTAGTCTCAGTAATTCAACGGATAAGGAATTAGGTTTATGATACTAAGTATACTAGTTTCAAGTTGAATCAACACTAGGATAAAGGTATATGAAACTGACGATATTCAAACAAAACATAATCCTTTTTCTAAATTCCAGCGGGATCTAAATATCGAAAATACGAGAACTAGTTAGTATTTAACTTCATACATCATTGTTGTGAATGTTCTATTATGTTTAAACACATTCAAATATTCGTTCATAGTATTAATTGGAATTTTCATAATTGTGACTCAACGTACATAATGTGAATTTTTCCTCATATTTGATGAAATCATCTTTATGGGATGAATTTTATCAGGAAAGAATATCTTTGACACATAATCATTATAAGTACACTGCATTATATGATACTTTATACGGTTTTGAAGTTTTAAATATTTCTAGAAACGTTTCATCATATACATATATATGTTTAATCATTCATAATTGAAAGAATTACTACCGTTCTCTGCAAGGCTTGAACCAATGATAATGATGTCCCGACTAATTGACCTAATATACTACCGTTTATTGATCTATAAAAAATCATTTACCTCCAAGTCCCAAGATGATAGCCAATTTAAAATGAATATATATATATATATATCTGACTCTAAAACCTACACAATTATATACATGAACTACATGTCCCCTACTAGGGCATTTAAGGTAACCCCCCATCCTGTATAATTAATTAATAATTGGTTTACAATAAGTTTATAATAAAAAAACATATAACAACACTCAAATGAAAGCATACAATTAGTAGAATATGAAAAACATTTCATAGACTATGTAATATCCTCTTAAAGTATAATTTATTCTCATGAAAAAAACAATAAATCCCAAAATTTATCATTCTCATTTATAATTGTTACTGTCAAACACAATGTATTCATAATCAATTCTGTTTTTTTGGTATCAGAAGGGGTTTTGTAGAAATTGTAGTAATTTCAATCGTTGAGATCATGAGTCGATTGAAGCTAGACCACGATGGAACACCTGGAAGCACTGGATGGACAACTCGTCTTAGTATGAGACTTTTCAGCAGTGCTCATCCATGAGCCCGCCTCGCGAGATTACAACCCAGAACCCATCAGTCTCGCGCGCGAATACTTAACCATTAGACCACTGAGCTGGCATCCAACGATGTTAATGTATAACTTCAACTAATCCACGAAATTGAACGACACATCCACCAATGTCATCAGTAAATTACTATCTCACAACTGACCCGGTCGAACTCCACTTGTCACTGATTCTCACTAGAACTCCATTATATATATCTCAAGGCCAGTCATTAGTTAGAATATGTTGATTAGTATTAGAAAATGTTTTTGCACAGATTGTAATAATTTCAATAGTTGAGATCATAAAACAATTGAATCTAGACCATCACAATAGAACAAAACGTCTATCCAGTACTTCCAGATTTTCCTTAATAATTTAGCTTCAATAAACCCATAATCTCTTTCTTTGATTATAAAAATTATTAAATTTGATTCAAATAATAAATTGATTTTTAATTTCTTAGTTTTCTTTTCTTTAAAAAAAAATATTTCTGATAAATCTATAGATTGTTAAATAAAATTTTATTAAACGAAACATGATATTAACAATGACACACAATAAGTGTCTATATATTCTATTTATTCGAAATCTTTTCTTTTGATTGTTTTTCTCTCTCCTAGCTTCAAAATTAGAAGAAAAATTTAAAAAAAAATAAAACAACAATGAGTATGTATGATGTTACATGAGAAAGAAAATTGATAAAAACAAACAGTTTGTATTTGTTCATGGAAATTACAACAAAATAAAGCAAATAAATAAATAATTCATCCGTTTTACATTCTACTTGTAAACTGATACTAAAAAAAAGAAAAAAAAAGAAAGAAAAATGTTGCATGTTTAAAATTTGTTAAAATTAAAAGAATTCATCTTTGTAATAAATAATTCAATTTAAAATTTAATGAATATTTTTTTAATTTTGTTTTAATTCGTTTTTTTTTCGAAAAAAATTGTTTAATTATTATTATTATTGTTATTATTATGAAACATTTAAACATTTAATATTATATAACTGATGTGTTTCTTTTTTTGTTTTGTGCATAGAATATTTTGTATAGAGATGAACCAATCAGAATTGAGAAAACAGTTTTTTTGCGTGCGTACGTGTGTGTGTGTGTTTTGAGCCATATTCGAAAATGAAGGATTTTTAATTTGAATGGTTTTAAAATTAATCTTGTTATGTAAACTTAATGTATTACCAAGTGAATTAATGGCTATGTCTAAGTTTATGTAGTTATTTAATTTTTTTTTAAAAAGACAAACTATATTATGCTATGAGTATTACATTAACTACGGAATTATCAACACATTGAAACACTAAATGGTGCAGCTACATAAAAGAAAATACACAGAACGAAGAAAGCCAATCGGTATTGCTTACAAAGATGGTGGATATGATAATTTCCACTTTATTTTGATTAGTCTCTAAGTAGATTGCCACGATTACGAAATCGAGTTGAGTTTAATTGTAACCATTAGTTTATAACACATAAAGTATGTATTAGAAAAACTTTTGTATAGTTTACAACATATTACATACTCAGTCATTGTTATATGGGTTGTACACAAAAAAATAACTCAATCTTATTCGAAAAATAATAACTTTAGAATCCTTAATTCGGTAGTATTATATTTTATGGATGATCTGATCAGATTTAAGGCAGTGTCTCGTAGATATCTATGCGATATCTATTAATCCATACGTTACAATGCATTCTTTAAACATAGCTAACATTAATTCGTAATGAGAACTCTAGTCCTAATTCCCAACCCTATTCCAGATCGATCTGACTTTGAAAAATCATTTGTAGTTTTATTTTTGGTGGACGAAGAAGACTGACGTTCCATAACCATAATTCGTGAACTTCTATGAAGTTATTTGTTCGATTGATTTATTATGTAAATTTTAAATGCATTTTGTTAGATTACTGTCTTCTTTCCCATTCAAAGTAACTATTGTCTGACTGACTACTAACTGGCTACAAATTCATTTCAATTATGTCGAGTTCGTCAATTTATTGCATTCTTACCATAACTAGTGTGGGCCGCCCAGTGATTCCAGGTTTTCCATGGTGGTCTAACTTAAGTTGACTCATGATCTCCACTAATGAAATTACCACAATCTCCACAAAACTTTTTCTGATATTAGTAATTTTTACTGTGAACAGATATCGTACATTTTTTAAAATCATGCTCAATAGTTGTTTTGTTTTTAATTTATAACGTTTACTGTAGTGTAGACTCATAGATCTGAACTGGATTTGAAAGTGAAAACTTAGTGATCCTTAGGTATCTTATCAACCATGAAAGGTTAATGTTCTGTAGTTATATATTACATGAAATGATTAGTGCAAACAGCTAAAGATTTCTATACGAGAACAAAATATTTTTTCAGTATTGTTTAGTTTCTAATAGTTTACCAACTCATATAATCCCACAACGATAAGTGATTTCATATTTATAAATAATTATATTTTATGTTTTAAATAAAATCACTAAATCAATTAAGCAAACAATCCCCCATCTGTTTAGTATCTTTTCACTTTATCGAATGTTTTTTTATTTTCCAGTGCCAATTTTTAATCATTGTCCAGTTCAAGCTAAAGATTATTGTCAAAATGGTGGAGAATGCTTTTATTTATCCGGAGATCCAAGTGTATATATGTGCAGGTCAGTTTGGAAAAATTATTATAAATATATACATATATATATGAAAAAGATATTAATTCATTTTGGTTTGCTTGTTTGAATCTTTCCATTAATGTTTTGGACTGAAATTGATCAGTCTCTTACAGGAAAATCTGCATCCTGAGCAGAACTCTCAGGCTAGTGGATATCTGAAATCAATATCCAAGTGGATAATGTGATGACTTTTGAAGTAAACGGTACTAGGTTCCAGTACGGTAGTGAATATCAACTCTAAGAATCAGATAAATTCAGCTGATGAAACATACATCTTGGATTCTACTGGTAGCCACCGTTCATCTTTGTTTATAATGCAAAAGATTTTTGTATTAATTGTAAGAAATCTTCAGAGACCATTTTAAATATGAAATAAATAATAAATAAAGTATAAATTTATGGGTAATGATATATTGCATGATGTTGATAGACACATTCTTGACAAATTACGATTCACTATTGTTCAATAACAGATACTTTTCTTCATGTGAAATATGGTCAGAAAAATATATTTGTAGTAAATTTTACTAAGATCAACAAATAGTTAGACCTAGTGTCAAAATATTCAAAATATCAGCTTCCTTCTTCATTGGAATATCATACAAAAGCAGTTATTTTCCTGATTCATTCGCAACGTTTTTTTTTTAATATAATGACGATACAATTATATAAAGATTATCCAACAATTAAGTTGTAAATAGTTACCTGATGTTTAAAGGATAAAATGAACCCCAATGCAAACATAAAATTAAATAAAGATATTGATCAATATTGTTTGGCTTTCCATTCAGAATATTTTTAGAATTGAATTTATCTGTCACTTTTGGTGTATGAGTATCTTGCACAATTAGATTAATCTTCTCCTCACATCATTTTAATTATTATTTATATGACAGAGGCTAGAAAATTTACCTTCAATGAAGTGAGCTTTACCTCATACATAGTTAAACTATTTAGAACCAAAAAAACAAACAAATAATCTACATTTATAATCTACGTTAAACAATCGATATCTATTTTGATTTTTTTGGTAGACTAAAATAGTTTGTTCGCCTGTGGAGCTCTTATAGTCATTCTGTACAACATTAGCAACATTTGTAGTGGCTGTGCTTCGTTGACCAATCACCCCCGTAACCGTTATCGTATAATCAGAAGGCAAAGAGAAGCAGCTACTACAATTTTATTAGCAGGTAACTCAAATCACAGGGCAGAGAGACGAATGAATCAGCGAACCGTGAATGTGTATAGTGTTAAATATACATGTATATATATATATATATATATATATATATATATATATATATATATATATAAAGAGAGAGAGAGAGAGAAAGAGAGAGAGAGAGAGAGAGAAATGAATGGATTATCGAATCGATTAAGCGGCTAATAATAAGGTTAGCGGGATGAATATATGCGTGGACAGTCAACAATGTTCAAGCATGCTTATTCATACAGGCATAACAATAATAAAGGTACAATAAGTTGTTATAGTACAGATGACTTTGTCCGTTTAATAAGTTAACAAAAAGACTTAACCGAATTGGATGAGAGCAAACTCAATTGAACGTGAGTTGCTGTATATTCATATCATGTCGAAAAGATCATTCTACTCATAAATAAAGTGCTAAATCAATTCATTCTGATAGTCTTGTTTAATTGATTTATGATCATGTGGTTGATTTGTTTTTGTTGTATAAATTAGATCTATGTTGATGTACTTCCTGATTAGCGATTACTCTGAATTTTATGTTTCTAAAACTTCTCCAAATTTCTTGAAATTCACTCGATATAATATTTGAAAATTTTCCCAGTAAGAATTATGTCAGTCGTTTCATTAGTAATAGTGATAGTATACCATGTTGTTTTGATATAGAATATGTTCGTGTATAAGTAAATAAAGTACGGTCCACATTATCCAATGTAGTTCTCGTAACGCGTGGTATAACTTATTCCATAGGTGATGTATTTGTTTTCCTTAGATGATGTATCTCCACTTAAGCATAAATTTCAATGAAGTTGTTGCAATGATTTGTGGGAAAAGTTAGTTTTAAACAATTTCTCTCAATTATGAACAAAAACAAATGATTCGTATTAATGAAAGTATACAAAATAGATTGGACCAACACCACTAAACTGATCCCATTTTTTTTGCTTATTCCTACTCCATATCAGCATTAAGTTAGTAGATGAAAAACTTATTCAAATATTTAAACATTTTAAATGATAATGATCTGATATCGATAAGATCAACATTTGTAAACTGAATTTATACCAATCCTAACTACATAATGTATTGCTATGGTCTGTCATTAAATTACAAATGTTAAAGTTCTAGCAAATCATTGAAACAGTATTCACTTGAGAATCTTCATGATTATTTTCCTAAATATTGTTTATACTACTTATATTATTTATAGCCTACCTTTGCTTATGAGAATATTTGGGAGAATTTCGAATTTTATTAAATAAAAAAACTATTTATAGGTTAGGGAATTTTCTCGGTAAATGGCATGATTTTCAAAGAACAAAAAAACATTTTGGCAGAAAAATTAATTACCGCCTGATGACAAGAAAATCAATGGATTCATGTCATAAAGGAGGAGGGAGGGGGGATAAAAATTAACAAAGAATGATATAAAATGATTAAGTATTATTCAATTTAATTCAGTAAATGTACGAATTTTATTACAATAAATGGATTTTCTAATTGAATCCTAATTTTTTTCCTTCAATAAAGTAGAATGAATAGTTTTCTGACATATTATAATCATTTAAAAGGAAATAGATAGAGAATTATTATAATCAAATGATTGAGTTTAATTTATATAGGTTTCCGATAGACTTCTTCACTCTTTGTAGTATTTCATAAGAAATATGGTAGATTAAGGGGACTTCGATAAATAATTTTAAAAGATATAGTTATGTCAATTTGGCGTCTAATATCAACTAAGTATACTTGGATGAAACTCTTCATTATATATATATATATATATATATATATATATATATATATATATATATCTGGCACGTTCTATTGTATTAAGATTTATGTTCGAAATTAAGATGATGAAATCATTTACTCATATACTCAATATACTTAACTTTCTAGTAACAATCATTACAGGAAGATTTCGATGATAGTGGGTGGCACTTATTTTTAACTAACTGAAGAAAAGTATAGTCTAGCTATGAAGCTGGGACAAAGTCAAGAGAACTTGTCCACTATTGTGTTATTGTACTAATTTTGACCATCTAGAAATTAGCTTTTCATTGGTTAGTATTCTTGCATGACTAGTAAGAACTATGCCTAACAGTTAGATCTTAATTTATTAGAGAGTAAATGATCTACATAACAAATTTCATCCTAAATTTATAACATCATTTTCGTGTTAATGATTTGCATAGATATATTCTTCTACTACATAAAATGTTCAAGTTAATGACCTTGTCTTTGATTTAAAATCATTTAGAAGCTTCCCTTAACAGTTTGGTTTCGTAAACAACCAACATATCATCGATAGAACAATAAATTTGTCCTAAACTTTGAATAATTAAAAGTTTGATCATTAACTTATTAAATGCTTTATTCATAATAGAAGTTTAATAAAAAATGCATGTTAACAACTCGATAATAACTTAGATAAAACATCTAGATAATTATCAGTCAACTTCAGTTAGTATTACTTCCAGCTTGTTCAATACAAACATGATATACCATGGTATCGAGTAAGTTAGCTTAGTGAAAAAGTTGCAAATATGATCAATAGCGTTTAATAAACATTAATGACTAAAATATTGAAGATTACTACTCGCTGGTAGATTAGTGTATATTGTAGAATTTTGTGTTAGTTTCATTGATATGAACTTTAAGAATAATGTTTCTAATTTTTTGTTGATTAAAGAATCCTGAAAAATTGACTTCTTTAAAGCAGAACAGTGAAAAATCTCAAATTATGAAATTTTTAGATGATTGATATAATGATATCTATTAGTCGATTCAAGAAAATTGTCAACTTTTCTCTATTACCATAAGGGATGGTGTAGATTGTTGAATTTCGACAGTGTCATCACGAACTATTCTTATTCAGACAACCTGTGGAAACTAGAATGTAGTGGTTAGCTGTTTCGTTCGAATATAAAACTCCTAAATAAACTATATCCACAAACCCACAGAATATTCGAAAATATTACTCCCAGGTCTCGTAGAAAGCCTTTACGTTTTAGACTATTGAGACAGCATCCAGTAATTTATACATCTAGCTTCGATCAATCCGTGCAATTGCGCAGCCATCCTTCAGTATAATCAGTAAGTAACTATTTCATACTCGACATGGTTAAACTCTACTGATCACGGTTTCTCATCAGAACTAGTAGAATCATTTTCTGAAATTAAGCTCTAATAAGCAAACGAAGGTATTCGTGACAAAACAACTGTCCAACGCTTTCTATTATTTTTTGTGGTTGTTCAACTAAGATCAATTTGTGATGTAAACTATAGAATCTTGCTTTTAAATTAAATTTACTAAATCGCTTGTATTCAATCCTTAGTAATCTATTTTATACCAAAACAAGATAACTATTTAATTAAATAACTGTGAATTTTGTCTTATTACAATAGTTCATGTCACCAAACAATTACCTCAATATTTTTTTTCAAAATCTATTTATTACCATCTATCTCAGAATCACTTTTTTATTACAATTCTTAAATGACTCTATTCAGTAGACGGAAGTAATTATGTCAAAGTCTACTGATATTCATTAATAAGTAATATTTTCGTCACCAAAATAAAAATTATATACAATAACTTCATTTGATAACTATTCATTTATAACTAGACTAATATATCAATGTTTTACGTAATAATAAATTTTATAGTATATTGTAATCCTTATCCAGTTACTATGCTCATATTATCATCTATAATAAGAAAAGTAACAACAACAACAACAAAAATAAAAGCAATAATTTATGTCTATTTTTTTTCTCCTAAGAATAATAATAATAAAATAATCATTAAAAAATGTAATTAATTTTCAATTACGTTACTAATGAAAAAAAAACTAAAAAAAACCAACTCACATCAGATTATTTTAGTTCTCTTATGAAAATTAATAATGATGCTTAGTTTTATTAATTGATGATAATGAAATTCATTTTAATAGTTTATTTCTCCCGCTCTTCCTTTCTGTATTATAGTATCCTGTATATCTCATTATTATTATTATCATTAGTATTATTATTATTGGGTTCATCCAACTGGTTACATTTAAATTACCTCAATATTATGTAATTTAACCGACATTCATTAGATGAGTTACATCATCAATGTAAAAATGTATAGAAATACGTTACATATTAAATCAATCTTATTGAAATATTATATTTTGATCAATTTTTTCTTTTAATTTTAGTAGATTTTCATTTCATTGTCACCAGTTATGGTTGATGATCCAATTTTGTTACAAGATAAATAAATAAAAAGAAACAAAAAACAAAACTAAATTGTCATAAATTTTAGAATATTTTTTTCTCTTTTCTATTTTTCAAAGAATATTTTTAGTATAGAGATATTGTTAATGTTGTAGTTAAGTGGTTTTGTTAGATGTTTTACTGTTTAACTAAGTTTATATAAAGATATAATCAATTATAATTAGAGGGGGGGTGTTTTTTGTGGATATTATATTAATTTTAATAGCTGGATTTATGATTCAATTGAAGTTAGATAACCATGGAATACCTGAAAGCACTGTTAAAATTACTATAATATTTAAAAGAAAACCTCTCTCTGATTATAAGCATCATATGCTCATTGGTAATGGTCTCTAAAAGGTATTTCCTGGAGTTGTAGTGATAACCTGTAACTAGTGAAGTTCAACCGAGTCTTCTATGAGATAGTAATTCACTGATGACAATGGTGAATGTATTGCTCAATTTTGTGGATTAATTGAAGTTAGAAATTAACATCATCGGATGCCGACTAAGTGGTCTAGCGGTTAAGCGTTTGCGCTTGAGACCGATGGATTATGAGTTCGAATTTTACGAGGCAAGATCTTTAATGCGTATTACTGAAGAGTTTCAGTGCTTTCAAGTTTTTCATGGTGATCTAGCCTCAATTAACACATGAATCCGACTATTAAAATTAACATAATCAATTGTTTTGAAGGAGATTAAACAATATACGTTACTAAATTATTAATAGTCTATGAAACAGAATAACAGAGATCAAAGACTCACATTATAATAACAATTTACAAATTTCATTATATTTAACTCTGTAATAAGTTTAAAATGGAATAAATTCAGTGATCAGGTAAACTGATGAGAACACAGAAACAACGCACATCCAGAATTCCTCTATCTACTTTTAACGTTAAAATTTATCCATCCTATACATACATTGTTAACCAACTCTGGAAGATTATTTACTTAACAAACATACACTGCTCAACGATACTTAAGTGATATTTGCTTATGATATTCATATTACTTGTGAGAGGCTAAAATGTTTTTGACAATTTCTATTTAATATTTCCACTCCTTAAATTTGCAACACCCGTTTTTATATTATTAGTATAATATCTTTTGAAAATTGCAAAACCATGGAATGACCTTAGTTAGACCATCATAAGAAACCTAAAAGTACTAAACGACCATTTCATTCTAGTATGAAATTTCTCAGAAGTCTACACCCACAAAGCTAACGTAGCGAATCCAAACCAAGACGTTCGGTCTCCCGGACATGGTTGAATTCAACGTCGTGCGTTTGGTTCTCTGTGAAAGAGTCGTGGTTGGGCATTTTTCAAGAGTTCCATACCGATACGAAACAGTTGCCCAGATTTCATGGTTTTTTCATCTGACTGGTTATGTTAAACTCGTCATTTTTTAATGTTAAAACTCACTCAACAAGCTGCTTACTACTACTTTTAAATTTTCAGTTTATAATATCTAACTAACACTTCAGAAATTTCTCACTCTTATTCTTTGTGCTTTTAGTTAATGAATGAAATTGACGTAAACAGAGAAGCAAGAAGCGATGACAAACAACGGGTTATTTTTGCGAACGTTTCACTTAATTCAAAGCTTGTAAAACACTAACATTTGGTTTTGTCCCTAGTTAACTCTACAAATTATAGGCTTTCGTTTGATGTATGGTTTACTCCCATACTGTTTTCTGTGTTACTCATCTATTTCTTCATGTATCTTTTTAAACTAATCTGAATCAGAATGTGAATCGGATTTGGAGTCTGGAATAGATAGAGTAATGTTCCAGTTGATTCGTCTTCTCTCAGTTGCGCTTGTCAATCAACCAGGTGATAGAATCCTTTTCATCTGTCTCCACAAGACAGTCTCATTTCGGAATCACAAGGTTGAACCAGTTAGCCTATTATGTCAATGTCTCAATCTAAACTGAGACAAGTTCTATCCTGTATATTATTAGGTTGACGGATCAAAGACGTAACACTACCCATAAGCTACATGTATTGTATTAGCATTAACAGTAGTAACTTACAGTTTGGAATAAAGTGGAAATTGTAGCATAATAGTTTATTCACTGACTTGAAGGTTCTAATAATAACTAGAATCTAGATCATGGCCTTATCAACTTTTACTACCCTCCTTTCCAGACGGCAAAAAATCAGCTTCACTTCACTACACTGGGATGTTTTTCCATTCTAGTTTACGACTCTGAGTTAATACTAACCCACAATTCTATGCAGGATGAAACGCAAGACCTGAAGTGTCAATGTAAAGTGACTTTGAATTGTATAAAATTTCCCATAAAATTACGCAACAAATAATTCATTACTTTTGTCAAAGATTATGCAATTTCCTTTATTGATATTTGTATTTTTTTCATTTCAGCTGTTTTATGCCATTCTATGGACCGCAATGTGAACATAAAGCTCCTGGTAAGGATAAACAAATTGAAGTTGAAGAAATACAAAGTAAGTTATAAAATGAAGATATTACATTATGGTTTGGGTTATTGTTATTGATCAATATGCGTTTGAAAAACATTCAACAAATACAAAAGAATCATTAGTTCATTCAAACACCACATTGCGTTATAGTATTATGTTCACAGAAGACAGTTATAGATTATTCTAGTCAATTGAAATGAACTAAGAGATGATCAAAAGTTCTAGAAACGACATAGGCATCTAACACTGAAGATGTTGGGGATAATTCTAGTTCAATGTTTATTTAACGAGTATTCAGATGATGGAAGAAATTTTTTGAGGTTCAAACTTGCCAAAACTATACTTAATGATAAAGTCCATTGATGAGTTTTATTAAGTTAAAATGACTGAAATACTTTCAATATTATTTAAACCAAAAAAACGACTGAACTGATTGTTATCAATCACTTAACTGATGACCATTTGTCACTTATTTAGACTTAAAAGATAATATATAGAGCGTTATTTGATTTGAATCATGAAGACGTTCATACTACTAGGATGAAAACTGACCACCACGTACTAACTGGCTGGTTGATCACATTGTGTCAACAAGGTTAGTATGAACAACAAATGTACGGTGGATGAAATAATTATTCTGAATGACAACTAGATTTCTATAAACTGTAAGCTTTCCGATTATCTGCATTAATAATTCCCCCTTGACTGCACAAACCATACATAAATGAAACATATTTCCATGTTGCTTAGTTGATAATACACGTCGGATCTTCAGAAACCCTACAAACACCACTAACTATACGATGAATCAGTAAAATAAACTAAACAAGTACAGATACAATCTACATTAGTAACAAATGTTGTTTACATTTCGACTCAAACATAATACCATACTCACTGCTTGGTTACATAACAGATATATTCATTATATTCAAGTATCTTCCAAACTAAATGTACCTAATTATCATTATTGGGGTTGTGGAGATTATCAAGTTTTTGATTGAGATCATGAATCGACTGATGTTAGACCACCGTTGGAAACCTGGAAGCACTGGACGGCTGTTTCGTCCTAGTATGGGACTCCTCATTTTTTTCAGCTCTTATTGGAATACAAGCTGACTGTCATGCAAAAACAAAAAGTCCGAATCTGGTTATCTTAATTTTAATTATCAAACTAATTCATCGTTATTTACATTAAACACTGATTTCAATGAGTGATGTTATCTTAAACTAAATATCCATTCCATAGAACAATTTCATTGTTCAACTTTGCCAATATTATAAATATAAATAAATCACTTTATAATAATATGATACATATAACTTTTCATAAACTCTACTATATTTAAATGAATATCTCTTTTAAATTAAGTCTTAATTTATACATAGATAGAATTAATTGAAATTGATCATATCTTTCTGATTATTTTTTCTAACCCATTGTAAAGTTGTTTAATTGATAAGTATTATCAGTATGAAAATTGTTAAGTATTTGATTGAGATCATGAATCGATTGATATTAGACCACTATTAAAAACCTAGAAACAATGAATGGCTAACTCATCCTAGTATGGGACTCCTCAATAGTGTGCATCTACGACCCCACATACGGGATTTGAACCCAGGACCTTCGGTCTCACTCACGAATGCCTAATCTCTACACTAATGAGCCCACATCCAACGGTGTTAGTCTAACTTCCATCAATCCATAAACAGCTTCGCAATCATTCATCCATTGTCTAAGGTGAATACCAATCTCTATCCTACACAGATTGATTAGTGTTAAGCAATGATCATTAATATGATTTATTTTAGAATTATTGATGATATATTTATATACATATAATGATTTATTTATCTATTTTTTCCATCATAAAAATAAAATCTTACATTTTCTCCTCCTTTTTATTATTATCAGTATTATCAGTTTAATAGTGAATAAATATAGAACATAATTTTTAATGACAAAACGATAAATAAATAAGTTTTTATGATTATGAACATTTGTGGAAATTGTAGTAGATTGACAGTTGGATTCACGAATCAATCTAAGCTGGTTCACTATCGAAAACCTAAAGGCACTGGACCGCCAACTCGTCCTAGTATGAAACTCTTCAGCACTGAGCATCTACGATCCGGCATACCGGACTCGGACCCAGGACCTTGGGTCTTGCAAGCGAACGCTTAACCTCTAGACCACTGAGCCGGCCAACCATGTTAGACTGTACAGTGTTTCAGTTTCCATTAAGATAAGTTTTTTCAAAAAACCAAAAGAATGTCATCGCTACAGAACAAAAAATCTAATAAAGACATCCAAAGCAATAATTGAAATGTTTAAACGTTTTTCCCTGTAAAATTATGATCAAGCCATATTCATATTCCAAATGATTTATTTTAATTACTGTTGATGTAAAGTTGATAAGAACGTGATTCTTTTTAACAAATCTATCAGTTTTGTTTAAGAGATAAAATGAATTTATTTAGGCAATGTTGGCCGATAGACCCTGGTTCCGAATCCCACGGAGCGGGATTGTAAATATGCACTGCTGAGGAGTCCCACATTGGGATGAAATTGCTGTTCAGTGCTTCCAGGTTTTCCATAGCAATCTAGCCTTAATTAACTCATGAACTCGACTATAAAATTTAGGTAACTTTTTTTTACTTTATACTACTGTCTGATCTTAGTTATATAACTTTTCGAAGTCAGTAAGAACTGGATAATATGGGACTCTTTAGTAGTGCACATCCACGATCTAACCAACAGTCTAACCGAAGACCTTATAGTCTTCTTGCAGGCCCTCAATTTTTAGAATAATGTTATTCAAACCTGTTGAGTTTAGGGCAGTTACTCATCAATCACATTGGAATATAGTTTCATACTATTACTAATTGATTATACTTAGAAATGTAAACTTGGATGCCGACTTTGGAGTCTGAAGGTCACTTGTTCCCCACAAACTTGAGTTTGTTCTTCAGTAAGATGATTGATGTTAATTTCCAAGGCTCCTCATACTAATATATAACAACTTTTCACCACTTCCTAGTTTCTAATGGTTGTGAAAATAATTTCTGCCTGTGATGTACACTACAAAATTAATCAATCTCTAAAAAACCCTTTAGTAATAGTAGTAATTCTCCTTGCTTACTGTTAAACAATTAAGTAGTATATGAATAGGTCCAACTTTGTTCAGAAACGTGTTACTGACAGAAGTTAGTGAATAATTGGCAATGAAAGGTAATTTTTAATATTTTAGGCTCTTGAATGTTAAAACCACAGTAATAAAGAAAGCCTTATGAAGAGACTATTTTTTGTCATTCCTTTCATTGTTTAATAATGAATATTGTATCCAGCACTTCAAGACCTTTGTTTCCATTCATTTAGTACATGAAAGTTGAATATTAAAATGTAATTTTCAACTGGAGATTTCACTTCCAGACCCAAATTTCAATATATTTTGTATTTTTCCTCCTCTAAGTTTGACTGTACTATGGTGATTTGTTCATACAAACTGTTGTGAATCACTCAAGTTGCTTAAAATATAATCTGTGATGAAAACCACACCTCAATATCCAGAACTAATCTAATGAGTAGAATAACTCGATACGACACATCTAATGAATATTGAAACTATCTCAGATAACTTCAGATATGATAGGAATGAAATTACTTGAGTAGATAACTAAATATAAAGTTATTGTATATTTTATATATAAAAAACCCAACCATATAATATACGGATGAAAGAAAATAATGGGAATAATTTCAATGAAAGTATAGAACATAAGTGAACATTTTTCAGCTTAAGTATTGAAGAGATACTTATATTGTTTATACGCATATTTACCATGAAAAATATCTATGAGAGAACATATTTGGATTTATTATGTACATATACAAAACTATAAAGAATGAATCCTTATAATTAAGACAAATATAAGATTATCTTAACTGATGCATATATACATATATGTTATAGGATCTAATTTTCCAACAGATTACTTTCCAGATAAATCGCTACAGCATTGTGCACACAACTTCGATGAAGCTTTAGCTAAATCTATACAATATAACCACCTTATTTAAAATATATCTAAAATAAAAGTTAATACAATTAGTATAAAAACGTAAATGAATACAGTCAATAGGAACAAGAAAACAGTAGCAACACTTGCATTGAATAGCAGCAATTAAGAATATAATAAAAACGAATCACGGAAACTTTAAGTTTATTCATAGTTCAATTCATGAGTTGATCTAAGCTAGAAGCACTAAACAACCGTTTCGTTCTAGTATGAAACTTCTAAGCAGTGTATATCCATGATCTCGAATATGGGACTCAATCATGATCTAGCTTAGATCGACGCATGAATTCAACTAATAACCGTTTATAATTAATGATTGTAAATTATGTAATTATTTCTCAGACATGATTACACATGATAAACATTTCAAAGAAAATATCATTTTTCTATTCAGTTAATTAACTTCTTACTTAATCATATTACCTTATCATGAAATCCTGTAGGATCGTTTTCAAACAAAATTAATATTTTTTTTCTATATCATTTAATACTTCTCAATGGAACTTCTTTTCCTTCAAACTTAATATATTTCTAAATTTATAGTCATAGTTAGTTACAGTGGTATGTATTGGAGTAGAATGAACAGTTATTGTGTAATTGTTGATGTTCTAACAATGTATTGTATGGGTTAGATAAATCACTACATGGTTGTAGTCATTTGTCAAGAGATATTTTATATAAAACTTAAAATTTCGTTATTGGTAGTGAAACAAAGAATGATCAGTTTGCAATCAATTCAGTCTAAATTGTAGGTGTTTAACTTAAATGATACTGATTAGTTCATCTTGTCGTCTACGATATATATAAGCTGATGACTTAATGTTAGGTGAATGGAGGTGGTCAGTCAAAAACCCTAGACTTAGTTTTTATGTTAATTGATGCTTATCAATAAGGTTCACCTTCAGTTTTAAAGGAACAAATACTTTCATGTCAACTACTATCCAAACATAAAGCATATAATTTTGCAACACTTAGATTAGTACAGCAACCTTGCAACTTGATCTACAGAATTCAATTAGTAATAAGTGACAAGACTAGTAGGACACTAATCACTAATTGAATGACCAATTTATGTGGACAAAAATATTTTGTTTCTGACATTTGTTCAAATTCAAAAAAGATAGTTATTGTAATAAAAATGAATGAAATCCAATGACATTCATCACGTACTGTTGAAGTCATTCAACTGATGTCGTTCAGTAATTTATAGTTTTATTTTAATGTCAATCATCTTGAGTTGTTCAATATAACAATCCTAGTTTAAAGTTAACATTCACCTTTAAACTGAACTCAGCTACAAATCATTGGAAATTGTTGAGTGCACCATGTTTTAAGTCCCACCTATACTATTATGTAATGTATGCTCCGTCCTCAGTCACATACTGTATGACAGTGCTAAAAGTGAAAATTCTAACTTAGCTTGCTATGCGGTCAGGGATTTTAAATACATTACTTTATGAGTTTTTGAGCTCTGATTGAATTAAATGCAACAGAGAACTAATCTGCCTACCATCAATGTCTTCTGATTGACCCTTAGGTTAGAAAGGGGCTCAAGGGTCAATCAGTATTAAGGCTTTGATTGTCATTCATTAGTCAGTCTATGAATTCATGAAACTGGTCACTGATCCCACTAGCAACATGATAGGTGATATCAACTATTCATTCTCAATCATTAACCAGCCTTCTTTTTTCGCAAGATACAAATGTCATTTGAAATTACAATGAAAGCTTCTCAATTAAATCACTCAACTCAGAGAATACAGCACCTCCACGACACCTTATATTATTCAAGCATTAAAAACCCAAGATTAAATACATATTATACAAGATCATAGCACAGCATAAATGATAATTCACAATATGTGCATATTAGTGATTTTCGTGATAATAGTTTGAATAATAGGTTCATAAGGAACTAACAATGATCTATGTACGAAAAATAATATGACATAATATACATGAGATTGATCAATTTCAGTCTTAAATAACAATGCGAAGATACAAGTAAAACAACACCAAGTGAATTTAAGCTTCACCCCATTGCACAAGCAAGTGGCTACCAGGATTCAGTAGCTAAGTGGATAACGCGATGGCGTTTGAAGCGAATGATACTGGGTTCGAGTCCTGGAGTTAACATCAACTTTGCAATGCAGGTATGTCCAGATGACCAATAGTCCCAAATAGAACGAAACACGAGTTCTGGATTCCACTGCTATGCACTATTCATCTTTGCTTAAAATGGTTGTGACTTAAGGCTATATCGAGGCAATCCGCACAGGATGCATATATGCCAACACGAGACTGATCAATCGCAGTTCTAAATGACAATGTAAAGATACAAGTAAAACAACACCAAGTGAATTTAATATGACAGTATTTAATACGTCAATTGGGAACTTACAACTAGGAGTGCTTTTATCTTACCATAGATGGGAATTCAGAAAGTTCATTTCATCCCATTTAAGACTGATTGATTGATTGATTGATTGGAATTACCTTCATCCCAGTGTTAATATTCCCAATTAGATACCAATACAACACCTTTAGCTTAAAAATCATTAGCATGATATTCACTTGAGAACTAACTTGTGAACATCATTATTAACATATAGGTATACCCAGCTGATAAATTTCATATAGAACGAAATATATCTCTTGGATATCATTCTTAGCCACAATTCTATCTATTCTACACAAAATTCAATATAATGAATATATCAAGATGGTTCCAACAAGATACACATATATCAACAAAGATTGATCAAAAATCAATTATGAATATTAACAATAGAATTACTCAAAAGTCTACTAATAATGATACTTGTACAGAACTACTTATTACTAAAGTATTACGCAATGATTCTTGTTCTTTTTTTTCATTTTAGAAAATATAAATAATCATGAGAATCATGAGAATAATGAAGGTTTTATGATTAAAAGATCAGTTGATCGTGCAATGACATTGACTGCATTAATTTTCATTGTGGTCACATTTCTAGGAATGTTAATTTTAGCTTGGTATATTTCTAGGTAAGTGATTATTTTTAAATACAGAATTTGAATTCACTATGGTGATTAAAAAAATGTAAATATTTTTTTCTTTTATGCTGATTGGCTTTAAGGTACTGATTTGTTTTAGCCAATCAGAAAGTGACAAGTATAAATAAATGAAGGATAATTTACTTACTTACGCTGTTACGTCTCCGACTAGGGATCTCCAAACAACTCTGTTCTAGGCTCCCTTTTCAGTTGTTTCCAAGTACTATTCATTCTTTTAATGCCTGGTTCTAATTCCCAGTGCAATAAGTTTTTTTGTCTGTTTCTTTTTGTTCCCTAGAGGATTGTATGTTAGGTCTTGTTTTACGGTGCTTTTTATTGATTTCCACAATGTTTGTCCGATCCAGTCGCAGCATCTTTTGCTAATTTACTCATCAGCACGAAGCTGACTAGTTTTTTGACACAGTATGTTGTTATAATTGTATCCGGCCAACGGATATTGCTTATCTTGCGTGAGCAATTTTTTATAAATACCTATACCTTTTTGATTATGGTTTTAGTAGTTCTCCATACAGTAGAATTGTCTTGATGTCTGTATTGAAAATTCTGACTTGATGTCAGTTGACAGTTTTTGTCTAATTCCGGAGGAATTAAGCAATTTCCAGATGATTAATGAACTTTTCTAGGTTTCTGTTAGGTTCTTAATTGTTAGAGTCCAGGGTTAGTATCGAGCTTTGGTTCATAAAATTAAACTTTAGGATTATGAACTTTGCATCACAATTTGTTCCTAAACCATAAATCCTTATTCATAAGTCGATATCATATCCTAAATCCTAACTCTAATTCTCAATCGTAAATCATAAACCCAAAATTCTTAACCTTGAGCGTAGTACTAGCTCTTAATTCTACATTCTACATCTTGATTCTGATTGGCCAATAAATTAGTAGAACTTCGTTCAGTAGAATTAACAACGATATAATAGTTGATCATCATTTCAATTTGATACGGTTCAATAAACGGTAAGGATATATTTACAGGGATGAGCTTAAAACAATCCTAATGAATGATAGCTAGTTGTTGCAGAAATAAAAAACAGCTTTTGTATGTAATTAGTTCATGAAAAAGAAAACAACAACATTATAAAGGGTAAAAAAAGTTTTATCTTAAGGTTATTCTCCTTATAAAACACGATATTAGTTATGTCCGAAATCGTCATCATAAATATAGAAAACTTGTTTTCTTGAACATTCATATGGATCCAGATAGTATCTAAGACATTTATACATTGCTCCTAGCTAATAATTGAAGATTTATAAAGATTTAACATCGAGATTATGGACATAGGATTAAGGTTTAAGATGAACCATATAGAATTTGTACTTAAGGATAGGACTGGTTTCAATGTCATTTACGACATACATTCAGAAAAATTAACATTTAACACTCTTTATACTGAAAAGAATTAGTAATACGTTACGATCTATACTTGTCCAATCTAGTATTTGATTCAACGAATGATTTAAAATATATTTCTTCTCTCTCAGGGATACTAAGGTTAATACGTTAATGAGACTAGTCACGTTACATGAAATTCATCATTCACGACCAAGATTAGAGAACCGGAGTGAGTAAAGACTAGACAATACTTTATTGAACACAGTCACAGGCAGTCACACTCATTGAGTTCGGGGTAGAAACAAATGTTAGGAAAGAAAATCACATTATTTTGATTGACAATGGACTAAATGCTTGTTTGTCCATACTTTCACTACCGTACATCAGTATTCAAGAATAACGCGTGAACCAATTCAATCTTATTGATAAATTACAGACTGAAATAGATTAAATTAATGCAGTTTATTCTAACTATTTTACACTACTTATATGTGTGTGAATATTATTTTGGTACTCTAGACAGGTAATTTTTCAATTCACAAGCGATCTATTAATTAGAAACAATTAAATTTTATAACTAAAAATAAACAAACAATAAATTACAGTGAAGATTAATTTGCAATGTATTTTTGATTAAAAACTGAAACTGAAAACATTGAACACGTAGAATTACTCTTACTATCAAAGTATGCTTATAGTTGGAAAAAAAAAGGCAGTTCATACCAATCTAAGACCATAAATGATCAATTATTTAGTAATCAGAATAAGATTTTGTAGAGATTGTATTAATTTAACAGTTGAATTCATCAGTCGATTAATGTTAGACCACCATAGAAAACCTGGAAGTAATTAGAAAACCATTTCGATTTGAAGAGTCCCATACTAGGACGAAACAGTTATCCAGTGCTTCTAGATTTTTCATGAGGATCTAGCTTACATCGACTCATGAATCCAACTATTAAAATGGCTACAATCTCTACAAAAAAATAACTAACAATCTGATCATTTTTAATTTTCAGTATTGGGGTTTGTGGAGATGATTAAGTTTTTGATTGAGATCATGAATCGACTGATGTTAGACCACCGTTGGAAACCTGGAAGCACTGGACGGCCGTTTCGTAATAGTATGGGACCCCTCAGCAGTGCGCATCCACGATCCCGCTTGCGGAATTTGAACCCAAGGCCTTCAGTCTCACGCGCGAACGCTTAACCTACTGGACCACTGGCCGGCATCCAATGGTGTTAGTATCTAACATCAACCGATCCACGAAATTGCGCGACCATCTTCCATTGTACTGAGGTAGATACCAGTCTCTACCCGAAACAGATTAGCTCCACTGGTCACGGTTTCTCACCAGAACTCCGAGAATTCCCTCACAAAGCTAGTCACTAGTGAGCACATGTTCATTATCAGTACTGGGGTTGTGGAGCTTATTAAGTTTAAGTGCTTCCAGGTTTCCAACGGTGGTCTAACATTAGTCGATTCATGATCTCAATCAAAAACATTTTTAATTTATTTAAAATTGTTTAAATGGAACATAATTGGGTCATGTTGCATGTTGTTTAAATTAATATATATATATATATATATATATATATATATATATGAAATTAATTTATTTAAACAAACAAAAGAAAGAACAAGAAATTACTTTTCAAGACCAGAAGTTTTGTTTTTGAACGGTCATCAAGGTCAACTTGATGGGTATAATTCAAAACATAACTTGATGTGCTTATTGTTCGTTATATATATATACAGAATAATTATTAATAATCATGTGTATATGTTCAATATTTTATGAATAGAATACATGTTCATATTTAATAATCTGATATATTGTAGGTATTATTACCAAGGTATGAATTGATAATTTTGAATAAATTGAGCATTGGGTAGATTGTTATAAATAAATAAATAATAAATTTGTAAATATCCCAATGAGTAGAAAAATTAGATTTTCTGAGGTTTCGTGACTTAATGTAAGTCACTTCTTCAGAGAATAAATTTCAATTCGGTTATTTATTCTCTGAAGAAGTGACTTGCACTAAGTCACGAAACATCAGAAAATCTGATGTTTTATTGAAATTTGTACATAAGGTTATAGAGCAAAAATTAAACAATCATCTCTCCAATTTTATTCATTCATTATTATTATTAGTTAAATTGTGCCTAAACCATAGTTTTAATAAATTAAATACTAAATAAAGTATTATATATTATTAAAATATTTATTTTATTACTATAATATCCACGAAACCCCTTCTGATACTAATTAACGTATGCGAACTAATGACTAGCTTTAAGATGTATATCCTGGAGTTCTAGTGAGAAGCAGTGACAAGTGGAGTTCAACCGGGTCAGTTGTGAGATAATAACTCACTGATGACAATGGTGGATGTGTGGCTCAATTTTGTGGATTAGTTGGAGTTAGACATTAACATCGTTGGATACCGGCTCAGTGATCTAGAGGTTAAACACTCATGCGCGAGACTGATAAGTCCGTTCACCAGTTTTCTATTTATTTAGTATCATCCTGTGAAAAAAGTATTTTCAGAATTCAGGAACAATTTCGATTTAAAGATCATTATTTTAAATCACTTTTTACTCAAAAACTGCCATTACATTGTCTATTTAACTAATAATTTTCTTCCTGGTTGTATTTGTCACAGATTATTGTCATTTTAAGCACCACTAAAAATGAAGATGTACTGGACAGTTGTTTTTTCCTAGTATGGGACTCCTTAACAGTCCTTATCCATGGCTCTAACCTCTGCCAAGATCAATCTATGACAAATGCTTCCTGAATATTAGATTCATTCTCCATAAAACTCCTACAGCTTATGATCATATTACGATTTTTGGAAAACTTTGGGTATTTCACGATCAACCTAGATCACTGTGACAAAACTTACATAATAATGTGTGAATTAGTTGGGAAAAGATATTTGATCACAAAATTCCTTAATATTTTTTTATCAATCACCGACATACATAGTGGAGCCATATATAATCACTGGTATTTTGTAACAGTTTGCCTTATTACTTATTTTCGATTTTCAGTAATATACTGTTTATTTCACATTTTAGGCGTAGACGTAAAGATTATGCTAGATGGAGAAAAATGACCGAGTTAGCAATGAAGGTATTTCTATTTAAAATGTTTAATGATAATATTTATCTTGAAAAATATTGTCTAACTGTTTTTATTATAGCATATAGAAAATTATTTTATCTTACTAAACCGACTGTAAGTACAAATGGTTAATAGTTTGCAAGTTATACTTTCGATTACAATCAATTACAAAACACTTGTTTTGTACTATTAAAGATCAATCAAGTCACGGTATTTATGTTCATGATTCGGATTGGATCCATAACTCATTGATTTAAATGCTAGAGCGGTATCTGTCAGTTAATAAAGTTATAACAGTCAACAACAATGTAATAATTATAAGTTAAGTGGTTTGGTTTTCCCATTTTATGCATCCACCACTGAGTTTTCTTGAATTCCTTCTGAAATATGACCTATTTAAACATGTATTTAAGCATTGGGTGCACATCAGAATATTAATTAAGTTCTAAACATGTGTTTGCAAAGAATTTGAGTGACATTGTTTCACCCCGTTTGTTACTCATCCACTTGATCGACATGCATTGCCGTGCTATTGTTTCTATTTTCCAACTAATACAAATATCATACCCAGTAACTGAGATGTGAATATCATAAGTCAGTAACTTAGTGAGTAACTCTTTGGTTTTTTAATCGACGGGTATAAACTTTGAGTATCTTTTGTAAACCGGATTCAAGTGTTAGTCTTTAGCTAATCAAATTAAGCTAATTTTCGAGATAATGACAAACTTTTGTAGCTCAGATGAATGTTATTGGTAGTACTGTGTTCTCCAGCCAGAACGGTTGAGTCACAAACCTTTCACTATTGCTCTGAAAAACGCTATCACGGTCTCCTTTATGAAGACTTGTGTTATCACGAATGTTCAGTCAGTCGATTGTAAAAGCCACTGTGTAGTTATTTGATATCAGCGACAGGTATCCCTTACTGTATATATATATATATATATATATATATATATATATATATATTTGTTTTAACAGCAGTGATCACTGAAAATATTATTTGGTATAACATGCACTTATAAGACCATAATATTTCTTAAACAAACATGATATTAAGGCATTCGTACAAATAGCCCACATGCCTCTAACATGCATCGAGTGTAAATGTGACTATACAAGCACTTATAAATGATGGTGCAAATTATCGAATTATCTAATGGTTTCGGGATAACTGATCGGAAACTCTGAACATAGGTTTCAAGCTTGTTGGCAATCGGCAAAGTTGAATGAATTGACAATCCCTGTAGAATTTGAACTCACAAGCATCAGTTCCCGTTCGCATGATTCGAAGCCAGAGCCTTTGGTCTCGCACACGAACGCGAGTGGGATCGTGGATGCGCACTGATAAAAAGAGACCCAGAATAGGACGAAACGGCCATCCAGTGCTTCCAGGTTCTCAATAGTGGTATAACATCAATCGGTCCATGATCTCAATCAAAAAATTAATAATCTTAACAACCCCATACTTACAGTTCTTTTTCTTAGAATAAAAATATACCAAGACCAGTTAAATTTCCAAATCATAAGTGTCACCTAGAATCTATCTTCCAACACAAATACTGTATAAACAGATACAAATATTTTAAACTATTAAAAAATTACTGAGATGAGATGCAATGCCCTTTTTTAAAAAGTACTTTCCATTGATAAAGTTATTCTTTTACTGTTATCCCAGTCAAATATCAAAGAGAAATCTGACAAACAAACACAAATCACATTTGATCATTCTGATGAGAAGGAAACTTCATTAAATAAATCTATTCATTTCTTGGATAATAACAGTCATTTTGATTATGGTGATCCTGAGATGGATAATGATAAACAAGATATAGAAGCCCAATTTGAGCAAGCTAAAACCAGTTTAGAGCATAATGATCATTGTGAAAAACAAAATGACGAATACTCCGATTTCAATTTACGAAGTGAAGGTAAAAAATTTAGTTTTGGACTTTAACTACTTTAATTATTTATAAGTAGATGAACTGTTTTGTGTCAATTAAATTTAGCTACATACTTGATGGTAGGTGAATTTCCCCGTGAACTTTTTTATATTTCATGCAAAAACGGACCCATTTCTGTTGTTGTGTCAACCTATTAGTTAGGTGGATAGCATAGGAAGACACACAAATATTAAATACTGATATAAATGACTCCGGAAATTTAGTTAACTGTTTTCTTAGAGCTTTCTCATTTCATTATATTTTTAATACTTTTAAAAACTTTTGATGAATTAATCAATAATACATGACAATCAGTAAATTTTTGCATGATACACTGTAAGAATTGAAAAATATTCGGCTGTACCTTTGAGACGTAAATACTCCCAATTTTTAATGGTTCTTTAGTGTCCTTTCCCCGGAGATCAATAATCTGCTTGTTTATATTTAAACTGTTAATGTCAAATATCATAATTTATTTGATGAAACATAGACAGTTGAAGGTTGATAAAATATACTGATGGAGTTAAACGTTTTTCATTTGTAAAGTGCATCCATTTTATTAGACATAAAAAGAAAAAAACTCAGTTCCTTTATTCCAATCCTTCCCACTGTTCAATTTAACTCGGAGTGAAGTGCTTACTATTATTTGAAGTTTATTCACTTAGAAATAAATATCAACTGTCAAAACAGTGAAAGTTCTCTTTAAACTTTGGTGAATTGCATTCGTATAATCTCTTTATCTTGACAAAACGGTTCTTAACACTGGAAGTGGAAATTATGTTTCCTAACTTGTTTAAATAAGGATTGTTAGTCAACGAAAACAGGGAAGCATTCGGTGAATCTGTCTCAAGAAAAGTAATCATTAACATATATGCATATATATAGGCAATTTTGTTTGTCTAGAAATAACTAAGAATCCATATTACAATCTAGTTACTCACTTTTGAGTTCATCTCTCAATTTCTATTTCGTTCTTAAGTTGTAGTTGAAGTAACAATCAACATCAAATCAAGCTGAGCAACATTTAGATTGATTTCGGCTTGTGTTGTGTTGTCTAGTTTAAATCTTCGACCATTTATCTGATTTTCTTACTTTTGTGGTGGTACACTTAACTTGAATATCATTTAAATCATGAACCGGACCACGTTAGACCAACACTGAAAACTTAAACCACTGGGGAGGTGAGAGGCAATTATCCACCCAAGGCAACGAAAGACCGTTGCTCCATCTCATGGATTCATTGAGGTTAAACATTGTTCGCGCTTGAGATCAAAGATCCTGTGTTTGATTCCTGTGTGCGGTGTTGTGGATGCACACTTCTTGGGATCGCCACCGAAGGATGAAACGGCCTTCCAGTGCTTTCAGGCTTCAGTGATGGCTTGACATTGATGGGATCACGATTTCAAGGAAATTCAACAATCTGCACGGTTTGGACACTTTGTCAAACTTAATGTAATTAAGCCGATATCCAATGGTTTTAATGTTTAACTTCAACTAATCCACGAAATTAAGCGTCCTGGGTTCGAATCCAGCGAGGTGGAATCGTGGATGCTCACTGCTGAAAAGTTCAATAATAAAATGAAACGACAGTCCAGTGCTTCCAGGTGTTTCATCATGGTACAGCTTCAATTAACTCATGATCTCAACTATCAAGACTATTATAATATCCACAAAAACCACTTCTGATATTATGTAAAGATTAGTTTTAATTTATAGTTGATTGTCATTAAAGAATAAACTCAGTTTGAGTATCACTAGGATTTAACGAACATTGGACAGCTGTTTTATTCTGATATGCAATTCTTCAATGGTGTGTACCCTTGAACTCACTTGAATAAAACAGATATTAAATTATCAGTGAAGTTGGATGATACGCTAACTACGGTGAATATCCCTAGAAAATTAAAGAATACTAAATATTTGAATTCATAAGTCAATTGAAGCTAGATCACAAAGGAAAACCTGGAAGCACTGAACGACCAACTCGTCCTAGTATGGGACTCCTCAGTAGTGCGTATCCACTATCCCGCAGGCGAAATTCCGTTCCATAAGCTACCGGTTTTGCGCGCGAACACTTAACCTCTATCCCGATGCATTGCTGAGGAGTCCCACAATAGGACGAGTTGGCCGTCCAGTACTTCCAGGTTTTCCATGGTGATCTAGTTTCAATTGACTTATCATCTCAACTATTAAAATTACTATAATATCCACAAAACACCCTTTCTGATATAAATATAATTAAATCAAAAACTATACAAAACTATTTTATTTCTACGTCATTTTGTTTTGTTTTATTTTCACTTTTAATCAAGAATTATCAGTTCAGAACACTTCTCAGATTGTGGAAACAATAAAATCAATTGGTGAACTGAATACATGCAAAGAGAATAATATAAATCAATTCAATTCTGATATAACTATAACTTCTAATATTATTACTGATAATAATAATAATGATAATAATAATAATAATAATAATAATAATAATAATAATAATATTGATATTACAGAATTATCAAATAGTAATCATATTGAATTAAGTCAGAAAAAACGAACTAAAAATAAACAAATAGCATCAAATTCAAACAATCATCTTGTACCTAATCAATCTGTAATAGATCGTAATCAATTCACGGATACATTGAATGATAATATAATGAATATTGAAGAATATACAAATTTGAAAGAAGAAACAAAAGAGATAGGTAATTGTTTATTTTGTTTATTTTCTTTTTTTTTACTCTGTTTTTATTAGTATGGTGTTTTTCAATGTTTAATTGTTGTATAGTTCGCTTTCAGTTTGGTTATGGATTTTAGTTTTAAAGATGGATAGTGTGATAAAAAGTATGTTTATGAAAATCGGAAAAACAGTAAGTGAATAGCAGTTGTTTATTGTAGTGTCTAAGAATATGTTACATTTATATGGGTTATCCTAACTTCAAGACAGACTAGTTAATTGATCCTCTTTGCATCATATCTTGATCTTGTTGATTATTTGTTTACATTATTGACTGTTTTTATATAAGTGTTGTCTTGGGTGTGCGATGTTATGGATGCATACTGCTGAGGAGTTCCATACTAGAGTGAAACAGACTTCCAGTACTTCCAGATTTTAAATAGTAGTCTAACTAAGATTGGTTTGTAATGTAAAACTATGAAAACTCCATTATCCCCACAAAATTCTTTACCGATATTGAATGTTGAACGTAATGCAGAATTTCATTAACATAGATGATTATATTTACGCTTACACGGAATCATATATGTTATATCCAACAAAGACTGCCAGAATTATTGTTGGACTATTATCACATATATCTTCTTTTGTATAATTACTACGTAGCTAGGCTATGTATATTTATATCCCCTTTAACATAAGCTTCTATTTAACCCATTAACTACTATTATATGATTTACTATTCTTAGTTTACTTCCAATCTATTATTTAAAGCCATTCCTGCTTACAGGAACTTTTAAATCAATCTTGTATAATTATTATTTTTCATTTTATGATGTGATAAGGTATGGTCTACTTGTATATAAACTACGTATACCTGTGTGTTCTGGGCTTAATGACCAGGATAAGACAAGAATATACTTTATCAAAGACTAATAAGGATTTAAAGTTGACTCAAAGCTATTAGTCTCGGTTGATGTATTATTGGTTTAGAATAGGGACAATGTCATGGAAATCGATTTGTTGGTTGTCGATTTTAATTGTGTGATATTGGATAGGGCCATAAATTATAATAATATTCCAATTAAGGGTTAATCTCTTTCATTTTTGCACCTTTTTGTTAATTCAAACTTCTCATTTATCTATTAAATTACTTATTCCATTTTAGGTGTAAATGTTATAAAAAATTCACACACAAAACAATTATCAAAGAAATCCAACATAATAATACAAAATGAAATTGATCATAACATTGATCCATCTAAACTTCTATCTATAGAAAATCAACATCATCTTAATAAATCTTATGATCCAATTATCAGTAATACGATTGGTCGTAAATTACCTAATTCAAATTATCCTATAGCAAATATTTTAAGTAATGCTATTTTAGATAGACCATATATTAATGCAGATGAAATTCATACATTATTCGATCAACATTCATCGAATTCAACATTGAATCCATATCATGATTTAGAATATTACAATCCGATTAATACAAAAATAAGTTCAACTTTACCACGTGATTATAAACAAGAAATATATGCAACTAATGTAAAAAATCGTAATAATAATAATAATAATAATAATAGTAATGGTAATGGTAATAATAATAATAATTCTGTCCATAGAAACCAACCATCTCGTTATTTAAATAAAGATTACAAGAGTAATAAATTAGTTTACGGACAACAAGAACCATTTACTGTAGCATCACAACATGATGCATTATTATCAGAATTATTACATCGAGGTACGAATTCAAATCCTGGAGAATCACGTCCAAAAAGTACATTTTAATAATCATAATCATAATAATAATAATACGTAAAGTAAATCAACAATACATATGAATACACAATAGCATGTACATGTATTAATTATATTCATGTACATATTCATTATTCATCAATATCATCCTAATGATTATCATCAATATCTATGGAATTAAACATTGAATGAAAAATTTTGATAATATTAGTATTAAACAAGTATATAATAAATACTGATAGAAATATTATCAGGGATCAATTTCAAAATAAATCAATCATTTTTATCATTAAGAAAATTGATCTCAGTACTACTACTACTACTACTACTACTACTACTACTACTACTACTACTACTACTACTACTATTACTACTACTACCACTACTACTACTACAACTATTACTACTATTACTATTACTACTACCACTACTAATACTAATATTACTACTACTACCACTACTACTACTACAACTATTACTACTATTACTATTACTACTACCACTACTAATACTAATACTACTACTACTAATGATAATAATAATAATAATAATAATAATAATAATAATAATGGGAAAACGATCCAAAGTACTGCATATATTTATCCAGGAAATTATTAACGACAAATTGTTACCACTACTGATATTCAAGTTGAGTTAATTTTAATGGGGCGAAAAGAAAGTATTTCGGTCATCTTTGTCAGTCAGTATTCATCATAGAGCTTTTTTTCAATATTCTTATCAAAACAATTATTATATAATGATATTTACTGCATATTAATTAAATACAGAGATTAATATTTTTCATAGACTGTTTTTACTCAGTTACTAATGTCGAGTGAAAAGTGGTTACTGAAATTTATTTGGATCTTAGTCATATGTAATTTGTTTAACGATGAAATTCAGCTGACAGACAAGTAAACAACCCGGAGCACTGGAGCTCATAATGAATTTTAAACTACTCATTTATGGCTTTAGATAACATAGTTTTGTCCAATATGATTCTAAATCATATTAGGATTCTTCTGTATAACATATTTTAAACCATTCATATTTTAGTACTGAACTGTCTTGTATTTAATAGGTAGAAATGATTAACATGGAATAAATACAGTTACCAGAAAACAAGGGAATTCAGAGTGTTCATAGTGTGTTTATTTACGCGATTTTTACTACTAAAACATATAATTAGATTAGGGGCACGATTCTAAATTATCCTAAGCAATTGGGGTCATAAATAGACACTATTAATAGCCTTATTGACTTATTGAGTTTCAAAGGAATACTACGGTTTTATTGAGATCAAGAACCGAGCTAGGTTAAATCACCACTGAAAACGTGGAAGCGCTGGATAGCTGGTCAGTTTAAGTATGACACTCCTTAACAGTGTGCATCCATACAGACTCGAACCCAGGACCTGAAGTTTTCAGCGCTAACGTTTAACTTTCTAGACCAATGAGCCATCATCCAACATTATTAAATTCTAACTCCAACCAATTCACGATTTTGCACGACCATCTTTCATTGTATTCAGTAGGAAACTGACTCACACATGACACCATTGAACTCCACCAGTCACGACCTCTCACTAGAACTCTGAGAAATACCTCTCAAAGCTAGCTACCAGTGAGCTCACTCTAGTGGATATGGTTATCTGAAAAATTTTCAAATATCAAGAAACATTGGATGGTTACTTCGTCTTATTTTTAGACCTCTTGTCCGTGAACACTAATGACCGAAATCTAGATTGAATCCAGCACATTTAGATCTGATGGAGTATACGCTATCTTATGAACACTGAATAGAAAAATTTGTAGAGAGAAACGAGCAAATTCGTTTGTATTAATATTCATCTAGAATAATTTTCATAATGTACCGATTTATAAACAATGGGAGTTAATATTTGCGAAACTTGATCAGATCTAAAGTAAAGGAGTTCGAAAAGAAGTGAATTTACGCTACTGAAATGAAACGGCTGCTTAAACATAACAACGGTATAATTATAGACAACTGATACAAATATATAAGGAGGAGTCTGAACTTTCAATAAGGTTTTCGTCCTTTGAGTAACACAAAAATGTGTGTATACACAATAGGATATATAGTATTTCGCTAGACAAACCAGCCAGTAAAAATAAGAGTTAATCAAGTAGCACTGGAAAATTACAGAGGTCGTAATAAATGAGGTTCTAAAAGGTAACAATAATAACTGTTATGATCGGAATCCCGACAGATCACAATAACACTAGTTTCAGTCATACATATAAGGTTTTAAAAGAGGTATGTATAAATTCATCCAGATAATTACACATATTTAGCATGGTAAGGTGTTGTGTTTGAGTGAACCAATGATTCCTTTGTACGTGTTGAATGCTTGATTTCGAATTCTAAATACAATACATTGCTTAGTGCTTGTGTATTACTTCTTGATTCAATTGCGTTATTTCTGGGATTCTTAGTACATACTATAATTCAATTACTCCTAATTATCACATTGGCGTCGCCACTGAGCCTGCGATAGAACAGCTAGATATTCATTCGGATTTTGATGCTTATGAGGATTACTTTGAAAGGTTCGAAATATGGGCTATGACCAAGGAAGATGATGAGGATGTTAATAGTGTAGCCTATTTCCTCACATTCATCGGAAAAGAAGCAGGTAGCTTATTAAAAATTCTGGCTTTACCGAAAAGGCCCATTTCGCTTCCTTATGCAACTCTCAAGGAATTACTGTTAGATTATGTTAAGTACACAAATTCCGAATGTGTTAAAGGAGGAAGATTTCGTAAAATGATTCATGAGGATATAAACAATTCCACTACATTGCGTCATCCCAACCCAGTGCATACTCAAGGTTATGTAGATAATTCATTGAGGAGTTGCAATGCAATTCACGAAAATGGGCACAAGTTTGGTCAATGTTTGTCCTCTGGCAAGTTCCACTCTTTTAATTAATGTAAATTTTATAATTATAAGTGCTTTAAATGTGGTGATGTTGGACATATTCAGTCAGTTTGTGATGTTACTGTTTATCTTGCTGCAACCGATATTAAGTCTTGTAATTCTGATTATATTAAGTTGAGTATTTATAATGATCATTCATCTTTATCAATGATTTCAAAAGACAATTTAGAGTCGTATAGCAGTTCAGAGTTAAATGAAACTCAGAATCCTTCCAAGACAACAACTCCTAATCAATCAACCTATCAGATTTCTCATGTTATTGTACCAGATATGATTTTTCCTAATGATTCACATATTTCTAATGAAAATTTTTGTACAAATCTGGTGAAGATATTTTGGATGAACCTAATCATGATCGAAAAACTGGTGTACTTTTAATTGATGCTGATTTTTCTAATGATCCTTTATTCTGCAATCATATCCTTAATAAATTTGAGGAAACTATTTCAGAAGAATCAAATCTTGATGTCATATCAAATATTATTTGTCCTCATGATGCATTTGTTTCTTGTGAGAAACTTGTTCGATGCGAAGCACGAGTATTAAATGAGTTAGAGTTTGATTACAATTCAGATAATTCCATATCAATTGTTGTTTGTCCTTATCATAAATTCACTTCCAATGTTTACTCTAGTCAAATTGAGAAAGATGTTTCGAATGAAGCCACATTATTCATAACTTGGGGATATGAAGATCCGACATTATTTCGTGGGGGAGGATAGTCTATGGTTCATATCCTAGGTAGTAGTTTCAGTATTCAACCGGCATGGTGATTGTTCACAATCCCAGAAATCAAGTGAGTCTGTTCCGATTTCGGTTGTTAATTCTAATACTAATGAGTGCATCCTAGATAATACAGAGTCTTTATCCAATACACTGTTGGACAGACACAGGATGAACTTAAGAAGAAGATGTGCAATCAATTACAGACACCTGGACTCCAATTTAAGCTGTGGAGGATGTGGTGTTTGAATGAACCAATGATTCCTTTGTACTCGTTGAATGCTTGATTTCGAATTTCAAATACAGTACATTCGTTCATGCTTATCTAGTAGTTCTTCATTCAATTGCGTTATTTCGGGGATTCTTAGTTAGTACTATAATCCAAATGCTCCTAATTATCATATAAAGTTTAATACAAATCCGAATCAATAACTTGTGTGACTTCCAACATCCAATATCGTTGTCATGAGACTGCATAAACTAGTTGATTTCTTTGAGCTCGCTTCTTTTTGGCTTCATTTGTATTGTTATCTGACTCATTGGTTTGTGTGATATGATACAAATATTGGCGAGAATTACTTAGGTTTGAATCATCAAGTAACCAGTGAGTTAATAATATCAAACAGATGAGGTATTTGAAGATTTTATCTCAAACAGGCATAGCAGGCAACAATACTCGAAAAAAATGGAACAGGACATGATGGTGTTTGTATGAACTAATGATTACTTTGTACTTGATGACTGACTGATTTTGAATTCCAAATGCAATACGTTCGTTTGTGCTCATCTACTTCTGTCTGGCTGAATTCGTACCGTTTCGTGAATTCCTATTTCTTACAATAATTTGGATACTTCTATTCATCATGGTCACCTAATGTCTTGAACCACTGACAAAGGTTATCGCGTAGTCTGTAGCAATGCAATCTACATATATACTCAATGACTTTATGGTTTGAAAGCCCCTAAATATTTCCACTGTAACATCAATGCCAGTATACATTGCGCGTGACTGTGGGTGGCGAATGACGATACGAGATACACTTGAGCAATAGTAGTTTATGAAGATTTTCATGTTCGTCGGTCGACTTCGCCACATTTGATAAATATTATCCTCAACCTCAGAATCCCTCTGCTGGTTGTTTCATAATACGTGAGAAATATTTCTGACTTTTCGACACTGTTGTTAACTGTCCCTAAATCGATTTTTCTACACATACACGCACAATCTCACTTGGACGTGATGAATAAAAAATCTGGAAGCAGACGGTAAAAATTTGTATGAATTAGCATAGTTTTTTAAATAAGAAACATTTTTGAAAACTACGTATATTTAGTAAACTCGGCTTGAAATGCTAACCTATTTATTTACCAGACTGCGGGTGACTATAACCATATCTGTCAGCCACAATGTAGACGTCTGACTAATATCCTAACGTTGATATATTTAAAAACTGTAAGTAAATTTTCTTTGAACAAATGATTTTCCATACATGAACCATTCCCCTAAATCATGCCGGCTGCGTAAAAAATTTAATCTCCCTGAGAAAGTAGTGATAAACATCAGAAGTATGTACCAAGTTAGACCGGTTAATATTTGAATGAAAAATAGACAATTTTACGAAAACTAAAAAATTCGACGTAAATTTAGGCGGAAAGTAAATCATTGGAGTACACTTGTGCCGAGCGAAAATAGATCATTTGGCATATATTTGTCTGAAAAAAAGACTGCTTAGTGTGAGGTTTTGCTTATTTCGAATCAGATGTGACTTAGGAGATTGTCGACTGAAAATCTATATACTCAAAAGCTTCCATGCTCAAGTTATGAGGAAGTTTCTGAGAAGTACGAATTCGCTCGCTAGAATGTCTGCGTCCGAAAAAGATTGAAGTGTGGGTAACTTCTGGGAACTATTTATCGATTGTTATTAAATATATATTCTTATTGTACAGCCATTAAGCGACTAGATTATAAATATTTATATTTCTCTCATTATAAGCTTTTATTTGATCTATTAGCTACTACTACATTATTAACTATTCTTAAGCTATTCACAGTCACTTTTGACTTGATCTTGTATACTACTATTTATCATTTAATGATGTGGTGCGGTCTGGTCTGCTTGTATATAAACCGAATACGTCTGAAATACATAATTCATATAGCTTTTATTTAATGAAAAGTTTTGCTAACTAAAACTACTTAATCAGTTTAGTTGTCTCATCATCAGATCATAGTCTACTGGAACACAGAACATCTCTCGACTAACAACGTTGAGATAAATATTATATCTTGCTTGACCGTTATCCTATCGAGACTGTACCGCTTTTACAGAGGCCAAACAACATTAAGGAGTAAGCTCCCTCAAGTGATAGTTATCCTGAGTGACGAAGATGTAGCGAAATAAATTCCTTTTATGTCTCAGAGACTAGCAATATACGATCCTCAAACAGCAGAGTTCAACACGATAAACCATGATCTGTAACAGATACTGCAAGAAAAACATCAGAGAGCACTGGAAAACCTTGTAGCGGTAAATAAATCCCCAAAATAAATATCTCTGTAAGTCTTCGACATTTGATGCTTACCACATTGGTTTTAATGGACTCACCTAGCTAATGCGCTCGGTCATGAATCTGCACCACATCACGAGTGAGTACGCCGTGCTCCACTTTCCCTACAACTGCTAGTCAGCTTAGATTCATCACTTCGTGATGATCGATATTTTATCAAATTTATCTCCGAGCCTCTTCTCTTCTGACCACTATGTTGGCACGCTTTGATTATAGGAAGTGTTACTGGTTAAGGCATTGTCAAACTGTGATAACATGCGGCATCTTTAACATAATCACAACGTTCCTCGAGGCAACCTTCAAATGTCACACATTTGAGAGTGAAAACCAGGATATTCTCCCAGTTTTTCTCGCTAAGAGTTTCTCACGTTTGGAATGTTGCTTCAACAAGATGAAGTGAACACAGCCCTGTCAATGTATAGCTTTAAAAGAGACTTGATAGACAGTTACTCATTCACGGGTTACCGATTCTCACTTGGACTGACTGCGTCTGATGCATGTCCTGTAAATTATTACCATTATCATTGCCTCATATCAGTAACCACTTACTATGTATTTTATTATAACCTCCATTTCCCTTCTTGTTTTTGTCAGCCACATCTTATTTGTTATTCTTGAATCAATCATCCTCTCTTAGCACGCTAATTAACACTATTATTTTTACATTGCAAACGACCAACGTTCTGCTCGGTATGTGAGAGCTAGTGATGTTCAGGATCCCAACCATCCTAAAAAAACGCATTCACAAAATCTTAAAGTTACACAAAACCACAAAAAAGGTCGAAATATTCCTATAGATGTAATTTTCATAGACCCATGTAAAGCCTTTGATAAGGTGGCGATGCGATTAAATAACTATGATTAATTGTATTACTCTGAAACTGTAAAGAAGTAATACAAGCCATCGTAAAGAAATCAATCAGTTTTAATACGATCTCAAGAAAATGATATTGGATATCGGACTCTTCGAGTCCTTGAGCCGTATTTTAAGGTCATACACATGGTTTTCTGTCTCTGCAATCTGAAGTATAGACGGTAGCCCAAACCATTGTTAATGTATGGTATAGAAGCACTAGAAGAGGTAAAAAAGTTGGCTGAGGATGATTGTAAGTATGTTGCCCTAATAAATGTAGGTTACTGAGTTATCCATTTATAAACCAATTTCCTTCATTTTAGGACAAAACTACACTACAGGGACTTGTTTTACTACTTTCGAACAAAAATAACTCGATCATTTCATTAGTGCTGCAAGTATATTTAAAACTTCAGACTTCTGATTTTAGACGTTAAAAATTATATCTGGCCGACCAGGTGGCATTGATGCTTTGCAATCATTATTGGGATTAAGTGAACAGCTAAATGAACTGATAAAATCCACTGAATCTAGTGGAAACGAAGCCTCTCAGTGCTTCTCTACGAACGCTGAGGAACTTTTATCTTTGCTTGACTGCTCCAATAGACAAGCTCCTCCCAGACCCATAAAAACCGATCCAGAAAAATCACACCCCACATTCAGACCGAAGAATGTAGTTTTACAGCTCAGAGGAATAACAGGCGAGGTAACTTTCCATGAATGCGTAACCTCAGGTTCTTCACCCACCTTATGCAAGTTTCGTAACCATACTTGTTTGCTAGGGCTTCCTAATTTATTGTCATTGTCTAGATCAGACAGCATAACAGTTGGACGCTTATAAGTACGCAGCATTGGCGTACGGGACTCTTTGTCAAACAATTTTATTTGTAAAATGACTCCACATAATATTTATTTATTTAGACCTAAGCATAGTCATAAAGTCTTGTATCTTCTAAGTAGCTTCTCGTTACAAACTGTCTTATTAAAGCCAGATGAAAGGCTTCTGTTAATAAATATGTCTTCAGATTTAAAAAGGGAATAAATTCCAAACTATAGGTTCCTGTTTGCTCCGGTACGAGTCTGGATAATAAAATACGTCGGGAAAGCGTTAGTGTAACTCAATAACTGGCCATATCCTTATATCTGGCACTGGGACACAATTATCTGAAAGTAGTTGCCAACTGTACAACTGTAATTCAAACCCATTACCTAAGAGACGGATATTTGCGTTATTTGGTCACGACCTTAAGGATTGAAAAGAATCAATGTAACTAAATTCGAAGAAGAATGTCATTCAGTAGATTTACTGGTTTTAGGTTCATAAAAGTCCATTGTTGTTGGTTAATGTCAACAAAATAACTAATCAGTTGTGCAAGTCCAGGATTTTCCCAAAATCAATCGAAGTCGCGTAAACAGTTCGTTTTTCATATGCTTAGTCTTAGTAATATGTGATTCCCATTTTCCCTATCTTCACTCTTTCAGCTTTTCTCTAAATTTTGTCCTCTACAATTGTTCATATAATCCTATATTTTAGCTGTTTCACCTCTTGAGCAACTTTGTTCTGTATGATTGTTTTCAATTGCCTTGTTTGTATTTGTTTGTCATCACAATCAGGAAAAATTTGGAACAGATGAGGGGGAATTATGAGGCAGTTAGCATGAGCTAGTTTTAACAAGCGGGCTTTACTTAAAACCTTCAGCACGTGAATAACGTTAATGTCTTAGAAGAACAGACTTATGTGTCCACATATGTTCTTGAAAATTGTGGTGTATATAGACGTACAATTTAAAGCGGATTAAACTAACAAACTGGTGTTTTATTTTAGACATCTCAATAAAGGAGCATCTAAACAAGATGTTGACCTGAAATTCAAGGTATAATAAATTATATAGCTCCTCTGAATATTTCAACCATATGTCAAGTTTGTTGTGCTAATCACATTTTGTAGTTATGTCTCGTTAGCCTTATTTCAAAAACACTACGAGAAATCAAAATGAAATATTGTTTTTCATACATTTTATTAGTCCTAGGTGGTTATACTTGAAATGAGAGTGTTGTGTAAATAAATTAAAGTGCATGCTTTATGCTTGTTCTGTTAAGATTTCTTACGTGATTCTCATATCTTATTTAATAGGATGATATTGAAATAGTATGTTCAAAGCTCTTGAAAATTCGCGGCGTAGTTAGTATTACATTTCAGCTGCAGAAACATCGCGTTCTTGTTTGTACGGTACCTTCGTTAGATCCCGAATGCCTTATACATGCAGTATCTTCAGTAAAAGACATCCCAGGTCAGTCAGATGGTACGTGTAAAACAGATTCGACCCGTCCCACAATCACAGCCCAGATTGTCAAGAAAAAACATAGAGCGTAAGTGAAATTTTTATCGGAACTTTTATAACCACTAATTTATTTTAATATCCATTGTTTACGAAATTAAATATGTTCTTATCGTATGTGAATTAATCATATAACTTAGCTAAACAGACCACAATAAGTAAATTTTCACCTAATTCTGTTAGATTTCATACTACTAGCTCTAAGGTTTCATAATAGCATCAGCACCATATTCATAAGTGACCATACATCAACGTACCTTTGTTGGTAACATCTTGTACATTTGTCTATACTAAATTCTATGCTACGTTGATAAACAGTATGAACAATAATAAAGCAAAATATCTATGTACTATTTCATCCACCATCACGTGTTAAGATGTGTGAAATAGTTCAGCTATTTGTACAATATAATAAACCAGTTTCAGCGTAAACTTTTCGAGTCCATCTTATTAATTTACTTGAAATCTTGAACTTATCTAAGTTAAATCACCATTGAAAATCTGGAAGCATTGAACGGCCGTTTCGTCCTAATATAGTATTCCTAAGCACTGCTCTCTCACTATCCCGCACGCGAGACTCCAAATCAAAACATTCGGTCTCTCGTGAACGCGTACCGCTGAGTCGGCATCCACCGGTGTTAATTTAGAACTTCAACCAATCATTTCCATTTCGGTAGCCAACAATCGTAGTGTTTCTTGATATCAGGGCTGCCTTCGATTCGTTGGACAGAACTGTTCTCTGGGATTGTCTATTGAAGAAGGGTGTGCCTGAGAAGTTTATTAACATCCTAAAAGCCCTATACACAAACACCTCAGGCAGATTGAGGGCATACAATCACCTTTCTCCACTATTCCATTCGAGCAGTGGGGTTAGGCAGGGTTGCCCAATCTCACCATTCCTCTTCAACTTTGCCATCGATGACATTCTGGAAACAGCTCTGACGGATGTAAGTAATGGTGGTGTGGATCTGTTGCCTGGAGAAAGACTTCTCGACCTTGAGTATGCGGATGATATTGTCTTACTGTGCGAGAATGCCCAAGCCATGTAATCCGCACTTAATCAGTTGGCAATCAATGTCCGGAGGTATGGTGTGTGCTTTGCACCTTCGAAGTGCAAAGTTCTTCTACAAGACTGGCAGGATTCTAATCCTGTACTCACTCTGGATGGTGAGCAGATAAAAGTAGTCGAGAAGTTCGTGTATCTAGGTAGCTGCATAAGTGCTGGTGGTGGCGTGAGTGATTTGATCAATGCACGTATAGTGAAAGCCAGAGCGGCTTATGCCAATCTGGGCCATCTTTGGCGCCTTCGTGATGTTAGTCTGGCTGTAAAAGGTCGGATCTACAACGCGACAGTGAGAGCGGTTTTGCTCAATGCTTGTGAAACCTGGCCTCTCCGAGTTGAGGATGTTACACGACTCTCTGTGTTCGATCATCGTTATCTCCGAAGGATTGCTGGCATCCAGTGGCAACACCATGTCAGTAATGCAGAGGTTCGGCATCGAGTGTTCGGTCACAGAGACGATAATGAAATCGGTGTCACCATCTTGAAACACCGACTTCGGTGGCTTGGACATGTTCTACGAATGTCGTCCCAGAGAATTCCACGTCGTGCATTATTTGCCGACTCTGGGACTGGTTGGAAAAAGCGGAGAGGTGGTCAGTATATGACATGGTGTCGTGGTATGAAAGAAAGCTGCAAAGGGCTAGCTTCTGTTGGTCCTTCACGACTCCCTGGTTGGGGTCCGAGAGACGGTGTAACGCAGTGGCTAGAGACGTTATTAGATATGGCTCAGAATAGAAGCCAATGGCGATCCTGCTGTAACCTTCTTTTACTTTCTTCATAAAAAGTGGTTGTATCTTCCTTACTGAAAGATCTCTTCTGACTGTACCTTTCCGTTTCCCCCACCATTGTTCTGTCTCTCTCCCTTTTTTTATAATTCCCCACGTTCATTACTTTTTTTTCTTTTCTCTTTTCTCCTTCTCTTCAAATTATCATTGTTTTGTGTGGCGCATATATATTTGGTGCCCCCCTTGTACCAATATTTATGTGTTCAAATAAATAAATAAATAAACCATTCCATGTATTTAATCTACATAAGGTTTGGTTCAACTGGGTACAAAAATTTGTATGCGCTACACAAGATTTCTGTGTGTGCGCTAGAATACTTCTCAAATACCTAAACGAAAGCATATAGTTCCGTAAAAGGGCTACTCTCCAAGCCTTTCACCAAGAAGCCTAATCTACAACAAGGCAGTGAAGGAAGGTTAGCAAATGTACATGCCCCAACTGTCATATATAATTTTCGACTTAATTCACGTTCGTGAATAACAATAAAATAAGCCATACAAGAGTGAATTCTGGTTACGTATATTTCACACACGCGTCGATCCAGATAGACAATAAGGGACACGGAGCGAACATGAGAAGGCAAATATGTCAATTCCATTTGAAGGAACGTGACTCAGTATTGATAGCTAGACATTTGACGACTAGGATAAGCATACGCTCGTATAAAAACAATCAAGGGTAGTAAGCGAGTAGTTGACAGAGTCAAAAGATGGATAAATAAATTGATCTATCTGGAAACTAAAATCACTCGTGGGATTGACATAGTGCTAGACACTACAATACATCTAATCCCATCTTAACTTTAATGTACATCTATTTAATACTCGTATGCAGATGGTTTATCTTTAGTACTTACCTAGAATACATTAAAGAGGAAAAATGTATTTGTAAAATCTCAGCGAATGAATTTTAAAATACATTTTTCCTCTTTAATGTCTCACATTAACTCGGCGCCCAAATACTGTGAAACTTCGATCAAATTTAGACGAAAGTTTTTATTTATCTACCTAGAATACGCTTAAAGAAGCTGTTTTTAACTATGTTTTTACCTTTCATTTTTCATAGAAGTCAATGTTTGATCTTATGTTATACATATTGATTCCAGGCATTCCTTATGCAGACACAGTTCATTCAACGGTTTAAAATATAGACAAAACTCGCGAAATACTGAAACCCCACCTTATTTAGAAGATGATGCTGATCTTTTCGAGGTTGATGAAACAAGAGCTGCTCCGAAATTAATGGATGCTCCAAGCAGTTCCAATCCTTCTAAAGGTCCTATTAGTTGGCTATCAGATTTCCTGGAAAAATCACTATTTTGGTGAATTTAGTACAATATTTCCTGTTTCATAGATTTTATATTTATGTCAGCTACTGTATTTAGAAATAGAAATACAAACTTCCTATAACTTATATTTCCTGTAATAGATCTACAATGCCAATTGTCGCTTGATCTCACGAATTACTGCGACTTCATATTGCCAAGATCCCAACCGGACTCTTGATTACCATAATCTGCGACAATAATAAATGACTGGATATTTACATTTGGTGTAAATTACTAGGAATTTTTCTTACTAATCACCAGCTACAGATTTTTGTACTTGGCTTTGAGCTACACTTTTAGGATTGAGGGTCAGAATGAGTAGTATCACTAGTCACATGAAGTGTATGAACAGAATAGTTTTCCTGAATTTAGTACCCAGATGATAAAAGTGAAATAAATTTCAAAGTTGGCAATTTATTAGGCAAAGAAAGAAATACTTCACTATGTATACTGATAACAAACTCAATTAATAATGAACTAAAGAGGTCATAGGTCCGAACGAACTTTAAATCCAGGACCTTTAGGTTCTGTATTCAGTGATGTCAAACCACCTTTCGGTTCGGATGCAAAACGTCCACCTTGTCCGCTTCTAAAATGAAGATAAGTTAGGAAAAATTCAAGTATCCATTTGATTATAAATTTAAGCATGATAGTCAGATCGTTTATGTTAGGTTAATCTGCGAATATTAAAATTATCATACACAAAGACCCTGGCTTCAGTACAAATCTGTCATGTATAGAAATGGATGTATATAGACGTATTCAAAAAGGGGGTAATTAGATCTCATCTTACTGTCGACTACTTTCCATTTAGTTCAATTAGACGATCAATAAAGAAAGAACAACAATAACTTGAAGTATATAGAAACCAATTTCACTAGCATTTTGAAGCGAATACAGAGATGATAATAAGTACTATTTTACATGGATTTTGAATCATGCAACCAAAATAGTAAGACAGGTATAATTTGGAGTCTTTAGTGTTGGATTTATTTATTTTTAACATATAGATATTGGTAAAAGGAGGCACCAAATACATATGCGCCACACAAATCTCATTTAATTTATGAGGGCTGTGATACTGCTCGGGTGCCCAAACCGAAGCAGGTGGTTTTCTTAGGGGGCCACACCCCGAGCCTTCGACCTGAACGTCTGACCCACAAGGCAGTGGAGCATCGTAAGGAGATGCAGTCCCATGGTAGCCGGTGACCAAAGATCGGTTCATACGCCATTCGTCCCCTCAGGATACTGGAGCCCATGTGCACCATTGGTTTGGGGTCCGGTTAAAGCGCCGGACATTCGCTTCCCGTCCTCTCATTTTCGTAAACAACACCTGTGCCACGTGAAGGCAGTGAGTAGGACTTCCCTGGCAGAGGCTATATACGCGTGACCATGTGAGAGCATTTGGAGAGGGAGAGCGGACTCTCCCCACTCTCGGGCGTACCAGGGCAATTGGGGGCGAGGAAGGCAATAAAGGATTACAAATTTAACACGACTTTGATAGTGTGACTTATGTGAAAGAAATCAGTAATTCTCAGACAGAAAATCAAAGTAGTGATTAAATAATAAACGTCCATAAAATATAATTTAAAACTTACTGCGGACCAGGTTTTGGCTTTTTCCCAGCTTTTATTTCCTCAAGGATACGAATTGTATCCTCTGCTGTTAAATCCTCCTACAAGATAATATATAAGAGAGTGGGCTACAATTAGAAGTCCATTTTAAATAATTTCGAAATCATACACAAAAGAAAGATTATCTCACAAATTAGTAGACTGACTTTGCCAGTGAATAACAAATGTTCAAATATTTACGAGACCACTAGTGTACTCAAAGTCTTGCTAATGGCTTGACAAGCATCAAAACAAGATATAATATTTCCTCAACAGTACCTTGAACAATTAGAAATGAAATTTTATGTATGAATAGAACTCCGACTTGTTATCAACTATGTGGACTTACGGTTTTGTGTTAATAAGAGAATTTTTAAAGATGAGCGTAGACCACAAAGTAATCTACTCGACACAGCTAGTGCTAACCCTAATTTTTTAACATTAGTTGTTCAAATTTATATATTCTAGAGGTCGACGATTCAGTATTGTTGACTTAACTGATGCCACAAAAATTTAACTCCGTTATCTAAAATACTTGATTTTTAAAGGAAACCAGATGAATTATACATAATTATTTTTTTTCTTAACAATAGCCTTCGATATTGCAAAAATCTGCCTTGAAAAACGACATTAAAAACTTACATAATAATCATCATTAATTTGCATCATGGGCGCATTTACACAAGCTCCAAGGCATTCCACTTCTGTCAGTGTAAACATTTTATCAGGTGTGGTCTGACCCGGTTCAATACCTATAAAACCGAGAAAAATATTAGTTTAAGTGTAAAAGTACAGATTACAATTGAGTATTGTGCACTATAATTTAAAAGCGATCCGGTTTTTCTTTGGGAAACTAACTTGCTTATTGAGGCTTGATTGTAATGTGCATGTACTGTCGGTTTACTAAACAAAAGCATTTCAGAAAAATACGTAGATGAGGTAAATCGAATGTTGATTCCTGTTGTCGATATTATAATTCACGGTAGGAGTCCAGTACAAATGTTAAACTGGACTTAAAGGAGTACAAAAGGACAACTACATAAGTGCTTATATAAGTCAACGTTCATAATCCACATCATAAACAATTCCAATAGATTGACAATACCCCATTTACCAAAGAACAAGTGTTTTATAAACACCCTACCTTCGAATTCTGACGGTATAGTATGTTATTAGGATTCCTATACTTGTTTAACTGTTATCAAAAAATACATCCTTTGAAATGGACTGATTTCCCAAGAAATAGGTAACAATCTTAAGCACAATTTACACGCCAATGTTGGTAGGAACGATATATTAAAGAATTTATAGGTAAATGTTACGAAATATAATGACGACATACCAAGTTTTTTCTTGAGTGCGTTTAAAATAACTTCTGACCCCACACCTCCTAGCATACAAGGGGTTGTGGTACATATTTGAATGTGATACTTTCCGACTGGTTCCCTGAAAATGAGGAAGAAAACTCGTCAACATATTTCTAAACTACATTACTTAGTGTGCAACAAGTCTATTTTGAGTTTAGATCAGTCAGTCACAAAAAATTTGGGACCTGGCACATATCGGTATTGATTTATGTTTCCATGCCACATCAGTACAGTGAGATGAAATAATGACACGTCAGAGTTGTAAAATTAGCAACAGTATAAGCAGTAGTATGTAGGTTTCATGTCACATTGCCACAGATAAGCACGTTAAATTACCGAGCAATACAGGTAAACTAGTGTTCCTAGATGAAGTACTAAGTGAATATTTTGACACTGAGTGAATCGGGAACACACAAAACAATGGGAATTCATTGTAAAACGTCAAGTAATATTTGTGGAAGGGGTGTGGTTGTGGCTTTACTATGTTGATTATCGAGTTACACATTCTTACAGACTTCCTTCTAGTCTTTGAAGATTTAAGCACGGGTTTAATTGCATTAATTTATTATATACAGCGTCGTCAAGAGGTAAAGTGTAAGATATACAGAAAAGTATGTCTTGAAAATTTTACAGGTTAGGATGTGGGTAGTGTTTCACAGTCATATTAGAATTATTGGAGCAAATCTGATACTTTGATTAGAGTCTACAATAAGATCGCTATAAAAGAGCGGCTTGAAAAGCTAGAACCCTTTACTCTGTCCTATCGCACATTAAGAGGTGATCTGATTTTGATGTGTAGAATACTAAGAAATGATTTCAGACCTAACGAATCCTCTCTTTTTCCACTAGATCGGGACATTTCAGAGAACTTAGCATGTGAATAGAAAAGCCAAGGACGAACAAAATACCCGTGGGATACAGGTTTTACACCGTCATCAATTCTTGGAACTTGTGCACACCTTTAATCGACTCATCCAAAGGAAGAGTAGATACTCACAGAAGCATACTAGAGAAGGAATAACATAGGACGTAGGTCTTCTGTCCTTACTACACAAATCTGAATAATATTTGATCCCACTGCTAACCTGTTAAACATGGTATAGAATGTGGCAACTTCATAAACCCTCATTTGGGGGACATTAAGAATCTCTGCCACTTTGTTCATAGCGGATATTGGCAGCCATCCTAAATAAAGTTGTTACTAATTCAATTCGGTCATTAATACCGTGTTGTCGCTGAGCTAAATCCAAAGCAGGAATTATAGCAGCAGCCTTGTGAGCAGGTGGGTAGTTTGATATTATCACATCCAGTCTCTTTTTGTTTTCTGCAGAAAATTCGAAGGTTGTATTAGAATTGTTTTCAGGGGTTTCTCTGTGCTAAGATCGGAATACACAAAAATAAAGTACAACTCACTACAAAGAGGTGTGATGATTGACGTCCGAAGTTTCTAAAAAGACTCCCATCTGACCTACACAATAACTGTGACAATAAAACACATTAAATATAGCTACCTTGAGTGGTACGGCGCCAAAAGTTCGTAAGGCCATAACCCGACCTTGTTAGTGATAAGAGATAGCGTACACTTTGAACGGTCTCTTGACCTTCAAATATATTAGAATAAAGTATCTTCTCGTAAACTTCTGATTGCATGTATAAGACTACTAATTAGGAATGAGAATAAAAGTCACTTACTTTTTGAATGAAAATGGATGATACAAAACTTAGTGTATTCAATCAGCATTTAAATGCTGGAATTTTAAATGATTTCTACGTCCCTGGGAATTTCACTCTCACTTTGGAGAGGACAGGAGGCTGGGTGGCTTGTGTTAGTCCCAGAAATGATGGTCCCTCAGTTGACTCAATTTTTCGAAGGCGTCGACAAATGAAGATTCAATCATTTATTGAAGTATGAATTCCATTCGTTGATGATTCGATGGGAAAGTCGATAGTCAACTGACAAGTAATTTGTTCCGAGCTTGTGAGTATTTTTAGTGTTCTCACGCATTTTCTGTTTTGGATGACAAAAAGGATGAGAGCATATCAAATGCAAATTTATCATTAAGCAATTAAAATCTGTGATCAGGTCGCCTCTGGTTCTTCTATATGACCATGGAATTAGGTTGAGTTTAGCCAGTCAAACATCATGCGAAAACTTAGCTAACCCTAGAATCGGTTTAGCTGCAATACTTTGAATATTTTCCGACACTGTTTACAAAGTCAAAAAGGTTCTAGCATCGACAAGGATTAAAGGCCCTAGGTATTGATCATAAGGCTCTGAAACTTTTGATCGCTATCGCGCGGTAATGTGCAATGGTTTTTAAGTCTTGGCTAATGATGGCTCCTGGGTAATTTTGTATCTGAACAACATGTGATTCAGTGTTCTTCACCGCGTATATATATTTGTGCCTTGATGACCAGTATGCTTCACAATTCACATGGAAGCATGTTTCTGCAACTGTCAAATTTGAGACAAGTCAGACAATTTCTCCAGGTCATTTTAAAGCCCTAAACCAACACCCTAATTTTTTATAGCTCTCCATATCTCGATAACAAACCAAGTAAGATAAAGCTTTTATTTATTACATAATTTCGAAATTTGTGTTATCGTTTATTATCTTTACCACAGACGTCGACACAAGGACGACAGCATTTATGATTTCACAAGAAGTATTCAAGGGGCTGATACTATATTCTGGCCTCTGAACAGACCACTCTATTCATTCTTCTCCATTCACATTTTTATCCTGTCACTTATTCGCTTTTTATCCCTGACATTTTGTGATGTTTGAATGAACCAATGTTTCCTTTATACGTGTTGAATGCTTGATTTCGAATTCTAAATACAATACATTGCTTAGTGCTTGTGTATTACTTCTTGATTCAATTGCGTTATTTCTGGGATTCTTAGTACATACTATAATTCAATTACTCCTAATTATCACATTGGCGTCGCCACTGAGCCTGCGATAGAACAGCTAGATATTCATTCGGATTTTGATGCTTATGAGGATTACTTTGAAAGGTTCGAAATATGGGCTATGACCAAGGAAGATGATGAGGATGTTAATAGTGTAGCCTATTTCCTCACATTCATCGGAAAAGAAGCAGGTAGCTTATTAAAAATTCTGGCTTTACCGAAAAGGCCCATTTCGCTTCCTTATGCAACTCTCAAGGAATTACTGTTAGATTATGTTAAGTACACAAATTCCGAATGTGTTAAAGGAGGAAGATTTCGTAAAATGATTCATGAGGATATAAACAATTCCACTACATTGCGTCATCCCAACCCAGTGCATACTCAAGGTTATGTAGATAATTCATTGAGGAGTTGCAATGCAATTCACGAAAATGGGCACAAGTTTGGTCAATGTTTGTCCTCTGGCAAGTTCCACTCTTTTAATTAATGTAAATTTTATAATTATAAGTGCTTTAAATGTGGTGATGTTGGACATATTCAGTCAGTTTGTGATGTTACTGTTCATCTTGCTGCAACCAATATTAAGTCTTGTAATTCTGATTATATTAAGTTGAGTATTTATAATGATCATTCATCTTTATCAATGATTTCAAAAGACAATTTAGAGTCGTATAGCAGTTCAGAGTTAAATGAAACTCAGAATCCTTCCAAGACAACAACTCCTAATCAATCAACCTATCAGATTTCTCATGTTATTGTACCAGATATGATTTTTCCTAATGATTCACATATTTCTAATGAAAATTTTTGTACAAATCTGGTGAAGATATTTTGGATGAACCTAATCATGATCGAAAAACTGGTGTACTTTTAATTGATGCTGATTTTTCTAATGATCCTTTATTCTGCAATCATATCCTTAATAAATTTGAGGAAACTATTTCAGAAGAATCAAATCTTGATGTCATATCAAATATTATTTGTCCTCATGATGCATTTGTTTCTTGTGAGAAACTTGTTCGATGCGAAGCACGAGTATTAAATGAGTTAGAGTTTGATTACAATTCAGATAATTCCATATCAATTGTTGTTTGTCCTTATCATAAATTCACTTCCAATGTTTACTCTAGTCAAATTGAGAAAGATGTTTCGAATGAAGCCACATTATTCATAACTTGGGGATATGAAGATCCGACATTATTTCGTGGGGGAGGATAGTCTATGGTTCATATCCTAGGTAGTAGTTTCAGTATTCAACCGGCATGGTGATTGTTCACAATCCCAGAAATCAAGTGAGTCTGTTCCGATTTCGGTTGTTAATTCTAATACTAATGAGTGCATCCTAGATAATACAGAGTCTTTATCCAATTATGATAATTAGAAGTAATTGAATTATAGTATGAACTAATAATCCCAGGGATAACGCAATGGAATCAAGAAGTACTACACAAACAATAACGAATTTAATGTATTTAGAATTCGAAATCAAACATTCAACAAGTACAAAGGAGTCATTAGTTCATTCAAACACCACATCCGCCACAGCTTAAATTAGAGTCTGAGTGTCTGTAATCAATTGTACGTCTTCTCCTCAAGTTCATGCTGTGTCTGTCCGACAATGTATTGGATAAAGACTCTGTATTATCTAGAATGCACTCAGTAGTATTAGAATTAACAACTGAAATCGGAACAGACTCACCTGGTTGCTGCAATTGTATTTGATCAACATGTCGATTGTGTGTACTTAAGTCATTGATATCTAGAAGTCGCACCATAGATTTCCCGACATTCTTCAGAACGATCCCCGTGGATGGTCGAAGATCATTGCCACGATAATACGTAACTTCTGCAGACTCCAAACATCTCATATTCGACCGAAGAGTTCTTCCTTTTAATAGTTTTGATGGAGTCTCTTTCGTCACCGAATGTCTGACATTTCTATATTGCAGTAGAAAGGTATCTACTCCCCTCTCCAGCTCATTAAATGTTGAGGCAGCAATAGAATCAATGGCAGTTTTTAACGTCCTGACAAAATTTTCTGCCTGACCATTGGAACAAGGATGTCTGGGAGCAGTAAACAGATGTTTGCACCCTATACCATTTAACCAGGTAGTGACTGCATCTGCAGCAAAATGAGAGCCGTTATCAGTTACTAACACCATTGGAACCCCTTCTCGACTAAACACCTTTCTTAACGCTTGAATTGTGAAGTCAGAATTTGGTGAAGTTGTGAAGAAAACTTCAGGCCACTTTGAAAAAGAATCAATAACTACAAGCGCATAGTATTTTCCAAGAAACGGACCACAATAGTCTGCATGAATTCTCTGCCAGGCCTCAGACGACACTGGCCATGGAGTCCACTTCGAATGCTGATTTTTCAGCTTATGACACTTTTCACAATTGTTTGCTGTACGACCAATATCTGCATTTATCTCTGGCCACCAACATGTGAGCCTCGCCAATTACTTCATTTTTTCAACACCTAAATGTCCACTATGAAGTTCTTCTAGGACAGATTTACGCAATGAAGAAGGAATAACAACACTATCATTTAAACACAAAATACCATCAGGAGTAGTAGATAGCTCATCCCGCTTTGAAAAATAGATAGGAAATCTACGTTTCAAATTAGCATTCCAACCTTTCCGTATAGCATTAATTATACATCCAAAGTATTTACGAGTTTCTCTAATGAGATCTGGAAGTTTCACTGGTAAAGGTTGCACTAACAAACAGTCTGAAGTATTTACAGGTTTATCTTGTAATGACTGTCGAGAAATGTAGTCAACATGTTGAATTTGTTTGGCACTCCTATGCTGAACCGTATAGTCATAGGCACTCAAAGCAATACTCCATCGTTGAACCATAGCAGCTGAGGAACGTGCTAAGGATTTTTCAGGATGATAAATAAATTTTAAAGCCTCATGATCAGTAACAATAGTGAATTTCTTTCCGAATAAGTATTTATGGAGTCTTTTAACAGCCCAATACACAGCTAATGCTTCTCGCTGAGTCTGTGAATAACCTTGTTCAGTAACAGTAAGTTTGCGTGAAACACAAATAACTGGTCTACCCTCCTGTTTCAAAACTGCGCCAATACCCACAGGTGATGCATCAGTGATAAGTACAGACTGTACACTAGGGGAGTAAGTTCGAAGAACAGCATCACTTTGAAGGAACTTTAGTAGACTACGTAAGCATGACTCTTGTTCCTCACCCCATTTAAATGAATTGGATGTCAAAATATTAAATAAACAATTTGCACGACAAGAAAAATTAGGAATAAAACGGGAATAGTATTGAAGAGCACCCACTAGTGAACGTAGTTCCGTAAGGTTTTTCGGAGACGGTGCATTTGTCAGTGGAGCTAGTCGTTTCATATCTGGTCTAAAACCATTACCATCAACTAGGTATCCAAGACATTCGAAATTAGATACACAAAATGAACACTTATTTGGATTCACTGTAATATTCTTCTCAATTAAACGACGCAATAAAGCAATAAGTCTCTGGTTATGAACTACCTTATCAGAACCATGGACAATGAGGTCATCTTGATAAACTTCAACGCCTTCAAGATCACTAACTACATTATTCATGACTTCCTGAAATATAGCTGGAGAACAACTTAGACCAAATGGAAGGAAATTGTATTTGAACAGACCAAAAGGAGTATTAATTGTCGTCAAAAGAGATGAAGATTGATCTAAAGGGATTTGGAGATAAGCATCTTTTAGGTCAACTCTCGAGAACACTTTAGAACCATGAAGTCGATTTAGAATATCTTCAGCCTCTACCGTCGTGCACGTTTGCTTCAACAAACGGGAATTCAGTGTTAATCTATAATCACCACATATTCTAGGGGTTTTGCCATCCGACTTCAGTAGCGTAACAATAGGAGTACCCCATGCTGAGGACTGGATCGGTTCAATTATGCCTTTCGCACACAAATCGTTTAATGTTTTATGTACTGCCTCTCGAAGACCATAAGGAATTATTCGTCTTTTAAGAAATACTGGTTCACCCTGTACTTGAAGTTTAATAGGCTGAATCTTCATACCTCCACTGCACTTAGCACACGTGGCTATCGAATCTTTAGGTAATGCACCATTTTTTCTCTAGAAACTAGGAAAGACAGCTCCACTTTAAGCCTTTTCAAATTCCTTAAGCCCAGTATTGACAGTCCTGTTTCGCTAACTAAAAATTCACAAGGTATGTACTAAGAATTATCATCTCTTATTAGCAACTCACAACATCCTCGTATAGGCAGTCTGTGTCCAGTAATCCCCAATATTGATACCTCAGTGGGTCGTACCACAACATTAGGATCTAAAGATTTCAAGTTCTTGAATGAAATAATGGACTCTATACTGCCTGTGTCCACAATAAAGTCATGACATGAACCAAGAGATGTATATAATCGCTTTTGAATATGAGCATTACCTTTCGAAACAGTAGACAAAGATAAATGATCATTAGGAACAGCTGAATCACTGGAATCTAAATTACAAGATTTAGTACTACTTGAGGCAAAATGAACAGTAGCTTTGCATACTGTTTGAATGTGTCCTATCCTACCACATCTAAAACATTTAGCATTACGAAATGCACATGAATTACGAGAATGAAGTTTTCCACATGATAAACATTTGCCAAACTTGGTCTCACCTTTGTGATTTCTTTTGTAATCCCTTGTTGAGATATCTTTCATATTTACACGTGAATAGGAACCACTGTTAAACGAACGCAATTTTGATTGACCCTGAGATTGTATTTCATCATGACGACTAAGCAAAGTATTAGAAATATTCATCGACTGGATATCAAGTTCATTCACTGCCTCGTAGTTAATACACGCAGTTCTAGCATCTTGAAAGGAACAGTTCGGCATTCTTAACAGCTCTCTTTCCAAACCCGGCAAGTTAATTAATGCAATTAATCGATCTCTCATTTGCACATGAAGTTGATCACCAAAATTACATTTGGCAGCTTGTTTCTGCAATTCAAGAATGAATTCCTTAACCTTTTGGTCATTTCGACGAGTCATCTTATGAAATTTTGCCCTTTCACGGCATTCAAAACTAGTGCACTTTACATGATTTAATAATAACTCCTCAAAAGTTGCATAAGGAAGTGAGATAGGTTTTTCTGGATATGCCAAAGTTTTCAATAAGCTGTATGCTTCTTTTCCGATGAATGTCAGGAAATAAGCCACAATTTTATCACCTTTAACATCCTTCTTGGTCATGCTCCAAATTTCAAACCTTTCCAAATAATCCTCAAAAGCTTCAGAAGTTGAATGAATATCTAACTGTTCCATCGCAGGCTCCATCGCGACGCCAATATGATAATTAGAAGTAATTGAATTATAGTATGAACTAATAATCCCAGGGATAACGCAATTGAATCAAGAAGTACTACACAAGCACCAACGAATGTACTGTATTTAGAATTCGAAATCAAACATTCAACAAGTACAAAGGAGTCATTAGTTCATTCAAACACCACACCAATACACTGTTGGACAGACACATGATGAACTTAAGAAGAAGATGTGCAATCAATTACAGACACCTGGACTCCAATTTAAGCTGTGGAGGATGTGGTGTTTGAATGAACCAATGATTCCTTTGTACTCGTTGAATGCTTGATTTCGAATTTCAAATACAGTACATTCGTTCATGCTTATCTAGTAGTTCTTCATTCAATTGCGTTATTTCGGGGATTCTTAGTTAGTACTATAATCCAAATGCTCCTAATTATCATATAAAGTTTAATACAAATCCGAATCAATAACTTGTGTGACTTCCAACATCCAATATCGTTGTCATGAGACTGCATAAACTAGTTGATTTCTTTGAGCTCGCTTCTTTTTGGCTTCATTTGTATTGTTATCTGACTCATTGGTTTGTGTGATATGATACAAATATTGGCGAGAATTACTTAGGTTTGAATCATCAAGTAACCAGTGAGTTAATAATATCAAACAGATGAGGTATTTGAAGATTTTATCTCAAACAGGCATAGCAGGCAACAATACTCGAAAAAAATGGAACAGGACATGATGGTGTTTGTATGAACTAATGATTACTTTGTACTTGATGACTGACTGATTTTGAATTCCAAATGCAATACGTTCGTTTGTGCTCATCTACTTCTGTCTGGCTGAATTCGTACCGTTTCGTGAATTCCTATTTCTTACAATAATTTGGATACTTCTATTCATCATGGTCACCTAATGTCTTGAACCACTGACAAAGGTTATCGCGTAGTCTGTAGCAATGCAATCTACATATATACTCAATGACTTTATGGTTTGAAAGCCCCTAAATATTTCCACTGTAACATCAATGCCAGTATACATTGCGCGTGACTGTGGGTGGCGAATGACGATACGAGATACACTTGAGCAATAGTAGTTTATGAAGATTTTCATGTTCGTCGGTCGACTTCGCCACATTTGATAAATATTATCCTCAACCTCAGAATCCCTCTGCTGGTTGTTTCATAATACGTGAGAAATATTTCTGACTTTTCGACACTGTTGTTAACTGTCCCTAAATCGATTTTTCTACACATACACGCACAATCTCACTTGGACGTGATGAATAAAAAATCTGGAAGCAGACGGTAAAAATTTGTATGAATTAGCATAGTTTTTTAAATAAGAAACATTTTTGAAAACTACGTATATTTAGTAAACTCGGCTTGAAATGCTAACCTATTTATTTACCAGACTGCGGGTGACTATAACCATATCTGTCAGCCACAATGTAGACGTCTGACTAATATCCTAACGTTGATATATTTAAAAACTGTAAGTAAATTTTCTTTGAACAAATGATTTTCCATACATGAACCATTCCCCTAAATCATGCCGGCTGCGTAAAAAATTTAATCTCCCTGAGAAAGTAGTGATAAACATCAGAAGTATGTACCAAGTTAGACCGGTTAATATTTGAATGAAAAATAGACAATTTTACGAAAACTAAAAAATTCGACGTAAATTTAGGCGGAAAGTAAATCATTGGAGTACACTTGTGCCGAGCGAAAATAGATCATTTGGCATATATTTGTCTGAAAAAAAGACTGCTTAGTGTGAGGTTTTGCTTATTTCGAATCAGATGTGACTTAGGAGATTGTCGACTGAAAATCTATATACTCAAAAGCTTCCATGCTCAAGTTATGAGGAAGTTTCTGAGAAGTACGAATTCGCTCGCTAGAATGTCTGCGTCCGAAAAAGATTGAAGTGTGGGTAACTTCTGGGAACTATTTATCGATTGTTATTAAATATATATTCTTATTGTACAGCCATTAAGCGACTAGATTATAAATATTTATATTTCTCTCATTATAAGCTTTTATTTGATCTATTAGCTACTACTACATTATTAACTATTCTTAAGCTATTCACAGTCACTTTTGACTTGATCTTGTATACTACTATTTATCATTTAATGATGTGGTGCGGTCTGGTCTGCTTGTATATAAACCGAATACGTCTGAAATACATAATTCATATAGCTTTTATTTAATGAAAAGTTTTGCTAACTAAAACTACTTAATCAGTTTAGTTGTCTCATCATCAGATCATAGTCTACTGGAACACAGAACATCTCTCGACTAACAACGTTGAGATAAATATTATATCTTGCTTGACCGTTATCCTATCGAGACTGTACCGCTTTTACAGAGGCCAAACAACATTAAGGAGTAAGCTCCCTCAAGTGATAGTTATCCTGAGTGACGAAGATGTAGCGAAATAAATTCCTTTTATGTCTCAGAGACTAGCAATATACGATCCTCAAACAGCAGAGTTCAACACGATAAACCATGATCTGTAACAGATACTGCAAGAAAAACATCAGAGAGCACTGGAAAACCTTGTAGCGGTAAATAAATCCCCAAAATAAATATCTCTGTAAGTCTTCGACATTTGATGCTTACCACATTGGTTTTAATGGACTCACCTAGCTAATGCGCTCGGTCATGAATCTGCACCACATCACGAGTGAGTACGCCGTGCTCCACTTTCCCTACAACTGCTAGTCAGCTTAGATTCATCACTTCGTGATGATCGATATTTTATCAAATTTATCTCCGAGCCTCTTCTCTTCTGACCACTATGTTGGCACGCTTTGATTATAGGAAGTGTTACTGGTTAAGGCATTGTCAAACTGTGATAACATGCGGCATCTTTAACATAATCACAACGTTCCTCGAGGCAACCTTCAAATGTCACACATTTGAGAGTGAAAACCAGGATATTCTCCCAGTTTTTCTCGCTAAGAGTTTCTCACGTTTGGAATGTTGCTTCAACAAGATGAAGTGAACACAGCCCTGTCAATGTATAGCTTTAAAAGAGACTTGATAGACAGTTACTCATTCACGGGTTACCGATTCTCACTTGGACTGACTGCGTCTGATGCATGTCCTGTAAATTATTACCATTATCATTGCCTCATATCAGTAACCACTTACTATGTATTTTATTATAACCTCCATTTCCCTTCTTGTTTTTGTCAGCCACATCTTATTTGTTATTCTTGAATCAATCATCCTCTCTTAGCACGCTAATTAACACTATTATTTTTACATTGCAAACGACCAACGTTCTGCTCGGTATGTGAGAGCTAGTGATGTTCAGGATCCCAACCATCCTAAAAAAACGCATTCACAAAATCTTAAAGTTACACAAAACCACAAAAAAGGTCGAAATATTCCTATAGATGTAATTTTCATAGACCCATGTAAAGCCTTTGATAAGGTGGCGATGCGATTAAATAACTATGATTAATTGTATTACTCTGAAACTGTAAAGAAGTAATACAAGCCATCGTAAAGAAATCAATCAGTTTTAATACGATCTCAAGAAAATGATATTGGATATCGGACTCTTCGAGTCCTTGAGCCGTATTTTAAGGTCATACACATGGTTTTCTGTCTCTGCAATCTGAAGTATAGACGGTAGCCCAAACCATTGTTAATGTATGGTATAGAAGCACTAGAAGAGGTAAAAAAGTTGGCTGAGGATGATTGTAAGTATGTTGCCCTAATAAATGTAGGTTACTGAGTTATCCATTTATAAACCAATTTCCTTCATTTTAGGACAAAACTACACTACAGGGACTTGTTTTACTACTTTCGAACAAAAATAACTCGATCATTTCATTAGTGCTGCAAGTATATTTAAAACTTCAGACTTCTGATTTTAGACGTTAAAAATTATATCTGGCCGACCAGGTGGCATTGATGCTTTGCAATCATTATTGGGATTAAGTGAACAGCTAAATGAACTGATAAAATCCACTGAATCTAGTGGAAACGAAGCCTCTCAGTGCTTCTCTACGAACGCTGAGGAACTTTTATCTTTGCTTGACTGCTCCAATAGACAAGCTCCTCCCAGACCCATAAAAACCGATCCAGAAAAATCACACCCCACATTCAGACCGAAGAATGTAGTTTTACAGCTCAGAGGAATAACAGGCGAGGTAACTTTCCATGAATGCGTAACCTCAGGTTCTTCACCCACCTTATGCAAGTTTCGTAACCATACTTGTTTGCTAGGGCTTCCTAATTTATTGTCATTGTCTAGATCAGACAGCATAACAGTTGGACGCTTATAAGTACGCAGCATTGGCGTACGGGACTCTTTGTCAAACAATTTTATTTGTAAAATGACTCCACATAATATTTATTTATTTAGACCTAAGCATAGTCATAAAGTCTTGTATCTTCTAAGTAGCTTCTCGTTACAAACTGTCTTATTAAAGCCAGATGAAAGGCTTCTGTTAATAAATATGTCTTCAGATTTAAAAAGGGAATAAATTCCAAACTATAGGTTCCTGTTTGCTCCGGTACGAGTCTGGATAATAAAATACGTCGGGAAAGCGTTAGTGTAACTCAATAACTGGCCATATCCTTATATCTGGCACTGGGACACAATTATCTGAAAGTAGTTGCCAACTGTACAACTGTAATTCAAACCCATTACCTAAGAGACGGATATTTGCGTTATTTGGTCACGACCTTAAGGATTGAAAAGAATCAATGTAACTAAATTCGAAGAAGAATGTCATTCAGTAGATTTACTGGTTTTAGGTTCATAAAAGTCCATTGTTGTTGGTTAATGTCAACAAAATAACTAATCAGTTGTGCAAGTCCAGGATTTTCCCAAAATCAATCGAAGTCGCGTAAACAGTTCGTTTTTCATATGCTTAGTCTTAGTAATATGTGATTCCCATTTTCCCTATCTTCACTCTTTCAGCTTTTCTCTAAATTTTGTCCTCTACAATTGTTCATATAATCCTATATTTTAGCTGTTTCACCTCTTGAGCAACTTTGTTCTGTATGATTGTTTTCAATTACCTTGTTTGTATTTATTTGTCATCACAATCAGGAAAAATTTGGAACAGATGAGGGGGAATTATGAGGCAGTTAGCATGAGCTAGTTTTAACAAGCGGGCTTTACTTAAAACCTTCAGCACGTGAATATCGGTAATGTCTTATTTCATACTATAATTCACTTACTCTTAATTATCATACTTTTAGATGATCTTACTTACTTTTGTTACTCCTCGGTGAGAAACACCCTAATGTACACAGTCGACCAAATAATATGAAAGTCGATAAACAGTGAAAATGACTTGCCATGGCTTTTAAACTAATTGAAAGCGGTATCACTTCTAACCACAAGATCCTCGAGGCTGAACATAAGATAACTGAAAATATTTATATTCAACATTTAACAGCATGAAGGTCAAAAACGGTGAACGCAAGAACAGTTGCTCAGCATGGCATGGCTCGGCCTTGCAGATGAGGTCATTCTGTGCGACTTATCCTTATTCATATCAAGTATATTATTCTATCCTCAGAGGTGCTATATATCATATTGCCGATTGTCATGATACGAGAAGTCAGGATAGATGATGGCATGAATTTTGCATGAGATCTTATAGATTAAGTGGTCATATTATGACAAATTTGAAATTTCGGGATCGATTCTATCATTATAGTAGGAAAGACTAGGGTAGAATTACCGAACAACGTGGACAACGTGTTAAATTTTAGTCTCTCAACAAACCGTACTAAGAATATTTGACCATACAAGAAGCAAATAGTTTACATTCTCCACAACGATCCTCTCCGTATGGTCCCCATAATGTCCGATTTAGAATTACAAACCAATCGGAACAGGACTCCGACTTAAACTACATTGAGGATGCAGCAAAAATAGATGTGGACTATAAAATTATATGAGAACAGTTTCGTGCAACCGTCCGATATTTTTTATTAACACCTCCGCAGAATGAACACTCAAACCCATTTCGAAGTTCAGAAGATTCTCAGATCCTCTCTCCTCAGAAGACACATAAATCACTTGGACCAAGTACATAGTTGTCCCCATCACACGGCCTTACCGTGTAGTCCTCAATGTCAGTGCTCCCGCTTCATTATAAATCTCCTAGATGAAGTACAGGGACGTGCAACCAGGTGAGTGGTAGGTCTGGAACATAAATTTTACGAGAGCTGATTTCAACACACAGGATTATTCGTGCTGAGCTACAGAGGATTAAGAGGTGGATTGATGATGACATACAACATATTGAATACGCTGAATCACTCCAACGCAAGCATATTATCAGCAAATCATCATTACGCCCATCGAGGTAACCTCAGGAAAATCACACATCAGAGAGTAAAAATATAGATATGCCCTCACTTTTCCCTACATGGAGTTTCTTCCTTTTGGAATGCTGTCCCAACCGAATTGTGAGCACAATCTCATCACAGTGTAGCGGTAAATAGATCCCCAAAATAAATAGCTCTGTAGGTCTTCGACATTGGATGCTGACCACATTAGTTTTGATGGATTCATCTAGCTGAAGGCGCTCGGTCATGCATCCGCACCAGATCACGTGTGGGGACTCCTTGCTCAACATCTATTGCAATCGCTAGCCAGACTAGTTCAGAAGATCCTCGATATATTGATAGCCGATCAAATAAATCTTCGAACTTCCTCGCTTCTGTCTTTTGATTTCGCTAGGTGGGTACGCTTCATGTTACATGTTACTGGTTAAAGAGTTGTCAAACTCCGAATACCTGTGGCATGTACAACAGTACAGCTTTAAGCGAGACTGGATATGAAACGTGCTAATTCATGGATTATCACCTCCCGCTTGGAATAACTGCGCTTGATGAATATTTGACAACTTACCTTGTGAGGGTATTGGTTTTCAACCTCACAATCGTTGAAGTGAAACATACGATGACTGAGACGTTTCATATTCAGTACAAAGCACTATAGAGTAGGGCAAATAAATGGCGAACACATAGATATTTAATCTGTATGACATGGCTTGGCCATGTAAGTGTGGAGGAAGTGTACTTACAGGCACAAAAACCTATTGACATCATCAACTCACGAACTCCCTCCTATCCCTCGTATTTTCATCTCCGTTTTCCTCTTTGTTCTTAAAATTCGGTCTCCTCACACTATCTGCATCACTAATTAACTAAATTACTGATTTACTTACTCAGTTTTTGAGACGATTGCCATCTCATAGTACTTGAATTTTCTCTCTGTTATTTTTCACGTTGCAACCAACCAACCTCTTGCCTGGTAATGTGAAAACCGTCAGTGTCTAGGATCACTACTGCCTGAGAACAATGCACTCACTCCGATTACGAGATACACAAACTCACAAACAGCTACTAAACTGACTTGAAATATTGCAGTCGACTGGTTAGATACCACACACTCAACATTACCAAAGACTTTGAGTTGTATAGAAATATCAAGAAGCGATCGGAAAGGTAACATTTAGTTAAGCTGAGTTCTTTACAAAGCTGTTGGATATTTGGCTCATACAAAAAAATATAAGACAAGCGCGGAAGCCTGCTGGAAAAGGAGCAACACAGGCTCTTGGCTTTCTGTCCTCAAAGCACAAATCTAAATGTAAATCGAATCCGGATACCACAAAAAGAGCGCGCACGATGATCAGATACTGTGTAAGTGGTTTACATTGCAATTATTTATCTTGTAGTTTGTTTTTGCGGCAGGATTCTACTGTGGAGTTTTGTTTCAAAATCAATATCAAGTAGGTCTTTTGAAGGCCTTATCATATTGGTCTAGATTAAAAATATAGCCACGCCAACGGAACTTGGTGAAAGTGTCCTAACAACAGTTAAAGGATTATTAGAACAGAAGAATAAACCTAAATAACTGTACATCTATTGCATCGCAAAATTTCTGTATCAAGAACAGCACAAAGTTATGAATCTTAGCATTACGTTTTTCAGTGTTTTACACTTTTTGCTTTCCCCATGTTACACATTCATTTTACCTAAGAACATTGTAAATATTTCTTCACAAAATGCATTTTTTATTTCCGACTGGCTTGTTAAAACCAAAAAATTGCATGTCATAACTAATCCTTTAGTAGAGGATATCGATTTAGATGGAAATCTTGACGTTTACTTTTCTACAGTAGATGGTGTACTTTACGGAATTTCGAACGTGCTTAAATGTGTTACAGGAAAGTCATGCAGTATTTCCTACGAGAATTGGCCCGTAACTCACTATGGTGAAATCTTCTTTTCGACCCCACTTGCGGTAAGAAAACAGAATATTGCTTATTGTAGCAGGTTTAAAATTCTGTCACTTCTTTAGTCCGTAGCCACATAATAGTGGTGGGCATTTTACTTTCTATTTCTGTTTGGTAAAAATAACTAACACGCTTCATACTAGCTACATAGCTAACATGTGTTAAGATTCGCTGCACCGTATGTGGTCAATTGTATAGTGTTAATGTTGTATCACCAAGTCGAGTGGTTTATAGGGTCCATGTTAGTCGGTTGATATAACAATTTTCTGTTCAACCAGGTGAATAAATCTCGAGCTGATAAAAGCCAATGAAGCTGATATGACTCTCAAAGTTGCTCACTAACAAGTAAATGTCACCAGCTTCCACATGGAAATTTAGAATATCTAACCACTAGAAACACTGACTGTCGTCCTTTGCTAGTAGACCAACCACAATAAGAACTGCAAACATTACCATGCCAACGTTGAACCGCTGTGCAGTAGGTCTAAGAGTTTCAAGCAATTGCTTTTTTTCTGTTACGGCTACAACACCTCACTTAATCACTTGCAGTCACAGGACTTATGTGACGGTTTTTGGAATCACGAGAATACGTCTGTTAGAATGATCAAAGTCAGTCAGTTATAGCGTAGAACCTGGCACATATACATCGGTTTAAAGGAAAAGTCCAGTGTTCCTGAGGTTGATTAATCTTTTCAGATCATTGTCATGCATTCATATTCCATCCACTTTATTCATGTCCTTTGGTGACCCGGTTCTGTACCGTCATCACGCGGAGTTCCGGTAAGTGACCAAACGTACGAGTTTCAGCAAATACATCACTGAGTACGAAATTTTCTCTGCGTTGTATGAACTTATAAAACGTGTGCTTATTAGTACACTAGTCTCCTCATGCTTTGTGAAATTTAGTCTCCATCATGGTATTTACTAACGATAAAGGATTTGGCAGCTACTCATAGGCTTAGTTTAAACTTAGCTGCACGTACTCTGTGATAATATATGGTCATTGAGATCTCGATAATCTATCTACTGGTTGAATGTTGGGTTCATAAATTGGTAATTTCTTAGGACACTATCTGTGCCTTCACTGAAATTAAAACTTCAAAGTATCACACTTTGGTCACTGACTACGCAAAAAGGTTGTAAAAAACCACTTTGGAATACATCTGAAGAAACGTTTGGTTTAACAGTAAAAATTGAGGTATCTAAGCGCGTAAATTGCATGACATATTATTGATTATCCAATAATAAACTTTTAACAAATCAAGGGGCTGTTGTTTTTGTGGAACTGCACCACAGATATGCACATAGTTTCTTTTACAGAAATTAAAGCCACATATAAGGTGAAGAGTAGTGTTAGCATTTAGCTGCGACATTAAAATACGTAGAGCTGAGGTTGAACTTATTGGGAATGTGCGATCCTTAAATAAAACTAAAGGGGAAGGAAATCAATATAGATTGAGATGAATTCCCGTTACAAGAAGTTGTTCAGTGTAGATTCTGTTCATGGACTTGTATGTTCTTACTATGATTTATGCTAGCGAGAAATGCTTAGTTCGTAAATTTTATTTACTGCAATTGGTCTATTTTGAATTAGACTGAGGTCATCATCAGCAGTTTCAATTACTAAATTAGTCTTTTTACTCTGATTAGTGGGTCAAAGAAGAGGATAGAAGAAGTCTCTCACTGTATTCAAGCCTGAGTTACCAAATATTTGTGTAGTGCATGACTGCGTAGGGATGTATAGCCCAGTGGTTGGAACTTAAGTGCTTTACTAATCAAGCTACCGCTTTACCGTTATGCTATACAGAGCATAATTTGAGATGAACTCAGAGTAATCAAATATCATAACGCCAGCGTCTCTAACTGCTATTCTGAATTATACCAGAGGGCTCTAAGTTAAAAATCTGTAGCAGTAGCTCCGATTTACTTTTTATATCGCTGAACCTGTCATGATCGTGAGCTTCCTGTTCCCTGATTGTCTTCATCCCCATTCTTATCATATGCAATATTACCATTCTTAATCCCTTATAATCTTTCCCTATAATCAAAGTTATTCCCAGATCTGTCAAAAATGCACTCTAGCAGTCACAAATAAATCACCTCTTGAAGACATGGTCGTACCGTGAACTTAAATGTATTATTGTATTGAAATGCATATAAATAAAACTCGTAATTTTGTACAGAGCATTTTTCATTTGATACAAATATCCCATAGATACTTATTTATTCAACCAAAGTAGTATAGTTAACTGCAAACAGAATAACTGAGTGTACATGGTTAATTGAAGGCTTACTGTATCTCAATTTTCTGCATCAAGTATGTTCACAATGTGATGCAACAAATTTCTTTTCGTTTTTAAAATTGTTTTTTAAATAAAGGTTGATGTTTACGCTGAGGGTTTGAAGTCAGTACTTTTTACTAGTCATCATGGAGCAGTGTTTACTTATGATTATCTTGGGAATTTATTGTCACATTTTCAAGTAAGTCCTACTTTGTCTCCTGACCGAATCACATAAAATAGTTTATCCATGTTTAGTTATTATACTTAATTGTAGCTGCTACTTTGACGTAAGGGTCTGGGTTGTCTATCGTAGTGATCTTGCTGAGCTATATCTTCTGGGACAGTAGTTCCTTGAGGTCCTATCTTGTTAGACAGGTAAATCAGTTGGGTAACGGTAAGATTAAAAGCAGCAAACTCATGATTCGAGTGCCAAGTCGTACTGTTGAGTGTATCAAAGTGTGACGGTAATGAGGTTTTTCTGTTAGACAACCAGCATCTGGAGCAATGCTGTCTTCTCACAACGGAAGGAAGGAAATCGAACAGTTTGGTCCTCAAAATTGCACACCCCAGCTTACCTCATGAACTTCCTTCTTCGATTTGAGGCATTTTGGAGCTAATACAGTACAAATTTCTGACAGAAAGCCGGTATGTGACCAGTATGAATACTACTAATTTAGTTTCCCTTTCAAGCCCCTCAAGTAGAAATATCCTCCCACAGTTTCAGGCAACCATTAAGTAATATCTGTCCTCATACCTCTAATAGCACTAGGGATCCTCCTTCTCATAATCATATCCCTTCATCACTTCGTAGTATGCCTTATATCCCCATCACCAACCCCTATCATGTTACTTTATCCCCAAACTCCATCAATGCTAACTATTTGAGTCCACGATAGGGAGAGTTCGATTCCGTAAGTCGACGGGTTTTATGTCAGTGTCTGTCATTAAAAAGCTTACCAAAGTGGTACATTAACCTTATACAGGGTTTCTACTCGAACACTATTGTTTGAGTCAGAAGTTACGGCAGACTGTCATCGGAATCAATAACTCTAATTGATAACCATCAGGATGGTCTTCTCAAATTTTATTTAACTTTGTCATGGACGTGCTTTTAGAGATAATATTCATCATCTGAGGTTTTAAGAATTGATCTACCAGGAGATTCACTTGCTAGTTTGTGATACGCAGATGATCTAGTTCTGTTTGATGGAGACGCCGACAAAATAAAGAATATTCCGACCGGCCCCCAAAATGCCCTGGTACGGCCGAGAGTGGGGAGAGTCCGCTCTCCCTCTCGAAATGCTCTCACATGGCCACGCGTACATAGCCCCTGCCAGGGAAGTCCTACTCACTGCCTTCACGTGGCACAGGTGTTGTTTACGAAAATGAGAGGACGAAAAGCGAATGTCCGGCGCTTTAACCAGACCCCAAACCAATGGTGCACATGGGCTCCAGTATCCTGTAGGAACAAATGGCGTATGAACCAATCGTTGGTCACCGGCTACCATGGGACTGCATCTCCTTACGATGCTCCACTGCCTTGTGGATCAGACGTTCAGGTCGAAGGCTCGGGGTGTGGCCCCCTAAGAAAACCACCTGCTTCGGTTTGGGCACCCGAGCAGTATCACAGGCCTCACACAAATCAATTGAGATTCGTGTGGCGCATATGTATTTGGTGTCTCCTTGTACCAATACCTATGTGTTAAAATAAATAAATTCCGACCTATTCAAGCTGTAATCCAAGCATTTTTGGGATGTGTTTTTCCTCCTCAAGATGTGAAATACTGTTCCAGGACTGATCTATGTCAATGCCTGAACTAATGATAGGGCATGAAGTAGTTGAGTATGTCAATCGATTCACTAATCTCATAGAACTCATTAGCCCTGATGGATTGGTGTCTAACAAAGTATGGGCACGGATTCAGAAAGTTCGGTTAGTTTTTGCTAACTTGCATCACTTGTGGCGTAGGAGCTGTATCTGTCTGCCGACTGAAGGATGAGATTACTGTGTGGCATTTCGCTTTATGACTGTAAAATGTGGTCATTAAGAATGGAGGATATTTGTAGGTTACCAGTGTTCGACCATACGTGTCTTCGAAGCATCCTCGTGTACTTTGTGACCATCGAGTTAGCAATGCTGAGGTTATACGCAGAGTAGCAGGTAAGGTAGTGAAACCTTATCGGCTACGGTGATTAGGTGAAGTATGACTTATGCCCACTTACCGACTACCTTGACGCGCGATATTGACTGGTATATAAGTGAGTTGGAAGAAAGCTAGGGGCAGTCAAACCAAGACATAGGATCAGTCCATAAGGACATAGACTGTTGTATTGAACCTTGTAGGTAGGTACATACTAACTGATCGAGATCCGAGTGATTTTCGTGACTAATGGTTATAGAATTTGAATGACATGACCCAGAATCGTTTTTAATGGGTCATGTACATTTACTTCTTGCCTTTCATTAGATCCTTAGTTTCTAAATTGCCTTCTTTTCAATTCCGCTAATCCATTTTGTCTTGAACCGTTTTTTCTCTGACCAATTTCCTTTATTATTGGTACTAACTACTAATCTGGTATTCCCCTTGATCATCTCATCTCTCTGTGATAGTGGATTGTAACAACTTTAAACAACGCCCATATCTGGCATGTTATACACTGCATGTCACTAACTTATCTACACAAATACTGTCTATTTGTAAGTGAAGTTTTCAGGATACTGGCAGATACGATTGTGACTGTGAATATGTTGTGACGAAAATTGTTCTGAAACATGCCTACATTGTCATTACTGTTTTAGCTTTTTCACCTCATGGTATCAAGTATGGCGCTAGTGGTCATGATAATAATACTAACATTAATAATAAACAGCTTATTTACTCAGTACAAGTTTCTACAATCCGATTCAATTCTCATATTCATAATTTAGAACTAATGACTACTACTCATTTCCTAAGATTTAAGTAGATGGAATAGAGTTCAAAGCTGCAATTCAATAGTTAATTGCTTTAATCACTAATTGATGCGTGATACACTAATTTGTTATTCGTTTACTTATTCCTATATAAATGTTGTACCACTTGTCATTCCACTGATGTTTATAGACACTGAAACTGATGAAAAGTTTTACATGGATTCTGTCATGTAAATTTCAATTTATATAGAATCCTTATAATGTTACCATCTCAAATCACTTGTCACAATCTTTAGCATCAAGTAATATCTTAAGTTTTGCTGAAAAACATTGTAAACTCATGCAAATAATAGCGCCACTAAAAAAGGATAGTACTAATCAGTATGTGGTTAAGCGTTCGTGTGCCAGACGGAAGGTCCTGGGTTTGATCCCCGCGTGCGGGACCATGGTTGTGCGCTGTTGAGGAGTCTTATAACAGGAAGTAACAGTCGTCCAGTGCTTTCAGGTTTCCAATAGTGGTTTAGCTTAAATCGACTTGTGAATTATATGAAAGTATTGGTCATTCTTAAGATTTATAGAACTGTGAAGGTATCTGAGATATTTTAGAAGGTAATCCAGTTAAACTCTATGTATCTTTCAGTTACCTTCACCTTGTGAACATGGTTGAACCTGGTAAGATCGAATTTTCCAAGCAACTCATGTCATTTAGTAATATGTACTATACATCTTTGATTCTGACACTGTAGCATTATGATCAATATCAAGTAGATCACGCATAACGATTTAAAGGTTCTAGTTTTCAAATAAGAGTTCTCAAATAAGTTGAAGTTTCATAGTCCAGTTTCACCAAGTTGTGTTTTTCACATTTTATGATTTGAAATATTCACATGTTTGTTTTAATTTTAGTCGATAGATAAATCTCTCATTTCTCCATATTAGTAAACCTACTTTTCTTCGTCTAGATTCCAGATATCATTCTAGATCGAAGTACTTTATCTCGAAGAGATCTTGACAAAAATTTATTTGAATCTATACGTTGGGCATCTACTGACAATCAATTACCAATACATAGTGAAAAGGTTTGTTTTTCATTAATAAATCTACCAAATACACCATTCAACTTATTTACTCTATTCCATTTGAATAAAATGTATTATGGCGGCCATGCTTCTAACTTTTACTGGTCCTGTATCGTGATTACGTAGAGTGATTAGACAAATGAAATTAATAACTAGTGATCACCTACACAATGTCTTCTACCTTTACAGAGCATATTTCACGGATTTAAACTGGTAAAGATCAAACTGATGTAAAAAATATATTTGTTTTTTGATGTACAAATATACATCTTGTCTGTACCACAGCTTTTATAAGTTTGCAAAAACCACCATAACGTTTTGTATCAATGTTAAAATTTCATTATCCACTAACTACTCTCCCATAGATACATTAGCCAACTTGGTCAAATATTTTATTTCAGATAATCTGACTAGGCATTTTAAACACTGAAGTAGCAGTGCCTGTATGCTTATTGTATTAAAGAAACTTAGTTTATTTCTTTTCAACAGTTCTACTTAGTTTTCCTTCAAACAGATTTATTATTTCGTCCCATCATTGTCCTAATAATAACGACTACCTACATACATGAAATTTTTGTCAAAATTCAGAATCAGGATTAATATTCCTCACTTGTGTGGGATTTTCCACAATTCTCAGAAATAAATTTATTTCACTGATCTTAACTAAATCACCTAACTTGTGAGTTGATGTGTCCAACTGATTGACATGGCAAATATATTATCTAAATGCTGACTTATGCGAGTGATACACTTTATGTTAACATCTGACAACCCATAGTATGTGTATTTTAGCGGTTCTACACAGACCTATCTATAGGTCATAGAATTATATCTTTTTGTCCATGATTCGTATGAAGTTGTAATTGAATGGTTTATCATTAATTCTTCTGATCAATAAATCATTATCAATGTAGGTCTTGGGACAAATATATGTCGACTCAAACTTTTTTACAACGGCATGACGACTAAACGAAGCTAACAAGATGTATAGCAGAGGAATCGAGATAATCCAGTGACGATCATAATGAGAAAGACTGGACATTGAGAACGTGGTTCGGAAATACGGAATGAAAAGGCATTCATGAACAAATACTGGAACACAAAGTCTATCAAAAAATAAATAAACAATTTACTTGGATCACTACGAAATATTTTAAGCCATTTTACCCATTACCTCCAATAATCGTTTACAGTTATTACCTTAACCGTAATCAGGTAATCTGCACCAACCAAATAAAGCTCCACGACCCATTACGATCGACTACATCTTGATGATTTCCAGAAAAAAATACATGTTGGGATTAAGTTTCGCTAGTTTAATGATCATCCACCTTAGGTTATTTACCATATTTACTAAGCCAGGTTTATGTCTTCTTAAACTCATGGAAATTTTAAACTAGCTAACAAGTCGGTCTAGATAACCGTACTAACTCAGGTATATCCGGATACACTGAAGATGAGTCAAGGCTAAAGAGTTTAATTCATTACTGAGGTGTATCGCTGATTTTGAAATGATGGAAAAAGTTTTTTGTTCAGATGGATGGTTTTGGTTGGGCTATGTTCTTTGAGCTAAATAGTTTTATGGTTTTTCCGAACGACAACAACTCTTACTGTAAGCAGAAAATTTAATTCCACAATTGGTGAATCATTTCGTTCCGATAACCTCGTTTGTGACTGGTTGTCTACCTTGGTTTTGCTATCTTCATGTGTTCTTGGGTCCCTGACCCTAAATAAAGCGAACGCCTTCTTTAACTACGTACATACGAAATCTTATTAACAGTGGTGCGACACAATATGCCAGAACTTTTATCAATGCATTTAAACAACTATGAACACAAATTTGTTTAGGAAAATGTTAAAATCCAGGATTAAGGAAATTCCAAATGTACCAAAGAATTTTTCGAAAAACGATGTTCAGTCCAATTTGTATTCAACGAGTGTATCGATATAAATCAAAACCATGCGAAAAAAGTTTATCAGTCACATGGTTAGGGGTTAACTAAGCGAAATATGGTTATATAAATATAAAAAATTTGTGTGAACACAAGTAGTCACATGTGAGCTAATTGGAACGAAGTGATTATTCAATGTTTGAGAAATAATTTTAAGAAGTTCATTTCTGTTTGAAGTAGGCACTTATGTTGTACAGAACAAACATTGAAATGTCACTATCAAAACATCTGATACAAAGGTGGAAAATAGAATTTAGTGACACTTGATAATACTGTAGAAAACTACACCGTTAGATTAGATCATTTGGTTGATACACAAATACACTACCCCAATAAACCATTAGGAGTCAGATTGTGAGCCAAAATAATGGTATATTAACATGAATACAATCAGTTAACACAGAATGAGGTCCAGACAAAGTGAATTAACACTACAATATAATCTATTATATTTAGCATCCTCGGATGTCTATTTCTTGTCCCACTAACTAGACACATTTTCCAACACATCACTGTTCCGTCCAGGGGGTCCCATACTGTGGATTACATTTGTTCGATAATTTATAAGAAATCCTTTAGCTTTGTAAAAATTCTAGTTATTTTTTGTTTGACATAAAAGCTTTAAAATTGCATTTTTATTTATAAGACTATTTATCTATGTATTTTCTTATGTGTCTTTAGGATATCCGCCTACATCCCATAGTTTATACAGATCCAATTATTTTAACTTCAGTGATTAGTCGATCCAATGTAAATGACATAAATTTCTTGTATACTGATCTTTTACATATTACTTTGAATTTCGTTAATTATCATTCTTATACCACAACAGCGTCGTTGAATGAGTCATCTTCAGATGATAGTGTACTGGTAGCGGCAATCGTGAATATACCACGTTGCGCTTTATTTTCTTTAAAGAACGAAGATGTCAAGTTATGTTCACCACGTCTTAAAGTATTAGAAGTTGACTGGGTAAGTTATTATCGTTCAGAATGGATTTTAATCCTTCTGATCATTATATTTTGTTAACTAAGCATCTCTAGTATGTGATTAACTTTATATATATATCATAATGAGAACGAGTGAACATTGAAAATAAAGTTCAAAAGACAAGATGTGAAGGTGAGGATAAATAATTACTGGAAACCAAGATCAACAGTAAAATAAAAAGTGGATATGTTTGCTGCACTGCAGCCAATTCTGAATTATGTCACCAGTGTCTCCAGTTATTGATGTCAGTCTACAAATGCCACCCGGTAGTCGAGATATATCAACGCGACTAAGTATAACAGTCAATCTCTTTGTAGAATGGTTCTCTGTCTTGATCTTGTTACTCCTATCATACTTCCAACTTATAAACCAGCAAATGCCACCCATTAATTTGGTCGGTGGTTAGGTATACATAGCACATGCCGTGATCACTTCGGTCGATGAACATTTACAACCTAATCAATCGATTTTTCACTTTTACATAGTACCCTTTTATGTTGGATATTTCGTTTGTTTCCTAAAGATTTTATATTTGATTAACAATTGTGTAATTCTGTTCATCTTTTTTTCCATTTGCTTTCCTTCTAACTATGTTCTAGTTATCTGTTAAATTACCACCGTATATTTTCTCATCGCCTATTATAAATGCCAATGTTTTAGAAGAGACTCGAGTCAAAGATCGTTCATACGTTGATAGTTATTATAGTTTTATTACTACATTCAGTGGAAATATACATGTGGTTCAATTAACAATGTTAAATAGTCATGTTAGTCAACTTTCGTTAGAGGTCAATAACATTTTTATTGATTCTTATTCTTTCCGTATCACTCCAATGACCTTATCAGTAAGTCTTGTACACGTGTTTTTCATTTAATTGCTATGATTGCGTTTAAAATAAATTTGATGAGTGATGGAGGATGTCGTACTTAATATTTGTCATATTAAAAATTAAATGATACACTGAAATAATTGTAAGAACCAGAACTTTGAAGATTCCAACAGTTCTGTATGACTAGTGGTTCTCTCATCTACACACACTTTTGTCCAAATTTTATTCGTTCTTACACTTAGGACTGGGGTTGCTAACTCAGGCTTCGGTATAGTAGTTTCCTTGATGTATGCTACTTTATGCTTACCATGGATCAACGTGCAATGTGGAGATTGCTGTTGGAAGCTTACCCATGCACAAACACAGCCTCATCGTAGCCACCACCTCTGAAACATCACTGAACAGATGTAAGTATACACTTTTTCATCTTCAGTACTTTCTTCCGATACCTCTTACTACTGCAAGTTGACTTAAGAGTTGCATAAACCCAACGCACTCTTGCCTTATATATGGGTCTGAACTGCTAAACGGTTGACCCCACTCCATCTGTGCCTGTCATATTTTTTTGTAAGAGGTGTTTGAAGGAGGGTGAGCTGAGGAAATAAAACCCAGTGGACCAAACAGATCAAATATCAGACAAGATTCTCCGTTTGGTTTAGTGGCTTATCAATCCCACCCAAAAAACGTAAAAACGTCCCGTTCCAGTGAGTGCGCAGTGGAAGTCCTTACTGGGATGAAACATCTACTCAGTGCTTCCTGGTTTTTAGTAGTAGTCCAACTAAGATCAGTTTGCGATATTAATTCTAAAAGTATGTTTAGCAGTTGTACTATAATTTTCATACTCTGGAGATAGTGTAAGTTACTTTTTAAAATATCATAATACTTTCTCTATCGCCCCCAAACACCCTGGTACGGCCGAGAGTGGGGAGAGTCCGCTCTCCCTCTCGAAATGCTCTCACATGGCCACGCGTACATAGCCCCTGCCAGGGAAGTCCTACTCACTGCCTTCACGTGGCACAGGTGTTGTTTACGAAAATGAGAGGACGAAAAGCGAATGTCCGGCGCTTTAACCGGACCCCAAACCAATGGTGCACATGGGCTCCAGTATCCTGAGGGGACGAATGGCGTATGAACCGATCTTTGGTCACCGGCTACCATGGGACTGCATCTCCTTACGATGCTCCACTGCCTTGTGGGTCAGACGTTCAGGTCGAAGGCTCGGGGTGTGGCCCCCTAAGAAAACCACCTGCTTCGGTTTGGGCACCCGAGCAGTATCACAGCCCTCACAAATTAAATGAGATTTGTGTGGCGCATATGTATTTGGTGTCTCCTTGTACCAATATCTATGTGTTAAAATAAATACTTTCTCTATTACATCCATCTGTGTGAATATGGCTAAAATGTTGTTATATAACGGTGAAAGATATTAGTCGCTTATAATCAGAATATCGATGTTCTAGTCTCAGCCTACTAGATGGGAAACATATCAGATTGTTTAACTTAGAAACTTTAACAATGTTTACAATTAAAGGGTACCTGTTGTCAAGGTAGAGATAGTTGAATGCAAAGGATTGGTAATAATAATTAGTTCCTATACAGAATAAACTTCCTAGAGCATCAAATCACTTTGCATGTAATCTACATAGTTATGTCCGTTTTGGAAAATCAATGTGTAACTAGGAATTATTGTCGTGTGTAGTGCTATATATATAGTATTATATACCTTTACTAAATTAAAGTTGCATAATATTCCTTAATTTTCACAGTGTGTACCATCTCCGTGTCCATTAAATAAAATGAAATCGAACATATTGCAATCTAGTGTACTTACTTGTTGTCTACAAGTGGATATTTATTCTTGTTTACGTCTTGTTCTTCTTGTATCAACTAAAAAATATCATTCTCAAATTTATTGGACATATTGCCCCGCTACCTCTAATACTACTACGACTACATTGGAGTATGGAGAACAAACTGGTCAAGTGGTAATTGTTCCTGGATGTCAAAAGTTACAAACTTGTTCACCATGGTCTGTTTACACAACACCTGATGGGTAAGTGTTTTTTGTCTTTAACAATATTTACGATAATATTCATCACTTATACTTGAATTTAAAGTCTCCATTTCATCTTATCGTTTAAAGTAGAAAAATCAAATGGAAACGGATTCATTTTAACCATATCGCATAGTGTAAATTTATAGTTTAAAGTTCACCATAATTATAGAAGTCTATTTACCTTTGATGACCTGATATCAAAGTAGTCGCAGTACGTATGGTGCTCTAATCCATTCATACTTATCATTTTCCATCGTTGTTTATCCTTTTTGAATGTTATGTATTTGTGTTTAGTGTAGTTCCCAATGCAGTTTATATTGTTAATTACTTTACTTTTTATCTTGTGAATTTCTTCATACTGTAGTGATTGATATGTTGTTATACAATCGGATTCACTTATGGACTTTCTACGATATACATCAAATCTACCATGACCAATAGTTAGAGACTTTGAGTGGTGTGGCTCAAAGTCGTTCGTAATAGTGTATTAGATGTATTCACTCTTTTCCCTTAAGTTACTAGTTTCAAGATTATTTTATAAATTTTTCTCAAGTTTTATTTCTTTGATTCATATTTTATTCTCTGATCGTATCTTCAATAAATTAATCTTCTATTACTACTAATACTCTTATTGCATCTATTATCCTGGTATTTGCTCCGACAATTTCATCTCACTATACTAATGGATTGTGGTAACCTAAATCGATGCACACATTTTCCAGGTTCTACATTGTGTTTGACTGGCTGAAATCCATTATGCAGAGGAGGCGATTAAAAGGAATGGTAGCGTTTTAATGGTCGAACTGAACTATAATGTACACAAGTCACAGGTATACATACGTTTGCCCTTTTGATCCAAACAAGGACACGTAAAGTAAAACTTTGAGTCGATGTATAATTGGCCTCCTCTAATCCCAGTGCCTCGTTTATAATGTCTCACCTATCATTTAACTTTGAGATGGCATGTAAACAGGCATGTGATACATGTGTTCTTGTCCTGTATATCAGTGATTTAGATTATCGTTTAAACCTGATACATATCTGTGCCGTACTCTGTGTTATGCCTGACTGAATTTGATGTTCAATCTATTTACCTTTGGAAGGTTTTAGGATTTCTACCAGAATCACTAATCACTTAGGCTAAACTAGTCAGTTAGTTGAATCAGGCTATAACTGTGAATATTTTTAGAAATCTCTAAACCCAATCAGTGCTTGTGTGAAATGTATCATTTTAGTTAGTTTTAGAGCAAAAAATTAGTTTGCTTGGCGGATCATCAAGAAATGTTAAGATCAGTAATATCAATATGTTAATGATACTTCCATGGAAAAATCCTACACTGTTTTATGAGTAGAAAGTTAAATCATATGCACAGAATGTCATGGTAGAAAAAATGGATGGTAAGTCATTTCTGATTGAACAATCACCTGTGAAGGTTTAGTGTGACATGTGTGTTATTTCACTGTAGAAAAACAAACTTGAGGCGAAAGTCGGTAAGAAATCATTCTGTACGCGAAAAAAAGACATCGTCACCTCATTCTACTCATCGCACGCTCTGTAATTATTTCAATAAACTCTTGTTATGGTTTAAACTGATTTTCGAATGAATCGTCGCATACTTAAATGATGATATATTATCCTGTGATCAACTGTTTTGATCCATTATCTAATGCTAGTACTGTGAACTGATCATTTCTTTACACTACAACATGTAGCATTACCACTGAAGTATTCAAGTGATGTTTGATGTCCACTTTACGGTAGTACTGATCATTTCATTCGGTCATTGTGTATTGATTAATGTCAAATTATCTAGTTCCCAGTGATATTTGAGTCGTATCGTAGCGTTTACAATTCAGTCACTAAGCCGAGTCACTCCATATGACGTAGCATTTGCTATAGGTCTGGCTAGTTGTTGAGTTTCTTATCTGAAGCTTTCAGGATCATAATATAAAAAACACAGGATCTGTTTTGTGTCACTTAAATCAGTGATCATAATATGTAAATAGAGTCGATAATGTTCGTTATTGATTATCCCTAGATGTGTTATTCATAAGTTTTTTCGTATTTTTTCCCCACAGTTATGCACATGCTGTCGACATTCAGACCGGATTATCGGCTCCAGGATATCCTGTTAGTTTGTTTACTATGCATCATAATGTTACAAATCTTTCCATAGGGTCTGGATTATTATATCAAAGAGAGGATTACACATACTGGTTGGTGAGTTTGACCTTTACGTTATTGTGGGTATAGTTCCAGAATATCTTGGTCTGAAAATTGCCTAAGATAATTTCGAAGTACGAATGGTTTAGAGATTCTTTTAATATAAAATTGAATCGACGCAAACTACATTTATCATACGACTAATACACCACACCTGAACGTTAATAATCCATGCGCTTATAAAAGGGAGAAGAGAGCGAGAAAAGTCGAGACTTTCTGGGAAGCTCTAATATCCCTAATGGATGTCAAAATTGTAATAGAACAACTTTGTTTATCTAACAACAAATAAAACCTTGAAACAGAAAATTTAGCAAACTAAAAGTGTAAACAACCAATCAGACGACAGTAAAAGCCAATAGGGAAATATGAATTGCGAAAAAGTTGTCAAGGACTTCCTTACATGTCAAAACTACCATTTAACAAGAAAGTTGTTTGTCAAGATCATAATTTGACGGCTTCCTTGCACAGAATACAGATGAATAAAAGAAGTGAAAATAAATAAGAATTTCAACATAGTTTTTTTCAGTCATAAGAAAGACAAGTGTGCATCATAGTATATATATATCGGTCAACGCTCAGCATTCAATTAGTCAGCTGCAACATAGGACCAGGCACATATATGCATCGGTCTAAGTTGCCACACCTCATTAGCACAGGGAGATGAACACCGGATTCAGCATTGAATGCAAATTGCAAAACCTATCAGTATATATCTCTGGATTCTCTTATGTTATTTAGGACAATACAGAGAAATATTAGGAGATAAGGATATTTTTATATCAACTCTAAGATTAAAATAAAGTGATTTTTGACTGACTTAATACATTTTGTACTAATTTTCAAAATGTATTGTCGTCACTGTTATTATTATTTGTTGTACAAATTTAATAAGAAGTATCGTTCTATCAATTATTGCATCATTTAGGTTTTTACTGATGTTTATACAAGTTTGATTCATTTGCGATTACATAATCCTTTGGTGATAATATCATATAACCATGATAGCATGTTCGATCATCAAACTAATTCATTGCAGACAATTTCATTATCTCCAAAACCTTTACCGGTACCAGCTGGAGTATCGACGTCACCTTCATATCTCTTATTGTCGAATCATGGTTTAATGTTACTGAGGAGTAGATCATCTCCGATTGTTCAGTCTAGTTCAACATCATTACTGACTTATCCTAAGTATATTGGTAAGTTGATTGTAGATGGTAAAATACACGATTTACAAGTTTACAGGCTTTTCTCTAGTATATTTCCGTAGTTAACACAAAGCTGTTACTTACATACGCCTGTTATCCCTCGTAGAGCATAGGGCACCGCCAGGAATCTTCAACCAACTATGTTCTAGGCTCTTCCTTCCAGTTAGTCCCAAGTGCTATTCATTCTTTTGATGTCTGCCTCCAATTTTAAGTGCAATGTGTTCTTTGGTCTGCCTCTTTTCCTTTTCCCTTGAAGATTTCAAGTTAGGGTTTGCCTCGTGATAGATTTTATTAATTCCCTCAATGTGTTTCCTATTCATCCCCGATGTTTTTCCCTAATTTCCTCTTCAACCGGAAGCTGGTTTGTTCTCTGCTACGATAGGTTGTTGCTAATGGTGTCCGGCAAACTGATATTGAGTATCTTATGTAGATAATTGTTTATAAATACCTGATCATGGTAATAGTAGTTCTCCAAGTTTCAGCTACGTACAATAGAACTGTCTTAATGTCTGTATTGAACATTCTGACTTTGATGTTGACTGACAGTCCTTTTGAGTTCCATATATTCTTCTATTGTAAGAGTGCCGCCCTTGTCTTCCCAATTCCTGCCTTTACAACTGCATCAGATCCTCCTTGTTCATCGGTGATGCTTACCAGATACTTAACAGTTTCCATCTCATCCAGTGCTTTTCCATCATTTATGATTGGGTTGGTGCTCTCTGCATTACTTTTTAGGATCCTGCTTTTACCCTTATGTTGTTGCAGACAGTGTAAAATCTCTCACACCGTGTTTATGTTTCGCGAGTTATTCTAAAAAGAAAATGTAATAAAACACACAGTTACGTGTTTATCACCTGTCGAATTCACTGAAATAACGCTCCTAAGGTTGTGGTTAAGTCAAAAAACAGTCTTTGGTGCTCGTAAATATTTAGGTACAAAAATATAGAAATAGTAGATAATTTTACAATAAGTCGTAGTTCAATCCAAACTCACATTCATTATTATAAATATAAGATATCTAAAACTGAGCGGATAGTAAGATTCGACTTATGAACTTTGAATAGACTGTAGAGTTGTGGTGTATCTAATTTAGTCGGTTTAATTAAATTGTGTAGTTCATATGAAATTATCGCCTTTTCATATTAGTTCTGTAAAAGAACTAGTCAGCTCCCCAACAGTATCAAATTGATTTTATCAATTTATTCTGTTTCACTCATTCAAAGTACACCCTTTTTGTCATCTGACTTGATTATAATCAAAGCATCACCTCTTCTTAACTTTGTTAAAGTGTTCCAATGTTGTTTAGATTGATAGATATTTAGCGACATATTTACCATTTCTGTGCTGTTTAACAGCTATCGACCAACGTGGTTTCAAACCTGTTTGGCATTTCCTCCAGTAGTGAGGTTTATTGGTGAAAATTATCTTGATTATGAGCTTAAAATCAATAGACTAGGTACTTGACGTACAGTTTAATAATCAGTAATACGTACTCCGTAGTACAGTCCTGTTGGCTTTTTTCTCAATGAAGTTTCACATAACATCTAGCACATAAACAATATATGATCTGTATTTATTTATATTGATTTCCTATGATGAAACCTAAAAAATAAATAATAATATCACATTTTATTTTAGACGATTTTGACAAGTCCATTACTCAATTTGTAAGTTCAATATCTTTTACTTTTCAATATTTTCTCTATGTAAAAAACTTATTTTAATATTCTTAATAAATTTGTTTCGGTTAAGTGTTATGGCCCTGTCAATTATCACGTGACAAAATCGCCAATCAGAACCCCGACTTATATGACCTAGTCTCTGTGCTAAAAACCAATGATGCGTTAACCAGCACCAGCAGCCTAGAATCAATTCTGAGTCCTTATTAGTTTTTCTCACCTAGCCCCGACCGTTAAGTCCAGAACACAAATATTAACCTCTACTGTATGAAACGTATATTTCAGACATAAGTGGTTTATGTACAAACAGACCAGACCGCATTATACTATAAAATGAAAAATAATGTTTATACAAGATCAAGCCAGTGTCTAAGTGTGGGAGACTGTAACTAATAGATTGGAAATAATAGTAAATTGTATAATAGTAGCCAATAAGTTAAATGAAAGCTTATAATAAGATTATTATTATTATTATTTGAACACATAAATATTGGTACAGGGGGGCACCAAATATATATGCGCCACACAAAACAATGACAATTTGAAGAGAAGGAGAAAAGAGAAAAAAAAGTAATGAACGTGGGGAATGATAAAAAAAGAGAGAGAACAATGGTGGGGGATACGGAAAGGTACAATCAGAAGAGATCTTTCAGTTAAGGAAGATACAACCACTTTTTATGAAGAAAGTAAAAGAAGGTTACAGCAGGATCGCCACTGGCTTCTATTCTGAGCCATATCTGATAACGTCTCTAGCCACTGCGTTACACCGTCTCTAGGACCCCAACCAGGGAGTCGTGAAGGACCAACAGAAGCTAGCCCTTTGCAGCTTTCTTTCATACCACGACACCATGTCATATACTGACCACCTCTCCGCTTTTTCCAACCAGTCCCAGAGTCGGCAAATAATGCACGACGAGGAATTCTCTGGGACGACATTCGTAGAACATGTCCAAGCCACCGAAGTCGGTGTTTCAAGATGGTGACACCGATTTCATTATCGTCTCTGTGACCGAACACTCGATGCCGAACCTCTGCATTACTGACATGGTGTTGCCACTGGATGCCAGCAATCCTTCGGAGACAACGATGATCGAACACAGAGAGTCGTGTAACATCCTCAACTCGGAGAGGCCAGGTTTCACAAGCATAGAGCAAAACTGCTCTCACTGTCGCGTTGTAGATCCGACCTTTTACAGCCAGACTAACATCACGAAGGCGGCAAAGGTGGCCCAGATTGGTATAAGCCGCTCTGGCTTTCACTATACGTGCATTGATCTCATCACTCACGCCACCACCAGCACTTACGCAGCTACCTAGATACACGAACTTCTCGACCACTTCTATCTGCTCACCATCCAGAGTGAGTACAGGATTAGAATCCTGCCAGTCTTGTAGAAGTACTTTGCACTTTGAAGGTGCGAAGCACATACCATACCTACGGACACTGATTGCCAACTGATTAAGTGCGGATTGCATGGCTTGGGCATTCTCGCACAGTAAGACAATATCATCCGCATAGTTGCAGTAGACATTCCCCGTTATCTGTCCTGCGACCAACGAGTCCACATTGGCCACCTAAACGACTCTCTTCTGTGCCTAGACGCCCGACCTGAGCATTCAAGTCTCCAGCTAGTACTACAATATCTGTCGAACGCACTTTCTGGAGAAGAACAGTTAGCTGGTGGTAGAACTCATCCTTGATTGCATCCGGGCTGCAATCTGTCGGGGCATAGGCGGAGATGACGAAAAGACATCGTTTCTCACGCCGATTTCTTCTCACTTTGATGGAACTTTCTAATCTAACAGCACATAACCGACTGTTAATGGGGATCCAGTCGACTAGTGCTGCCTCAGCTCTAGTGTTTAGTGCAACACCAACGCCAGCAAGACCAGACGAAGATGCTACAGGGTCCCCGGATAAACGCACGTAAAACAAGCTTTTTGAAGCGACAGATGGAGAGCGAACTTGTAGTACTTCACCCGAGTCTTGAATACGGGTCTCGGATAGACAACACACATCAATATTAAGACTTTCCAAATACATAGCCAGCCCTATCTGTTGTCCGACCTGCATAAGTGTGCGAACGTTGAAGACAGCCAGTTTGAATGGTGCACGTGGTTTCAGAAAAACTGCTTCAGTACTCATATTCGGTAGTAACATACAATTTTCAACCAGGCAGTGACTCGAGAACGTTTAGATAAAACTGAATTTTCACCATAGGCGAGCTGCTGTCTGAGTCGAAACGGATACAAAAAGTAGAAATAGGAGATAGTGAATAAATGACGTAGTAAATAATAATAATAATAATGATAATAATAATAATAATAGTAATAATACCAGTCATTTCAATGTTAGTCGGAGAGAAACGAATATTTTCTATAAGCAGATAGTTCATCATGGTTTTAGTGTGTGGGCTGAGATACTGCACGGGTGCCCAAACCGAAGCAGGTGGTTTTCTTAGGGGGCCACACCCCGAGCCTTCGACCTGAAGGTCTGACCCACAAGGCAGTGGAGCATCGTGAGGAGATGCAGTCCCATGTAAGCCGGTGACCAAAAGTTGGTTCATGCGCCATTTGTTCCTTCAGGATACTGGAGCCCATGTTCACCATAGAATTGGGATCCGGTTATAGCGCCGGACGTTTGCTTTTCGTCCTCTCATTTTCGTAAACAACACCTGTGCCACGTGAAGGCAGTGAGTAGGACTTCCCTGGCAGAGGCTATATACGCGTGGCCGTGTGAGAGTATTTCGAGAGAGAGGGTGAACCCTCCCCGCTCTCGGCCATACCAGGGCATTTGGGCGCAAAGTGCGGACCGCCCTCGGGTGGGCTCGAACCACCAACCTTTCGGTTAACAGCCGAACGCGCTAACCGGTTGCGCCACGGAGGCGAGTGGTTATAATAAGAGGAATACGAATATACATATTTAGTTATATAATTGTCATTCGATCAATATTTATATAATAATAGTCCATAAATAATCCCCAGCATTTACTATTTGGATGGAACATTAGGTGTTTACAATCTTGAAAGAAAGAACGTGTGCTACCTGATAGACTCGGTAAATCAATTCAATTTGATGAATGCTAATGAACTAAACAATTATGATATTTATCACTATTCAGTGAATAGTTAATCCTAAGTATCTCACTCCTAAGAATGTCATCTACTGTCTGAATAACTCAGCGTCAGCATTCCAGAATATAAAACGAAGTGACTCGAAATTGAGTCAATCAGGAAGCCAACAGCTACCTTAAGAGCTACTGATATACCTATCATGAATGAAGACTTGGTGGGGAGAACAAATTATTTGTTTAGTACAACATTACAGAGTGCATTCATAAATTATGAAAACCAGATACCAAATTCATCATTTGAATATCTTTCTTCGGTTCTCTTTTACATACTCCATGATTATTCCATTTCTGTTATTACTCCAAATGCTCTTTGTTCCTCTTCCTGTTCTCTTCAATCCAATCTTCTTTTGACAAGCATTTTAATTCCTGTTACATACTACATATGTCTGCCAGAATAAGTAGCATGCACTATGAATACCAACTAATACAATATCAGTATATACCATATCTATATCCATAGTTTCTTGTGGACTATGCTTAATCATTCAATATATGTATATTACAATTAAGTAATTTTTTTGATTGAGATCATGAACCGATTGATTTTAAGACACTATCGAAAACTTGGAAGCACTGGACGGCCGCTTCGTCCTAGTATGGGACCCCTCAGCAATGCGCATCTACGATCCCGCTTGCGGGATGCCGGCTCAGTGGTCTAATAGGTTAAGCGTTCGTGTGCGAGCCTGAGGGCCTTGGGTTCGAATCCCGCAAGCGGGATCGTGGATGCGCACTGCTGAGGAGTCCCATACTAGGACGAAACGGCCGTCCAGTGCTTCTAAGTTTTCGATGGTGGTCTAACATCAATCGGCTCATGATCTCAATCAAAAACTTAATAATCTCCACAGCCCCTATACTGATAAGTAATATTTGTTTGTTTTATTCTTCCCAAATTTTTTAGATCAGTGTTCAATTCGTTAATGATCATTTTGAACCAGTTGATTCTATTATTCTTGATGATAATAAAAGAATTTTAAATTATTTAATCAGAGATTGTTCATATCATTTAACATTATTTAATGAATCCAGATTAGCAAAACGATTTTTAGTCAGAGTAAGTTATTTAGGAAATTTTTTTGTTTATTTATTAGTCTAGTCTCAGTTATGAGCAACATCAAACCTGGAGAATTGTGTTTAGTAGCAGTAAGGTGATATCAACTGCAATAGAAAAGACAAGAGATAGACGATAGGCGATCAAATAGTATGTGAAATTTGAACAGAATTATTATAATGAAATCAGTCTTCTACACATAATAATAATCTATCTAACTAGTATTTGCTGGTCTTCACTTACCAACCAATTACAGTTCAATATCACGCAACATATAACTATATCTAACCCTTAGTACTGCTTACTCGATGGTTTTTGCATATATGAACGATGCTATCAATGTATCTATAATAAAATACTAACAACCTATTAATATCTATCTTTAATCGGAATGTATCACAGATATAACAGTTAACTACCGTTCAGTATACTCATCGAATATTTGATAAGTGAACGATGTACCTGTTACGTCCTTGATCCACCTACCTAATTATATACAGGAGCGAACTTGTCTCGATCTAAATTAAGGCCTTGACACAATAGGCTAGCTGGTTCAACCTTGAAGCTAGAAGTGTGTGATTCCGAATTGAGACTAAACGTCTTGTGTAGACAGACGAAAACGATTCTATCACCTTATTGGTTGACAAGCGCAAGTGGGAAAAGACGAGTCAACTGGAACATTACTCTATCTATTCCCGACTCCAACTGCGATTCACATTCTGATTCAGATTAGTTCAAAAAGATACTTGAAGAAATACATGAGTAACACAACTACAATGCACAAACAATTAGGAAAATACACTTATGTCCCAAACTAGGCATTAGGGCAGAAAAATGAAGTGCCAAAGTTTGCGTTTAAATTACAATAGCTTTGGAACAGAAAAGAGTATGGCAGTGAATCATACATCACACGAAAGCTTATGGTTTGTAGAGTCAAGTAGGGACAAAACTAAATGTTAGTGTTTTGAACTAAGTAATATAACGTTACCAAAATAGCTTCTGTTGTTTGTCACAGCTTCTATGTTTCTCTGTTCACATAAGTACCAGTGACTATGGTTTATATATTAATAAGTCATTATTTAACAAATGAATTTTACCAGGTAGCAGACCTAGTATAACATATATTATCATTCTAAGCTTTGATATTCATATCCATGCCTTTTTTCTTTAGATTTTTGTTTACGCTTATCATTGTTATCATCACTATTATTAGTATTGTTGTTGTTATTATTACTATTTCACCATTATTATCGCTACTATTACTATTATTATTGTTGTTATTACTATAACTATCATTATTAGTACTATTATCACCATTATTATTACTACTACCATTACTGTTATTATTATTATCATATAACGCGATGGCGTTTGAAGCGAATGGTACTGAGTTCGAGTCCTAGAGTGAAAATCAACTCTGAGATGCAGGTACATTCAGCTGACGAGTTCCAAATAGGGCGAAACGCGCGTCCTGAATTCCACTGCTAGCCACTATCAATCTTTGTTTATAAAAGCTTGTGAATTAAGGCAATATCGAAGCATACGCACAGTATGCACATATGCCAATAACAGACTGATCAATTGCAGTCTTAAACCTCAATGGGAAGATACAAGCAAAACAATACCAAGTAAATTTATTATTATTATTATTATTACCATTATTATTATTATCATTATTATTATTAATACTGTAAATACTACTTATTCATTTAGTTATTAACATCATTTGGTGTACCAATATCGGAATGGTCAAATGCATATATAACCACAAATATGACATGTCATCATCATTGTTATTGTTTCATTGGTTCATTGTCTATTCAACATAGTTTACCATTAAATTCATATCATAATGAATTATATCTGTCAGTGATTGATTCAACCAATGGTTATTTCATTGTTAATTATCCAATATTAACAAGCTCTCAAATGATTTCTACACGTATTATTTTACATATTGGTTCATATCAAACACAATTAATTATCAGTTTGATTTATTTACCAGGAGTTTATTTATTTATTGGATTAACTATTATTCATTGGTTTCCTATGTTAATAACAAAACAGAAAATCACTGTACATAGTAATAAAATGATGAAACAATCTATTTGAATCTAATTTCTTGTTCTTTATTTTATTGAATATTTTTAAATAACAGCAAAAACTATTGTTCATACAGTGTAAACATCGCAATAGTCAACTACTATCTTATTACTTTTCACCTTTTTCTTCTTTGTGTTAATGTACAATTATTCCACTTTTTCTTATAGTTTGTTTCATTTTCATGTTAGTTTTCATAGTTTCTATGTTCGTAGCATATCAATGTTATATTAATACATTTGCATAACAATATTCTATATGTGTATATAGAGAAAGAAATAAAATACAATACATTATATTCAAGAACATGATTTCTATCTGTTTCTGTTTAAGATATATTTCTATATGTTACATTCTGTATGTTTGTAAAGTATAATTTTGTAGTTCCGCAATTGAAATCACGAGCTGATCTAAGCTAGATCATTATTGGAAAACTAGAAGCTCTAGATGACTGTTTCGTCTTGGCGTAGGACTTCTCATCATTGCACATCGACGATTCCCCACTTAAGAGTTGAACCCAGGACTGTGAGTCTCGTGCGTAAACGCTTAATCTCTGTTGTATCCTCGTCACTTATACTTAAAAGTGAAGAACTACAATTCCCACGACACTAAGTTAAAACACAGAAGACTGATACAAGTGAAAACACGACAACCCCAGTTGAAAATACACTGTGGTCAGCATTGTGCGCTGTGGTAATCGGTTGTTAAGCATGCGTAATACGTGGACCAACCATTTCAGTCGATGTAGATTCACAACTTCATCAACTGATTTGCCACGATTTTCTAATATCCTGCGTTTAACCTCACTATTACTACTATAAACCAAAGTATTTATTTTTACACCTATTTGGTTAATAAATTACTTAAAAGTAATGTATATAAAAAATGTCCAGAATTGTAACTAAGTCACATGCTCCATGTTATAATGAACTAAAGTTCACTTTAATTTAATACAAACAATGTTATATATTGAATGACACATCACACTGCAAAATAATACACTGAGTATTCACCGTATTGAATTTCTTTAAAAAAAAAACAAAATAATGTTGAACAATTATCACAATATGCTAAAAGTGTAATTTTACCTTTTCATCCTACCATGTCAACTTCTAGACTACTGAGTTGGCATCCAACTCTTAATGTTTCAATTCAGTCAATCTATGGTCTTCCGCAAAGCTTCATTCATTGCCACATGTGAACATTATCAAAAGGTTTCACAGGAAATATTTTCAACGATTTATTTTTGAGAACTGTATGTGTATTGAAAGGGTCGAAAACAATGCGTTTTGTGTACATTACGTGTACATGTAAATATTCCAAAGCTATATATTCAAGGTACATTGAAACATCACATGAAACAACTACACAACAGGCTTAGTCATTACTTAGTTAAGAAACATTTATATCACTGTTAACTAGGGTTGAATGAGTATGGAATCACACTGTATCTGTGAACGGACGATATTCAATCAACAAAGTGCATTGGCATCTGTAAATTGTTTAAAAATCAATAATGAAAGATGGACTAATTGAGTAAAAGTTAAAAAGTAGAAATCTTCACGAAAATTATTTATTAATGTATATGTTTCATCATTAAATTAGTCTCACATTGAACCGGTTGACAGTTATTTTTATTCTGAGATTAATTCTAAAGAATTTTAGTGTTATACAAACATCTCATTTGAGAGATACAATGTTTTCTTGTTTTAATCACATTAGAAATTAATTAATCGCTTTTTGTGTTGTGTATTAACTGCACATAAACAGTTTAGTTAGAAGCTGAACATTTCAATTTTGTACTTAGCAATAATAAATTGCACATTAATACTGAAGGTGGGTTTTTTTTTAAATTGATAGTCATCTGTTGCCTAATTAATATTCCAGTAATATAAAATTAATGTTCATAGAAAAAAGAATTTATTGTTTTGATATTAGACACACACTTGAGTAATGAGTTTCAACAAGCTTAAACCCCCCTAGATCAAGTACAATTTTTACCTTTCAATTAAACCATTTAATTTATTTCTAAACAGAATTCCCCTTTCTCTTTCAGTTATTATAAGATTGACTCATTTGTCGTAATTCATGAATTTCTCAGAAATTTTACGAAATTTATTATTCCCACCTCTTCCTCCTCCTAATTCTTCAATTCATGACACTGAATTACATAAAGCATCAGTCTATAACAACGATAATATTAATCATATTAGCAACAAATTATGCTTATTATTAAGTCATGGAAATGCTGTACATGAATTATTCTTCATCGAATGTATTAATCAATTTTTACAAAACTATGCTACAACAATAATTCATCAGTCTCCTATTTCTAATACCATAAATATCGTTGATAGTAATAATAATAATAACAAAGTTCCTGATAATCAGCATCAAAGCATAACCAAATGTTTAATTTTTTGTTTTCATAAATCATGGAATATTTATCATAAATTATTAAATCCATTATATGCAAATAATATAACATTGAAAAATAATTTAACCATAATTGATATGACAGTAATACTAGAAAATTTACTAATCAAATCAAATTCAAACTCTGAATTAGATAATAATGATAAAGATTTAATTACTGATGAAAATATTGGAACTGTTATTAAGAATCATATCAAAGACAAGGTAATTATATATATATATATATATATATATATATATATATATATATATATATATATTAATTTCAATGGTTAAGATTATGAGTCAGTTGAAGCTAGACCACCATGGAAAACCTGAAAGCACTGGACGGCCGTTTCATCCTAGTATGAGACTCCTCAGCAATGCGCATCCAAGATCCCACCCTCTCCTGCAAGATTCGAACACAGGACATATCAGTCTCACGCGCGACCTCTTAACCATTAGACCACTGAACCGGCATCCAACAGTGTTAATTTCTAATTTCAACTAATCCACGAGGTTGAGCGACACATCCACCATTGTCATCAGTGAGTTACTATCTCATAAAAGACTCGGTTGAACTCCACTGGTCACTACTTCTCACTAGAACTCCAGGATATACCTCTTGAAGCCAGTCACCAGTGAGCATTTGTTGATTATGTTTTCTTAAAAAGAAGTATTACTTTAAGAATTACGTAATTATGGACCTTTATTTATGTTAAATAAATTATTAAGTGAGATAGAAACTCACTAAAGACAATGGTGTACGGCGGCGCAACTACGTGGATTGGTTGAAGTTAAACATTAACACCGTTGGATTCCGGCTGTCTCAATGGTCTAATGGTTAAGCGGCCGCGCGCGAGACTGATAGGTCCTGTGTTTGAATCTCACAGGGGGACAGGATCGTGAATGCGCGCTGCTGAGGAGTCCCATACTAGGACGAAACGGCCGTCCAGTGCTTCCAGGTTTTCCATGGTGGTCTAGCTTCAATTGACTCATGATTTCAACTATTAAGATAGAAACTGTTAATGGATTTTCGTTCTCTGAGTTGTTATAGTTTAGTTGTAAAGTGTTTATTGTTTTTCTAGACAACATTATCAGTATTAAACTTCAGATAGAACTGAACTTTTTGAATTTAATGTTAATAAAACATGATGTTAGTCATGTGTTGTAAAGTTCAAATAGCTTATTTCTATCTGAAGTTGTCTGAAAAGACAATAACAAATTTCACAATCAAATTGTTCAACTCAAAAACTCATTTCTACTAATATAATCTTCCGCAACTACAAATCTTCTGCACTATCTCAAAATGTGACTCCACATTGTTTGCATGTGTGCTAATGATACTACCCAATCGCCTTCATACAATTAAGTGAGGAGGTATATGAACTCACACATCGAAAATCAAGTGTCGTAACTACTATCTCACCGTCTTTGAAACGATAAGGTACAGATGAATTCTGTGAATATTCTGCGTAATTTAAACCGATATCAAATGTAAACACACCAAGAACTAGAAAATAGCTGTTTCTTACTGGATTGAAACTCGTCAGTAGGACGCACTAACAAGCATAGGATTAAATTCGTGATCGTCATGTCATTGAATTGGGGTAGGGAGGTCACACCACTACTATCATAAATAACGATAATAAAAACTTTTTCGCTGTAGTGCAAATCTGCTCTCTTTAGATTACGTACTGATTGTATACTTTTCTTCATAAAAACTACGTATTTTTAGACTGATGAATTTCTGAAGAATAGTTACACAACTAATCCTTCGAATGGTGTGCAACAACAAAATATTGGTATTTTCATTGACAATATATCAGCTTTATATGATCTAGGAGTTACTGTACGTGAATTAGAACAATTTTTATGTAGTTGGCTTTATCATTCACGTGACCAACAATCTGCCATCAATATAGCGAATATATTAGTTTGTATCGGAATACATACTGGGGATTTTTTCCAAGATTCAATTGTATCAGAATATGAACCTGCCTTGGTACATCTCGTTGCTCTATGGAAATCACGGGCTTCAATTATACTAGAGTGTAAACCATTACTAACAGGCTATACATCATTGGTTGATGGTCAGGTAAATTTCTTGTTTGTAAACTCTTTAGTATTTTCTATGTTTATATATAATCCCTTGTTCGCGAAATAACTCAGAAAATTTATCACCAGACATCTGTGACTATTCTTTATTTCTATTTGAAGACTGATGAGATCTCATTATGCATGCTGATTCCTAATTGATTAGACAGTTTTCTTTAGCTTTGTTTATCCCATTCTCATTACTGGTCGAGTCAGAGCTTATGACGAACTGTTATTGAAATTGATGCTCGTCAAGGTTGTCTTTCCCCATTTTTAGTTAACCTTGTTATTGATTCTCTTTTAAAGATACCATTCTCATCGTCTGAACTTTCAGGGGTTAGTCTTTTACTAAGAGATTGACTTTCCTACCTAGAATACGCAGATGATGTGGTTATTTGATAAAGGCGCTGATAAAATGCAGAGTATTCTGACCACCTTATGTTACTAATATTCAGTCACAAGTGTCTTCAAACCAAGCAATCCTTGGGTTAGGAATAAGGCATTAGATAAGAATAGCAAATCTATCGATGAGGTAATAAATCATCATGTGTCACGTATTCTCAGCCATCACCTACTTCGACGGCAGATATTGTCCGTTATAAGAGTAGGCTGGAAAAAGCTAGGATCTACCAGAGGAAGACATAGCACCAGTTCACGATGTTATTGACAATGGAACTGATCCATGCCAACAGGTGTAGACTACCTGGTTGGGGTCCGTGTGATTATCGTAACCAGTAGTTAGAGAGCTTCAATTTATATTTCCTTGGATGGTATGTGCCTAATTTTTTTCAATCACCACTCATAATGCTACCATCTCTGTTGTGAAGGAGATCGCAGGTGGGGACAACAAATATATTTTAATACTAAATCCCAGAGTTCTTTAATAAAATATGAAATAAATGAATCAAATATTTCATTTGCAAATCCTCGATCGATGGTCTCAAACTTCATCGTTCCTTCATTGCCATAACAATTACTCTCTGTTTCTGTTCTCTTCGAGTCCATCTTCCCAACCTTCTGCTGCCAGGCATTCCACCTTTGATTGGTGTCACACACTACTTATGTCAGCATAAGTAGCATATACCACACTTCTATTAACATAGGATTTGCCCTGGTACTTCTATCTCTTTTTGCTAATGGATGTGGCAATGTGAGCCGATATATATGACTGCTCATTAACCAACAACAGTTTACCATAACTTTTGAATTTTAAAACAGAGCAGTCTGATGTAGAGACAAAATAACGTTTCTTTATATAAATTTCCGATGTGTAGTTAATTACTATTACTTCAGTTTATTGAAATTTGTGCTGTTCCTTTTTTTTCTTTTCAAAATTAAGTTAATTTGTTGGAAACGTTCAATAGAGGATAAAATTAATCTTCAGAATCTTACCACTTCGAGCACATATCATTTTCATGTTGAAGGTAAACATATAAACTGTTATACACCAGGAACTTCAAAATTGTTAACATGAGTATTTTAATCTATCTTGTAAATAAGTTTTTTCATGGCAAAAAAATAAAACACTCAATCTTTATTTATTGTGACCTTTAAAATTCTGAATTTTTCCCACTAGATCAAAAAGACTAATGATGATCCATTCGTGTGCACCAATCTGATTAACGACTAATGACCTTGAACAACGACTGGAAATCCTAATTCCCATTGGTTCACACAATGACTAATTAGAACACGAAGATAGCAAGCAGGTTTATTGTATTCTGTACTCTCCCCATTCAGAAACTGGCCGATTTTCTCATCTGGAACTTTTCAGCTGCACACGCTTACATCCTACTGTTAGTCCGGGGCTCGAGCCCACTATTGTTCGCTCAAAACGCCATTACGTCATCAAATTAGTTACTGATTCCAAATAACGATTTACTTGTATAATCGGGTGAATTTTAATTCATTTTTATTGGTTATATGAATCGTTCTATGGATGTTTTGGCTGCAATTGATCAGATCCCGCCACAATGTTACAGTCTCTGGGATGCAAGTGTATTTAACTGACGAGTATCAAGTAGGACGAGACGCACGTTGAGGATTCCACTGCTAGCCACTATCCATTTCTGCTTATAGAGCCTAATAGGAACATTGAGGAAGCCTGCACAGGACGTACATACGCCAAGGGACTAATCAATTGTAGTCCTAAAAGTCAATAGGAAGATCCATACAACCAATACAAAAATGAATTGATGTTTTTGCGTGTTATAACTTGTTAATCGAATGTTTATTCATCCTCAAACAGAATGTCACCCATTAATCCTTAATAACATCTTAACAGCAATAAAACTGAAAGACTAAATATTTTTACAGGTATTTTCCATAAAAATCTCATCATCGCGACATTATAGTAGGCAGTGTTAACCAGTTAAAATCTGCACTAATGGTTTTAATTAATCGATAAACTGGTTTAAAAGATCTTATTTCCCCACAACCTTAAGGTGATGATAGCGTACTTGTGAGTGAAAAAACACAGAACACACTGTCTCTTATTTAAGCAGTTCGTATTTTTAGATTCTCCAGTACAAATTTCAAGCATTTCAACGTATTCATCAGTTTACTTACATTGGGATTTTTGGATACTGAAACTTTCTTAATAAAACTATCATAATCGGTTCGATGTTTGGAATTACCCCCATTCAGATTGACTATCAGATAATTTTTTATGTTTCAGTTAATCATATGTGAGGAAAAGACAACCTAGAACCTCTATAACTTGTACATGATAACTAAAGTCATTCACACATAGTCGCTTTCATCTGCATTAAATAACCGAATGTATCACACCAGTCAGAATTACTCAGAAATACTGTAGATAAAGATCTAGTTACAACCCTAGTATCAAATGATTTCCTCTAAGTTGTAAAAAACAAAATGTTTTAAACCATGTTATTTTCTTAAGATTAAAAAAAGCCTCATATAATTTGTCTAATTGAGTTTAATGATTAAAAACAATAAATTCATGTTTTCTAAACACAAAATCATTCTTATAGTAGGATTCTTAAATGGTTTTACTTTTCGTTACCAATACTATTAACATGTTTACTACAACTGGAAAGGTTAAATTATTACACTATATGTTGTTAGGTATTCAATGAAAGAACATGGATCATTATATATATATATATATTTGCTTCGAGCGAAATACTGAAAGAGTTCGATTATTTCACTGATTCATATTTTCTTCTCTGATTTTATTTTCAATAAATTAATCTTTCCTATAACCACTATTACTCCAACTGCCCCTATTAATCTAGTATTTGTTCTGACAAGTTTATCTCGGTGTACTAATGGGATTGAGGGGAGGTCGGTTATCACTTCCTGGTTGCCCACACCGTGGAAGGGTTCTTCTGGAGGTACCTGAAAAGGAAATTGAATTAGAGGTGGTCATAGTGACCTGAGAGCGTGACCGCAGTGCCCAAGGGACAGCTGCTTGAGGTCGGTCACGCACGACCTTCTTATGAGTAGTTTTTGTGTTAGCTCCGTACTTGTTGAGACCTTACCGCCGGAGATGGATATTCGTGTGATAAAGAGAAGTGTGTATTTTTGGGGTCGACCTTTTCTAACCCCACCCCTCCTTGTGGGAAGGCAGCATCGCTGTTATGCTGGTTGTCAGAAGGAAACACCTTACTGCTGTCACACCTCTGTACAGTCAGCAGTACGACTTCGCCTTCGCACCTTGGATTTGTTGCTTTTAGTCTTACCGCTCTTCAACCGACCTGTCTGGCATGGTAGGACTTTGAGGAACGGTTGTTCCAGCCAGTATAGCTCAGTTGCTTCATCACGATAAACAAGTCCGACTACTACATCAAGGTAGCAACAACGGTCGGGACTAATGTGGTGGAACAACTTGAACCGATGTACATATGTAACAAGTTCTATATAACGTTTGACTGACTGATATAATTATTCGGGGAAATAAAGACAGTCCTTTAATCACAGGTGCAATATAAGATTAGTTGCTGGTTTATTTATTCAACAAAAATACAGCGATATCATCAATTTTCATTTCTTTGATTGATGTAGACGTTTCTTTACCATCAAAGCACTGACTTGTTAATGAGAAAAAGTGAGAATCGATCGTATATCTCTTTGTTAGTAGATAATTACATCATCATCATCAGAAATATGCATAATTTATACAAAGAAAATGGTGTTTTTTTCTTCTATGTTTCGGAAGAAATTATTATGATATAAACAAAAAATTGAGTCGTTGAAATTCAAAATTTACACACAAAACAAAAGCCAATATTAATAAGTACTTTCATTTAGAATTATTATCATCAACAATTGTAGTTTGAATAACAATATTCGATTTGAGTGTTATATAAAAATTACCTGCAGCTGATTTTAAAATGTTTGTATGTGTACGTTTTTTAGATAATGGTTTTTGAAATTCGGAACCTGTACAAATAATACCGATTAAAGTATTTTCTGCTAAACTTGTATATAATTTTGTACAGAATTTATACACTTTATGATAACATTTCTATAAAGAGAAAAAAAGAAAACAAACGAAAAATAACAATATTCAACAAAGGTACATTAGTAATGCAAAATATATATTCACACAATTGACAAAGAACACAAATACTTTTTGGTATTAATACGTTTATTTTGGATAGTAATTAAGATTGTTCAAGTTGATAGAGATTATCCACAACATTTATTTTATGTATTGCTGTTAATATAATTAATGAATTAAAGAAAATATCGTTTTGGAGTGGATAATAATCGTCATTATGGATGATGAATCAATACTTATAAAATAATATATGTATAATTAACAATCATCTACCAGGCACTTGGATATGTGCATGGAGTATGAAGCACACTTCAAGTGAGAGCCAATGATACTACTATCTCGTTGTTTAGATCTTACTATTTTAAGCGGAGTTCGAACTTGGGAACTTAGTGGGTGAAAGCCGAACACCTTAACCTGTAAACTACCATTCTACTTTAGTCGAATAGTGATATGGTAAACCAGTCAGGAGTAGCCAAATGAGAGGGTTGGTCGATGGCAATTTGAAGTGACCTGTAGGACAAGTGTATTTCATTGGCTAAGAAATGGGCTGACTTCCTAAGCGGTAGAGTTGTATATATTTATATGGGTATTTGTGCATTGTATTCAGTAGCCCAATATACATTCTCGTTCAAGTATTCAGTTTGGGGGGTAGCACATTGCATGTCGTGTATCAGTATCAGATTTTGGACACCGCCCATCACAACAAATAGAATAATTCCTACTGATAATTAAAATGTTGGTGATGAATATGTTTATTCAATAGTCGTTCTTGAAGTCAGTCAGCTGCGACGTAGGATCATGCACGTATATGCATCGGTCCAAGTTACCATACCTCATTAGCACAACAACATGAACACCGAATTCATATAAGTAGTTAATTCAGTGGTGGTAATATATAGAAGAAAGATTCTGTATAAGGAGATAGTACAGGAGGAAAGAATTAGTTCCTAGAAAGAAAGATTTGAAGTGATTTCAATCTCTTAGTTTAAAGGAAGACAGAGAGTGTATACACTGACGCCATTGTGACCGATTCTGAGCCATGTCACCAAGAGTCTCCAACCATTGGTTACGATAGTCATGCGGACCCCAACCAGGCAGTCTGAATCTTCCAACATGGCTCAGACCAGTTAGTCACTTCAAGCACTGATGCCACGTTTTGGTTTGGGCGCCCCTAACTTTCTTCCAATCATCTATAACACCGGTTAACATTGCGCGTCGTGGTAATCGATGTTCAGACATACGCAGAACGTGGCCCAACCATCTCAGTCGATGAAGGTTCATAACCTCATCAACTGATTTACCATCATCGTTCTTGAAACTATACAATCAATAAACTCTATTTAATATACACAAGCTATATTTTTTTATTTATTTATTTTAACACATAGATATCGGCACAAGAAGGCACCAAATACATATGCGCCACACAGATCTCATTTGATATGTGTGAGGGCTGTGATACTGCTCGGGTGCCCAAACCGAAGCAGGTGGTTTTCTTAGGGGGCCACACCCCGAGCCTTTGACCTGAAGATCTGATCCACAAGGCAGTGGAGCATCGTAAGGAGATGCAGTCCCATGGTAGCCGGTGACCAAAAATTGGTTCATACACCATTCGTCCCCTCAGGATACTGGAACCCATGTGCACCATTGGTTTGGGGTCCGGTTAAAGCGCCGGACATTCGCTTTTCGTCCTCTCATTTTCGTAAACAACACCTGTGCCACGAGAAGGCAGTGAGTAGGACTTCCCTGGCAGGGGCTGTATACGCGTGGCCATGTGAGAGCATTTCGAGAGGAGGAGCGGACTCCCCCCACTCTCGGCCATACCAGGGCATTTGGGGGCACACAAGCTATAAGTCAGTGTTAGGTAGTTTAAGTCAGTAAGGTTGGCTGCAATTTATTTACAGATGAGGAAAGTTTATTTATGTATAAACTATACATAAATTGTAATGGCTTATGTTTTAACCCAGAGGCTGAAACATGAAATGATGTTCAATTCTTGGGAACTGCATAACCTACATGATAACAGTATGGTATTTAGAGCAAGGGCACAAAAGTAAAATAATTTTAATCCTGATTATCATTAAATATTCATTTGAATGAGGTGTTTAAAACATGTGTCGCATATGCATAACCATCGCCTACCTCGATACGCAATATTAACTGTGGAATAGATTGGACGTAAGTTATCGGCGACGATATCAATATATATTTCATTAGTTCACAAAGTCATTGAATGTTTGTATGTTGCTAGGTGCAGTCTGAGTGGTTGCGGTTCGCGCAATTAATGATTGGAAATTTTGCATAAAATGGGTCAGGATCGGTCAGTGATGCAAACGTATTGCCCCTTCTCTAACCTTCGGTTCTATTGCTCCTTCACACATGCGTTTTCACTCTTTAAAGTTGTGTTCTCAATAGTTGGTCGTTCGCATTTGCACTTTTACCACTAGATGTCAATTTGAACGTACGCATATTTGTCTCAGGAGCTACGTTGATTATCACTGACTCTCATTTACCTATCACAGATATGTTGAGTCTGCTTAGTCACACTTTTTTGTATGGGGCCTAGTGACATAACTTAGCTGCCTAAACTATATTAAATGGAATGATCTTAAAAACTACGACCTACTACTACTGGAGAACTGAGTGCTTCTACCAGTAAATCAATGTATTTGACGTTGATTCCTAACAAAAATAGAACAAAAGTAGCTTGACATTTAACACAGAAAAGACAGAGACCAACTATCAAATCTATCGTTTACCATTACCATCGGAATATATGTCATAAATCCCAGGGACGTAGGAAGAAGCTGTGACCAATAAACTCCAACCATGTGAGACAGTTAACTACTAGTAGCATTGTAAGACGGTTAAGTAGTTTGGTGATTCGAAACCGGGTACACAGATGTATAGATGGCAAACGAATTACTTTATTTTGTGTTTGTTTAGTCTATACGAAGGTTTTACCAGGAAAAGTTGGGAAATCCTCATTCTAAACTAATGGTGTACGTTGGCTCCAGAATCGTGAGGGAAACATTTTTAGTCACTGACTACCATCGGAATCCTCCTATGAAAATCACTTGATTCGGTCTAGGGACACACATGTTATTTCTTGTAGCGCATATTATTTTGAGTACCCAGTCGTATCACATCTTAACTGCATCAAATAAAAACCGTGAAATGCGTGAAGTTAGACATGTAAACAGCTAACCGGCAACTGAACGGTCCAAAGGTTAAGTGCTCAGATTCTTACGGTGTCATGGATGTGCATCGCTGCTGAGAAGTCTCTTACTAGGACGAAAGAGTTACCTAGTACTTTTTGGTTTTCAATGATTATCTAACTAAGATTGATCAATGATGTAAACCATGAATTTCAATCACATACACAAACGCTCCATAGTAATAAAACTGTACAGTATATTAAACAACTTACTGCTTTATCCCATTCAGGTGAACAATTCGCCTGTATCATTACTAATCTATGTGAATTACACAAATCAACGATGTAATTTGATAATTTTTTCGAAATCTTATTGACTACAGTTAATGTTGTTGTAGGTTCATCACTGTTGGTAGTAGTGGTTGTTGTTGTTGTGTTTACATTATCAGTAGTAGTCCATTGATGATCAGTTGAATTAATATTTATAGGTATGAAAATTTCGCTATGTTTTAAATCATTAGTAATATGCTGAACTGATTCCTTTTCTCTCTCTTGTTCTCCTATTTGTTGTTCTTTGTCGTTTTGTTGATAAATTGGCCAATAAGCATAAGTTATACCGGAATCATGTAGTAAACGATTAAACAAGTGAATTGGTTTACCCAAAGATTTATAAAATGAACATAATTTTAATAGATGATCTTGAAAAACTGGATGAGTTTCAAAATATTGACTTTCTGTTAATAAATCATTACATGTTGATGAAATAAATTGAAGGTTGTTGTTGTTAGTAGTATTGTTGTATTGCTGTAAACTACCAGAGATGTTTGAGTTTTGTTCATTAGTTGTTAATGCAGCAAATCTAGCAGACTTGAAAAGGTGTAAACAAATCATTTTTTTCCTTAGTTTCAAGAAATGAATTACCAAAAGAAGTATTTAATATATATATATATATATATATATATATATATATATATATCCCTTTTGAACTTTTTATTTGAGTGCGATCGGTTGAGAGAAGGTAAAAAAACGATTGATACTCAACTATTAAATATTTAGGCATTAGTGAGTGAGTTGAGAAGATATTAGAAATTATCATATAATAAATAAACTCCAACAGGTTATGTCTTATGGCCTGTTAAAAACTACGTGACAAAATCGTCAATCTCACTATCAACTTCCATGACTTTGTTCCTGTGCTGAACTAATAATGCGTCAACCAACTCTAAAAACCTTGAGTCAACTTTATTGGTCCTCGATATACTAGCCTCTCTGCCTTATAGCTATAAGTGGCTATGATTGTAGGAGACTGTAACAAGTAGATTGAGAATAAATGAAGAATATTAAGTCGTATAACAGTAGTCAGTAGGTCAAATGAAAGCTTATGGTAAAAGGAATATATATAATTAAAGAACTCAAAACAACTTTTAATCAATACCAAAGTCAGGATCTTTAATGCAAACGTCAAGACTGATCTACTGTATGGAGCAGAAGCGTCGAGAACTACTACAGCCATCATCAGAAAGGTACAAGTATTTATAAACAGTTGTCTACGCAAGATTACTCAATGTCCGTTGACCGGAGACCATCAGTAATAGCCTACTGTGGGAGAGAAGAAACCAGGTTCCACCTGAAAAGGAAATTAGGAAGAGGTGCTAGATCTGGATAGGACATACATTGCGGAAATCACCAAACTACATCACGAGGCTAGCACTAACTTGGAATCCTAAAGGGAAACGGGAAAGAGGAAGGTCAAAGAACACACTGCGTCGGGAGTTGGAAGCAGATATCAAAAGGATGAATAGCAACTGGAACGGACTACCCAAGACAGATTTGGATGGAGAATGCTAGTGGGCGGCCTATGCTCCACCACGAGGAGTGACAGGTGTAAGTAAATAAGTAGGCAATATATATAAAAGTTACTTGATAACTATCCAGTAAGAATATATGTAATAATAGTTCATAAATAATCCCTGGCAGTTACCACTCATCTACTACTCTTCGGTCGGACGTAACATAGTATTTTTTAAATCGTTATTTATAAAGATTTAGAAATATATATGTGGTGTACGCTACACTTTACCAAATAACTCTAATTTTGCATTAATTAACATAAATTGGTCGGCTCTGCCTGAGTTCTCGTTCACTACATATATTTGTTCGCTATTATTTCTTGTTTTAATTTGTGAAGAATTGAAAAAATTATATTGTCCAACGAATACTAAGCAAAAGAATAAATTAACTATTTATTCAATCAGTTGGATTTGCTAGTTCCTTCAAAGCGTGGCGGCTCAGTGGTCTAGAGGTTAAGCGTTCGCACGCGAGACCGCTAAGTCCTGGGTTAGAATCCCGCGAGGCGGGATCGTGGATGCGCACTGCTGAGGAGCCTCACAATAGGATGAGACAGACGTTCAGTATTTCCAGGTTTTCCATGGTGGTCTAGCTTTAATTGACTCATGATTTCAGCTATTAAATATAATTTAGTTGATGACTTAAAACTTCAATTTACAGAATAAAAATAATTAATATTCGTCTATACATTATTTATTCTTTCAAAATTCTAAAGATTATTAGTTTGGAATTAACGGTTTTCACTAATCCCGTTATTATAATAAATTCTGTTTTGGGCTACACTTTTAATAATGACAATTAGTTATATGCGGTAGTTTAAATTGAAATAAACTGAATAGGGAAATAAAACAATCAAATAGAGATGTCTATATATATAGAGCTTTAAACAACACTTTATGAATAAATCAGATAGATTCAGTTAGAGTGACCTGTGATTGGTCAACGATTGAAGATGGATATTTTCAGTCACACTAAATATATGAGGTTGATTATCTTATAAAATTCATTCCATTACTGTTCTGTATTTGTTTCGATAAACGCTCATTGTGGTCTAATCTAGTTCTTAATTAAACGGTCGAATTATTGGTTGCACGTGTGTTACGTGATCAAATATTTTTTTAATCTAACACTGATAACGTAGACAGTTTTAACTCTGTTATGCATCATAATAAAGACCTAATAAATAGTAATGCTTAATTTTCAAAAACAAATTAGATGAAACTGAGTTCGAAACCGCATCGATAAAATAATGTTTTTACTTATACATAGTAATATCAACACATAAATAATAATTCGAAATACTTTGGCTTCTATTGGCGATTGATAATCTTCTGGAAAACGCCAAGATGTAGTCACATCACCAAAGCCAATATCTAGACAAATAAATAATTACACATATGACCTGAACATACAAACAAGTCAAATTTACGATAATATTGTTATTTAAAAGTTTTATGTTTTTTTTAGAAACAAACTTTATTGACAACTATTATCAAATGGGTAATGTACAGTTGCTTTTTGTTATGGCTTTAGACTTCCTCAGCAATGAAGGTCAGCGATTCCATATGAGACCGAACTCAAAATGTTTGTATCCTGTGGTATAGATGATACCATTGTGATAACATACAACAGTTTTCAGCCTTCATTTTAAATCAGTTTTCAATGGAGCACTGCCTTGTAGATCAGACCTTTAGGTCGAAGGCTCAGGGTGTGGCCTAAGAAAACCATCTGCTTCGGTCTGGGCACCCGGAAAGTATCACCGCTCACACACACAAATCAAGTGACTTGTGTGGCGCATATGTTTTCGGTGCTTCTTCGTATTTGTGTGTTAAAATAAATAAAAGATGAATTAGAGAAAGTAGAGACAATTACTGGTCCATTAAAATGTAGGTGATACATAAGAATAATTTGTTACATGAAAAGCCAGTTAGGATTATGGTTAGGAGATAAGATTGATCAGAGTCAATGTAGAGTCTGCATCAAGATATAATGTTAGAAAGAATCAGAACATAGAATAAGAATTAGAAGCAATAGTTATGACGAATATTGTTTTTCGAAAAACATGTTTCGTGAGCTACATAAATGAATTGTTATGCGATTAGTGCTCTGATTTTAAATATCAAAAACTTTGAAGTTACCTTTAAAAGAGAAAGACAGTAATCCATTGGACATGATTCTTATATTTCCTTTTACCAATTTTAAATATCTTAATAACCGAAATGATTCATATTTAGCCCACAATAACCTAGGTCTCTGTCACTGTTTTAAATCCCATGCAAAAAAAACAGTCCCATAGCCGCCGTCTTAAAATATGACTGATATATGCATACAGTATGCTGTTATTTAAAACATTTAATTTTGTTTTTAAAACGAAAGCACAATATAGGCAACAGCAACGGTGAGACTATAATTTATGGACGACCTTTGAGTGACGCTGGAGTGACCATGAGAATGTCCACCAAATGAGGGTTATAAACCAGTGTGAGGAATTAAGATTATGATTTAAAGTTGATGGTTAGGGTTAGGAACTAGATTTAGGGTTTACATCACGAACTAGTATCAGCTAAAATGTCAAAACGCTACTTAACCAAACGGATGAATGAATTTCGCACCGAAATCCAAGATCTGTTATCTTAAACCTGATTGGTTCGTCCATAAATTATAATCCGACTACAACAACAAACGATAATTAATTACCTTGACTTAGTTTTAATCGTACAAGATCCATTGTAGCAATGGCATCTTCAGCGGAAGAATGACCTCCTTTACCAGTTTGAATCATCCGTCTAAAACAAAAAAGTGTATGTAACTGGAAGTGTTGAAGTAATACTAGATTTTTTTACTAATTGATCAATTGACAGATAGTGACTTGAAGTTTATTTCTGTTTCGATGACTAATTTCTCCAAAACACAACGAAACTATCTAGGAATATGAATTCAATATGTTTGTGATATATATCAATCTAATGAAGCTCATTTCGTTAAAGTACAGCGGGGAATATGTTAATAAAATGAATTGGGTCGAATAATATCAATGTTGATGCTGTTATGTGGGCTACTGACGACGATAGATATAAGCAGTATGTAACAGGAATTGAAAGTGGAATGCCCGCCATCAGAAGATTGGAATAAAGAGACTAACAAAAGGGTCGGAAGAACGAAGAAGTATGTAAAGGAAAACGCAATGAATATATGCTAATGATGTATTTAATGTATGATTTTGATATTTTACTAAGGCATAAAAATAATAATAAGTCGGTTCGTGATGTCAACCATGGAAACTCAATAGCCCTCATACACCCTTTATGCTAATAATTTTCCATAAATCTGATTGTAGATTATGTGCACTCATTTATTGTGAAGTAAAGAGAATTGATACACAAAATAATTGACTGTACTTATTCTGCTACAACCGCTGTTTTTTTTCAAACAGAAATCCTTATAATCAACGAAAGAATTCTATCAAAAATGAACAAATACATAAGCTATTATTTACTGTGACAGAACAATAGAAAAATTCTAATAACTAACCCAAGAAAATGTTCTGATAGGAATCGAAGACGTGTTTTAGCCGCTCTATTGCCTTTCAGATTATAGATGACACTTGTATCAATTAAATACGGATGAAAAACCTGAAATTATTCAAACAATTAAGTAAAAACAGCAATTTTTAGCAAAAAGAAATTTATAGGTTCTTTTCTATCCAACTGAAGTAGTGGAAAACAGTCACAGAAAAAGGCTAACCCCGTTTGTGTAATGGCGGTAACAAGAAGCCAAATACGAGTTGCGTTGGAGGAATTTATTTCAAGTATTCGTTTATCCAGACACTCAGAACAAGAAGCGGAGCGGAGAAGGCTAGTGAGATAACTCGATTTGACTCGATATTTATATTCAGACAAAAATAAGCTGCAGACACGTAATGAATATGGTAAGCAATTAACACACGCTCATATAAAATCAATCAAGGCTAATAAGCGGATAAGTGGCATAGTTTAAGTGTGAGTCAAGAAGAATAAATAAATTGGTCTATCCAGAAGATAGAATAACCCGTGTGGGCTTGAAATAATACTAACCACTACAAGACAACTACTGAAAATGAGGAAGCAGTGAACTCGTTAGCACCGAAAATCGAACTCAGAACACCCATATCTTGCACAGAGCGCTTAACGTTTAAACTAGTGAAACGAGATTTAATGGTTTACATGTTTGACTTAGATGTACAAGGAGTGACAGTATTTAGTTCAAAAATCTAGATTTCATTTGTTTATATAAACAAAATAAACCAGTAATTCACTATTTAAAAAAAAAAAGAAATTCACCTACCTTCATGGCTTCTAAATCATTTCCAATCGAATGACCAACTAAGATGGCATCTCCTGGTAACGTTTCAGCTAATTCACGCTGTATATCTTCCAGTGTAGTGTCTATTAATGCAAGCATATCTCTAGTAATTCCACTGAATCTGAAATTTAAAAAAATAGTGTAAAATGCGAAAAAATCAAAGATTAGGTAAATCTGGTTAACAGAAGAGCTGTTTCGCTGAAATCATGAACCGATCAATGTTGTATCATCATTGAAAACCTGGAAGCAGTGGATGGCTGTCCAGTCTTAGTACTAAACTACTCGACAGTAGGTATTCACGACCCTACATGTGGGAATGAAACACAGGAACGATGGTTTCGCGTACGAACGCCTAAACTCTAGTATACGATTATGGATCGCCTTATAACCGTAATACCTCTCCATTAACTATTACGTATTGACACTGGTACAGGACTCGGAAATCAAATCACTTAAAAAAGAAGTACACACTAAACTCCCTCGACCCTCGAAAAACGTTCTAATTCAGTCTTGAGAAGACAAAAAATCTCAGAAAGTTGATCGCAGCTCTAAACGATGGTGGCAGTACGAAATCTTGAGATATTTGAAGAGCATTGTGAAGTACTTTCAAGAATCAGCCATTAACACCAGGGCATCGGATTCAACTTCACAAATATAGTTTGACTTTTAAAGCATCTCTTGCAAGGCTTTTCGTCTAATTCCAGTAGGATTTATCGGAAAATACTACATCTTCCAATAATAATCAATATATAAATTATTTATTCTATGAGAATTCCATAATGATGTAAAAACTAGTTGTTTGCATCATCTCATTGATGTTTAGGATTGTAATTTATCAAATATGTGATACAAGTACATTCAACTGACGAGTACCAAATAGCGTGAGACGTGCGTCGAGGACTCCACTGCTATCCACCATCTATTTCTGCTCATAATGTCTTCGGCCTGATGGGAATATCGAAGGAGTTCGCACAGGACGTACATATGCCAAAAGAGACTAATCAACCGCAGTCCAAAACATCAATAGAACGATTCAAATAACCAATACAAATGGATTAAAATTCACCCGATTATACAAGTGAATCGTTATCTGGAATCAGTAACTAATTTGATAACGTAATGGCGTTTTGAGCGAACAATAGTGGGTTCGAGTCCCGGATTAAACATCAACAGAAGGACGTATGTGTGTACAGCTGACGAATTCCAGATGGGAGGAAACGCGCGCCCTGAATTTCACTGCTAGTTATACTCCGTCTGTTCTATGTTTTAAAATGTCAGTAAATCCGGGGATACTATGGACTTGATAGAATAAAATAACTGTGTTAGGAATTTGGATTAAGAGTAATTTACAGAAACAAAGTTAAAGAACCTTTTGTATATTGAGGAACACATATCTAGCTGGTTTCCTGATACGAAATATGAACAACCGTTTGGTTAGTCTAATGGCTTCATAAATTATGATTCTTATCGTTTAACCTTCCCATATTTATTAATTTTAAAAGTTTTCACTACTAAATATTCACAAGTTTTTTTACTCATTACTTACTTAGCTGTCAATAAAATATAAACTGACTTTCGTTAAGTAAGAAATCCAGCAGCCGCTATCTTTAATTGGTTCATTAGCAAAGTATAATTTTACCAAGGATTTGAATGTAATAGGTTGTGAATACTTCTATAATATCCTTATATTCTTAACAAGTACAACTTTCAAAATGATCAGTTTAATGGTTAATGTTATTGTATAGTGTACTACAAAAAATGATATTGTTGGTAAACACAAACTAGATATCGATTTCTTGTACGAAAGATATATAACTTTACTTAGTTAAATAGTCTTTAACAGGATTTGGCGGTTTCACTAAACGATCGAACATAACTGTTGCCTTCTCATCAACCATAGTCACTCGAGCCAACTCACTTCCTACGGATGTAAGTACCATTTCACAGTCTATTGCATACATTGGGCTATTGGCTGATACAGGAAGGTATACGGGCTGTAATGATAATATAAGGAAATTAAAGGAAAATAATGTTAATTTACTGATTGCATGGGTCATCGTTTATTTCGTATATGGAAATATGATTCAATTTTTTTTAAAGAAATACTTGTTACATTGGACAACATCCAATACAAAAAATAAAAGATTCTAATATGCTTGTTCAACCACTTACGCATGCAAGAAAACTCATAAATAACAGGGATACTGAACCTGTGGAACCGAATTAATAGGCGAAATAATTATATATATATGTATATATATATATATATATGCTGAAAATGCAGTGAATGCTAAGCACGGAATTGATAAAACTTAAACCTAAAAATTCAGGACGTGAAAATAAAGAAGTTGAAAGTATGCATATCAAGCGTATTTGATGAATCTTCTAAATACTCTGGATGACGTAACAATGGTTGCTGCTCCTTGAATCAACCGATGTAAGAATTTCAATCCTAGTTCAAATATCTTAGCACTAATTTTTTTTGACTGAAACTGGGTAACACAGGTTCATACCCCTCAAAAGTGTGCATACATCTTATTGGCGAGTGATAATTAATATGGTTTCCTCCCGACTGTTTCCAATCTCTTAGCATACCTTACAATAAGAATGACTCAAACCTTGGTTAATCCTAAATCAGGCGAAAGAGGCTGTGAATTATTTATGTTCGATACAAATCTGTTTAACTGGAATACTTATTGTCTCCATAAGTTGGATTAGTTGACGTGTTTGAAGTATTCAATTTCAAAGTATTGAGTTACAAGTACAAATCCAACTCTTCTTGATACAGCTCGCGAGATCTCATAGTATAACTGGTGCTTACACTTAAAATTCAAGTACGCAAACATATACTTGGTTAGTGAGTGACACTCAACTAAGATAAATCCTACAGCTGGGAAAATGTAAAAGCAGATAGTTGGTTTTCAGCAGGTTGTTTTGAACACAGAGAATTAGTGCAAACCAATGATTAGTTAGGGGTGAGCCATAATATCAAACACCTTGTAGTTTTATTCACATCTTTAGTATACACAATTTTATGTGATGGATTATGGAAAGTTATGTCTATTATGACGGTTGTCTGCTCATATTTCATAAAATGAAGTTAAGTTTGGCCAGTGAAACCCATAAGTTAAGGTTTGTAGACAACCAAGACAGGTCAGACAGGCAGCATGGTGTTGATCACTTACAAACGGGTATCTAATGTATATGTACCGAAAAAAACTCAAACAGATCAGTAATCATTGGTAAATCGTTGCGTACAAACTCTTCACACAATAATTTTAGACATATTTCGACAGAAAGAAATGTAAAACATTCACTGAAGTGCTTATATTACGGACTGCTAATGAACTGTCCCTTTTGAAGAATGTGTATTCTGAACATCTGGACTCAACAGCTCAGTGGATAACGTGTTCGGGGTTTAAAGAGAAAGTTAGTGGGTTCAACTCTCAGAGTGTAGATATCAATACTAGAATCGAAGTAAATCCAGATGTGAAGTCCCAAAAAAGATGAAACGTGAGTTATGGATTCTGCTGCTAGCCACTAACACCCGAAATTAATAAAAATTCACTGACGTAGCGTACAAGTTGTTAACAGATATATTAAGTGATGAATGATTGAAGGGGAATTGCATTTTAACATGTAAACAGTAAAAAAGAAACTTACTTTACTCGGTACAAAATCTGAACGATTTTTGAAGTATTTACGTTGGTCGATTAATAATTCATTAGGTAATGGAATGTTTTCTTTTTTCATTTGCTCAACATTTAAAATCAGTAAAGTTCTATCAAATGCATCAGGTGTACCTGGTATAGGTAATGGAAAAAGGGTGTCAGCTTTTCTTTTAAGAGTGCGTTTTTCTACTGGTTCATTAGCAGTTGTAGTAGTAGTCTGGGAAGGTAACTGTTCTTTAGTTATTTCGTGAACTGATTTGATTATACGCATTTTATCAATAGTGTTTTCATCATTTACCCACGTGCGACGGGTAACAGGAGTTAGTATTGACTTATTTAAATCTACATACAAAAGAAAATATGGAAAATTACAAGTTTATGCTGAAGGGGTTGTCAGATTTTAGTTTGTATATGGGAATTAGACAAATAGTCATATGGATAGTTTCATGGAAAAACTAGAACCATTAGTCATACCATATGTAGGAAGGGATAAACATATACGTGATTTGTCGAATAAATGGACAAACTGTGTTTATAAAAACATAATTTTACAAAATTTAGGTTACACCACTTATTGGTCGTTCAAAATACTTCTCATTTAAGGTGATATATCTGTCCCGTTCCCATCGTTTAAAGTCTCTACTTAGTTGCTTCATTATTTCACATAATTTCCCCAACCCTATTTGTTATGTTCAGATTGTATGCATAGACGACTTTCTCAAATCGAGTCCACAAGTATTTATCTGGATAGTGAACCAGCAAACAAAAAACCGCATATGATCGATGTTTTTATCAAAGAACAAGGTTGACAGATGCTCAAAATTGTATCACCCTTGGAGTCATCACAACTTTAATCGAAAACTAACGTATAAAGATGATAAATTTTTCCAAGTTAAACAGCCTGCCTAGTGGAAGATCAAATTAGATTTTAACTGGTTTTGGACTCTGTTTGATTACCTTTAGATTATAGAGTGATAGACAATTAATTCTCAGTCTGTTACTATCATACCCAGTAAACCATGAAAATTAACAACTGAAATGTTAACAAGTTCACGACTATCACAGTAATATTAAGCAACTTGAATATTGGTGTTGAGTGCCACAACACAAAGTTTAATGCCACAGAAAGCCGTTAAAACAACTAGCAGTATTCCATCCAATTTGTAACTGAAGGCTTTCTAAAGACTGAATTATTGAAAATTACGTATGATCGACTCATTGTTCTAGTTAATCCATTTCCTAAGGGGTGTCTTTTTAATAAACATATAGTGTAAGACTGCTTAAGTCTCCGAAATAAAACTAGCTGGTTATGATCGAGTACCAAATTAATGTATTATATGTTTGTATTTTAGGAAACAGCATAAACAGCTACTTTGCTCCTTATTCACTCGTTATGAAATAGATTCCCGTCTATTTAACCAAATGGCATTCAGACATTAGGGATATTTGGAGGGCTATTGTAATTTTCAAAAAAGGCATATATATTAAAAATACTATACTATACGTATACATCTATTGAATGGTCTACTACATAATACAATTAAGTTATCGGAAGATTTTTCCTACTATCTACGTCTTTGAGTTATCGATGGACAGTTTCTCTCTTCTTTTCTTCCAGATTTCTATGGAGGTTGAAAAGACTAGCATGGTCAATAACAACACCTAAATGTTTATTACTGATTTGTAAATAAGTGAAAATTATAGATTTATTTAACGGAAATCGAAAGCATGACTGTAGATTGCCCTTAATTTTCTTAGTCCGTATAAACTGTCTTTTTGGATTTGGCGTAGAAATTATCACCATATTGAAGCGAAACTAGGAGTGTCAGAATACTAATGTATTTTAAAATTTCAACAAAATTTAACAAAGTTCTAACCAAATATTTATAGCATAACTAAGTGAATTATATGCTACTGAAAAAAATTAGTTTAAAATTTCCCATTAATTAAGATGAGGTACGACAGATGATAGCTAGGCGCACGTTTTTTCTTATCTGGAACTCGTCAGCTGTACACACCTACATCCTACTGTTGATGTTAAGTCCGGGACTCGAACCCACTATTGTTCGCTCAAAACGCCATTACGTTATCAAATTAGTTACTGATTCCAGATAACGATTCACTTGTATAATCGGGTGAATTTTAATCCATTTGTATTGGTTATTTGAATCGTTCTATTGATGTTTTGGACTGCGAATGATCAGAGACAGGCACAAAGTTCGAGTCTCTGGGTGAACATCAATTCTGGGACACAGGTGTATTCAACTACCGAGTACCAAGTAGGACGAGACGCACGTTAATGATTTCACTGCTAGCCATTATCCCTTTCTGTTTATAAAGCTTTTACCCTGATGAAAATATCAAGGACACTCGCAAAGGATGTCCATGTGGCGAGAGACTGATCAATTTCAGTCCTAAACATCAACGGAAAAATCCAAACAACCACTAAAAACGAGTCAGTCAGTCAGGTACAAAGTAGGACCAGGCACATATAAGCATCGGTCCAAGTTATCACACCTCATTGGCAAAACAAGATGAACACCGAATTCATAGAAGTAGTTAATTCAATAGTGGTAGTATATAAAAAATTGTATATTAGCATATAGTACAGGAAGAAAGAATTAGTTGGTAGAAAGAAAGATACGAAGCAAATTTAATCTCATAGTTTAAGGGAAGACAAAGTGTATACACCTACACCATTGGATCGATTCTGAAAAAAACGAGTGAGACGTGATGATTTTTAATGACTTTAAATTATTTAATATTGGAATAAAAAACTTCTAAGCCATCGTAATTCCGAAAATTACTTGGGGAAGCTTTGTGTAATCACAAGTATTCAGGAGGTCTTGAGATTTTCACTCACCCGCAAATGCCCTGGTACGGCCAGGAGGGGGGAGCGTCTGCTCACCCTCTCAAAATGCTCTCACATGACCACACGTATACAGACTCTGCCAGGGAAGTCCTACTTACTGCCTTCTGGTGGCGGGGGTGTTGTTTACGAAATCTAGAGGACGAAAAGCGAATGTCCAGTGCTTGGTGAACACGGAGAGTCCACCTAGGTGAGCTGGAAAACCTTGGTTCCAAACCAATGGTGTTATATCCTAGTGAAGATCAAATTACGCGTAACTCCCGAGGACTATTAATGAACTAATATTCTATAAATATTCTTATTGTATAATTATTCAATAATTAGATCATGCATATTTATATTTCTCTTATTATAAGCTTCATTTTGACCTATAATTTATTATTGTACGATTTATTGTCCCTAAATTATGCTCAGTTTATTAACTACTGTCTCCCACATTCACAGCCACTTTTTGGCTTTATTGTGTACAAATGTTAGTTCCTATTTTATGGTGCGTTGTGGTCTGTTTGTTTGGTATATAAACACATTATGTTTGAAATATATGGTTCTCATAGTGGAAGCTGGTATTGGTGTTCTTGAGTTAAGTGGACGGGCTAGGCGAACAAAAGACCAATAAGGACGCTAGGCTGCTAATACTGATTGAAAGTCATTGGTTTGGCACAGTGCTACGATTGTATAATTAGTAATTTGATTGGTGGATAAATCACGTGATAACTAGCCAGACATAAAGTCACAACAAATGGTGCACATGGGCTCCAGTATCCTGAAGGAACAAATGGCGTATGAACCAATCGTTGGTCACCGGCTACTATGGGACCGCATCTCTTTACGATGCTCCACTGCCTTGTGGATTAGACCTTTAGGTCGAAGGCTACGGATGTGGTCTCCTAAGAAAACCACCTGCTTCGGTTTGGGCACCCGGGCAGTATCGCAGCCCTCGCACAAATCAAACGAGATTTGTGTGGCGCATATGTATTTGGTACCTCCTTGTACCAATATCTATGTGTTCAAATAAGATAATAAAATAAATAAAATATTTTCATTCAGATTTAAAGCAAAGCTGAACCATAGGTTTTTTGTTACAACGTTTACTTATGATGAGTTATCATCAAAAATTGAGTCTTTTCCCCGATTACGGCGAATGCAGTAGTTGATCATAAATTTCATTATAAGGATAAACATAATTGCAATCGCTGGATGACTGGAAATATCAAGCGCATTACGCTTAAACGTTTATATGTGTAATTGAATGGTATCAGGACATATGTGCGAAAGAACCAAACGAACCAACCAAATTTATGAATCCTAAATCGAATGGCACTCTTTTTAATAACGATGTACGATTTTTGTAACGTAACAATGGAATTCAGTGACCTTGTAAAGCACCTACTACAAAACTTCACCCAAGGGGTATAATAATGACATTAAAATGCATAGAGATGTACGTTTCGGACCAAGTTGATCACTTATCTGGCACAATACAAATAAAAGCATAACGAAATTAGTTTTTCATTTCAAAATAGTAGAACGATAATAACTTTTAGGATGAGTGAGATGTCTTGGGATAGTAGTTAAGTTAGATAAATAGGTATGACATGGCACCTAGACTTTTAAAAAATATTTTGTCACTGGTCATAATTGATTAAAAAATATGTACCGAAATAAAAACATACCCGCCATAGCTGCTGCGTGAGTTGTGAGGAAACTTCTGGGGACAGTAGAAATTTCTCTGTCCCATGAATAATTATAGGCTTCTGGATTTAATACTTTCAGTGGCTAAAGAAAATGGATACGTTAAAAGATTTACCTCCCCAAACATCAGAGCAAATTGTTTCCCGTATTTTTCGTTCGACTTCAGATTACTTACTCTGTTAATAAATATCAGAACGATATTCTTGATAAACGAGGGCTTAGTGACTGAACACCAGCTACACAGGTAACATAAACAAATTACGAGCTTACTCAGGCCACTTAACGAAATGCTGAGGGAAAATCGTCAAGCCTAACAACTTTTGAATATCCAAAGCCGATAGAACAGTTTTTCGATCTTTGATTACAAGTATGGGCTTCTGAAAAGTAAAATATGACGTCAATCAAACGGAAACCTTTTTATTTTCTTTCTTGATTTTGTTCAACTCGCGAAAATCCATTGTTGACTACTGTAATATGGCATAAAGTGACGTCGTAGTTCTTAAGCATCCATACTTTCAGTTAATCAATAAAATCCGTTAGAGTTGATTTTCACTTTCAGTTTGCAATGAGTCTTTCGTGAAAGTGACGCTTTCGGAGCAGAAAACGTCTTTACACAATGGTTCCAGTTAGTTCACTGTCAGTATATTTTAATACATCTGTTCGATTAATTTCAGCTAACTAACCGAAGAAAGTGTACTAAATTGCATTTAATGTACAGTGTTGTTTTATCCTGTAAAATATATGACGTAAAAGACGGGAAGACTGAAACAGAACAGTATAAAATAAACAATGATCGACAGAAAAGGTGTAAGAGGTGAAAATTCGCCATTCAATGATTTTAATCAAATATATTACAAAATTTTAAATGCACTTGTTTGACCTTCACGTCAGTGATATACAATGCTATACTTTGTATTCAAACTTCATTTTATCCTTTGTTTCTTCAAAAACATTTTAACTCTTAAGATCCCTCTTTTGGTAATTTACTATTTATGTTCCGAATTAAAGTAAGGTAACAAGCCTGTTGTGGTGGAAAAAATTAGATCTTATAGTCGAATCATAATTTAACTGACCAGTGAACGATGTGAAAAGTCTATATTCTATGATTGCTTATGCCGTAACTGACGTGTTTGTTTTCATATCTCTCTGTGGTATCATTTGATCAGTTTATTTAGCAGAGTTAAGTCACTAACTATATTTTGCTAGTGATTATCAATCGAACGCACTGGGTAAATAGCACTCAAATTATTGTTTTAAAAACCAACGTACATTCGTATCAAAGTAAAACTCTCCCCGATAACGACTGATAAAAACCTTTTCCAAGTTCTACGTCGTTTATAATTAATCATTTGCATGTAACGCTTATGCAAATTAGCTTTTTTATGCAGTAGCGAATTATTACAAAGATCAGCCCTTAACTATTATTTCGATGACAATAAACCAGACTTGAGTCTAACTTTATGTGAGATTATGTATACCAGAAGAGTTGATATAGTAAGTGATTTTACTTAGCATGTGAAGACAGAAAATGAATGGTTTCCGAGGTGACTCATTTGCAGTCGATAGACATACCAAGACCGTCTAAGCACGATCGTTTGACTTTGCTAACTGCACCAATTGTGATGTGCTCAAATTACCAATCTATTAAGTGACGATCTTATTGTGTGCAGTCCATCATTTCACTTAGTGCATATGGAAGATAGTCTTTAAAGGGACAGAAAACATATGAGCTACAAGAATTTGACCAACGTTTTTGAAGCATGGTTCATGTATCCTGATTTAACAAGGATGGCATTAGATGTATGGTACTAGGTAAATCTCACAAACTGATTATAAAGGCTGTAAAATTGTGTTCAATTCAGGTGACTGTAAAATATTTTACTCAAGCCAGATTACAGTGTACCTAGGGCCTCAATAGCGACTAGTTTAGGGGTAGGTTAAAAGACTACAGATAACCGAACTAATATGAAATCCTTCACTTTCGAAGACACTGGCAGCCGGACAGTTATATGAGAATTTACAAACTACCTGGTTGGGATTCACAAGATAGTTATAGTGAATAGTCAAATACCTTGAGTAAGATGGTTCACAGCCAGACACAACAATAGAGACGAATCCGATTTTATTTTTTATCTAAATCTTGATTTTCAACATTACTTCACAAACTTAAAACTGTGTACGTAATTTACTTTCCGGAATCCTAACATCTATTTGTAGTCATTTCTACCACTATTGATTTTTCCACGACTTCAACCTATATCCTCTCCATCTTGTTATAACAGAACAAGCATGTGGACATTGGAACCAAGCTCTATATTACGAATAAATGAGAGAAGCTAGAATTTCATGATACTAACAGTAAAAAGATTGTGAAAACATTCAAGAAATAAATCTATCAGTTCGTTTACAATATCTTGAATACTACCACACAATTTGCATCGTCTTCACACAGTTTTCAATTTATTCAGATTACAATTAGAAGTACAATACTAAAAAAGAAACAAAATAGAAACTAATATATTAATAGTACAAGATGTTAAGTGACAGATCTTTCATTGTCATGAAACCTGACTTTAGCAATACCATATGTAATAAGACTATGAGTTGTAAGAACTCTTACACAACTAGTGTCATCCCAAGGTATTTAAAAGTACCCACTAAAAACTACTCAATAGGGTACAATATTTTGCTATTTTATCCATTCGAAGAACAATCTCATTTCATATTTACTCAACGTTCTGACTGAATTACGAAAATAAACCGCGATCTAAGTATTAACGAAACCGAAATTTCCGTTTTTTCATAACTAGAGCAGTAAAAATGCTGATGGTAATGGCGTTAAGTTCATCTGCATTATCAACAGTCCTAAATTTAATACTAACTTCCCAGACTTGGCCGAGTACACCAGATCTTACTACTTTAACAAACCGCTCACTAGTTTTGCTACCGAAGTGGCTAAATATTATGACAAGTTTGTTATAATTAGTGTGAACACACAATTACATTTTGACCAATGAATTATAAGAATACAGACACTTATCTCGATGTCAGTGATCAAAATGTAAGGAATTTTAAACCGTCTTATGAGACATGAATTATACGTAAAGGTTAATCTTCATACCCTATGACATACACTTAACAACCTACAGCAACAAAAATACCTTGATCAATAACAGAAAAAAAAACATCACGAAACACGCTTCCGAAGCTCTGACTTTCAGCATAACGAGAACGAGTTTTCCATTATGAACAAGCGAACTTAGACACAAAATATAACATTTGTAAAAGATAACAAGTAGTTTCATAACCTAGCTTACAAACATACGAACATACTCGAACAAACCTAAAGAATACGTTGTATAAACAACGAGGAATTAAGAAATAAAATCTAGTATTCTAAAGATTTGAAATAAGCTGGAACTAACCACGACAACGCCTACGACGAGAAAGGCAAACCAGACCGCATTAAACGACTCTGGCGGTCTTTATTCAAGGTTAAGGTCATCTTACAATGATTAAAACATTTTTGTTTACGGTTTGATAAGTATTTTCCTCATCAACTCATTGCGTTCTATGCATTAAAGTATGTCATTTATTGTAAATTTTTTTTGATTTTACTTGCGCGCTAGGTGAAAAGGACAGTGGTATACTTTGTGATATTGATCGCTAAATTACTCATCAAGACTACTGTTCTTGCCTCACTTTAATTTATTCCAGTTAAAGTGATCCCCAAGAGTGCCGCTTTTTTCCAGAGAAGTTTATCACCTGTGCTTTTCCTGTACATATACCAAAAAATTAAAGGCACTGGAAATTATTTTTCCTCGTTGAGTATATCTTTTAGTATTGTTTGTATCCTTAGGTGTTAATAACTTTTTGCAACGACTGAAGTTGATTTTTTTCATCGTTGTTGGGTAGAGTCATATACAAACCTCCGTCTTTATTTGTGTACCGTTTCTATCACCTAACAAGCCTTCAAAGACATTTTATCTACAAATCAGTTTTCGCTGTGAGATCAAACAAATTTATGGTGCAAGTTATTCATTGGTGTGGCAGACCTGCATGCTATTTCCCTGTCGATGACGGGATGCGATGTGACAACTGCAATAAGTGGCATCACAATATGTGCACATGACTCACAACAGCTGTATATAAGAGATGCCGCAAGACGTTATCATGTTGGCTGTACAAAACATGTTGTTCTGCAAAGTCTCTGCTGATTCTATAGGCGGGTGAGATGCTAAACATAGATATGCAGCAGTAGATAAGAATTTAGCTTTTTTCATAAGCTAAGAGAACCTACCAAACATGAACCAAAATCCCAAATAAGCAAGCTACTCCCAGAAACAGTTTCAGGAGTTAGCATCTGTGAGCTTGATAGAATAGGACAAAAAGTGGACTCTAAAAGTACTCAGAAAATCCCCATTGTAAAGGCTACCTTCGCTCCGGCTGAAAATAGAAACCTAATACTGGGAAACGCACGAGAACTGATTGGGTCTGGAATATACGTTCGTGGGGATGTCAGCCTGATTGATCTTATTAAGAGACGATCGATAGAGGTAGAAATATATAAGCGCCGCTGAGACGGAGGAAAATCCTCGAACTTAAACCTTCCTGATTGTGAAAGTTTAGATCGAAACGACCCCCAAACCATTTTGTGTGTTAAGGGAAAGTTCCCCACAGAACAAAGGGTGTGCTACACAAATGCTCACAGCCTAGTTAGTAAAATGGCGGAACTCCAGACAATAGTGGATATAGAAAAAATGGATGTTATTGCAGTCTCAGAAACATGGTTAACGTCAAAAGTGGTTAATAATGAATTTCAGTCGATTGGTTTTTATCCAGTAGGAATGACAGACCTAGGGGAGGCGGGGTTATCCTGCACACGAAAAGTGCCATGACAATAAAGGCTGTTAAGACAGTGATACATGATTCAGGGACATGTGAACTAATGTGTTGCAGAATGAAATGTACACGGCAAGATTTTGAATTAGTTGTAGTATATCGCAATCTAGAATGCGTAGTAAATGACTTCCTCCTGAACAAACTGAAGTCCTGGTGTAATAGAGGTAAGCCGTATAACAAGCGACGTTAACTTAGAAGTAGGGTCACAGAAAACATCATTAGATTGCGAACTGTTAGAAACCTCAACTACACTAGCTTCATTCCAGAACGTTCGAGATCCCATCAGATATGGCTTAGGAAGCTCCTCGTCTCTCTGCGACTTAGTCTTCACACACGATGATGACGTCGGTCAAAAGACTTTCCTCCCACTTCTAGGGAGAAGCAATCATGCAGTCATCATAGCTGAGATGGCATATTAAACAGTTGCGACGTCCAGTCCTAGCAAATGGAAGGCAGATATGGAGGCAATTAACTCTGCAGCATCTGCCGAAAACTAGAAAATTGATTCAGGAGCATCAGAACAAGAGGAACGAGCTGATTTCAGGCAGTTATACAATGGGTTTATGCAACCGTATATACCCTGGACAGTACCAAAAAAGAAAAAACACGGCCATCCGGGGATACGCCGGGATATTCAACGTTTACTAAGACAAAATGAGAAATGTCAGAACGTTGCCAACAGCCTTGACTCAGCAAGTAATATGGAGCACTACAACGACAGGAAATTAGTGTATAATTAAACTTCGGGAATTCCGGAGAAAATATGAGATGCAGTTGGCACAATCTGCACTCAAGCAGCCTAAGAAGATATTTTCGTTCATAAATTACAGAACAGGGATACATCATTGGACACCCTATCTAATTAATGAAGAGAGTGCCTCTGAAATGATAGAGGACAGTCGGGAAAAGCAGAGGCTATGGCAAATTATTTTTGGGCAGTTTTCACTCAGGAACTTCTTCTAGACGAAGAACTAGACCCAACTACAAAGACAACAAACTGCCTGCTCACCGTGGACTTTGATCGAGACGATGTACTTAAGGCTCTTAGCACCTTAGACATAGAAAAATCAACAGGACTGTATTAAATGCACCCCAAACACGCGAGACATATTGCACAATATATTGCAGCCTAACTGACTCTGATATTCAATATGTAACTTGACCAACGTGTGCTACCTATGGACCGGAAGGATGCAGTCGTCACTCCTATACATAAAACAGTACCAAGACAACTTCCATCGAACTACTGACTTGTCAGACTCACCAGTGTTGCGGTTAGAATACTGGAAAGAATAGTCAAACGGACCATAATGACATTTGTGGTAACCAACAACTTGTTAAACAACGAACATTATGATTTGAGAAAAGGTTTATCTTGCACAACAAACTCCCTAATAGCCAGAGAGCAATGAATAAAGGCTCTAGACAACGGAAAAGCAAAGCATTTTACAAGATGCCAACAAATAGACTGTCATTGAAAGTAGAAAATCTTTGTATTGCCGGACCACTCTTAGAATGACTTAAGGATTTCCAAGTAGGTCATGAACAGAAAGAAAGAATAAATGCGAAGTGCTCCATCTAGAGTTCTGTACTTGGTGGAATATCTCAAGGTTTTGTCCCAGGCCTTCTACTTTTTATGCTGTACGCAAATGATTTCCGAAGTATGGTTGGGTCCTCAATGTTACTGCACAGTGATGATGCAAAAATCTGGAGAGAAATAACGGGAGACGCAGATGCATACGCACTTCAGGCAGACCTAAATGTTGTGATTAACTGATCTAAGGAATGGCTGATGCCTATCAGATAGTTGAAATGTGTCCACATGCACTTTAGGGATACAAAGGTTAATAGGTACAGCATAGGGGAAGTGCCCGTACCCGTGGTCTGGTCGCACAAGGATCTTGGGGCGACAGTGAATCATGACCACAGCTCACTGTCGGGACGTCGCAGCCAAAACGTTTAGAACCCTATGGGCTTTAAGAGGGACATTCACCAAGTTAGATACTACCATGTTCCCTACGGTATACAAAATCTTAGTGAGAACTAAAATTGAGAACTGCATTCGGGCTGCAAGCCTTCTTTTAGTAGGTGACTCGAATGCCCCGGAACAAGTACAGAGAGCAGATACCCGTGCAATTCCAGGACTCCAGTGTTTATCACACAAAAATAGGCTGTCAAAGCTAGACCTCTTTACTCCGTCCTATCGCAGATTAAGAGGTCATCTGATTTTGATGTATAGAATACTAAGAAATGATTTCGGACCTAACATCTCTTTTTCTTTCCGCTAGATAAGGACATCTCAGAGGACATAGCAGGGGAGCAGAAAAACCAAGGACGAACAAAATATCCGTGGTATACAAGTTTGCACACCAAGTCATCAATACTCTCCCTAGGAGTCTTATATGCACATGTTCGTAGTGTAAGAAATAAATTCTATGAACTAGGAGCCTTAGTGGACAAATTGAAGCCACTCATCGTAGATGTGACAGAAACTTGGTTAGTCCACAACCTCGACATTACACCAGAATTATCCGGATACCACTATCTCAGAGGGCAGTGGTGTCCTTTTACACATAACGAATAATATAAGTATCCATTCTTTTGCTAGAGAATCCCATGATAGGGGAACTTGTGAGGTCATTATCTGTGAATTCACTATCGGATGTTATACATTTGATCTTGCTTGTAAATTGACATGCCTCATGTAACAGACTGTTATTTGTGAATAAATTATTATTATTATTCAATTTATACTCGGTGTGATCAATTTCTGCCCAATCCTTTTAGCTGATGACTTTATTTTGGAGCACATTCAACTATGGTGTGTAAATAACAGATGCTTGATATTCGGAGACTTTATCACACCTGATATTATTCGGACTGAGATGCTCCCGGTAATATCTACAAACTTTTTTGATAGTAAGTTCCCGATAATGCCAATGGAGCATATATTAGTACACCATATATCCAAACCCACAGATTTTGGTGCGAACTACGGTTGCTCTTTGTTATACTTGGTAATCACTCATGCGGCTAAGGATATTGTCAACCTAAATATTTCTCCACTGTTAGCGATTAGCGATCATGCCGCTTTGTCATTCATGTTTAGAGCTAGTGACATGATACACGATCAGGTTAAACCTCGCCCAAATGTATGGAGAGCTAACACATCAGCTATTCCAAAGTGCGCTGGTAAGATTGGTCGGTCAGTTGAAGCATGGTCTATATTTAAAAGTAAGTTATGTTCAGAGATACATTTAGAAGCTCACTTTGTTTAGTTTAGTTGTATTTGCGTTACTTGTAAAAGTTAAAGTAACAAAAGCCGAAATACGTCCAAAGATAATCGTTTAAGTCGGTAGTTTTGAGCCATTGACTGTGTACCGTTATTATGGTTGTTCTGTAATCTGGTCTCACAGCAGATAAGGTTGGATTTTTGAACCTCTGAACATAAGAATTGAAGACTATGATGAGGTTGCTCGAGATGGTAAAGTTTTTATGGTGGATTATAAAAGCTTTTGAGTCCTTTAATGATTGGAAGTACACATCAAAGTTATTTGACCTGCTTGAAATACTAAATAAAAGGACTTATTATATTTCGCTTACCCTGGAAGTACAGGAGCTGGAAATTGAGTTTGATGAGACATTTCAGATTAATAACTCGAGATCTCTAAAGTCAAACTTAAGAACTTATATATCATGGTCCAACTGTGTCTGCTTTGTATTTAGAGAGTTATATGACGTTTCTTTTTTGAATTTCATTGAATCCCAATGATCAAGTTATTAAATATAAATATTACCATTTCAACGGTAAACTGGTCTCAACTAAAAATTTAAGGAATACTTAAAGAATAAAAGCTTAGTTACACACAATAGGATTTTGAAATCACAGAAAGTTTGAGTAATAGATGAATAAATTTTTCTGCCTAAATGGTTGTAGTCTGTTTGGGATGGGTTTAATAACTCAACCTTATGTTCTCGTTAAAAGTAAACAAAATTAACGAACAATCTGAATGATCTGCATACCTCATATGTCTTTAGTGTGTTATGGAGTCAGTGGGGTTGTGCGTAACTCTGACCCCGGACATTTCCGTTTAACCTCGTTTGGATTGGTATTTCTGGTGTTTTACTCCGGTAATATAGAAATTGAAAGCTTTTCGTGTGATTGTTAAGATAGTTATTAGAATGATATATTCTGGTCGACTAGTGTAATTTACGGATAAACTTTGGTACATAAACTGGGATTTTATTATGTTGTCATTCGGAGTCGTTAATCAATCGACCGTCATTTAACGACAGATTCGAGCAAAGTTTGAACGTAACAAACACCAGTCTACGATAACCTATGTGTCTCGATAAAAAATAAATTCTTATCTAAATTACCACCAAGTTCGTTAGGATGAAGGTAATCGACAAATAAACTTTCCACCATATTCAAAGTAATTACATCACAGTGCTTGAAGAAATTAATTGTATACGTTCCGTTAAATTTACCGGTATATACCGGGATGGTTTCAATACGTTTTCGGAGGTAAATAACTCCATAGAAAATAAATGGTTCCGTCAGTCTTCGGCATTAATTCTGAACTCATTAGTTCTACTGGATACACTATAGATAAAGGCTTTGGTCACCGATCCAGACCAGATCTCTACTGAATGCATCATGCTGCGCATTCCTGGCAACAATAAACCAACCTAAATCACACACCTCTCGACATATCAACTATTTTCAAATTTGTCTTCTACGTCCTTCATTCTTAACCTCCGGTTTGGCTGGCTTAATGATTTTCGATTGTGAAGGTGTTAAGACAACAAGTGTCTTCAAACCCTAAGACGTTAACCATTTTAGTGGATCACTAGCCCGAGTGTAATTTCACCGAAAGATATTGTTAACGAAATACAAATCTCGACTATCTTTGTACATAATTATCGAGTTTATTCGCTTTAGTAAATCAGGGAATAATATTAACAAATTGGATACTAAACTTTGGACACGTATATTGGATACACTTGACCCAGAGAGACAATCAAAGAAACGAAGCACAGTAGCAAACCGGAGAAGGCAAGTGCTCCAACTCAACTTTAAAAAGCGCAACTCAATATTTATAGCTGGATAAAAATAACATATAGATACTTGGTGAATAGGGCAGGCGATGGACACAAGTACTCTCACAGAAATCATTTAAAGTCAAAAACAAATAGTTGACTAGGTTAAAATGTGATTCAAGATGAATAAATAAAAGAGTCTGTCTGGAAGCTATAATAATCCGTGTGGGCTCAACACAACACGAGCACTACACCTCAACATGAGTTTACCCAAGTCGATTTACTGGACGATTGTTGTATGAGATTTTTCAATGGCAGTCATTGATATAGACCTTATATAAAACTAACCTACTGTTCGTCCAAGGCAAATGAAGATAAGAAGACGGAAGCATTAAATCATCTGTTCGTGGAGTTTTGTTCTCTGGCTGTAGATTGTGCTCGGCCACAACTAAACATGTAATCAATCCATATTTCCGACTGATACATATTTGGTATCCCGGACTGCGCAAAGCACGACTGGAATTACTGTGTGTAACCAGCGATGTGGCACACCACATTACGACTGCAGGACCACCTATATTCTCGAAAAGTACATTTAGCTGATGAACAGGTAAGTCCTACCAAAAGTATGTTCGATCACATGATAGGTTCAGGAACTATCCAGGCATCGTAAAGCCCATGGACATCTCTGCATATGGTCCGTAAAAACAGTAACGAACGGTGCCATAGTGGTGAACATCGTCGACCTTTCTGTGGAATAGGTACCTATACACATGTAACACTAAAAGCAAGCTGCCAGAAACCTAATGTGATTGGGCACAATAAATTCTGTTAGGCTCACTTACAACTCTTGATGCTCTCTTCAACCACGTTCATCATGATGTGGTGGGTAATTACCAGATCCAAGTGGATACTCTTATCTGTTAACGCGTTGGCCGTTTTACGATGGGTTTCAAACTACTCCCACCCAGGTAAGGCCGTGGATACCAGTTTGAATTTGGATTTACCCATTGCTGCCCTGCACACTGATCACCAAGGATCAAAACCAGACTTTGTTGATGTCCAATAACCGGTGCTCCAGGATAATCTTGAGGTTCATAAAAAAATCTAAAAGACTATTATATGTAAAATATTTCATAATCTCATCAATTTCTTCTCGTTTCCTATTTCGCTTACATTTTTAATTCTTGTGTTGAAGATGAAAGTCAAAGTTTTTAAAATATGTGACAAACATTTTTACTATGCTTATGCATGTGAACATACTTATTATACACTCCGCAAAACCTGTCTGTATGTAGTTTTTTGGATGTTACGTAAAAAATATATAAATATATGCTGGTTTTTTTTTCTTCTCACGCTTTGCTTACTTACCCAAGCACGAGCATATCTCGATACACACGGACTTTTTCAACACTTACTACTGAGTTAGAACGACAGATTCTGATCAGTAACGAAGTCAATGCGTAAAAATCGAATTAAAAGTATGAAGTATCGAATTGTATTATGTAATCAAGACAGATTATAAGGAAAAGTGAAGAAAAATGAACAACAGTGGAAACAATCATTCACATAAATGATCTATTTAACAACTATATGCGTGCGTGAATGTGGGAAATTAAGAGGATCCGATAACTATTTAACTACTCGTAAAAATGTTCAGTCAAAATGGCTCAATTTTCAACTGACGACTATTCGTCGGTTTTTTGAACTGTTTGCTTACAGTCTCAATTTCCAGTCTGTTTTAATCTAAGTCCTGTATTATTGCTAGCTATTGCATATCATTTTCCATATTTGATGTAAGTGCGTTTGTGTGCACTTGCTAGGCCGTTGGTTTCCCTTTCCTCATCATTTTCCATCTTTCCGTATTCACGTAACTATATTCTCCCTTAGTATACAAAGCACCTTCTGGCTAGGTGAGAACCGCTACAACAGATTAATACATAACGGGATACATGTACAAACTAATCACTTCGTTTTCAAGTTAATGGAGTAATATATATGATTTCGATACCTGAAGTACAATCATCGGATTTTCACAGTTAATGTGAAAATCCGACCTACCTGAATTATGACTAGAAATTCTTGCGAACACCTTGGAAATACTAATACTCAGTACCTAATGATGCGATCACTCATTACCCTTAACGGCCCACTGAAGTTCTGGAACTTGGATCATTCGCAAGGTACGTTCGCAAGTTTTGTAGTCGTAATCCAGGTAGATCGTTTGTCTATATTCACTTTTTCAACTACCTGATATTTTATATTACCAGCTATCTCAAACAAGTGGATTATTGGGACATCAAAATGGTGCTATGTGAAGAGCTACCAATGTGAACGTTTCTAATTCTTCAGCGGTCATAAAACTAGCAGTCGATCTCACGGAATACGTGTCTTGACAATAATTCGTAGTTCATTAGATACTAGACAAAGTATAAGGATAAGCCGAAACCCACTTAAATACTATGTATTTTCTGATTAGCCAATGAATCCCCAACTTTCGTTGATAAATGCAGGCTCTTGATCTGTTCTGGGAGATACAACCCTGTTCAACTTCATTCGTCGTGCACTAGGCACTACCGTTTCTTACGTAGGTAAGGCGGACACTACGTTAAGGTTTTCTCACTTGAGATAACCTTTGTCAATATCACATGTAATTTTCTATAAAACTTTGGAATACAGAAATACCAGTCTCCATTGCGTCGCATGTAGATGTCTTGTAGACTAAATATGTACTTTCTGACCATAAGCAGTGTTTCATTTTATTCCCCTTCTTTTGCATACTTACTCAACGGAATCAGCCTCAGCATAGATTAAGGACACTAAGCGTGTGAGGCCGCAAAACATGTCCTCAAAAAACCTGCAATTTCATTTGGTAAGATTGTTCTTAGATGTGTAACAGAGACAAGGCTAAAACTGCACAATCATATATGTGGCAATCACATAAGTTTTTGGTCATTATTCTGGTCGTAATTAATTAACATGTATGTTAGAAATTAAATTGCTTAATTTGGACTTGCTCAGTGTTATCTGTTTGACAACATACAGTCCAATCTAGTGTATTATTATGTTGGTAGTGCACATTAGACTGTTATATACTAGGATTGTTTTTAGTACATATGATTATTTTATTTTAGCACATAAGTATAGGTACAGGGAAGCACCAAGTACATATGCGCCACACGAATCTCAATTGATTTGTGTGAGGGCTGTGATACTGCTCGGGTTCCCAAACCGAAGCAGGTGGTTTTCTTAGGGGGCCACACCCCGAGCCTTCGACCTGAACGTCTGACCCACAAGGCAGTGGAGCATCGTGAGGAGATGCAGTCCCATGGTAGTCGGTGACCAAAGATCGGTTCATACGCCATTTGTTCCTTCAGGATACTGGAGCTAGCCCATGTGCACCATTGGTTTGGGATCCGGTTAAAGCACCGGACATTCGCTTTCCGTCCTCTCATTTTCGTAAACAACACCTGTGCCACGTGAAGGCAGTGAGTAGGACTTCCCTGGCAGAGGCTATGTACGCATGGCCATGTGAGAGCATTTGGAGAGGGAGAGCGGACTCTCCCCACTCTCGGCCGTACCAGGGCATTTGGTTTATATCTACATGCTTATCTTCAAACAGAAGGCATTTATGTTCAAATATCTACTTCGTACGTATCTTTCGCCCGTTAAAACCCGACTAACATCCGTCAATTAGTACAATAGATTCTCTGTCACCACACATCTAATACAGTCAAGCATCTTATTAGTGACAAATTGGCAAATCCAAAGCGAACCCTATTCCTTTTAAAATTTCTGCAACATAAAGCTAGGTTTAGTTCGAGATAACTCCCGACTCAACTTTTCAGGGTTTGAATAAATCTAACTATTTACTGTACATTGACGAGCTTTTGATACTTAAAGCATGTTTAGCGTTCAGATTTTATTTAACTCATCACTTGTTTGGAACCGTGTATTAAAGTTAATAAAAACTTACTACCAAATAGTTTATTTCATAAGGTTTAATATTATCATGATTATTTATTATCTCTTCAATTCTGTATTTGCGCCCCAAAAATTCTTTTAAGTTTTGTAGGTCAAGATCATGTTTTTTTAAAAGTGAATTTATTGTCTATCAACTCATAAAACGTATTTTCTCTCCTAGATTTCTTATCTGAGGAAGAATTCATACAATTTTGTGGGTGATATTAGATGTATCATTAACTGAAGTTGACTTTTAAATTTGTTCTAATGCCTGTCTTATCTCATTAGTTTACTTACATTATCTGTTGTGATTATAATATAATACAGTAAGGTGAATAGTGACAGTGCCACCTTGTCGATAATGGATACATTATTCATTAGTTCAACATTTGATTCATTTGATGTTCTGTATACGTTACTATTTGGACTTCTTGTATTTTGCATTATGGCACCGACTACAGAGTTTATTTCTGCTGGTGTAACATTAGAGAATTTGTTTAATCGATTTCTTGGTAATGAAAGTCTATACTTTGTACAGTATCATTTAAAAAGAACTGTGATGATACGATTATTTTCATCGTCATTGGTCTTTCGTAAGTTTAATTATCTTCGTTTTTATTTACATTAATGTAGTGGGTATTTGGTCTTATATGGTAACTTTTAAGACGTATTTTATTTGGTGTAAAGGGTGTTAGATGATAGTTTAGCTTCGTGGACAAAATGCTTTTGAATTTGAGTCAATACATTTATTTTTAAGTATGGCTTCTCAACTAAGACAGAATAAGCGGTCTGGACGTACGACCCGCTCATGCATTAAATTATAGATTGGTATGCAATAAGTTTAAACATCTAAATAGAGTTATCAAGTATCTCTGTCAAGGTTATTGTGTTGTTTCCCTCTGTATAATAGTTAGCACAAACTGGAGATACCAAAAGTCATTTAGTCAATGGAAGCTCGTTTATACACTAGTTACTATTTCCATATGTAACAAGTCTGTACGTTATTCTTTCAATCACTTACGCCTGCTGCCCCTCGTATTTATTATTTATTATTATTATTTGAACACATAAATATTGGTACAAGGGGGCACCAAATATATATGCGCCACACAAAACAATGATAATTTGAAGAGAAGGAGAAAAAAAGGTAATGAACGTGGGGAATTATAAAAAAAAGAGCGAACAATGATGGGGGAAACGGAAAGGTACAATCAGAAGAAATCTTTCAGTTAAGGAAGAAGCAACCACTTTTTATGAAGAAAGTAAAAGAAGGTTACAGCAGGATCGCCATTGGCTTCTATTCTGAGCCATATCTGATAACGTCTCTAGCCACTGTGTTACACCGTCTCTCGGACCCTCTCGTGGAGAAGCATAGGCCACCCACCAGCATTCTACATCGAACACTGTCTGGGGAAATTCTTTCCTGTTACTATTCATCCTTTTCATGTCTGCTTCCGATTCTCGGCGTTCTTTGGTCTTCCGTTTCTCTCCAGGACTCCAAGTTAGCACTTGCCTCACGATGCAGTTCGATGACTTCCTCAATGTATGTCCTGCCCTCTTCCGACGTCTTTTCTTAATTTCCTCTTCGGACGGAAGTTCCTTTATTTCCTCTCACAGTAGGTTTTTGCTGATAGTGTCTGGCCAACAGATCTGGATTATCTTGCGTAGACAATTGTTTAGAAATATCTGTGCTTTTATGATTGTAGTAGCTGTCTAAGTTTCAGCTCTATACAGTAGAACTATCTTGACGTTCGTATTGAAGATCCTGACTTTGATATTTGTTGACAGTTATTTTGAGTTCCATATGTTCTTCAACTGTAGGAATGCTGCCCTTACTTTGTCATTCCTTGCCTTTGCGTCTGCATCGGTTCCTCTTTGTTCATCGATGATGCTTGAAACTGAATTACAATGCATTTATGCACTGAAGTAATGGTGAAAACTCGGGAAATAATCCAGGTTTGTACTATGGTCACAATCTCTAACCAATGTGATTTGCTATAAACATAATTACGCCTGTTACCTCGTGGAGAAGCATGGACCTCTCAGCAGCATCCTTCATCAAACTCTGTCCTGTGCACTTGTTTCCAGTCGCTTTTCAACCTTTTCATGTCTGCTTCCAATTCTCGGCGCATTTTGTCCTTTCGTTTTCCGCTTTCCCGTTTCCATTCAGCATTCAAAGTTAGCACTTCCTTTATGCTTTTGAGGATCTCCGCAACTTATGTTCTATCAACCTCCATCGTCTTTTACTTATTTCCTCTTCAACTGTAACGTGGTTTGTTCTCTCCCACAGGAGGCTATTCCTGATGGTATCCGGCCAACGGACAAAGAGTATCTTGCGTAGAGAATTGTTTATAAATACTTGTACTTTTTTGATGATGGTTGTGGTGATTCTCCAAGTTCCACCTCTGTACAGTAGAATTATTTTGACTTTCGTATTAAAAATTCCGTCTTTTATATTGGTTGACAAATCTTTCGAGTTCCACATGCTCTTCAGCAGTAGTAATTCTTCCCTTACTTTGCCAGTCCTTGCCTTTGCGTCTGCATCCGACCCTTCTTATTCATCGATGATGCTGCCCAGGTACATGAAAGTTTCCACCTCGTCCAAAGTTTCTCCATCAAGTGTGATTAAGTTTATGTTCTTCATGTTGTATTTTAGGATCTTACTTTATCATTTGTCTATGTTTAGGCTTACTGATGTAGAGGCTGCTGCTACACTGGTTGTCTTGACCTGGATTTATTGATGTATATGGGATAGAAGTGCTAGGTCATCTACGAAGTCCAAACCGTCTAGTTGCATCCAAGATGTCCATTGTATTCCGTGCTTCCCATCAGACGTCAAGGTCTTCATAATCCAGTCAGCCACCAGAAGGAAAAGAAGGGACGTGAGTAAACAGCCTTCTCTGACAGCAGTCTTCCCTTGGAATGCGTCTGTCAACAGTCCTTCATGGACGACTTTTCACTGTTGTTCGTCATATGTATTCCGCATGATATTGACGATTTTCTCAGGTACACCATAGTCTCAAAGAAGATTCCATAAGTTTCTCGTATCTACACTGTCAAATGCTTTCTCTTAATTAAGGAAGTTGATGTATAGTGACGAGTTCCATCCAATTGATTGTTGAACGATGATCCGTAGTGCCGCGATTTAGTCTGTTCACGATCGATCCTTATGGAATCCAGCTTGTTGATCTTGAAGTTGGGTGTCTACTGAGTCTTTCATCCAGTTCAAAAACACTCAGTTGAAAACCTTTACTGGTACTGACAGTAATGTGATGCCTCTGTAGTTCTCGCACTTGCTCAGATCTCCTTTCTTTGGTATCTTGATAAGGTATTCTTCTTTCCAGTCTGTTGGCACTTGTTCCTCCTTCCAAATCTTCTTGAATGGAACATGGAGTATCTTTGCAATTACTTCTATGTCTGACTTAAGTGCTTCGGTTGGTGTATTGTCAGGTTCTACTGCTTTGCCATACTTGATTTGTCTGATGCACTTCCTGATTTCTTCGATCGTTAGTGGAGTGACATTTGTAGGTTCTACTGGTCTATTCAAGAGTTCTTCAAAGTGTTTTACACACCTGTTCCTCTGTTCTTGAATTTCAGTGACCAACTTACATTCTTTGTCCTTGAGTGCTCGCTTCGGTTTACAATTTTTCCCTACTCGTTTCTTCGTTGTATTGTATACTAATCCCATATTCCCTTTTCTTGCAGATTTTCCGCTGTCATTGCTAGTTCTTCCACGTCTTTCTGCTTGTCAACTCTAATGCTCTTCACTTGCTTGTTTACTTATGTGTATTCAGCTTGTGCATTAACTCTCTCTGTTCTTGTTCGGCTGTTGTTAATTTCTATCTTCTTGTTCTTCCTTTCTTGAATCGTGTCTAGGGTTCCGATGGAGATTTATTCCTTAAGATGATGCTTCTTGCGACCCAAAACCTCCTGGCACGTTGAAGTTAGTGCTTCTTTGATTCCTTTCCAATTGTCCTCTATGGTAGTTCCTTTTAGCAGATTATTCAAAAATATGATATGCTCAAAGCAAATGCAACTAGACATCTGTAAGATTTCCACTTATAGTCTTTAGAAAACCAATGTCAACCTATACTTAAATCCGAAAAGCAGTCACAAATATATTATTCGGTATACTAATGGTTAATGCATTTAGCTTCAAGCAGAGTAAAGGGTCGCAACTCGTCAGTTTATTCTGTTTAAATAGCTGCGTACCCTTACTGGCACTTACGTAATTCAAGTACAATTTGGAACCGAGTACACAGATATGCATTTGAAAAATAATTTACTTCGTTTATTACATTTATTTACATGACAGTAAAAATAAAACATCTTTATTGTTACTTATTTTTGGGGCCTGTACGATCAAACCGTAAAATAGGGTAGCAGTCGTATCGATCTAATCAGATGTTTCGATTATTTTGCCAAAACTGTCCATCTAGTACCAGTGACAATGATAGGGAAATAACAGCTGCGAATAACAAAATGATTATCGTCCAGAACTTAGTTTTTCGCACTCGATCGCTCAGTATCCAGATTAGAACACAAGACTTCAGGCAGATAACTTGTAATTATACAGTTTGAATTTATAATTCACTCATACATCGATATAGGGTCAAATCCCGATCACACCATAAGCCTATGGAGGACGGATTAATGTGTCTATAGTAAAGTACTAATAACTTAATAAAGATACATAATAATAGTTTATGCATCACGAAAAAGTTTACACGTAGAATATAAAATACCATAGTTTAAATATTTAATCGTCATCCAACAAGGTTACAAACATTAAGTTGATATAGGACCGTTCTGAAAGCTCAACTATGCACAGTATTTATCCCGTCATAGCCTTTATTTAGTTTTAATAATCTATGTTAATAATTAGTATTTTGAAGATTTTTGGGCGAGATTATAATTTATGGACAAACCAATCAGATATAAGATAACAGATATTGGATTTTGACGCGAAATTCATCCACCCATTAGGCTAAATAGCGTTTTGGCATTATAGCTGATGTCAGTTCGTGATAAAAACCCTATATCTAGTTCCTAATCCTAACCATCAACTATAAATCATAATCCTAATTCCTCACACTGGTTTATAACCCTCATTTAGGTGGACATTTTCATGATCACTTTAGCGTCGCTCAAACGTCGTTCATAGATTATGGTCTCACCAATTTTTATTCTTCTTGTTTATATTTATTATTTTTTTCTAAATTGTAGTGTATTTTATGTTCATGCAGTTTTTGTCCAAAAATGTAGCAGTTTCTGCTCCAAATATTTCATTTCCATTTACAATTTGGGATGTGATTTTATGGATTGGCATAGGCAGTCTAACTGTCATCGGGTCACATACTTATTTAGTTTGGTATGGATCTGGTACATGGTATGGTCATCCAACAATTTTATCATTAAAACGGATTATTATGGAATCACTGCCTGATTCACAATTGTCATCTTCAGCTACAGCATCATCATCCTTGTCAAATGGCGCATTTAGTGTCGCGTAAGTATATTTTACATCAGATATATTTCTGTATACCCGGTGAATTTAAAAAAATTGTTGTACTATTCAAAACCTTATGTACTGTCCATATTTTGACCTTTAAAATAGTGGTTCAGTTGTGCAGAATGGTACGATGCGGCGAACTTGTAGTTTTTCATAAAACAGCATCTACTGACTTGAAAGCCCCTGATTAGATTATGTAGGTTTGTGACGGAAATTGTCTTCAAGAAAAACTTATCTCTAAAAGATACCCAAATAAATTAATATTGGGGTTCAAATTACCTTAACATGATGAATCAAGATTTTCACTGAGTTTGTTGTGTATTGACGTAGTACAGAGCTGTAGAAATGAGTGTGTTTTCCATTTGAATATTCTTTTATATATCATCTAACCTCATTATTAATCCGACGTTTAAAAACAAACTACTATTGTCTTATCCTCTATTCTAAAAGCATTATAAAATATAGGTAAATGTTCGTAAATATATCTCATAATATCAATATTTTCCAGTCTACAATACTGGAAAATAGTATTATGAAATCGGAGATGCGTCAGGTTTATTGTATCTATTAAATACTTTAAATAATTTGTTTAATCATTCACACTAATCAGTCTTCTTATTTATGACAGTCATTCCTTAACGTGTTCTGAATCACATTATACTCACTAGTTTATTATTTTGTTTTAAGTATAAGATTTCTTCGGTATGTGCGTTCAGTTTAACTCTTTAAATTTAATGACTGTAGAGACAATTGATTTTTATTCATGTCACCAAATAACTTTGAATAAGGGGATAACTTATCAGAAATAGTATGAAATAGAGTTACATTATGCTTTATACTAGGCACCCACAAACAAATTTTTAAAGAAAGCAATCTCATTCAGAGAAATAATCATGTCTCGTACATGACACTATCTCAGAAATATTTTACTAATCAAATACTTTAAAAATCAAAACTATCATCTCATCTTTTCGTTGTATATACTAAGTTGAACGTGATTCAGCATCGTTGATTAGCATATTGTGTAGAAAAATTCTAAGAAATTCATTAATAAACAAAAAAAAATAAATCTGAAAGATAAAACTGATCACCACTAACCTGATATGCAGCTGATATACTGTGATCTAATTTTCAAATGACTGTTGTCTTATGACTCAACGCTTATGATTGTGCTAAACAAATAATATCACATTTATTCATTATAAAAAAGCCTTCCTCCTATATTCCCGTCAAAATATCACTGTATGAATGAAGCTGTTTCAGTCTGATTGAAATACAAATCAATCTGCTTTACAATTGCTACTGGCATTTTCCAAACTATTGAATATTTCGTTGAATTTCTCGCCTTGAATTAGACCGATAATTAGTGACTCCATGTATTGATGTAATTTCCCTAACTGACTACTCATCAGTTTTTTGTAAACAAAGTGACAAATCGAAGTGGATGATAAAATTCGAAGTTTGCCTAGCTAACTTGAGAACACTGTTCCAATGTTATAAATGATCACCCATATATATCAGTCCAATTGAAATTCAGTATAAATCCAGTCTTTCAGGTTAAAATACATTGTGACCAACTTGAAGATGTCTGTCTCACTTTAATACGAAGTCTTAATTTTTTAACTTATTATTTCTGTGTTGATGATAGCATTTTTAACTTTGGAAATAGATTGTTTTATTTCGTAACCTCAATAAAATTCTCCATTCCGATCATCCGTCAAAAGTTGTATTCAAAACTTAACATAACATCAGCCTGCCTATTTAGCGAGATTGGTATTGTATTCGTGAACAGTTGAAGCTGTGGCTTAGTGGTTAAGATGCTCGATTTTCAGCCGCTTAGTCCCGACTTCGAGCCCTGTTACACCTACTTCGGTTTGGACTACCTAGTAGTATTATTAACCTTCCCACTTGAAGTATGCTTCATCCCCAAAAGTACATAAAGAATAAGTTCATTTATTTAGATAGCAGATAAATTCCTAACACACTCAGTTTTTCGAGTTTTTACGTCACTTATAAAATGATGATCATTTTTTAAAGTGCGTTATAAAATCTTTCATACTTTAACCTCTATTTTTTGTTTTAGTATAAAAGCTTTAATATCTTCAATAAATTCTGAATATCAACGTTCTGATAAATTCGTAGCAGGTCAAGGAAGTTTATCAACTAATTGGTCAGGTCGACGATTTGTCATCACAAATTCGTGGATTTTAACTTCACGTTTTACTGAATTCAAAATACTTAAACAATCTTCGGAAAATATGTTAGCTGTTGTTGTTTCAGCATGTTCAGTGCTGGATCCAAGCTCTCTAACTCAAGGTGGTCAACCTGACGGAGAAAGTCTCGGTGTGCAAACAATTGTTACAGTGAGATTTATACGTACAGATACAGGAGTGTGTTTGCTTAGTTTTGGGTGAGTAATAATAAATGTACATTGTAAGTAAGCTGTCACTGTATTTGTTTTGATTAGTAATTTTCTGGTCACATGGTTAATGGATTAATTGAATCTAGTATCAGCATTGATTCAATCAACCTGAAGTGACCCATTTTCATACTTTTAAAGTTATCTTCAGAAAGTTGTTAACCTAGGGGTTTTAATTTATTCCAGTCTCCTATTGGTGAATAAAAGTCAAAGTCACTTCCTTTCAGTTGTATAGCGTTGAACAATTTCCAGGCCATAGCTGCTTCCTTGATGTGGTTGTCTGACTTGTTCATCGTAATGACCCAGTTGAGGTAGTTGGCTAAAACACATTCATTTACATCTTGTCGTATTATTATTATTATTATTTATTTTAACACATAGGTATTGGTACAAGGAGGCACCAAATACATATGCGCCACACGAATCTCAATTGATTTGTGTGAGGGCTGTGATACTGCTCGGGTGCCCAAACCGAAGCAGGTGGTTTTCTTAGGGGGCCACACCCCGAGCCTTCGACCTGAACGTCTGACCCACAAGGCAGTGGAGCATCGTGAGGAGATGCAGTCCCATGGTAGCCGGTGACCAAAGATCGGTTCATACGCCATTTGTTCCTTCAGGATACTGGAGCTAGCCCATGTGCACCATTGGTTTGGGATCCGGTTAAAGCACCGGACATTCGCTTTCCGTCCTCTCATTTTCGTAAACAACACCTGTGCCACGTGAAGGCAGTGAGTAGGACTTCCCTGGCAGAGGCTATGTACGCGTGGCCATGTGAGAGCATTTGGAGAGGGAGAGCGGACTCTCCCCACTCTCGGCCGTACCAGGGCATTTGGGTCATTTGTCGTATTAACCAGACCAGTTGGAGGAATTTAGTAAGACTAAAGGCACCAAACTGAACTTTTTAGGGCAAAGCTATACTGGCAGCTTCACAGAAGTGGAATCGCAGTAAGAAGTTTCCTTTAGACAACAGTCATATCCAATGATTGTGTTTTCTGATAGCAGATAGAGTGAGTTTATGTAAATAAATCATTCACCAGGTACTTTTGGATATTAGCCACACTTAGTCTAAAGGCTAATGATACTACCCGTTCGCTCGAAACGAATGGAGTGAATCGGGGTCCCAACTTGGGAGTTTGTGTCTGAAAGTCAAACGCCGTAACCTCACTAAACCACTGTCTTGCTGAATGGGGAGTTATGAGAGGCCAACCTTGGAAATAACAAACCTGATCTTGCCTCACGTATTTCCGTCACCAGGAGTAAGGTTTGAAAAGTGGAGAGCTAGTGCATCAAGAATTACTCATAAAAAGACCATGGTTGACCAGCCTTAACCAGTTCTTTGAAATCATCCTTGTCCCAGTCCCTTAAGAAGGAGTATCTTTCTATCATGTGGGTAACCGATCAATAGCAACTACTCTGATACTTTTGATAGTACTCGAAATCACCTTGTTCATAATCGAATTTCTTCAATTCCTTATATTCCCCGATTCTTACTCTCAAGTTAATCATTATAATGTTTTTTCCTGAGTGGCATCCAAATTCATGCTCTTTTGAATATTTGACTCAAAACATAATAAAACCATATTTTGTATATCATTTCTTTAATTAATTTAGCTCAACATGTTCATTGTTAATCATTTCCACCGTTGAGTTTCGTGTGATTTATAACGTTTGAACACTTGATTTCTATGTTTGGTGACTGATTAATGTTTTAATAATCCTAAGCGTCATAACTTTCGTGAACTACAAAAATTTTAACAAAAACAATAAAAATGTCGCTTTGCATTTTCAGTAGACTTTATACTGATGAGATCAATCATAATTCTTCTAATATTATTTCCAATTTATTATTTCAAGATTGCCAGCATCAAATTTAGATGAGTTACGCAGTAAACTACGTTTCCCTTTAATACAAGCACAAGGTGTACAATTAGAGCCAACAATTATTCAGAGATTTATTGAAGCATTTACACAAGTGGTTGATGAAAATCAACCGGTAAACCTACCAGCCGGCTATGTGAGTTGTTTATATTTCATGTGTACAACTGTAAACAAAATACTTATTTATTATTTATTTATTTCAACACATAAGTATTGGTACGAGGAGGCACTAAATACATATGCGCCACACGAATCCCAATTGATTTGTGTGAGGGCTGTGATACTGCCCGGGTGCCCGAACCGAAGCAGGTGGTTTTCTTAGGGGGCCACACCCCGAGCCTTTGACCTGAACGTCTGACCCACAAGGCAGTGGAGCATCATGAGGAGATGCAGTCCCATGGTAGCCGGTGACCAAAGATCGGTTCATACGCCATTTGTTCCTTCAGGATACTGGAGCTAGCCCATGTGCACCATTGGTTTGGGATCCGGTTAAAGCACCGGACATTCGCTTTTCGTCCTCTCATTTTCGTAAACAACACCTGTGCCACGTGAAGGCAGTGAGTAGGACTTCCCTGGCAGAGGCTATGTACGCGTGGTCATGTGAGAGCATTTGGAGAGGGAGAGCGGACTCTCCCCACTCTCGGCCGTACCAGGGCATTTGGGGCAAAATACTTCGTATTTATTAACGCCCAATCACATTTAAAGATTAATTTTATGTTGAATCTTATCATGCCTCTATTTCTCATCCCCCTCAACTATTCAGTCAATTGTATTAATCCTGCTAACATCTTATCTACCTTGACAGAACAAGCTTATATATGAATTTATTCTTTACACAATCAAAAGACTAGTTTAGTTACTCAGTGTACTTACTTAGATATTTGTACAGTTCTTCATTCATTAAGGTTGGACAATATTTGTAGTTCACGGTAAGGATTTGGGGGCATTGTATTTTCTGGGCTAAATAGTTAGTCGTGAAGTTTTCATTGTCTTTCCAGACATCAGAATTTATTTTTTGAAGGCTTCACAATTAAACTATCTAGCTCAGAAAACAGGACATCTAGAAAAGATTAGTTTATGTTTTAATCTTAATTTTGAGTTGATAAAACCGGCAACAGTCAGTAGACATCTGGCATAAATAACGCAAAAAGTAACCAGTTCAGAATGATCGAACATTAACAAATAAAAACTGTTCTAGTTTTTAACTAACCAGTTAGATGCAGACGAGACAATTGTGAAATAAAATAAGTTGCTCATAAGTAATGTAACTAGATTATGCAATATAAATGCGACACAACGGTTCAGTAGTTGGATATCAAATTACTTGATTATTGAGAGTTAAACGTGCTTTTTTGCATCAATTGATTCGGTTAAAGGTATACTCATAACTAGTATATGTATTGCATAATCCTATGTTTTGAATAAAACATATATTGATGTCAGGTGATTAGAGATTGTCGACAAGAAATCTTAGGCCTAAATCACGTGCTGGCTGACACTTATCAGCAAGATATATCTACATCATTTGGGTAATTGATATTCCCTAGTGGATTTGAATATGGATCACCCACTTTCACCATTCTAAGACATTACCACTGTGTTCTCTTCAGGTAATAATGAACATTCTGTCGGACTGAGATATTTACAATTAACCAATCATTAAGCAATGATCAATGTCATATTTGTTTAGTTCTAATTCAATGTTAATTTTGCTGAAATAAAAAAGTGTCAGTGAAGTAGAAGGGATTTTAACTTGGTGTTATTTTGTAATATGGTGATCGTTGTTTAAACATTTTCAATATATAAAATCATGCTAACCTAGTTGAATACATTGTTCATAACTGATAGTTTCGATTTCTCAATAATGTCTTTCAGTCATGTAGCTAGTAGCTCTCTCTCTCTTTCCTATACAACGGGGTCAATCAGAAATCGTACGAATGTGTGAGGTTTAAAGCTCAGTTACATGAGTAAAATACACTTGTGACCACTCACTCACCACAGTAGTTCCGTCAGCCAAGTATTCCTTCAAAGTACTTTTGATAATAGGTTATGTTACATGACTGTTGTTAAGCAGTAAGAAATGAATTTAGATCATGTCCTAAGTTTGCAGAACTTTCTAAAGCCTAATGATATGAGTAACCTTCACACAATAGGGCTAATTTATTGTTTGGCTCAGAAACTTGTATATCATTCCTTATGTACACTATCTTACGGTTCGACCTAAATGTAATTTGCATATTTCGATTATTAAGATTCTGTGTACAGACTTCTCCTTTTGAAGTTACTTTTTGTTACAAAGTGACTGAAATCAGGGACTGCTGATTGGCTGTTAGGTTTTAATTTAAAACTATTCAAGGGTCCTCACCTTATCCAGTATCTTAAAGGTATCCTCATCGTCGCAAATCTCAAGTTCGTATAGCCAGTCATAAGTACGGTTGCGAGTGCACACGACTAAGGAGTCTGAAAATTTAACAAAACTGATGTTTATCGCTTCGTATTCATCGATAGCTCTTCAGCTGATGTAAGTCTCTTATAGAATGACTAGATTCATGTCTGTAAACAATTTTTATTCCGAAAATTGTATCAGTAATTAATCGATTGAATATATCAAGTAGCATTCGTATACTGCCTTCGGTTGTGTTTTGATTTCAAGTCTTCTTTTATTTACAAAATTTTTGGCTGTTTTAATCTAGAAAACGTTTGAATGAACATATTTCAACAGCAAAACGTAAACTGTCAGAATTACCGGTGTTTGGAAAATAGCTTCTTTCTCAAATTTTTTGGCATTTTCTAATCCTCAAACATTTTATTCTCGAAAATATTGTATACCCTGTCATTCTTCATCTTGTGTGATTACTTCTATAAACTCACCTTAACAGAAATATTCAGTATTTTCGAGAGTATATATATATATATATATATATATATATATATATATATATATATAATATTTGCCTGTCATATGTGGTTCGAATTTCATCCAAAACATAATATCAGGCTGTGAGGCCATTGGCTATTGAACTGAGTCGTGTTAGTCAGTGCATTCTACTACTAGTACATGATCGCGGTCCACTCGATTAACGTAACTAATGCTTAGAGATATCGATTGAAATGGCTCAGATCAACTTACTGTTTGTCTCCCCTTAAATCTTGAATTTTAACATAACCTCGTACTCTTTATCAAGCAGATTCATTCTTTTCGAAACGGATTTTCTTTTCCTAATGTTTCCTACCACCACTGATATTTTCACTATTTTAACTAGCTATAAAGGTTACTCTTAGAATTCATCTCTTCATTCTGATTATGATGTGGCGACTTGAGCGGATACACATATGGGTAAAGTTCTACGTTGCATAGTAGTGACTGACTGATTCAAGTATCAACTAATCAAATATTAGTTTTCAATCTAACATAACATACATAACAAGTATATTACAAAGTCTAGTTTATAGACAACTTATATCTACTCACTAGGTTATTAATTTGTCGCTTCATATTTTTGATAGTGTTTCACTCATTGTTATTCGTTCGGTTTTTATTAATTATCTTATTGTATACTTTATTGTTATCTATTTTCATACCTTTAAAGGAGTTGGAACAGTGCATTGGATGTATGGTACAACAAGTTAATGTCACTTTAAATCGTCAATGTGAAAGTTCACTCACCTCTTCTTCATCATCATCTTTAGCAGTTAATAGTAATCAATCGTTAGATAGTAATCAATGCGGTATATGTTATTGTAGACCATTATGGTGTTTAGAATGTTTAGCACGTTGGTTTGCTTCAAGACAAACAAATATGCGGTGTCCACCAACTCAATGGCTCTCTGGACGTGTACCTTGTCCAACATGTCGTACATATTTTTGTGCTCGTGATGTATCACGACTTATTATTTCTCATCAACAATCGGACTAAGATCCGTTGTATTTAACAGCTAACATCAGAAAATGTGCTTCATTTGTGATATCAATCGGTCTTCGCCTTTCTCCTACCCAACTTTCGTGTACACTTGAACAATTCTTCAAGCACACAAATATATATATATATATATATATATATATATATATATATATATATATATATATATATATATATATATATATATATATATATATATACGCACATACAATATGCTTTGCCCTGCCGTCTTCCCGTACTTCAAACGATTTGCTCTTGATATTTTTTGTTACCTCAGTAAATATTGAGTAAAAACTGGTTTCTTTATCGCCTCCCTTTCTATTGTTAGGGTGTTTTTTTGGTCACTCGTGTTTTTTGGTTTCTTATTCTGTTCCTAATTTTTATAATTCCTAACTTGTGTGTAGTGTATAGTGGATTAAACAAGTTGTGTATAATAAATTGGTTACAAAAACACTTCAGGTTTCTTTGTCTAGCAAAATGAACAGTTTTTGTTTGTCTGTATCGGCTAGTTATTTTTTTATCATTGGAGGGATTTTGTGGAGTCTGATTTAATTTTTAGGTTGTATTTGTTATAGATTGATTTCAGTTGATGTATTATGAGAACCATGGAGCACTGAGTAACTGTTTTTTCCTGGCATGGGACTCATTAGGAGTCGAATCCAGAACCTTCAGGTTTGGATCCCATACTAAGCCAAAATAGCTGCCTATTGCTTCCTAACTTTCAGTGGTATTCCAATTGAGATTAGTGTACAATATAAACGACCTATAAATTATTATTTTTTCAAAGAAAAATGCTTGTGAATATTGTTTATATTGAAGTCAGTTTCCATTACAAACAAGGATTCCAGGATTTCTAGTGAGAAAGTGTATTCATTAAATGGAATGTAACAGTAAGACAAATATCACCTATGTCATTTAGATAACACTGGATCTGTATTACGAATCAACTGGATTTAGAAATATTTACCATTTCGAATTGTGAACTTAGTGGTTTTAATGCACTGTGCTCTTCAAGATATTAGAAAGTTTTATATTCGACGATGTTTAAGGTCTCGAAATTGCTCTGCTGAAGTGTTTCAAAATTAGGACAACACAATCCTCAAACCATTCTGTTCTCCTGTTGATAAATACTGATCGTTATCTGTTAGTTCAAAATAATCAATTAGAGTTATAATAAATAATAAAATGATTCTCGTAATAAGTGGAGATCAATCTATTAAACATTAGGAACCACTGAATATATACGTTTCTCTACTGTGCGAAAAATCTGTCTTGCACTTCTATAAATTCCCTTGGCTTGAAATCTTCGAACTTTCAATTTTAAGCAGTATATACATCGATCTTTGAATTGTTCACGAAATGGAATTTTCACTGATTAATTTTTTGTATCATGACTTAAATTCTAGTGTTATATATGTGTTACAAGGCATCTTATTAACTATAAGTTACTTGCTTAATTAAGATTTCAGATGATTGTTATAAAATGAGATAACATATGTCAAGATCGAAGAAACAGTGTTTATATAAGAATAGTTATCAACATTATGATAAATTAATTAATATTCATTAACTATATCAAATTCAACAATCACAGGAAATACATCGAAATGAGAAGACTGTACATACAAAGTATAGAAATGATTACAAATAACCAAATGTCTACTGTACACAAAAAAATGAACACAAACTATCAGTAACAATAAGAAAATACAATTATAGTAATAAGTGAATTGAATATCATGGATTCTTGTATATGCTTACAACTACGATACATAATGATGAAGAAACATGATAAGCTATATATTTTATATAAACCTTTGTCGAAATTTAAGTATATAGCTTGATAGGAATTAGACCGAAATTAAAATTATATTTGAAATAATCTCATCCAAATAAAATTCAAATGATTTCAACGTCTTACTTAGCAAACTGAATTGAATTCATCAGTCAATTAAAGCTAAACCACCATGAAAAACCTTGAAGCGCTGGGCTCAGCAGTACGCATCCACTATCCTGCTCCCGGGATTCGAACCCAGGACTTATCGGTGTCGCGCACGAACGCCTAATCTCTAGCCCACTGAATCGGCATCCAACAGTGTTAATGTCTAACTCCAAGCAATCCACGAAATCGCGCTACCGTCCACCATTATCTTCTGTGAGTTATTATCTCACAACAGACCCGATTGATCTCTACTGGTTACGGCTTCTCACTAGAACTCCAGGAAATATATCTTGGAGACAGTCACTAGTACTGAGGAGTCCCATAGTAGGACGAAACGATCGTCCAGTGCTTCCAGGTTTTCCATGGTGGTCTAGCTTTAATTGACTCATGAATTCAACTATTAAATTATGTAATATTCGCAAAACCCCTCTCTGATTGTAAACTGGTTTTAGTTTCCTTTAGGGAACTAACCAAAACCAACGTTGACATTCTGTCAACGAAGTTATTTAAAATAAATGTTTTTGGATACTAATACGCTATATATGTCCAAAATGATTGATTTTAACCAAATAATACTTTTAAAATAATACTGGTGGGCTGTTTTTCAACTATTATTCATTTTTTTAAAAGTCTTATTGCATTATTATATTATTAACGTTCGCTAGTAGGAACTTGTTTTTTGTATCCGTAATGAAATCAGCTTTCTCGTCTGGTCGTCTCTATGCGCATTTACCAGTCTACCTTCTGTTTATACAATCTGTGAAAAAATTCCTAGATTACTTCGTACCCAACTCCTTAAAACAACATGAACTATTGCTATCCATGAGTTAAAGCCGAAACTATGTGTACGAATGAAGTACGTCATATCCTTATCGTTACATTGGCCTTAAATTATTATTTTTATAATTGTTATATTTCATATTTTAAAATATATTCCTCTCTCTCTATTTTTAATTCTGTCTCATTTCCTCATGATTTTATTCACAAATCTTTCTAATATCATTTCATTTTATTCTGCACTTATATTATCTTTAATTCTATTAACAAATACATTTTGATAATCTTACTTCATACACATTATAATCCGTTGCTAACTTATCAATTTTATAAGCCTTTCTATTTGCACACGCACAATCTTTTATTGTTATCATTCATATTACGTAATCTAGTATTATAATCTTTCTATTACGTCATCATGTTTATTCCTTGTTCATATATATATATATATATATATATATATATATATATATATATATATATATATATATATATACGATTGTACAGCTTGGTAATAAATTCGTTGAAAAGAGATCCCTTTACTGAATTTCGTGTTTTTAATGTTTAAATAAGAATTCTGCATCAAATTACAATCAATTTTTGTTTCGTATTAAAAATGTTATTTATTTATTCATTTGAACACGAATACTAGTACAAGGGGACACCAAATACATATGCGCCACACAAATCTCATTTGATTTGTGTGAAGGCTGTGATACTGCCTGGGGGCCCAAACCGAAGCAGATGGTTTTCTTAGGGGGCCACATCCGGAGCGTTTGACCTAAAATCTGATCCGTAAGGCGGTGGAGCAATGTAAGGAGATGCAGTCACATGGTAGTCAGTGACCAACGAATGGTTCATACGCCATTTGTTCTCACAGGATCCTGGAGCCCATATTCAACAATGGTTTGGAGTCAGGGTTTTTCAACTCCCCTAGGTGGACTCTCCATATCCACCAACCCGGTTAAAGCGCCGGACATTCGCTTTTCCTCCTCTCAATTCCGTAAACAACACCCCCGCCACGCGAAGGCAGTGAGTAGGATTTCGCTGGCAGAGGCTATATACGTGTGGCTATGTGAGAGCATTTCGAGAGGGTGAGCGGACTCCCCCCACTCTCGGCTGTTTCAGGGCATTTGGGGGCAGATTTACTAAATGTTGTGATCCTATATCTTATTTGTGAAGTTGAATGAATCATAAATAGCAATCAAATAAAATTTCTAGCCACTACTGATCTTGTGTACTACCGGTTCTTTTTGTAAAATTGAACAAGAATTTATATATATATATATATATATATATATATATATATATATATATATATATATATATATATATGTCTGTATCGATATACATGGAGGCTGTTAAAATCAGAGTCATGGAAATGAGGAATCTGTTGTTTGCTCAATGGATAACATACACTTAAAACGTTACTGTCTTAAATTAGTTTGGGTTAAAGTTACTCAAAGAATCATTTTTAATGGACGACAAATTTTTCTTCCTCAGAATTTTCTCATATTGACTTACTTGAAAGTTATCAACTGCAATTAATAAATTCAGTCTAGAAAACAGCGATGTGCTAAAATCATTCATATGAATGATTTCAAAAATCTGTTTATCTAGTCTTCCGGTTAAACACAGTTATAATGTAAGGATGTTTCATTTCCTTACAAAATTGACATGTTTTTGATACAGTCCTCAAGAACCCTAAGTTGTTTCAACGGTATTCGGTTAGTAAAATAAAATTTAATCTTGTTAATAAATGACAATCTATTTTGTTTATCATTTATCAACCAGTTTATTAGACGTAGTTCCCATTAGAAATGGGAAAGTTCATTCACTAAATTTTATTCTTTTAGTTCAACCGTTACACGAGTGTACTCAGAAATATAAACCGACCTGTTTGAATCCTAAAAGAACATTAAAGTTGAGCACATTTAAAATGTCAGAATGTAGGTTTTTTTAGCTGATTCTTTTTTTTTACTTTCATGCCGAATATCTTTGTGAAATATATTTCTCAGGGACTTTGAATAGTTCTGACAACTTTATAGATCATAGTGGTGTTTAATTTCCCTCTAATGTAAAAGTGCGGTTATCATTTTCTTCCTAGCTTTACTATTTTTCCTAATTTATTTCTATCCTTCTTAGGCTATCACAGACTGTAATTTCATAGTAAACACTATAATCTATTATCTCTATTCATTTTGTAGACTCGAAAACTATTTTCGTCTTAATACCGAACTGAATGGGTGCAGAACAAAGTGTTAGTCAGCAGAAGTCACATAATTTCACAAGAGATTCTCAGCTAAATTCTTTCCAGTCAGCAAAAAGATCTGGTAAGTATGATTGCTCTAAATAAATTGTAACTAATTAGAATCTCTCTAACTCGATCTATTATCCTGGTTTTTCCTTTTATGACATAATACAATACATATTTTTCAAATAATCATTTTTCAAGTGGATATACGTATATATATGTTACTCTAAGACGACTCTGTGGGGCTAGCTTCAGTCATAATACTCCTTTATTATGAAGCAAACATGAATTTACTGACCAGTAATGATATAAAATCCTTTAAAAGTGTGAATTCAAAGATAACTGTCTCTTTCTGTTCGATACCAATAGTTTTATGTTTAATTCCAGATTACTGAAAAACCTGAATGAAATTACAAATTCATATGTGTTTACATGAAAAAAAAGAATTAATTGGTTAGATAATCTAAAATTGATCATCTACGAACATAAATAGCCAATTTAAATTGTATATTCACTGCAGATATATATCAAGTATATGGCCACATTCAACCATCTTGTGAGTAACATCTTGACATTTGAATACCGAGAAAGAATAAAAGATTGGTGGTAGGCGTAGCTTCTACCTTAACGTGGTTATCGGACATGCATGTCAAGATGACCCAATCGAGCTAAATTAAACCAAACACTTATTCTTTTATGTTTTTTTCCATTGAAATTTTGTCGTTTTGACTCGTTCACTGACCTCTCATCCTTTTAACTTCCGTTCTTGCTATGCTGTAGTGAAATATACCAATTTGGACTGATACACATCTATCTCAATTTATATATTGTTTATTATAACTAACTAACTAGATCTTATTTCACTTTGAAGTTAATTCCTTTTATGGATGTGCTGATCTGTTGTCCTTAGGTCATTCTTCATCTCTGCCTTCTTCGCCTCGATATGATTGGCGTCGTTCATCATTATCGGGACTTGTTAGTACCTCGTATTTGGAAAACACTAACAATAGTCGCAATCATGGTAGCTTTCAAATTTCTTCTAAGCAAAAACACCAACAACGAAGTTCTGTATCTAGTCTACCAAAAGATACTTTTGCTTCATCATCAACTGAGCTGGGTTTAGATATATGTCAAAGATCGTCTTCGACTAAATCGTTAAATTACTCCTCATTTGACAAGTTATCCTCAACGACTAATCGCAAACAAGCTGATGTCGGCATACTAATTGTCAATCGTGGTCGTCAAACTTCAAGTCATTATGATTTAAGTGGCAGTAGAGATAGTTGCAACAATCATACAGAATTAGGTCGAGTTATATTGAAAAAACTTCAACGGATTTCTACATTTGAACCACTTTTGCCTACCATGAAAGTACAGTATCATTCGTCAATGGCAGCAACAATAGCGAATCAACCATATGCATCAACTTCTCAATCGATTCCACCATTATCGTCGTCAATGTCAACAGCATTTAAAAAGAGACAACTTATTCCACATCTTCCAGAGTTTGATTTTGAAGCGGTAATCTGAGAAATATTTATGAATTTCTTGAAAATAATTGTTATAAATGTGCAGACATATAATTTAATATTAATATATGAATGAATTTCATCTTCACGTAGGTATGGTTGATGATGGTTTTACGACTTGCCAAGTAGAAAGATTGTTGTTAGATTTACTGGGTTTGATTAAAATAAAATACAATCGTCTTAGTTATGTGTAACATTTCTATTTGAATATTTATAAACACTGGAGAAGATTTGGTGCTCAGGTAGATGATTTACGTAGTTTTTTTCTCTGGGCTGGATGGTTTGGTCTTGGAACTTTCATTGTTCTTCTGAACAATATCATCAGCAAAAAGTGCAAGTAGAAATGAAGTGTTTGGATTTCTCTACATATGACTCACAGTTTGTCCTGCGCCCTTGATTTTGATTGGTTATTGTCGACCCTTAACCTTTGATTGTCTTCTACTTTATTTAGCAACATTGAGGTTGGATATAGGGTACATGGTGAAAATGAAAAATTGGTTAGTGTGGTTCTGAACCGTCATTAATTGATGTGGTTGGAATGTGTATTATGTATGGCTAACTACCGCCTACCTCAACGGGTGGTGTATAGTGTAGGAGTAAGCTAACAGAAAGCTGGAGGCGGTGAAACCAAGACATGAGATCAGTTCACCAAGTGATTGTTGAACTGAGTCATCCTCGTAGTTGCAGACTACCTTGTTGGGATCCACATAATTGTCGTAATCAGTGTTTGGGGATATTAGGTGAAATGACTGAGAACCGATCGAAATTCGACAGTTGAGTTCATTCTCCGTCTCCTTTTAGATCTCACGTTTCAAAATCTTATATTTTTTGTTTCACGAATTCATTCTTCTTGAATTTTATTGTCTGTGCTTAGGTTTTCTTACTATCACTATTAATCTAACATCTCGTTATGCTGATGAGATGTGGGGCGACCTGAAGCGATGCATAAATGTACCACGCCGTACGTTACGTATGACTGACTGACAAATTGATCACTTCTTCAAACTGTTGTCCATGCACCGCTTAAAAGATGAAAATAATCCTATAGTTTGGAATATATTTCCGATCTTGATGAATCTTAAATTGCTGCTTTTTCACCAACTAATACAGTCGGGAACTTATGGATTGATTACTAAGTATCGCTATGGTGTTGTCTCACACTCACACTGTTACATACAACCAGTCGTAAGACCTTTGCAGAATAGATGTAACATACTTACCAGTGGAATCCAGAACAGACATTTCGTTTTATTCAAAACTCATCACCCAGATGTACCTGAATTCCAAAGTTGATGTTCACTCCGGAATTCGGATACAATACCTTTCATTTTAAACGTTGGACATATCTGCTTGGCTACCGATTTCAGAACGTCATTAACGTGCGCAACAACTTCAAATTTTAATTCAGTTCATAGTCGACAACAAAATAATCCAAATGATTGCAAATTGAATTGAGTAAGACCTTTATATTTTGCGATAAACAACTGGCAAACAATTATCTTCGCTATTCATTTTTATTCTTTTCACTATCAACCTTTTTGTAACTTTTTTACACAACGCGATATCCCTTAATGTTTTAAGTGGATTGTAGTCAAAATACTGTTCATTATTTTCTTGCTTTTTTATTCATTAGTCTTTTCTCTGTTCTTTCTCTTACAAAACAGTTGGTGAAAATGTCATCAGTCTATGAGCAATATTTGCATAAATATACTACTGAATTGTCACAAAAACAATCTGATCTGATCATTATAGAAAATAAAGTGAGTATACATACTTTTTTCTATTATTTTCGACTATATTAGTCTTTTATTGTTTTTCGCATTGTTAATATGTTTACAGTCGATGTTTTTGATAATGTATTAGCTCTACGTTTTACTGTCGTCTTATTGAGATACATATGCATACACTTTCTGTATGCTTACTTCAACTTGATATCCAAACGAAAAGACAAAGAAGTAATCAACAGGCTTCTTTTAGCTACCTGAATAAGATATACATAATTCATGAGTTTACATACATGTCTTTTTTGCCTAGTCAACAACATGCAAACCAAGACCTTAACTAGGTTCATAATCAGTATCCTTTAGTTGTGTACCGTGTGTACAATCATTCACCTATCGTTTGACCTTAAGATTCGTGATATATCTAAACTCAACTTATTAACTAGTCAATCATGTTGGGTAATTTATTCAAATAAAGATTTCAAAATTTACTGTTGATAAATAATTGATCACTCGTAATAATAAGTTTATAATCTGAGACTATCTTTTTCGTATACATTGATGAAATCCCATTCGTAACTCTTCAAGATTATCGACTGTCAGAAAATTGATCTGAAATATAATAAATAGTTATTGATACCTCTTTGATAAAGGGCAACGATCATCTCATACTATGAATAACAATTGTTTCACTGTGGATATTTCTGGATGATTGTTGCTCCGTAATACTAAATTGATGTAGGCTGTAAAAACAGGGTAATCCAATGATCAAATGGCCGACTGAATAGGACCCTGGTGCATAATGTTATTCTAGTTGAGAATAATCTGTAATGGATACAATCAAATTAGTTTTTTATTTACCCTTTGTAGTTATTTAACGAAAAAATTAATTTGTAACATGAATTTCTTTTCTTTACTTTATTTTTTTTCCCAACAGATTGATCGAGATATTTCACAACTTGTTGAAACACTTCAGGCACGTGAGAAAGGTATCAACAATAATCAACATTCCATTAGTTCAATATTTCAAAGTCCTTTCAATAGTCCAAAGAAAGTTAATACAACTACAAATTCAATAAATGACTCGACGAAATTATCCGGATCTCAACAAATTGAAAATATTGTTTTATTAACTAGTCAAATTTCATGTTTATTAACACAATGCGATGAATTGAGTAAACAGTTAATGAATTCAATAAATAATTTAAACGAATTATTACCTGAATAAGATGTAATTAGGTCTAATGCAGAACACTATTTAAGCATACAAATTCCATATTCTTTAAGTATTGATAATTTACAAGTGATTTCGGCGAGACTATAATTTATGGACGAGCCAATCAGATTTAGGATGAGAGGTCTTGTATTTTGACGCGAAATTCATTCACCCAATTGTCTAAATAGTGTCCTGGCATTTTGGCTGATGTCAGTTCGTGGTGAAAACCTGAAATCTAATTCCTAACCCTAACTATCAACTGTAAATATTAATCCTAATTCCTCACACTGCTTTATAACCCTCATATAGCCGTAGTATGTAAGTGAACATTTTCAAGGTTTCTTCAGCATCGCTCAAAGGTCGTCCATAAAGTATAGTCTTACCGTAATTTCTTTTCGATATAAACAAAACAAACAAACTTGTAAATAACTAGTACTATATGATTGATTCGTTTAATAAAAATGGTTATTTTCAATTGAATTGAAGTGTTATAAACGGGGTTATTTTAAAATTTGTGTCAAGCAGTTAGAAATGATTGAAAACGGGATGAATGATCTTGACTTGAGTTGTCTGTGCGTGAGACCGAATATCTTGGTTTTGTTTCCTGGTTGGGGTGTCGTGGATGGTCAGTAATGAGGAGTTTCTTTCTAGGGTGAATCAGACCTTCAGTGTTTCTTGATTGGTTGTCTAACCGAAACCATTCTGTGGTTTAAGCCGTGAAAATAAGAAAATACAAGAAAAGGAATAAATCCGGATTACTCATAAGTAGTATCGTTGTAAAAATCTGTTTAGTTTAAAGACAACCTGGCTTCCTAGCTATTTCCACAACACTAGCCTATTTTTGTTTTTGCATCAAATAAGTGTAAAGAAGCACAATGTAAGTTCTGGGTAGCATATCAAATACGGTACATTAGAGACAATTATCCGAACTAAATGTGACACAGTTTTCAGCTTATTAAGTGTTTCTGAGATCCTTCTGCTCGTGTGCTCAGTAGATGAAATATTTCCAGGCGTTTAAAGAGGCTCCAGAAATTTTGACAAGTCTGTTTTCGTACTATCGTGTTAATTGGAAACCAATATGAAATTTTGTGTAATCTCCAGAAAAAGGTATAACTACCAGTTTTGCTAGGTGAATTCGATGGGTTCGTTTACCAACCTACCACATTAGTTAAAGACATAATTTGCCTTACTAAGCTATTCATACTGCAGAATTGTTATACGAAAGTAAATGATCTAGTACATATTACCTTAAGTAGATAACTTGACATCTGATACGAAAACATTACTACTAAAAAGAAAATACGTGTTTCTGCACATCAAAAACATTGTTTTATCTTTCTCAGGTAAATTAAAATGATCAGCTCAAAGATCAACGGTCAAACATTGTGAAATCAAAATGTCGGCCGCCAAGGATTGAATCCGCACAATTAGCGTAGCTTTAAAATACTCAAAATTCTCGTTAAAGTAGAGAATAAAATATAAATCTAGGACGAGCAACTCAATGAAATATGCAGTCGAGAGTTAATTTGACTGACTTATACATAAGCTGTATCGTCGTTATGCGCCTGTACAAAATGTACATAATACTATACATAGAAGGATCTAACATCGACTATCAGGGTCCCTTTTAGTGCCACAGAAGCTTATTCGGTGCCTGTCGTCAAGCACCAAAGTAGTAAATTAACCGGTTTCGAGTGACGTGTAGAAATTGCAATAGTGAGCTTATTCATCCTTCTTAAGCTGTGGCACTATTCGTTATTAACATAATTTGGGGTCAAATAAACCCATATGAAGACCTTTTTTGTCAGCTTCATCCTACGTGTGTACACTTGTTGTCCTGACCCTGCCACTGTTACTTATATTCCAAGATTTTAACGTCATAACGGGCAGCATACTGTAGGTCATTATATCTGAATTCACTATAGTAACATTGCTTTTCTTGATGCTATTAAGTCTCAACAACCACTTTTTATGAACTTTAAGGATGATGAATATTTATTCAGCCGAATTCACCTAAACACACTCAGTACGTAGTAGACTGATTTCAGAGCTGACTATATTTGTCTATAACTTTGCTTCTTTTGGTAATTTTCATAGGGATCTCAAAGTATTAGACAACAAGAGCTACCTGACATGAAAACCTTGTGTAATAGGAGCTACAGGGCAATTTCTCAATGATGTGGCTACTCATAATAAATGGATTGCCAAAGGTTGATTATTTACCTTTCGTTCCCTAATAATCAGTAACAACAATCAGCATAATCATTTACTCTCACACCTCACCTTCATAATCAGACGATATTGAGTTGAAACGCCACTGAAACTGTTTCTAGATCAACTTGTCCTTATTTTCTACTGAGTTCATTGTTATACGAACTGATGTAGCCTAGATGCTTCCCTCACGAATTTAGATCAATCATTGTCACATATTTCTGAGGAGATTCCTCTACTACAAATGTGACATCAGAGCGCTATAACGAATGTCTGCTTGATTAGCCTATATATCGTTTTAACATAGACTACCCGTATTAGCAAGAGCGTAAAAATGTCAAAATCTCTTTCTTGGTAGCTGCCACGAAAAGCTTGAATCAATCTATGCTCACAGCCGGAAAACCATATCAATCCTGTTGAATTCTACGTGGCAAAAAAGATCCCACTACTTGTCATCTTGTCTTCATCATGGGGTCATCAGCAAGTGTATTTCATTCTTCTAATCATGCTGATCCCTTTTATTATCCAATATCATTTCTGAACCATATCCATCACTTAAAATGTAACTGTATGTCCTTTGCTTTTTTGGTAATAACTGATGACTGATTTGGTTTCTAAGTGTTGGATATGTGAAGTTATCAACCTTCCGAAGGCAATCAAAATCATTGTGCATTTCGGGCGACTTCATCTATCCATCTGACATCTTTCGCCAAAATTTTCTTAGATTGCTGAGAACAACCGATATACCGTTATTTTCATATCAATTGAATATTTCTCCGTTCACTTCATCTTACATTACTATCAGGACTTTTTACTTGAGAGCTTTAATTCCACTACCCTTTGAACACCTCAGATAGATGGACTTGTTATGATCCGAAGGACTCACAACCATCAGATACTTGACAGACCTTCTAAACTATTTACACAAACTAATGGGATAGAATAAGAGATGAAGTATGTTCTATGTGATTTTACTTGACTCCAACATTGATTGCTTTAGGTCCAATATTCTTAGGAGCATACTTCGGAAAGTCAGATATCCTGATAGAATAATCGGTGAGACTAGAATTTATAGATGAATCAATCAGATTTACGATAACAAGTTTTAAATTTTAGCGCGAAATTCATTCACCCTTTTGGGCAAATAGCGTCTAGGCATTAGAGCTGATGTCAGTTCGTGATGAAAACCTTAAATCTAATCCCTTACCCTAACCATCAACTGTAAATGATAATCCTTATTCTTCAAACCGCTTTATAACCCTCATTTTGCCCAAGTAATTAAGTAAACACTCTCAAGGTCACTTTGGCGTCGCTCAAAGGTCGCCCAAAAAATATAGTCTAACCGACTAATCATTGTTCCAATAAATCTTCAGGTTCTGTCATTCTACGCCTAATTCCCAAATTCCAACCCAGCGTGTACTGCACCGATCAGATACAATGTACTATGAAGAATAGATCAGCAATGAATGTTCTTTTTCATGTCACAGTATTTTTAACGTAACACGTTGCGATCTAAACTGCATGAAGAGACCTGGCGAAATACTGGGTAAGCTTCATCTTAGAACTTTTCCGACTCTAACGCTCGAAGCCTCAAGGGCTATATCTGACTTCTAACCTCAGTATTGATGCATGATTAATAACTTCAAAACATCAAAAGGTGAGACATTAATTCGTTTGAAATTTGTCGATACTAATAGACCTGATCGTATTGATATCGGTATCAACTTTACTTAGAGCCACTCAGAACCACATGACATCAACAGTCCTTCTAAGTGGATAGATAATTGAATTGAAAAAACCAATGCTCACGATGTCAAATCAGCCAGCGTTGAATGATTACCATGTAACAACATCTCAATTGAGTATCTCAAACTTTTGACTCAAACTTCAGCCTTACATCGTACTTTCGATATACATTCTTCCGATAATATAGCACAACAGTTCGTATTTAATAATAATAATAATTTATATTCTGAAAAAATGATAATTACAGAATTCACGCCAGTTTACAGGCATGATCAATTTGATATAAATAATATCATTATATGTACAGAACAAACATGTGTTATGAGTTTTAAGTTTACTAGTTCAGTAATTGTTTGGGTATTACAGCGATCCAATGTATCAGCCGGGAACATGTAATATTTCTTAACTGGACTGTCTGTTGATTTATAAACGATGTAATTAAGGTCATTTCGTGTGCCAGATCGATTTAATGATAAATATCTACAACTAGAGAAATTAAAACGAAAACAGCGAGCACGGAACAACAAAGCAGTAATTACCGAAATATGTCAAACAGATCTATCAAAATGCGTACGTCATGTGACACAGTGATATACTGTTGATGATATTCAAATTAGTTAAACTAGCTGGGGACGGTATTAACATAAAGTGATAGCAAGTTGGTGGTTTTATCCAGAGAATGCACTAATAAAAATGCCTAAACATTTAAAGTTCCTATAATAATACTTGTGGAGTGAGATACACTTGCGGGTGCTAGAGCATTCAATGCATTTTCGGAGGAGCAATATGCATCGATGCAACGTACAAATAGTGGGAGTGATTTTATCGTACGGATATGTTCTGGTAGGTTATTCCAGAGTCTAGAAAATTTACAGGCAAAGTAATTCATATCAAGAGATGATCTAGAATAAGTTTGTTTCACAAGTGCCAAGGAATTACGGGTTTCATAATGAGGAGTCTCTGCATATTGAATTACATGATTGGATGTAAAGGATAATTTATTAAGTAGTTTGAAGAAAAAAATAAGATTTAGTTTGAGTCTCCTCTTCCATAAAGGGTCTAGCTCTAGTTTTTTACATCTAGAATTATAAGTTAAGGAACAATCAGCTCCAAGAATACGAAGTGTAAATCGTCTCTGTACTGATTCCAGCCTTAATTTATCCTTTATGCGCGCACTGCTAAGAATAAACGTGCAATATTCTAGAAGAGGTCGAACACAAACTTTGTACATTAAAATTCGTGATTCATTGTTATGAAGGTTTCGAATTATGTAACCTACTAGTCGTTGTGACTTGGAGGTCTGTTTCGATATCTGTTCTGTAAGCGATAAGTCTTGGGAGTATCTAAGTCCTAAGTCTACTACTGTATGTAACCTAGATAACATTTCTCCATTTATGGTAAGGTCTAGGTTAAGTGATGTATCGCCGAAGCATATCCATCCACATTTAGCCGTATTAAGTTCCAGTTGCCATTTTAAGCACCACTGTGCTACCTTGTTAAGCTCCAAGTTAATGCAAGTTTGCACATTTTCCAGCTCATGTGGAGAAAATAAATATACTAGTTTAAGATCATCTGCATATAGAAGGTGCTTACCTACACAAAATTTTTCGCAAATGTCATTGATAAACACTAAAAAGAGCAAAGGGCCTAAGACACTACCTTGTATTACACCACTTCTAACGGGGACAGCGTTAGACAATGAAGAGTTAATTTTAACTATTTGATGTCGATTGCTGAGAAATGAATCAATCCAATCTAGCAAAGGATTTTGAACCCCATAAGATGCAAGTTTGCCTATAAGAAGTTGGTGGTTAACCATGTCAAAGGCCTTAGAAATGTCCAGATATAGCACTAAGACTAGATATCCTTGGCTACGCAGAGAGTAGACTAAATTAAAGAAGTCGAAATGACATGTCATGCAAGATCGATTTTTGAGAAATCCATGTTGAGTATCATTGATAAAGTTTCCAGCGAGTAAATAGTTGGAAAGTTCATCACTTACAATTTTCTCCATAATCCTAGAGATCACTGGAGTAATATTTATTGGCCGATAATTGTTCATGTCAGTCTTATCTCCAGATTTATAACGTGGTATGATGTACGCGGTTTTCCAACAGTAAGGGTAAGAACCAGTTTCCATAGAGAGAGTAAACAGCTTTAGAAGAAGAAGTGGAATATCTGGACCACCGTATTTGTAGAGAAAGGATGGAATCCCGTCTGCTCCATGACCGCGCGAAAGCTTAAGGGCATTTATAGCCATATTAATTTTTTTACATGTGAAGGAGATAGATTTTATGTAGTTGCTGGTCACGCACGTAACTCTTGAAGCAGAGCCACTTGTGGTTCCTACATCATTCGCAAAAGTACCACTGAAAAGGTCTGCCATAGTTTTAGAGTCGTATATAAAAGTGTTATTATGCTGGATGCATGGTATATCAACATTTTGAGTTACTTTAGCGCGCTTATTGAGAAGTAGAGTTAAGTTTTGTATTTTTGAGTTACTATTAAGTGCTAGTATCTCCTCATTAATGGCTTTTAACCTATGTGTCTCTTTAATTTGATTAAAAATTATTGTTATTTGTGCAGCTGCCGTGAAGTCGTTTGACTTGAAATAACGACTCTGTAGGCGTCTTAGTTTATTACGATATTTAGCTGGTATATATAATTCGTAAGGTTTAATAAATCTGTACGTTTTAAGAGGTACAGAAGAATCTAAACAAGAGTTAACGATCAAATAGAACTCGTCGATAGTATCTATGAGATTAGTACATGAAAAAAAGTTATCCCAGTCTGAAAGTTTAATCAGTGAATGCAGGAGGTCCCAGTCGGCATGCTTAAAGTCTCTATATTGACAGGTTTTTTGAATGGGTCGGTTAGAAGAGGGAAATATAGGGAGAGCCCATACTACTGTCTTATGGCCACTGCTTTCAAATTCATCGTATACTTTTACAGACAGTGGGATAATATCTCTACTAAATATTAGATCGAGTATACTATCACCTCTAGTTGGGGTACGAACCCACTGTGACCAACAGTGCATGTTAATGGTTGCCGAGAACTCCTCATTACATGACTGACAGCTACCGGTACTCCAGTTAATCCCAGGATAATTGAAATCACCAGTGATAACCTTAGCATTAAAGTTTAGAGCAGATGCATGTATGAATGCATTGATAATAAGATTATTCCCATTATTTGAGCTCTCAGGAGCTCTGTATATACATCCAAGGAGTAGACTATGATTCAGGGTGTTGACAGATATCCAGACTGATTCTGGTAAACTATTCAGGACACTATCTTCAACTCTATTAGTTGTTAGGGTATCCAAAGCATATATAATACAACCACCTCCTCGCTTAGTTTCTCTGTCACAGCGATAGAGTCTATAGTTTTGGATATTTAATTCTGAGTCAGATACTGCATGAGAGCACCATGTTTCAGTGATAAGTATGAAAGAAGGCCTGGATAGAAAGGCTAATGTTCTCAAGGCTGAAATTTTGTTCAGAAGTGAACGTGCATTGATAAGTAATAGATTTAGAAAGGGCGTATGGAGTGTAAAGAAACCGAGAGCTTCCCTATTGATGTCGTGTATTTTGGATTTGCATAGACTGTGGTTTATTATGTTTGACTGATCACATGGGCGATCGCTTGAGCAAATTGTAGTGCTAGTGGGACCAGGGATTTCTGAAGGCCAAAAAAATCATTATTTTGATAAAGCGGATTAATTTGTTGAACTTGACTAGGTGGACAGTTAAGACAAGGTTGGGTTGATGGTGAGTAACCCAGTAATCCATCTTGCCCAATCGGAAAGTGTTGAGAAAAGTTATGTGTTACTGGTATATTATTCAAAAAGTTTGATGTTGGGTAACCTAGTAATCCATCTTGCCTAATGGGAAAGTGTTGAGAGAGGTTACGTCTTACAGGTTTATCATTTAAAGCGTTTGAGGGTACTCGTAAGGCTCGTTGGTTTACTGTGGTCTGTCCAGTATTAGGCCTACTTACATAATGATTGAAGTGGCCGTCTTGTGAGACATTTGAACCAGGTCTGCCCTTATATCCTCCCCTACGATGCGTTGGGTAAAGCATGGTGTCGGGTAGTTTAGTCTTATTTGTATTGAGTAGGGCCATCGTAATGCTTTTATTATTGGGTCTAGAACCAGAAGGTTCTGTACAAACATTCTTCTTACGTGGCATAGACTTTTTAATCTTGACAGTGTTTTTAAGAGCTGTCGCATTAGGACTAGGTATTTGCTTATGGGCTTCTAATGGTAAATTGGATACTATCGGATTAGTGTAATCAGTAGATGTACATTGCTTATCAGATGTCACTATAGGCATAATAGGTAAGTTAGCACTCTTCGTTGGCAGATCAGAGTACTGGAGAACATGAGATAGGGTATCAGTATCAGTGGATCCCGCAGCTGATGCGTCGTGATTTTTTATGATCTCAACATCTTTATTTTCGTTCACGGTACGCTTTTGAGTAAGTCTTTGATTGGTGGTCTTATCTGAGACTATGCGAGCGTTTCTAAACTTCGTAAGCGCGCATATCAGCCGCTCAGATTCTTTTAACTGTTCAGCTAATATATGAGAATCAAACCTGAACAAGACCGGGCACGTGTATTTCTGGTGCTTCTTAGTAAGTCGGATGCATTGGCATGGACTGTCTTGAAGGTTAGATGCTTTTGATATCGAATTACTTACAGTTTTAATGGAGACTTTGTCAGGTATATTATAGACAATCACGTTATTACGAGAGACTATTCGCTTGGTAACTTCACTAGCGATAAAATCGATAACAGATTCTGCTTTTATAATGTCATCAAGTTCCGCAGGAACGATGTCTTTTGACAAAAGCAGTTTTAAAGGTGATAGTGTCTTTAGTTCTTGCTTAAGATCATCATGCTTTGATGAAGAGCTAGAAAGTGACTCGACTTTAGAACGCATGTCGCTTAGTTGCTTAAACAGAGTGTTTAATTCACTCCTCATATCATCGATCCTTTTTGATCTTGAGGTGGAACCCATTACTAAATTAGAAACAGAGTCGTCCAGCAGCACGTGTGGTGAAAGACCAGTCCCAACATTATCAGATACAAAAGGAGTAGCGCAGCAAGAAGAATAGGTAATAACAGAATTGTTAATATCTGAAGAGTTAGGACTTTTCCGTGCTCGTTTTTTTGACAGTCGACCCATATTGCTTAAAGTATGAATTCTAAAGCTATGTATGAGTTATAAACTAGGACTCAACGATATACAATCAATATATATTAGATAGTGTTATCGTGATGCCTCATCTGTACATTAAATTCAACGAAAGCGTATTTATGCGTCAACATGTAATCCTGCTGATGCGGCAAAATTTTTATCATAATGTATCGACAGAGATTGGCAAATGATTCTAACACAGTAAATACCTCAACATTTGAAACAATTTAATCTTGTCTGTACATTTGCATGGCTCACGCAACTTATGATTGTTTCGAAATAGTTACTATTATAGTAGACTTTTAGTGCCTTATGGTAACCCTCGCGTTATTAATGGAAGAAACCAGACTCGTAAGGAAATAGGTCTTTATTTTGATCTTCGCGCAGTCACAGTGGAGCGTGGGGTTCTTTACTCAGACAAACAAAACCTCTCAACAAGCAATATAAGATAGATGGAAATATAACGCCTAAACAAAATAAAGAAGTGAATAAATATCTGAACTATGCTGTTTTGATTTATGCTTAGTTGCTTGAGATTAGCTCTTGACAACCGACCTAAGCTGTTACATTAGCTTCCCCCTAGAATCGACTTCCGTAGGAACGTCGGTTCGATAACCTATTTATCAAAAGCACTTAAGTTCTGTTTCCGCAGTCCAAGGGAGGATTATCAACTCGCTCACTATGACTTCAAATCAATGACAACTCCATCGATCCGTGGATGTCTCTTCATTTGCCATCTTATTTTGTAGCATGCAATTTTTACTACACTATAGCTGTCGGTTTGCAACGTGCTCGCAAGAGAAAGAGTTTGAGAAAATGGAACAAGAATGTCTGAGGAAGTGCCGCGAGCGGGCTACCCAACACCATGTTGGTGAGGTACGATTTTTCCATGCTCTGTCCGGCTATCAGGTGTTTACTCACCTGCCTCTTGAGTCGCCCTCAAGTAAAAAGTAAAGAAGAGTCTACTGCAAAGGTAATGATGAAAATCAACAAAACCTGAAGAACTGCTCCACTGCCTGCATAAAATAATAAGGTACAAAATGTAAATACATAAATATAGTTGATAATTATTCGGTTTCACGTGTTTTGCTCCGAGAAAGATTGCTCGTCTGGAAGGAAATAGAAATAGTGTAGACATCTTGTGTTCGTAAAAGTATAAACACAAAACAAGAAAAATTCTCTTTTTGAATGCATATATATAAATGTGTGAACTTGCTAGAAGTCGGATTCCTTATTAAACCTAACCCAATGTATGACCTTAAGTCTATGGTGACCGCCTATTATAACCAGGTACGTTGTAACGATATTAAAAATCAATACATGTGACCTTACTAATGCGAGTTTGTTTTCCTCATTGCAGGGCAACAGAAGGTAAACGTACTAGAAGAGGAGGAACAAGCCTTACACAAGCTAGACTTGCAGGACAAGGAATAAACCCATTTTGTAACAAACTTTCCCTTTTTGTACTTGAACCGCGTAATTCAATTTTGAAAATATATCCTTGTTGTGCCAGTACGCCGTGTTCTTACTTCAGTGGTAATTGCCGGTCCTGATTGTTGTGTTGCGTTTCAGATTGCTCCTGTTTGCCAGTAAACGCTAATAATACGTGCTACAAATGGTGATGGAGGTATCTTTGGCAAAACACGACGAAAATTACGATGAACCACCAGTTATCCTAAGCAAGGCAGTAGCCAGCACAACTCCTCGTCAGCCGCCGCTATTGGGAGTTTCATCAGACTATGCTATCTAGAAAGTTAGAGTAATTACGTGTCCACGTCGAGTCCCAACAGCGGAACATTTTGAATACCTCTTGTCCTATTTAGATGACGAGGCAGCAAAAAGAGCCACAGCCAACGGTTTCGCTTCATCTAATTCACTGTTTCGAAATTGGAGAATTATAGACGAATGTTTTTCTCTGACGGTGGATAATCAGCTAACAACTATCCAGTTTTTGTCTCGGCGACAGACGATGAGTGAAGAACCCATTGACTACCTGCACTCCTTACAACAAGCAGCTATTCAAGCCTTTCCCAGCCTAGATTCCTTGGTCCGAGAAGAACTAATACGCTCACGTTTTGTAGAATGACTTTTGCCGAGTGCACTACGACAGCACCTGCTATGCATGCCACCCAAAACTATGCAGGACCTAAAAATCACAATCCTTCGGCTAACAGCTGCTCACAAATTGTCAAGCGCAACAACGACAATGATTACCCAACCGGCTAGGGTCGCACACCAATTCGACTCCTCACAAACAATTTCCGCGGCTAATTATCGACATACGAGACAACCACCGCGGGTTAACCAGAGGAACCAGAAAGTCGAATGTTTCTATTGCCAACGGTTCGGCAGAAAAGCTCGGAAATGCGGGCATAATCGCGTACAAGACAGAGGTAAGATACATCATTATCATATATCTTCTTCCTATATTAAACATGCATGTCCCATTACTATCAGAGGTAAAGTACAAAACAAGGAGGTTGATATATTACTAGATACGGGAGCCTCAGTATCCCTGATTAAGCAAGACTTTTTACAAAAACTCAACCGCAAGACACGACAGAAACAATGCTTCTCCGCATTGGTTACGGCAAGTGGAGATCCTTTAAAAGCATGTTCTAAAGCAAGCTTGGAGCTGACATTAGATAAGCATTATTTTCAACATGAATTTTTGGTTTGCCCCACATTGACCTGGAACGTGATACTCGGAGTGGACTTCATGTTAAAAAAATCAGGTCTCCATTCACTTGGATAAATCAGAAGCGAAAATTGGCGGGGTCGTCGTACACCTACAACACCATGAAATGTCAACCGAACCCGTAGCCCAGGTAGGAATTTCAGAAATTATACGGCAGATACGAGATAATCAAATGATAAGCGAAAAGGACCGCCGAGAAACCATTGATGTACTCCAACAATTTAATTCCGTCTTTTCGGAAAATATTTCTGGAACTCGGACGACCACCGTACAACATTCCATCCTTACGGGTGACCACGTGCCACTGCGCCAACCACCTCGCAGAGTGCCAGTACACTATCAGCCGCAGTTAGAATCAATGATAAAAGAGATGCTAGAGAAAAAGATTATTGTACCATCCTCATCACCCTGGGCTTTGCCCATTGTTCTAGTGAAGAAGAAAGACACCTCCCTTCGATTATGTATAGATTATCGTCGCCTTAATGCCATAACAAAGCGGGATTCCTTTCCACTTCCGCGGATCGATGCCACGTTAGACGCTATGAAAGGCGCATGTTGGTTTTCAACTTTAGACTTAGCATCTGGGTACTGGCAAGTAGAGGTGAGACCCCAGGACAGGAAAAAGACTGCATTCGTCGTACCAAATGGACTTTATGAATTTAAAGTGATGCCTTTTGGGCTAACTAATGCCCCAGCCACCTTCCAACGATTGATGCAGACAGTTCTACATGGCCTCGTACCACATAAGTGCTTAATTTACCTTGACGATATCATTGTGTATGGCAGCACACCAGAACAGCATAATGAAAACTTGAGGGCAGTTCTACAACGTATTAAGCAACACAACTTAAAAGTGAAACCATCTAAATGTCGACTCTTGCAAAAAGAAGTACTCTTTCTGGGACATCGCATTACGGAAGAAGGAGTTGCAACAGATAAGGAAAAAACGAGCGCCATTATTAACTGGCCACAACCAAAATCTGCCGAGGATGTTCGCAGCTTCCTGGGACTCGCTTCTTACTACAGACGCTTTGTACGTGATTTTGCATCCCTGGCAGCCCCTTTACACCGTTTGACGCATAAAGGACGGAAATTTTTGTGGACCACAGAATGTCAACAGGCATTTAGCACCTTGAAGTCATGTCTTGCTGCTCCACCCATACTAGCTTTTCCGGATACTTCTACTAAAGCGGGTGAGTTTATACTTGACACAGATGCTAGCTCATCAGCTATTGGAGCAGTCCTGTCTCAGATAGCACAAGATGGACAGGAGCGCGTTATAGCGTACGCTAGTCGTCGGCTAGATAAGAGAGAGACAAGGTATTCTACGACACGCCGAGAGATGCTGGCCTTGGTAAAATTTTTGCAACATTTTCGTCACTATCTCCTAGGACGACCCTTTCGTGTACGCACAGACCACCGTGCACTACGGTGGCTTCGTTCGTTCCGCGAACCAGAAGGTCAGGTAGCGCGCTGGCAGGAGAGGTTGCAGGAGTTTGATTTTACTTGCGAATACCGACCTGGAAGTCGACACACAAACGCCGATTCCCTGTCTCGTATACCCTGTTCTTCTAATACTATTAGTGCTGTCCTCAGCACGGCTTCTGAGATCGACTGGCCGACTCTCCAAGCAACAGACCCTGATTTACAATTCATTTATCAAAGGCAACTACATGGGAATAATAAACCATCTATGGCGGAGTTGAAGGATCATTCCTTGGCAACGCGCCGTCTTTGTGCTAGGTGGAGCAACCTGAGATTGTATGGAGACACGTTTATAGCCAGTGAATCAAAACAGCCACTGCTGGTAGTACCACGTGTACAAGTCCAGAATATTATGGAGCAGGTGCACCGAGAACTTGGACACTCGGGGAGACGGAAGACCGAACATGCGATCTGCCAAAGGTTTTGGTGGCCATCCATCCATGAAGACGTGACGGAATTCTGCAAAAATTGTAGCACGTGCTATGCTATTAAGCCACCCCGACAAATGCCTCGTGCACCCTTAGTCCCAATGACGACAGAAGGCCCACATCAGCGAGTTGGCATCGATATTATGGGACCACTCACAACGTCAAAGAACGGAAACCGTTATATACTGGTTATGGTAGACTATTTTAGCAAATGGTGCGAAGCTGTTCCTATACCACAACAAGATGCCCTCACAGTCACTCGATCTTTTATTGATCATTGGGTATCCCGGTACGGCGCCCCATTCTCACTCCATTCTGACCAAGGTTCAGCTTTTGAAAGCCATCTCGTCGCTCAGGTATGCCGATTATTGGGAATTCGTAAAACACATACTACCGCATACCACCCAGAAGGTAACGGCCTAGTGGAGAGAACGAACAGGACTATCAAAGCCCTCCTACAATCGTTTATCAGTAAGTCGTCGACCGAATGTTGGGATGAGGTTATACCCCAATGTCTGTTAGCTTACCGCGCGTCAGTACACGGATCAACGGGATTTTCACCTGCGACTCTAGTCTTCGGACATGAATTGCGTCTACCTGTGGAGTTACAAATACCGTTGTTACCATGTGAGGCTCAGGAGCATGTATCATACATCCGTAACCTTCGCAGCCGGCTGGCGGACGCATACCATCTAGTTAAGATCAACCTACAAAATGCTAGCAAACACCAAAAGGATGTGTACGACCGCAAGGCGAACGGACCCGTGTATAAAGCCGGTGATCGTGTTTGGCTGCACCGCCCCATGGCCCCGCCAGGGACATGCAGCAAGTTCCACCAACCTTGGCAAGGACCTTATGAGGTTGTATTTACACGTTCCCCCACTACGGTTGTTTTACGCAACCTCCAACGGCCCCAAGACGATGTGATAACAGCACACTACAACCAATTGAAGCCGGACAGAACAACGGTGCATCTAGACACTCCATTTGTAAACCCCCCGACTGCCGTTAGCCATTATGAAGTGCCACCAGAAGGAGGGGTAGCTTACCCATGTCAAGCATCAGGCACTGAGGACAGTGCCTCATGGAGAGAAGGGGTAGTGTAACGATATTAAAAATCAATACATGTGACTTTACTAATGCGAGTTTGTTTTCCTCATTGCAGGGCAACAGAAGGTAAACGTACTAGAAGAGGAGGAACAAGCCTTACACAAGCTAGACTTGCAGGACAAGGAATAAACCCATTTTGTAACAAACTTTCCCTTTTTGTACTTGAACCGCGTAATTCAATTTTGAAAATATATCCTTGTTGTGCCAGTACGCCGTGTTCTTACTTCAGTGGTAATTGCCGGTCCTGATTGTTGTGTTGCGTTTCAGATTGCTCCTGTTTGCCAGTAAACGCTAATAATACGTGCTACAACGTAACCAATGATGCTAAGAGTATTCCACAAAACGGAAAATATACGGTGAAAGAGGGAAAACATTTATGAAGAGTACGAGAACCAAATACATTTGTGTCAAGTACCCTTTTCGGATTTGATGTTGGCATGCATGATATATTAAAGCTGTATTTCGTTAATTCATCTAAGCAACGAATTGGACTGCACCTTAGAAGTGTGTAATTCTTATTATTCATAAGTGTTATGATTAATTAATCAGTGTAAAGAGATATTGAAGTCATTTTCTCCCACGGTCTGATGTGGTTTATTGGCTAAGCTCGTGGTCTAGCATTCAGGAGGGCAGAAGTACGACTGCATATGGTGCCGGTGTTGACCTTTAGTCGCTCAGCTATGAAGAAAACTGACAAGAGAACAGATTTGTATGTCAAAGTGCAAGTTCTTTGTTCATACTAATAATAATACTATAGAAATGCTACAAGTGTGTTATATTTCTGTATTACGTTATAATTACGCAACAAATATATTAGTTCTTGGCATTACATGTTTCATTTTTTTTATAACGCTAGTGTTAAGTTCCAGAATTTTGTATGGACCACTAATAATAATTGGTTGAACATGAGCATCGCGGTGATGGTCATATATTTAGCCCAATGTTATGATTACTTAACAGTTCCTTTATAAGTTGCGTTTAAAATTAGGTATGTAGAATCAATGCCGCTAATACAGTAACCTAATAGGTAACCTACTGTACTATATCCTCACGGTTATTGCTTCGGAAATACCAGAAAAAAAATAATTGTATGGCGCCAAAAAAACTGGGTTATATGATTATATTTAAAAGCATGCTACAGGAAAACTGGTCAACTACAAACACAGTCAATTAACCGAGAGAAAAAAAATAAAACCCGCCTGGGTTGCTTTTTGAATTCGCCGTTACTGCCAGGCCTAGTTGTGTGGTTTTATAATACATGCTCACAGGGAATTCGTTCAACGTTTGCCTCCAGCTTTTTAATTGTTTACTATCATTGGTAAAATCTAAGAAATTGTTTAGTTCAACAGGCGCAGCTTGTTCACATCACTCACCTTATTTGGAGATTTGTCGTTCTCTGGTTTGACTTACCCCTTTTTATGAATTTGACTACTGTCACTCAGCAATTGTTTAGGAATACGTAGCTTATGTATCCAGTATTTTTTTTAATAAAAATTTTAACGCACTCATATATCAAAAGTAAAAGATCTGAGGAGTTGTTGATAGTGTGACATCAAAAAGTATTTTTTTTTGTTAAATAAAATAGGTGGGACGTTATGAGAAAAAAATTATTTTTAAATAAACGCAGGATCCTACTAGGTACGTGATTAGATTTTATTCTGCAGCCAAAACTGTCAGTATTCTTGACTGACTAATTGGATGTGCCCATCTAACCGTTTTAGTCACTTGTACAGATTTACCGTTTTTACATGTCGATTCCGCAATTGTTTTGTCAGGTAAGCGGTCTAACAACACGTACGGTGGTTCATGATCGAGATAAGCTGGTTTCAACCTGTCCATACTTACGGAGTCCGTGTTTCCATGCCTTTCTATTATGAAATATTTATCTTTTCTTGAGACGACTTTGAAAGGACCTTCAAACGGAGGGCTAAGCGGTGCTTTTATTTTGTCACACCTTATCCAGACGTGCGTGCAATTGCTTAGATCTTTAGGTATATATATATAGCTCGCGATTGTTCACGAGTATTAATTGGCTTGAGTTTGGACATGTGGTCCCGTAGTTGATCTACGTAATTTTCTAAATTAAGTTTTTGACTGTTAGTATTAGGGTTAATAAATTCACCTGGTAGTCTCAGAGTTGTTCCGAAAACCATTTCCGCTGCTGAACACTGTGCGTCAGTTTTGACAGATGTTCGTATTCCCAACATAACTAACGGTAGGAATTCTGTCCACTGATTGGGGTTTGAGTGAGATATAAGAGCGGTCTTTAGCTGACGGTGAAAACGTTCTACCATCCCATTAGCCTGAGGATGATATGCCGTACAGCGTATCCTATTGGAGCCTAGAAGTTTAGCCAAGTTATTGAATAATTCGGATTCAAATTGCGCTCCTCTATCCGTTGTTATTGTTATGGGTGTACCAAAAATGGTTACCCAGTTCTGCATGAAAACCTTGGCTACTGTTTCCGCTGTGATGTCCGCTATCGGGATGGCTATAGGGAATCTGGTAAATCGATCTATGCATGTAAAAAGATAATTAAAACCGTTCGAACGTGGTAAAGGTCCTACCAAGTCAATATGCACATGGGCAAAACGTGCATCTGGTTGCGAGAAAACACCTATGGGTGAATTTGTGTGACGAATAACCGTTGATTGTTGGCATGCCGAGCACTCTCTGACCCATCTATGTACATCCTTCTGTAAATTCGGCCATATATATCTGGCGTTAATTAGTTTAGTCGAAGCTTTTGCGCCAGGATGAGACAAAGCATGGAAGTTTTTATATATCAACTTTCGCATACTCTTAGGAACGAAAGGTCGAGGCGATGCCTTGGTCGTGTCACAGTAAATTAGAATACCGTCGATAGGCGACGATAACTGTTTTAATTTAAGACTTGAATTATTTGTTTTAAGCAGATTTCGTAATTCTGGATCCTTTTCTTGTTCGTGCTTCAGTGTCTCGAAGTCTACTGTAGACTGCTGTAGCACGTTCATTTCTAATCTAGACAAAGCGTCTGCAGCCTGATTGTCCCGACCTTTGACATGTCGGATATCACTTGTGAACTGTGATATATAGTCAAGGTGTCGAACTTCTCGCGGTGAGTATTTATCGGCTCTCGCTTTTAATGCATTCGTTAGTGGTTTGTGATCTGTAAAGACTATAAATTCCCTGCCTTCTAACATGTGTCGGAAGTGCTTAATGGTCAAGTAGATTGCCAGAAGCTCCCGCCCGAAGGTAGCATACCTTGTCTCTGCTGGAGCGAGTCTTTTCGAGAAGAAAGCAATTGGTTTCCAGGCGTTTTTAACCTGTTGATTGAGGGTACCACCTACTGCTTTATCTGAAGCATCCACCATTAAAGCAAGTGGAGAAAGAGAATTCGGATACATCAACGTAGATGCCTGAGCCAGTTTATCTTTTAGCTGTTTAATCGCTTCGACGGCGTCAGAAGACAGTTTGTATTCTTTTGGTTTTCCTTTAAGTGAATCTGTCAAGGGTTGCATTAGTTGTGCACAACCGGGTATGAATCTGCGATAAAAGTTAATTAGACCTAAAAAATCTTCTCAGTTGTGTTAGAGAACTAGGTATAGGGTAATGTTTGATGGTGTCCACTTCTGCTTTGATAGGTGTAATCCCTTCTGGGCTTATTGTGTGCCCAAGAAATTCTAGAGTTTGAACACCGAAAACACACTTACTTTGATGTATGTTCATTCCATTTTCATCCAGTCTTTTCAACACTGCTCGTACATGCTGTTCGTGTGATTGTAAATCGGGGCTGGCAATTAACAAATCGTCTATATACCCCTGTGCAAATGGCATGTCTCGAAGTAGGTTATCCATGAATCTTTGAAATGTTTGTGCCGCATTTCTCAGGCCGAATGGCATGCGTACAAACTCGAATAAACCAAAAGGTGTAGTAATGGCTGTGTTGGGGATATCTTCATCAGCCACCGGAATATTGTGATATGCCCTGACCAAGTCAATTTTAGTAAATATGTTCATACCATGTGAACCGTTTGTGAAATCTTGGATATGCGGGATCGGGTACCTATCTGGTACGGTTTGACGGTTGAGCGCTCTGTAATCCCCGCACGGTCGCCAATCCCCTTCGTTTTTCTTCGGGACCATATGCAAAGGGGATGCTCATTGGCTATCAGAGGGACGGATAATACCCAGTTGTAGCATATAGTCAAATTCAGCTCTAGCGATTTTGAGCTTATCTGGTGCTAGTCTCCTGGGTCTTGCAAACACAGGCGCACCTTCGGTTTTGATATTATGACTTACTTTTAGTTTGTCTTTGGCAGGTTGTGGGTTTGGTCTAGTTAAGTTTGGAAATTCCACTAGTATATCATGAAATTTCGCTGTTGTTACTGGCGGAGTTTGAATCAAGTAAAGGGATGTGATGTGACTTTCTTTGCCTATTGTGTAATTTGACGTTTCTTTCAGCGTTAAGCGTCGTTTCTTAGTGTCAACGAGAAACTCGTATCTCTCTAGAAAGTCCATCCCCAGTATTGCCAGATCTAAATCGGCTACTGTGAAAACCCAGGGGAATTGCCTTCTGAACCCCAAATCTAGTGTTAAGGTTTTCTGCCCAAACGTCGCAATTTTAGTTTTATTGGCAGCTTGGAGTGTGGCTGGGGATGTTTTTCGCCCCAGCTCAGTTTTGTTTTGAGGTATGATACTGAGAGCAGCGCCCGTATCTACCAAAAAGCACAAGCCGGAGTTTCTGTCTCTAACATAAAACAAGCGACTATTTAGGCGCCCCTCCTCAGTCGTCGCGACCTGGGGAGGGGTTACTCGTTTCCCGCATTTCTGGGATTTTGTCTGGGCCAGGCGCAGGGTTGCATGCACTTTGCTGAGTTGACACCAAACTTCCAATGATACCAACAGAATTGCCCAGATCGTCTAGACATTTGTAATCTGTTTCGTGACTTGGATCTTGTTCGTTGTGGTGATCTGCTGCTGTTTCTATGATCCATTTGCATTTTGGCAACAGCCTCAGTGAGACTTTTCACACTCGCTATGAGTCCCTCTATGACTGAGTCTTTGGCTGGTTCTTTTTGTGTGTGATTTATCGTGTTTGATCCAGTTGGGGGACCCCTTTCCATTATCCTATCCGCTATACGCGCTAAATGAGATAAAGAGGTTTCAGGATCTTGTGCATCCAAACAGTGTTGGACGTAGCACGGGAGAGCTTGTATCCATCCTTGCTTTAGGACTGCTTCACCCACTGTGTTATCACCCACTAAGACTTGAAGGTGACGTAAAAACTGTGACGGTGACCTATCGCCTAATGTTTCTCCTTGGAAAAGCCTTTGGATTCTTTGGCTGTCTGATAATGATAAACGGTTTATGATCTCTTGTCTTAAAATGGTGTAGGGTTGTGGTGATGGTGTGCTTAAAATCAAGTCACGGACTTCTTTGGTGACTGAAGGAGAAAGTATAGAACACAAGTCTCTATAGCGAATTCCTTCGGATTTGATATTATGTCTCGTGAAATAATGCTCTAGTTGAGCAAACCACAACTCAGGATCACTACGATCAAATTCTGGAAGTCGGGATTTCGTAGTCATAACAGTGTCTATCTCCACTGGTGACAAATCCTCCAGGTTTTGGGTTTGTATTGAGTCTGACATGAAGTATATGAACAATATAGCAATAAACTTTACACGAAAAATGGTTACTACAGCACGAATACCTTAAGATTATATTTTAAACAAAACTATATATATATATATATATATATATATATATATATATACCAGAATATGTTTACCGATGATCAGAAGGTCCACTTTTACGACAAAGTAAAACCAAAAAAAATTATTAATCAACAATGAAATCAAATATGTGTTTCACAGGGCTCACCAGTTTCGTGCCTTATGGTAACCCTCGCGTTATTAATGGAAGAAACCAGACTCGTAAGGAAATAGGTCTTTATTTTGATCTTCGCGCAGTCACAGTGGAGCGATGGTTCTTTACTCAGACAAACAAAACCTCTCAACAAGCAATATAAGATAGATGGAAATATAACGCCTAAACAAAATAAAGAAGTGAATAAATATCTGAACTATGCTGTTTTGATTTATGCTTAGTTGCTTGAGATTAACTCTTGACAACCGACCTAAGCTGTTACAGACTACTTGGTCTCTGCCACTATTGATTTGCGATAAATCGACCATAGTTTTTGTTATAAATATTTAATCCACAAATATGCAATCACTTTATGGCCAATCGACGGATAAATGAGTAGATGTGGCTTACTTTTGCGCCGCGGTCGTCGTTTCTCCTTTTATTTCTTAAATATACTGCTATTGGTCGGTAGTGTTACAGGAGAAACTACAATGATCAAACTTACTATAAACTAAAACTAAAATGTTACATCTTTTACTGTCATTTATATTTCCGCTTAAACTAGCTGTAAACCTAGTGTGTTTGTGGTTCTGAACGAAGAGCTTTTAAAATCTAGACGACTATTCGTGTATCCTGTGGTTTACTTGCGTATCTTCAAACAGTTTACGATATTCCGGAAGCACTAACCAACAACTTTTGTGGATAGCTCCAAATAAATGAACAAAATCACAATCAGTTGGTCATAGGTTATTACTCAAACTCAGTAAATTTGATCTCGAAAATCCATCAAGGTAAGGGTTTTCTGGAGATATTCGAGTTTTTTATACCTATATTACAAAACAACCATGAAGTACCTTGTAACGGTAAATAATTCCCCAAAATTAAATAGCTCTATAAGTTTAAGACATTGGATGCTGACCACAGTTTTAGTGGACTCATCTAGCTGAAGGCGCTCAGTCAAGCATCCGCACCAGATCACGTGTGGGAACGCCGTGCTCAACATCTGCCGCAATCGCTAGCCAGATTAGTGCAAACGATCCTCGATATATTGATAGCTTATCATATATATCTTCAATTTCCTCGCTTCTGTCTTTTGATTTTACCTGGTGGGTGCGTTTCATATTAGAAGGCGTTGCTGGTTAAAGCGTTGTCAAACCCCGAATACCTGTAGCATCTTCATTGTTGAGCCCGACGTGATCTGGTACACCAAATTGTAAACTGTGAGTCTGTTCCTTTTTGTGATTTTATATATCATTGTCTTATCTTAATCTTCTTTTTAAACATTGTGATATTTTTTCCCGAGGTTTTGGGTTTATATATATATTTCCCACTCGTTCACTTTTCGTACTTGATATATTACTATGACTGAACAGACCCCTAAAGTTTTTAAGTTAAAAACTGTGTCCCCACCCTCTTTCCAACTTATGCCTTTCTGGCCAGACAACATCGAAGCCTGGTTTTGCTACGCAGAAGCCATCTTTTTCGAGCACGGTGTGAACGATACACGTGCACAGTTCCTCGCAGTAGTCAAGGCACTACCGTGCGAAATAACAGGTACATAACACCTAATATGTTTACTAGTGATGTTTCTGATCCATACCGAACCCTGAAACATGCGGAGGTCTAACCGATCGACAAAGTTTAGACCAACTCCTCAACAACATCGACCTGCAACACGGTTCTGCCACAGACATGTTGCATTCTCGAAATCACTAGATCTTCTAACGCCGAGGTTTTTTCAGTCAAAGAAAAGCCTTAAACGACCCAGAATGACATAACAGAATTATGTCATACACTTGCTCGTTACCTCAAACTCCGTAACGACCGTAAACGATCACTTACCCCGCGGAGAAGCACACCACGTAGGCGATCTGTATCTAGAACTCGAGAGACGGATAATCCTGATTGGTGCTGGTACCATAACCAGTACGGAAAGTCCGCCAGAAATTTCAGAAAACCCTGCAATTTTCCCAACGCAAAATCGGTCGACGCGAAGAATGTTTCGGGAAACTTCCAAGCCGGCACGCGTTAACGGCAACCGTAGCCGGCAAACATAGCCGTCTTTTATATGTCACTGATGTGATAACGAGAGTTCCCTACCTCGTAGATACTGGCGCAGAGGTTAGCGTTCTCTCAGCGAATTCCGACGACAGGCTATACGAGCCTGTTTTAAATCTACAGGCGGCAGACGGAAAGCCTATCGCTACTTATGGCCAAAGGTATGTTTATCTTAACGTGGGTTTACGCAAACCCATTCACTGGATTTTTGTTGTTGCAGATGTTTCTATGCCAATCATTGGTATGGACCTTCTACAACACCACAACTTAATTATCGATACGCGCAAACGGAGGCTAGTAATAATAATAATAATAATAATAATAATATATTTCTGCATGAGCAGGTACCCGCCATTTTTACAGGCATGATCTACAAATTATAACATTAGTTGGAGCATAGTATGCTTCCTAACTTACTAAGTTTATAGTTGTTATAAAGTAGTCTCGTAGAGCGCTTGTTATAAACCATGGCCTTGAGTTGACGCTTACGTCAAGTTTGTTCCAGACGTTAGAAGTTTCATAGCTGTGCCCTCGGAGCAAGATTCTGAAGAAAATAAAAAAGAGAAACAGCAGAGCAACAAGGCACTTGGATATGGACTCCAAACGTTGCTTAACATTACGTAGAACAGACAAAGGTATAATAAATTAGATTAAATTCATATTATCTCTTGTTAGAGTGAAATAAAGTCAGAGGCTCCATTCAAGAGAATGTAGTAATAAAGAACAATGAATTGTGATGTTTAACAAGTTGGATTAAGCTCATATGAAGGAAGGGAAGTTAAGGTTGGTACAGGGAAAGTTGTTTATTAGAAGGGAGTGTGCATATAAAGGGTGAAGTGTTGAAAATATTAATAACTATATCTTTTGTTGTCTGAGTTTTTTTTCGTCCGATGCCAGCCACACAATCCATGTGTAAAAGTCCGAGTTAGCATGTTATAGGTTGTCTTAGTAGAATAGCTGCTCCAGTATAAAATTGGAAACATGAGTCTGAGTGGTGAGCGTAGGAAGATAATCTATATCACAGATTGATTGACTTATGCTCAATCATAGAGAGCCTGATACATACAAAATGTTCTGCCCCACAAACACGGGTGGATTGAAGTCATCGCCCTCACCATCAATGCTTGCTGGTCAGTAACTCCACCCTCCCTCCTTTTTTGATGTTAGGCTCATTTAAGCTTATTCTTGGATATATATCATACCTCACACAATCCTCTGTTTCACAATCTGTTGGAAAACACTATTTCTATAGGTACCATTTTACAAGCTTATCAGGCAGTTACAAATTATGAACTGTGGGTAAGGCATCGATGCGGTGCTTTAATTGACTATAGTATAAAGTATAGTTTGCCTATTAAAGTATAAGCATTAAGAGGGGTGTAATGTAGGATAGTGGTTTAATAAAACGGGTGGAAAAGTATAGAAGTATATGGGTTGTAGATTAGGTAACGAGTGGAGGAATAATATTAATTGCTAGTCAACATGGTGTGCAGTAGAGTAAAAAGCAAATAAGCAATAAACAAGGATAGACTCACACTAACTTGGTGCTGATGTTCTTTTGTGTTGTCCTAACCAGTTGATGGGTAACAGGCTTCAAAGATGCAGTTCGATCGGTATTAGGCAGTCGATTGCGCGGTTCTCTTGACTTTTTAGGGTGCTAGTGTGTCTCTTAGCGACCGAGTTTAGTTGGACAATATCAGCAGATCCAGTGAGTTACCTGTCTACTTTAAGTGAAGAAATAGAGTGGGAAAAGTAACTAAAACAACTGCAAAGTAGGAAAAATAAGGCAAACTGAACTTGGAGTCCATTTTGGTTTAGACATGTAGAGAGCCTATGATATCTGAGTGGGGCGCAGATCTGTTCGTATGTGTTAGATCAGTGCAAATGAGGGCTTGATCAAGCAGCCTTACAAACGTATGTAATTCATCTGCCATGCGTATTTCGGAGGGGAGACTGTTCCAAATTATTGCATACTTGATGAGGAAGAAGTTTTCCCGAGTTTTTGATCTGTATTTCACAACTGCCATGCGTAGTAGACAGAAACACTAATTTATCTGTTTGCCTGACTTCTTTTTCTGGTTGCAGGTTATCCCCAGTCACTATTAAGCACACTATAGACCCCTTCTACCAACCACTACTCGATAAATATTCTGGCATTTACCAATCGCAGATTAAATTGCCGTGCGTAACCAGCGACTTTACACATCAAATCACGACTACAGGACCACCTGTCTTCTCGAAAGCACGCCGACTGGCCCCCGAAAAGTTAAGGTTGGCGGAAAACGAATTCGACCATATGATAGACTTAGGAATCATACGACCGTCAAATAGCCCATAGGCATCTCCGTTGCACATAGTCTCTAGAACGGACAGCAACGATTGGCATCCAACTGGTGACTATCGGAGATTGAATGCAAAAACCATTCCGGATCGTTACCCGTTGCCCTACATTCACGATTTGATAGCTACCTTGAAAGGTGCAACTGTCTTTTCAAAAATCGACTTGGTAAAAGCGTATAACCAAATTCCTATGGCCACTGAAGACAGTTCAAAAACAGCTATTATAACGCCCTTCGGACTCGATGAAATTTTGCGAATGCCTTTCCGTCTGAGACTTTACAAAGGTTCATAGATAACGTTTTTCGAGGTCTCAACTTCGTACATGCATACGTTGATGACTGTCTAATAGCAAGTCCGGACAGAGAATCACATCTCCAGCATCTGGTACGACCCTTCGACTTCCAGGAGAGTTCGTGGATCCTTCATCCTCTTCGATGGACATGGATCTAACCTCCTACGCGAACAGGCTTACAAACGCAATGCGTTCAGTTAAACCTGTTTCCACTCGACCACAATCAACTGATGTTTTCGTTCAACCTGACTTACGATATAGTACACAAGTTTTCGTGCGTCGAGACTCGCATCGACGACCTCTCGAATCAACATACGAAGGACCTTTCAAAGTTCTTCAACGCGAATCTAAGTACTATATAATCGATAAGAACGGAACCAACGGTAGCATCAGCATCGATCGCCTCAAAGCAGCGTATTTAGAAGGAAATCCTATGCACGTCGATTTTCCTTCAATACAATCGCACGACACAACTCCTGCCCTTATAATACCCCAGTCGACAGCCGACACACACGTTGATACTTCGATAGTATCTGAAAGTAAACTCAAAACAACGCGTTCTGGAAGAAGAGTAAGATTTCCAGAACATTTGAGCGATTATTGCACGTAAGACACAAGTTTACATTTTATATCCTCTCAATTTTCCCTTGTACTACATATAATTTTTTTTAAAAATCCGAATTTAATATGCTTATATATATTTATTATTATATTATTTCAAAAAGAAAAAAAACAAAAAATGATATTATAAAAATTCTTTTTTCACCCGGTTTTTGTTTTCACGCGCGTACGAGTATATTCCGACATGCATTTACATATTTCTTTTCTTCTCCAGGACGACTGGAAAAGACGATGAAAAGAACGATGAAGTTGCGAGAAACGAAAATCTTCACTGCACCTTTTTTTACCATACTGTACATCATGGTCCCTTATAGTAGGGAAAGACGACCAGACGCTGCTAAACCTAGCAAGCTATCAGAAGAGTGTTTACCAACGAAAAACTCGTTGGGTTTAAACTTCTGGCTGGCCAAGACTTAGGGTCATCACTACCCCACTAGGGGGGAGTGATCTGTAGCGGTAAATAATTCCCCAAAATTAAATAGCTCTGTAAGTTTTAGTGGACTCATCTAGCTGAAGGCGCTCAGTCAAGCATCCGCACCAGATCACGTGTGGGAACGCCGTGCTCAACATCTGCCGCAATCGCTAGCCAGATTAGTGCAAACGATCCTCGATATATTGATAGCTTATCATATATATCTTCGATTTCCTCGCTTCTGTCTTTTGATTTTACCTGGTGGGTGCGTTTCATATTAGAAGGCGTTGCTGGTTAAAGCGTTGTCAAACCCCGAATACCTGTGGCAAGTTCAACCTTAAGTTACTGATGAGTTCTACATCTGTATCAAAAACCCGTTAATCGCTTTCTAGCTGTAAAAGAATTACTTCATCTTTTTATACTCGCATACAGGATTACTCCTTACAGTAGATCATTTCAGATAAAGTTAGCGGTGAAAGAACTAATTGGACAGAGGCTACCAGTGGTAAATGACGCAATTAAACCATCTAAGAAAGGACAGTGGAAAGACATCCAATATATGACTAGGTTACTAATGTATGTTAGAGACTTCAGACCTGGAAAGGAAGCTCAAGTGAAAAAAGAACTGTGAGGTCAGAGATAAGGTCATTTATCAAATGGCTATAAAAATATAAAATATACACATCACTGGAACTGGGCACGTGAAAAACTGAAGATTCGCCAAGGTAAACCAGTACAGCTCTGGACGTTCTCTCCGAATTTCCTAATATTCCAACACAAATACACAGCATGCTACACTGTGAACATAAGCGATATCACGAAAACCCGCGGAAAAATTATATAGATGAAGAAGTAAATGACAAAGAACAACGGCTATCAAATACAGAAACAATAAATATTTTTCTAGTGATAAAGCGATCAAAAAACGACCGTATTTTATTAGAATTGCCAAAATTTCTTCAGAATCGATAACCTCTCTTGCATTTCACTTTGAGTTCCTGTATGAACATTGCTCCTTTGTTAGTTGTCGCTGTTTTCGGTTCACTAAACTTCTGTATGCTAGACAGTCAAATTTTGCTACCATGGTAACAATGGTTGCACTGATATGTTTTGTTATGTTTTTCTAAGTTCCGAATTATTCGTGTGTTTGCCGTCGAGATTTTGATGTTTGTGTACAAACGACTGTTAGCAACTTTAGAGGAGATCGATCGCATAAAAACTGCTCAGCCGTTCTTGTTCATAGATCCGCAAACACCATACGCTCGTAATAAACAACAGTAGCACGACATAACAGATACTGACAAATAAAACGATGTTGAATACTGAGGACCTTGATGTGGCTCTAGGCCTTATAGATTCAAAATAGTAGTAACGCAAAGTTTTATCCCCTAACCATCGCCGTGAAACATGCCCAGTTAGTTTAGACTTCCCTGTAGATGACTGCTCATCTGTATAACTAATGTAGACATAAATTTTCTAGTAACAACATAACCTGCAAAGTCTGTTTTCGTAGACTCCGTAGCCTTACGGCATCGTTACTAGGAAAAATCACGGGAAAAAGGAGTGCTTACCTAGTACGTAAACTTCTTTAGTATATTTCATTTGTAACGGACGGGATTTCGCTTTTCTTAATTGCTGGAAATCATTTAGGACATTTTAGAATATATTCCATGTCATAAACTCTCAAGATATAGTCGTCTGCTAAGAAGTATATGCGTAATGTCTAGCACTATGTTGAGCCCACATGGGTTTTTGTAACTTCTGAACGAACTGGTTTATTCATAATTTATGGACCACACTTTTATCATGGTAATTATTCGCTTCTAAGCCTTGATATATTTTAAGTGTGTATATGTGCTAATTATTTACTCCACTAACTGCGTGTATACAGTTTAATTTTCGTCTGAATATAAGTGTTATGTCACGCTTGATCAAATCGAGTAGGCTCATTTGCATTCTGTGCTGCGCTTACCGCTTCTAATTGCTAATGTCTATCTGGATAAACAAGTTCTTGAAATAAATTCATCCAATGCAACCCGCCTTCGGCTTCTTATTGCCACCGTCATACAAACGCAGTTTGCCTATGCAATCTGCCGAGTTAAATGGAAGATTTGTGTTTGTAGTAACTTTGTACGATCAAATTAGAGTCAGATAACGGGCCGCAAAATATGTTAGGTCGTTCAGAATACTATCCAACACAGTAATACAAGTGAGCAAATGAACAAAAGTTATGAGAATCACAGAAGGACAAAATCTACAAAACCATCTATTAATAGACATAGATTGAAATAAAAGTGTTCGGCAAAAATTAATTCTTACTGAAAAATTTCTTCTGATGGAAAGCATACAAAAACATACCATACGTATACCTACATATCATTCAGCGTTTTCTGAATTATAAAGGCACCCATACCACTACATTAAGCTAGCTAGCAAACACGCCACCGATCTGAGGAACTTTATATAAATTCTGCGTTGTCTAAAGTCGCTCAAGGTCGCCAGTGGAAAGAAGCGGTGATCTAAATTCCAGGTTAGCCGTGCATAGTATGAGTGTGACCGTCGCATAAGTTACCCGGATAACTCGTAGTCCTATCAGATTGTCTTAGTTTCACGCTTCTTTTTCCAGTCCTTGACAGTTGCTTTTCGTATTGAGTGTGCTTGCATTTTGCGCATGCCGAGTCGTCGACTTTCATTATCCTGTTTTTATTTTCCAGCTTTCTGCACACCCGCTCCTCCAGTACCCCGAGTATATTTGGGCTAGACGCAAACTACCATAGTGATCAAAGCTAGACAACAATGTTTGTTTTAGGTGACTCTACACTGCAGAAGCCAAAATCTGGTTATCTGTTATATTTGTCAAAAGTATGCAATTTCCTCAGGATAGCTTTCCACATTGGGTATATTCCACTCATCATATACTTCGGTGTGACAAACCAAGGCCGTCCTCTCGAGTTTCCTATTTCATTATGGAGCGTCTTTATGCCTCTTTCTCCAGGGCAGTAGTGAAGTAGTTTCAAATGTATTTAGTATTTAAAGGCTGTTAATTGTATATCAAGTACCGAATAAAATTTATCAAAACAATTGTTGTTGTCTCCTGCTGCAGTCATTATTCATTCTTAGGACCTTGTGGTTGATCCGGCTAGAGGATGTACATGTCCAGTATTCGTTTATGATTTATGACTGCATATCTACCGTTTTATGGTGCACAATCATAATCTATCAACCTTAATCCCAAGAGTAGGGAATTTGTAAGTACTTTTTTATTACAGGCGGTCAGGTGTATTCAATGGAGACGTCATGGTTTCTAAGATTGTCCCGTTATATTGTAGCTGGTGGTTTGATTGGTCTGGCTTAACTGTTTGCCTTCTCACTCGCTCATGTACATATATGGGAGAGATTGCACATCACCTTGACTAGCTAGACTTACGACGGGTTAAAATGACTGATAGTTTCAGAATGGTGGATTTTATGGTCTAAACCAGATGCAAATGGGCGTTTGTTTCGATGTTTTGTGTAAGCTTCCTGCGTATGATGGTGACAAGTCAAACACATACATCAGTGTCATACAGACAAGTCTGTCTATCAGCCTCGACTCAGTTTGCAAAATCGGACATACTGTTTCCTATAGTTGGTTATCTTCTCCCTCGAAATAGAATCTAAGTTGCAAATTTAATCCAGGGTTATGGAAGTATTGTGTATTCCCTAACTAAAGGCTTACGCACTCGACCACGTGGTAGTTTGTATGTGCGACTGAGGTATGTAATTAGTTACCCACTACCCGATTCGGGTCCGCGTGACTGTCGTAACCAATGGTTGAAGACTTTGGATGAGAATAATGAAAACCGTTTGGAATGGTGCAGGTGCATCCATTCTTTGTCTTCTTCCACATTCCAAGCTTTTGAACTCCTCATAAGGTTATTGTTATCAGTTCACCTATGTATATTTCCTAGAATCGTATCATTGATGCGTAATCCTCTATATTGTCACTGATTTCGTTACTCTCTCTACTACTGTAAGATTTGGCATAATAATTCCATTTGTCTGGTAATGGGATATGGCAACGTGAACCGATGTATATGTTTCATTTCCTACGCTAGGACTGACTGACGAACATATGATTCTTAATATTGCCGAAGCTGGAAACCAGCTTGTTATTTCAACAAGAGGGTTATCGCCTCCACCTATGCACTCGCTTCCAAAAATACCGAAAGACCAGATAGTAGCCTCATTCAATCTTCAACTCAATCATGTCAACAAAAATGCAAGTAGTAACTTACTGACACTACCGTTCAAACCTGAAATCTGGTCTGTAATACCATAGCTGTGCCAACAAACTATCCTGAGTTTCATGCGTTTATTCGACTTGTAAATCTTGAGATCCCAGGTATGTAGGTACGTCCGTTATAATGAGGACTATATGTTCAAATCTTAACTTCTTCGAAATGTTACAGACTTATGCAATTATGGACTTCAAAAAAACCAATCAATCAGAGACAACTTACAACGACCCTTGTACGAGCCAACTTTCCGTTAACCATTGCTAATGGAACAAGCATACCACCGGCATGAGAGACAGATTACTGGTGAGATCCTAGATATTTCTGGGTTACTTTACTGCATTTTTCAATAAATCCTAGGCTATCACATACTTGGAAAATCGTGGTGTGTATGCAGTATATCTGCTGCGCAGCAGATCGCAATACGAAAGGATCCACATAGTCTAAAAAGACATCCAACGTAGTCTGAATCCCTTGTAACAAAAAGGGACTAATTTTTTTTAAATAGTATTCCAGTCTGTGTTTCGGGAATGCCACGAAGACCACTTTGTGATACATTCTTCGTTGCTTCCTTTATTTCTACTTCTTAGCACTACAATCAATGGAAGACCCAGAAACCCGATTGATTTCTGAAATACCAGAGTATTCAGGCACATGATGTAAATCCTTTCACAAAGGAGTCGACCCTGATGTTTATTGTACGGTCTTCTAATCGGTAGAAATTATCTTAATCTCAGGATGTGTTCAGATTGCAATGGTCACCTAACCAACGTTACTTAGAAAATGATCTTCAGTGGGATATTACAGCTCAAAATGAAAAAGTAATAGTGTTTTTAAAAACATATCTAGGAATTTATCCTGCACAGTTGGTTATTCTTTTTTTTCGAGTCTAAACCAGTAAACAGAGAACCATTAGAAATCTAAGTACACTAAGCACTCAACTTACATCGGGTCAAGACTAGTCTAACTAATAAAGAAAACTCCTGTCTTATCTTTTTTTTAGTCATCTAATGAGAATGTAAGCAGTGAAGCTACATCGAATAGCGCCAATTCCAAAACAAAGAATATCAAACAAACTGAAGCGAATTATGACAACTCATTTAGAGCCAATTTATCTAATACTCATAATCTAATAAACGAGTAATCCACTAGGCGATCTTCATAAGTAATCACAGGTATGTCACTGATTCTTAATCTAATTATGATATCTACAATGACTGTTGGAATCTTGTAATTAGACCATTGGCCTTAAAGATTACAACACTTGATGCGTTGTCAAAGGTAAATGGTGATTGGTTGGTGTTTCTGGACAATGGATATCTGATTCATCATTCTTCCACTCTGTATTTGATAGAATGTATTTTTTCAACTATAAACGGTGCTCGTAATCAGCCCATAGTTGAAGTGTGAGGAAATAACTACGTGTTTGGGCTTAAAGTACCATGCGAATAAGATACGCCTAATGTGACAGAACTGCTCTCTGTCTGAATTGAGTGACATTACAAAAATACTAAAAGTATATACATGAGCTACCTATCTTTTTATATGAAAGTCAACTGATCTAAAAAGCAACTGGTCGAAAACCCCAAAGACAAGATTATACAGAAGTCACTACGAAATATAAGAAAAAAAGTGAATCATTTATATTTTTCACAACAAATTAGTTGCTGGTTCACTGAATGCATAACAAACGTCCCCATAAGGTGTATTTCTTTTGATAATATCAGCTACTTCATCGCCTAACTTATTGCGTACGCCGTAAACCGGTGCACCAGGTTGAGCCATTAATAAATATAATGTCTCGGGTCCTTGGTTGTTTGAAACAGCTAAATGTAAAGCGGTTTGTCCACTATTTGTAACTAATAAAAAAAACCCAGTGTTGAATCGATTAGAAAGAACAATAGGTCTTATTTTATGGTAAGAAATGTAAAAGTAAATATGATACTACTCAAAAACTATAGATTCGTGTATTGGGTTTTGAGGTAAATTGTGTATGAGGGTTAGTGACACTAACTATTTGCTCAAACCGAAGGCGAGATGTTAGTGGGACATGTGATTCAGTGGCTGAAAGTTAGACCTCTTAACTAGTAAATCACTGGCTCCTAAAAATTGAATGTGGTTTAGGTTTAAGTAAGTTGTACGAATATCAATTGGACTCCGCGTTATTAACTAGTCAGTCAGTCAATCAAACGAAGTTTACATATCCATTAGGATAATACGGTAATAAACAATAGCAGATGGACTTGCACAATATATTTATTGGCGAAATGATCATGGAAATAATCATATGGAAAAGTCTATTTTTATTATACTACCTAGCGTTAAGTGATCTACGCGTCTTGACTAACTAATAAACCCAGACTAGTGAACTTTGTATATTCGATATAATTTCTGTAGTTTCATAAAACGAAGTGCTGCTATATGGATTAGGAAATTGATTATGGGATAATGGTTAGTTAGATTCTGTAGATATATTACATACCTATTGTAATGAAGAAAGGTTTAGTGTACCGTTTCCAAGATTGAAGTTTTTAAACCTTAGTGTCGAATATTGGAGAGGCATATTTTAATAGTTAGAGGATTTGCAAGCTATTATCAGTCATACAAGAAAAAAACATTCGACATTTATTGCATCGATACTTGGTAAGCATAAAAACAACAAACAAGAAAGCTTTCATGAAGTAAGATATTAATGACAAACATTAAATGAGACTGAAATATACTTAACTTTAATATACATATCACAATGCTTATTATCTAATCTATGTGAATAACATTACTTATACTCAAAAGCATAAAGATAACTAACTTACGAGCATTTAAATCTGCACCAGCTGCAATAAGTAATTGAACACAAGATAATTTATTCCAGAATGCGGCACTGTGTAGTGGTGTCCATCCATCTTCTGTTCTATTGTTTATGTTTGCTCCGTATTTCATTAGACACTAAGTTGAAGGAGTATAAACAAAAGTATATGTTAAAATAATGTATAACATCCTAAATAATACATAGAAACACCAATGATCTTTCTAATTATTTTTCAATCAGAACTAAATACTCAATAATCTGAAGGTAATGTGTTAATCGATAGGCCTGTGTTTAGTACCCGGACAGGGACACAGGTGCCTAATGCTGAAGAGTCACAAGCTAGGACATAAAGTTCTCCAATGTTCGCTACTTTAATAGGGCTTTGAAGTTGGTGGCTTGTCTAAGTGCCTGACTTTTATTTATTAGATCATAATTTCAAAACCTGATTAAGCACGTAGGTAATAAAACTAGCTTTTACACAAACGCACCTTAAATGAGAGTACATAGTTAGGCTTTATAAGTGAATCAGATTATTTACCGAACATTACTAATCAATATTTAGACGATAAAAAAGTGGAGGATATTAAGTTGAAAATTAAACGAATTGTAAATAAGTACTTCATCATATAAATTAGAAAATAAACTAATAATTGCCGATAATCATTGGAGTGAATATACAAATGATGTATGGGTGAGGGAAATGATGACTGATTATTTACGAAGTTAGACTAGAAGATAGTCTGACAGGTAATAGGTGTTATATATTTTCCTACCTTTATTATTATTGTTGTCGGGGTGGAAATGTACTTACGTTCTAGTCATGCCAATCGCGTGCTCTTGATCCGAATTGTGTTGAAGTCCTGTAGAATAGACACTGGGGAGGGTATCTAATATAGAGTTGGAGGATATGGAGAATTCACTAAGGGGGGGGGTTGAAAACCCTCATTCTAAACCAATGGTGCACATGGGATTCACAATCCTGAGGGAACAAATGGCATATGAACATATTGTTGGTCACCATCTGCTATGGGATTGCAGCTCTTAACGTCGCTCCACTGCCTTGTGGATCAAACCTTTAGGTCAAACGCTCAGAGTGGCCCTCTAAAAAAAACCACCTGTTTCGGTTTGGGCGCGCAGGCAGTATCCCAACCCTCACATAAATCGAATGATTTATGTGGCGCATATCTATTTGGTGCCTCCTCTTATCAATGTTTGTGTGTTTAAATAAATTTTGAACATTGATAAAATTTCAACCATGAAAATATTGTATAAACCAAAAAGTGTCGATAATTCGTTACTGTTCTTAAGAAGCATTCCACTGTCAAAATGAACCACGTGATACTCTCGTAAGATTATAATTTTTCCGATGCCTTATGTTAAACGTGATTACAAACAGGCGGCAGTTGAATTATGACGACTAGAAACAAAGTACCACATATAGTCGAAATTCAATTCTAAAAAAGTCCTCGGACAAATCTTTGTGCACATTTCATCACCTAAAATTAATCAGTGTACAAACTTTATTTACCTGTAAAACTTCTACATGTCCTCCATATGCTGCACGATGCAATGCCGTATAGCCATCTTGATCTTTAGCCGATAACAATTCTTTTAACTCCACCACTCCTTCAGCATCTTTTTGCTTAGCTGACTCAATAAGGCGATGGATAGTAGATAGATCATTGTTTTCTGCTGCGACAATAAATTGTTTCTTTGGATCACCTAAACTACGTTTTTGAAAAATAAGTTTTTGATAAACATCTAACGAAAATTCAAAGATAGTTATTTTTTATAAAACAACAAATATCACTCAGTCAAATATAACGCATGACCTAACACATATGTACATCGGTTCACGTTGTCATATCCCTTTCACTAAACACAAATCAAAATATTACGCCAAATCTCACAGTAGTAGACGTAGTAACGAAATCAGTGACAATGTAAAAGGGTGAGAGTATAATTTATGGACAAATCAATCAGGTATAAGATAACGAGTCATGTATTTTGGCGCGAAATTCATTCATACATATGGCTAAATAGAGTTTTGGCATTATAACTGATGTCAGTTCGTGATGAAAACCCTAAATCTAGTTCCTAACTCTAACCACCAGCTGTAAATCATAATTCTAACTCGTTTATAACCCTCATTTACTCCTAATCAGTAGGTGTCCATTCTCAAGGCCACTTCAGCATCGCTCGAAGGTCGTCCATAAATTAATCTCACCTATAAAAGATTAGGCATTGAAGGTACGATTCTAGGAAATATAAATAGTTGAACTGATAACAATACCCTTATGAGGAATTCAAAAGCTTGGAATGTGGAAAAAGACAAAGAATTGATGCACCTGCACCATTCCAAACGATTTTCACCATTCTCATTCAAAGTCTCCAACCATCGGTTACGACAGTCACGCGGACTCCAACCAGGTAATCGACAATTAATAACATGGCCCAGTCGATGACTTCATAAAATGGTGCAATCTTCCGGTCTGGCTGCCACTAGCTTTCTTCCAACATACTTCTACACACCAGACAACATCCATAACGAGGTGGGCAGTTGGTAGGTATACGTAACACATGTCCCAATTATCTCAGTTGATGGAGACTTACTATCTTATCAAACGACTAGATATCTTTGTCTAGTACCCTAGTTATAACCGAGGATTACTGACTATGTGATTCCAAAATATACAACCAAAGCTTCGAAGACACCTAAGGTCAAATATGAATAGCCCACGAGTATCCTCTAATTTTCAAGGTCCACGTAGAATAAAAGACCAAGTAGAATGAAGCGAACTGCTATGCAGTAAACTTGTCATTTAGTTGAAAAACGGATATTTCGCCTACCTCAAAAGTGATGCAAGATATAAATAATTTATTATATCTGTAAATTGTTTTGCTCTTGTAAGATTGTTGGTTTAATATAATTTAGACATACAACGTTAGTAAATACTACTTTTAACCAAGTAGAATAGAGTGCGATCTCTGTACTCCGCTATTTTCAAAAGTCTATCTTAAGTAAACAAAAGATATACTTCTGAAAGATTAACATTAACAATACTGTTAATAAAATTAGGTGGTTTTTAACTGATAAAAACAGCTAACTTCAGTTCTCAAATGTAACACAATTTAAAACAGCAAACGTTTTTAGTGAACGTAATTATTCCAAACAAATATTTGCTTCGCGAAGTGTCTTAAAAAATTCAATCTACATTTTTAAAAAAAACATCTATTCGGTCCACATTAGGTCTCATATCTGCTCACAAACTAATTCCCTTAAACTAGTTAGTAAACAATAAAGACTATAGTATTTCAAGATTTATTTGCCTCTACTAACGTTGATGTCCAACTATAGATTTAAGTGGAACATGCAAAATTCACAAGAATTAAAGCTGAGTAGAATAGAATCGACCACGAAAATAAATTTTTAAAAAACTAATTGGAAATTGGCAGAGAGATGTGAAAATTTCAAGAATCCAAATCAATGAGACTGTCGAATAAAACTAATATTTGTGTAATTAATCAAGTAAAGAAAAGAACAAAAACACGTCAGTTACTCAGTATTTACTCACAATAGTTATACATTTATGACAAAATGTTGTATTAGTGTTATTATTCTACTTTATGGGTATCAGGCATAACTATTAGGGATGGAAGATGTTAGTAAGTTACTAATATTCGATCATAAGTATTGATGACAATTGGAAATGACCTGAATGACAAATACAAGTTATCGGCTAAGAAATGAATTGGTGCCAAGGGGTAGAAATGCATACGTATATATGAATGAATATTTATGCATATTGTTCGCGGGTACAATAGGCTATCTCTTCCACTGATCGTGTGTTGACAGCTTCACTTATCTTGAAAGTCTCATCAGTCTTGATGTGCTAGTGTGTTTGAAGAAATCTGCACGGATTCAAAAGGCTCCATTAACTTTTTCGATCCGCGTCGCTTGTGGTGTAGGGGAGATATCTGTCTGTCGACCAAAAGAAGAGTTTACAATGCAGCAGTTCATCTCGTTTTACTTTATGCGTGTAAGGCAAAACTAATAAGAATAGTGATATTAGTGGGTTATTAGTATTCGAGCATAGGTGTCTTCGAAACATTGCTCGTATATATCGGGACTGTCGAATGAGTAATGTATAGTTTAGGTATAGGACACTAAGTAAAGATGGCTATCGAATGATGGCGTGGTAAATCTTCATCAACTGAGGTGATTGGGCATACGTAACATACCACAACCATTGTTTACCTCGATGGCGTGTGTTGCCCAGTGTAGGATTAGACTGGAAGAGGGCTAGTGTTGGTCAGACCAAAACGTGGCGTCAATTCATGAACTGTTGGACCGAGTCATGTAGGTTAGTACAGATTACCTGGTTGAGATCCACGTGACCACTACAACTAATGGTTAGATTTTGAATGATATAATTAAGAAAAGTCCGAGACAGCGCAGGCGCATTCATTCATTTTATCTATCTGTGTTAATGTGCTGTGGCAAATTGAACCAACGAATATATATATATATATATATATATATATATATATATATATATATGTAGTGGTTATTTTTATTTAGCTTCATGAAACTAGTCTCTGAATGCCCTGGTACGACTGAAGGTGGGGAGTCCTTTCGCCTTCTCGAAATGTTCTCACATAGCCACGCGTATACAGCCACTGATTGAGAATTCCTACTCGCTGCCTTCTCGTGGCAGGGGTGTTGTTTATAAAATCAAGTGGACGAAAAGCGAATGTCCAGCGCTTTATTGAGGTTAGTGGATACGAAGGATCCACTAAGGGGAGTTGGAAAACCCTCATTCCAAACCAATGGTGCACGTGGGATCCACGATCTTGAGGGAACAAATGGCATATGAACATATTGTTGGTCACCGGCTACCATGGGACTGTATTTCCGAACGTTGCTCCACTGCCTTGTGGGCTAGACCCGTAGGTCAAACGCTCGGAGAGTGGCCCCCTAAGAAAACCACCTGCTTCGGTTTGGGCATCCGGGAAGTATCGCAGGCCTTACACAAACCGGATGATGAAATGTGGCGCATAAATATTTGGTGCCTGATTGTACCAATGTTTATGTGTTTAAATAAATAAAATTAGGAACTAATAATATGTATAAAGTGCAAATATTATGCCATTACAATTCACATAAAATTTTATTTCCTTTCAATATTATGTGGTTGAAGATTATTACTACGACTCTCTGGAACATAGGTTTCGTGTACTGGTTGGCACTTATCAGCAAAGTATAGTACATGCATTCTTGAGATAGCTGATGCACTTCGTGAACAAAAACAACGGAACAGTTGACTTTTCCGTCACAACTATTATTTTCAAGCAAAAATGCACCGAGGATTATGGTATCATTAGAATTTCGAGGACTTACTTGACGGTTAGCACTAAAGACTAACATTTGTCATTTTGACACAGATGTGCCACTTTAAAATTCATAACCAAAAACTAGGTTTGGATTTAAAAAGACTAAGAAACGAAAGCTGCATACCACAAAAAATCCATTGTCATTATGAGTGCAAGCGTGTTTCATTCTCCATGCCTATCTTAGCTGAGACCTTAACGTGTTAGATGGGTCTGCCTATCGTCATGGTCCAAATGACTCATATTGCTAGGCAGGTTTGATTGGAGAGTAATAGAACTAAAACCAGAAACGGCAAAGTCGTACCCCTGGATAGTAGAGTGTGATTGTAGTGCACGTTTCCTCAGCATCTGCAACAATACTACCTTCCCATAACGAAAGGAGAGGTTAGAAATTGTTTTCCTTAAAAATATTATCCCTAACATTGGTCCACGACTCTATGATTGTAGATAACAACAGGATAAATTCCAGGTCAACAGAATAAGCTCTTAGTTAATTGTGGAGAAATTCTAATCGTTTGGTTCTCTTTGAATCACGTGTTAGTGTTACTCAGATGAACAATCGAATCTTCCAAACTAAATCATTCAGTTTAGAGACCATAACATAGACTATAGGTCTCCTCGCAAGAGGATGGGCCTGTCTCGACTAGCCTCTAGAACTTTTCTAAGGTTTCCACTTAAACTTCCGAGTTTCCATGACCACTACTACTAGTTTAGTTTTCTTTTCTGACACTCCGAAAATGAGTACTCTTCCGCGGTATGGTAAAACGTGAAGCAACAACTACCCGAATTCATTGAGTGTACTATACAATAAGCGAGTTCACTGTTATCAATGTAACAGAAATCTATATGTAAACTTTGAGTCAATACAGAAAAGCTTACTGTTATCTAAAGAGAAACTACATCGTAAAGAACCAAAGACACAAAACAATGAAACACTCCATACCTTTTATTTGATCATTTGTCCATAAACTAATATCATTTTCATCTGCCTGCCAAGCACTGACAAACATACCAGGATTATTACGTTTGGCAGCCATCACCTAGAAATACAAGTTTATATATTTTACTAAATTAATTTTTGACAATGAAAAGTATTATTTGATGTAATTTTTGCATTACATATGCTTAAGATTCAATGGGACTGTGCTTGATGATGGTGCATATCTTATTAAACTTTGGTGATGAGATACAGAACACTACATATATTCTTAGAGTTTCCTTTATTGAATCATTTTTAAAATAGATTGTTTTAATCTAATAAAGCTTAACATGAAACTATACATGTTAAATATGCTAACTTACATCAATTGCCAACAATAACTGAATATATTATATAATCATTTAGTGAATATTTTAATTTAACGGTAGATCTGGATATAGTTAATGAATCACAACAATATTCAATCAGTTTGAGTTTAATTATGTGAATAAATGGTTTAATTTTACCACTGAAGTCCTTCATTTAAATCATTTTATATGAACAATCATTTATTTTTGCCATATGATTGTAGACAACAATTATATTCCTACAGAAAATGTATGTAATTAGGAACTACTAATCGACTAAGCGGAAGTATCAATATTTTAAATATTGAAGTCTGCTAGCCGAAGCACTAAAGTCAGACATAAAAGTAACTGCAAAGACATTCTATGTTCCATTCAGGAAGATTTGGGAGGAGGAACAAGTGCCAACAGACTGGAAAGGATACCTCATCAAGATACCAAAGAAAGGAGATCTGAGCAAGTGCGAGAACTACAGAGGCATCACATTACTGTCAGTACCAGTAAAGGTTTTCAACTGAGTGTTTTTGAACTGGATGAAAGACTCAGTAGACACCCAACTTCAAGATCAACAAGCTGGATTCCATAAGGATCGATCGTGAACAGACTAAATCGCGGCACTACGGATCATCGTTCAATAATCAATTGGATGGAACTCGTCACTATACATCAACTTCCTTAATTAAGAGAAAGCATTTGACAGTGTAGATACGAGAAACTTATGGAATCTTCTTTGAGACTATGGTGTACCTGAGAAAATCGTCAATATCATGCGGAATACATATGACGAACAACAGTGAAAAGTCGTCCATGAAGGACTGTTGACAGACGCATTCCAAGGGAAGACTGCTGTCAGAGAAGGCTGTTTACTCACGTCCCTTCTTTTCCTTCTGGTGGCTGACTGGATTATGAAGACCTTGACGTCTGATGGGAAGCACGGAATACAATGGACATCTTGGATGCAACTAGACGGTTTGGACTTCGTAGATGACCTAGCACTTCTATCCCATATACATCAATAAATCCAGGTCAAGACAACCAGTGTAGCAGCAGCCTCTACATCAGTAAGCCTAAACATAGACAAATGATAAAGTAAGATCCTAAAATACAACATGGAGAACACAAACCTAATCACACTTGATGAAGAAACCCTGGAAGATGTGGAATCTTTCACGTACCTGGGCAGCATCATCGATGAATAAGAAGGGTCGGATGCAGACGTAAAGGCGAGGACTGGCAAAGTAAGGGAAGAATTACTACTTCTGAAGAGCATGTGGAACTCGAAGGATTTGTCAACCAATATAAAAGACGGAATTTTCAATACGAACGTCAAGATAGTTCTATTATTTATTTATTTGAACACATAAATATTGGTACAGGGGAGCACCAAATATATATGCGCCACACAAAACAATGATAATTTGAAGAGAAGGAGAAAAAAAAAGTAATGAACGTGGGGAATTATAAATAAATAAAAAAAAGAGAGAGAGAACAATGATGGGGAAAACGGAAAGGTACAATCAGAAGAGATCTTTCAGTTAAGGAAGATACAACCACTTTTTATGAAGAAAGTAAAAGAAGGTTACAGCAGGATCGCCACTGGCTTCTATTCTGAGCCATATCTGATAACGTCTCTAGACACTGCGTTACCCCATCTCTAGGACCCCAACCAGGGAGTCGTGAAGGACCAACAGAAGCTAGCCCTTTGCAGCTTTCTTTCATACCACGACACCATGTCATATACTGACCACCTCTCCGCTTTTTCCAACCAGTCCCAGAGTCGGCAAATAATGCACGACGAGGAATTCTCTGGGACGACATTCGTAGAACATGTCCAAGCCACCGAAGTCGGTGTTTCAAGATGGTGACACCAATTTCATTATCGTCTCTGTGACCGAACACACGATGCCGGACCTCTGCATTACTGACATGGTGTTGCCACTGGATGCCAGCAATCCTTCGGAGACAACGATGATCAAACACAGAGAGTCGTGTAACATCCTCAACTCGGAGAGGCCAAGTTTCATAAGCATAGAGCAAAACTGCTCTCACTGTCGCGTTGTAGATCCGACCTTTTACAGCCGGACTAACATCACGAAGGCGCCAAAGGTGGCCCAGATTGGCATAAGCCGCTCTGGCTTTCACTATGCGTGCATTGATCTCATCACTCACGCCACTACCAGCACTTATGCAGCTACCTAGATACACGAACTTCTCGACCACTTCTATCTGCTCACCGTCCAGAGTGAGTACAGGATTAGAATCCTGCCAGCCTTGTAGGAGTACTTTGCACTTTGAAGGTGCGAAGCACATACCATACCTACGGACATTGATTGCTAACTGATTAAGTGCGGATTGCATGGCTTGGGCATTCTCGCACAGTAAGACAATATCATCCGCATACTCAAGGTCGAGAAGTCTTTCTCCAGGCAACAGATCCACACCACCATTACTTACATCCATCAGAGCTGTTTACAGAATGTCATCGATGGCAAAGTTGAAGAGGAATGGTGAGATTGGGCAACCCTGCCTAACTCCACTGCTCGAATGGAATAGTGGAGAAAGGTGGTTGTATGCCCTCACTCTGACTGAGGTGTTTGTGTATAGGGCTTTTAGGATGTTAATAAACTTCTCAGGCACACCCTTCTTCAATAGACAATCCCAGAGAACAGTTCTGTCCAACGAATCGAAGGCATCCCTGATATCAAGAAACACTACGATTGTTGGCCTTTGATAAGTATGGCGGTGTTCTAACACTTGGCGGAGGGTGAAGATATGATCAATACATCCTCGATCAGAACGAAACCCAGCCTGCTCCTCGCGAGTCAATCCTTCTCGGGTTCTGAACAATCTACGAAGTATGACGGAAGCCAATAACTCGGACGCAATCGGAAGTAGACTCATCCCCCGATAGTTGTTACAGGAACAACGTGAACCCTTTTTAAAGATAGGGACAACTATCGACTCATTCCATGACGTTGGTACACACTCTAGTTCCCAGACCTTTGCAAACAACGTCGTCAGTCCCTTAGTCAGAAAGTCACCACCATCTTTAAAAAGAGCCGGAGGTAAGTCGTCTGGGCCCGGTGATTTGTAACGTTTCAAGAGTTGGAGTTCCTTGCGGACTTCCGCCTCATTTGGTGGATCAGTCGTCACCGGCCATGGAGGGCAGGACAGTTTGACCGATGTTGCCGGAGCAGCAGGCCAGTTGAACTGCCCTTCAAAGAATTCTGCCCATCGTCCAAGACGTCGATGGATGTTAGTGATCGGCGTTCCGTCATCCTCGCAGATTGTTTCGCTCACACCAGACTTCTTGCTGCCAGTGGCTCGGATGAGTTGGAAGAGCTTCCGGTAATTACCAGAGGCAGCTGCTGCTTCCAGCTCATTAGCACGCTCCGACCACCAGGCTTGTCGGTCCTTACGCAAGCTTTGCCCGATTTCATTACGTAACATCCTTCGTCTGTGGTCAAACTCACGGTCACCCGGAGTAGACCGACGGGCTTCAATCAGTTGTAAGGAACCAGAAGAAACCCAGTGCTTGTAAGCGGGACGTTTCGCGAACCCACACCAGACTTGACCCGCCATTTTCATGGCGTCATGCAATTGCAACCAATGCTCATCTATACTTTCCGGTGGAATGGTAGCTAGCCTAGAAGCTAGCTCGGTTCGGTACATACTAGCAATAGAAGTTGCAGCCAGCTTGATAACATCAATCCTTTGGTGGCGGTCACTTCGTTGTACACTGAAAAGTAAGGTAAGATTGGCGCAGACCAGAGCATGGTCAGATTCCAGATAGGTACTCCAAAAGGAGCGGCAGTTTTGTACACAACCACGCCAGCGGTAGCTGATCGCGGTGTGATCAATCTGTATCCAGGCTTGAGATGTAGAAGGGGGACGCCAGGTGGCACATCGGCGATGACTGTACCGAAAGTTAGTGCTAGCCAGAAACAGGTTGTGGTCTGTGCATAGTTGCAGTAGACGTTCCCCGTTATCTGTCCTGCGACCAACGAGTCCCCATCGGCCACCTAAACGACTCTCTTCTGTGCCTAGACGCCCGACCTGAGCATTCAAGTCTCCAGCTACTACAATATCTGTCGAGCGCACTTTCTGGAGAAGAACAGTTAGATGATGGTAGAACTCGTCCTTGATTGCATCCGGGCTGCAATCTGTTGGGGCATAGGCGGAGATGACGAAAAGACATCGTTTCTCACGCCTATTTCTTCTCACTTTGATGGAACTTTCTAATCTAACAGCACATAACCGACTGTTAATGGGGATCCAGTCGACTAGTGCTGCCTCAGCTCTAGTGTTTAGTGCAACACCAACGCCAGCAAGACCAGACGAAGATGCTACAGGGTCCCCGGATAAACGCACGTAAAACAAGCTTTTTGAAGCGACAGATGGAGAGCGAACTTGTAGTACTTCACCCGAGTCTTGAATACGGGTCTCGGATAGACAACACACGTCAATATTAAGACTTTTCAAAGACATAGCCAGTCCTATCTGTTGTCCGACCTGCATAAGTGTGCGAACGTTGAAGGCAGCCAGTTTGAATGGTGCACGTGGTTTCAGAAAAACTGCTTCAGTACTCATATTCGGTGGTAACATACAATTTTCAACCAGGCAGTGACTCGAGAACGTTTAGATAAAGCTGAATTTTCACCATAGGTGAGCTGCTGTCTAGGTCGAAACGGATACATAAAGTAGGAATAAGAGAGGGTGAATAAATGACGTGGTAGAGTAATAATAATAATAATAATAATAATAATAATAATAATAATAATAATAGTACGAGTTATTTCAATGTAAATCAGATAGAAAGGAATATTTTCCATAAGCAAATAGTTCATCATGGTTTTAGTGCGTGGGCTGAGATACTGCCCGGGTTTATTTATTTATTTATTTTAACACATAGGTATTGGTACAAGGAGGCACCAAATACATATGCGCCACACGAATCCCAATTGATTTGTGTGAGGGCTGTGATACTGCCCGGGTACCCAAACCGAAGCAGGTGGTTTTCTTAGAGGGCAACACCCCGAGCCTTCGACCTAAGGGTCTAGTCCACAAGGCAGTGGAGCATCGTAAGAAGATGCAGTCCCATGGAAGCCGGTGACCAACGATTGGTTCATACGCCATTTGTTCCCTCAGGATACTGGAGCCCATGTGCACCATTGAATTGGGATCCGGTTATAGCGCCGGACATTCGCTTTTCGTCCTCTCATTTTCGTAAACAACACCCCCGCCACGAGAAGGCAGTGAGTAGGACTTCCCTGGCAGAGGCTGTATAGTTCTACTGTATAGAGGTGGAACTTGGAGAATCACCACAACCATCATCAAAAAAGTACAAGTATTTATAAACAATTCTCTACGCAAGATACTCTTTGTCCGTTGGCCGGGTACCATCAGCAATAGCCTGCTGTGGGAGAGAACAAACCACGTTACAGTTGAAGAGGAAATAAGTTGCGGAGATCCTCGAAAGCATAAAGGAAGCGCTAACTTTAAATGCTGAAGGGAAACGGGAAAGCGGAAAACGAAAAGACAAAATGCGCCGAGAATTGGAAGTAGACATGAAAAGGTTGAAAAGCGACTGGAAACAAGTGCACAGGACAGAGTTTGATGAGGGATGCTGCTGAGAGGTCCATGCTTCTCCACGAGGTAACAGGCGTAATTATGTTTATAGCAAATCACATTGGTTAGAGATTGTGACCATAGTACAAACCTGGATTATTTCCAGAGTTTTCACCATTACTTCAGTGCATAATGCATTGTAATTCAGTTTCAAGCTAATCACCAACAAAATAGGCAGTTAAAATCTAACCACGTAAATTTTGGACAATGGTGTTCACACTTATCTTATCAAGTGGTTCACTGACGTCTAAAAGTACATTAAGATTCTAGTATAGGAGTGTCTGGATTAGGGGTTATATAATGATCAACTTCATCATAAATTTGAGGAACATTTTTTTGAACTAAAGTGAGACTATAAGGTGATTTGATAAACGCTCGTTAATTAAGCTTAATAGTTAATGATTTTAAAAATTGCACAGTGATATTTACACGCCAGTAAACGGATAATCAACTCTCGTAGTGAAACGCATGGTTGGAATTACCCCAAGTGCAAAAATAACTAGGTGTTTGAACGTCTTAATTGTGTATGTGAATACAGATGATTAATAAGCTGCAAATACAGTAACTCCACGTATTTCATAAAAAATCAAACTTTTAGTATAGTAACAAGAATTTATAATGATGAACTCATAGTGAACTGATTTAACAGGGTACAAAAAGGATAACTAGCACATAAAAGAGTAAAAAAAAGCATTAAAATATGATTCAAGTCCAATAAGTAAGGTTTTAACTGTCACCAACTAACTGCCTAGAAATACTGCGTAAATGATAATTTTAGGAAAGTCAGATAAAAAACATTCTACTAAATATCAACTGTTGCAAATATCTAGAGCAAATACATGTTCAGGCACCCATTTGAAGTTCACATTTTATGGAAATTATTCCTTTACAGATTACAAAATGTTTCCATGTGTTACAACATCCATTGTCTTTTACCCGAATCTACCAACACTGTATTTTGCAACTATTCATATATATTGCTAAACACTAATTGTTGTCACTTCACTGATGTCAGTAAAACTCCAAGTTGCTTTTAATCATAACATGATTTACTCTTTCTAATGGATGAAACAATCGACTTATTAGTATACTAAGCCAATGTTGTGGGAAAGCTAGGACTGTAATAACGAAAACAAGGACTGAGTTATGAAAGACTTACTTCATCAATATCGAATGGCAACTCGTCATCTTCAGACTGCGAAGACATCCCCGTCAATTAGAACACCTAAACCAAGACTTTGTGGATTAAAACAGAAGCAAAAGATAAACAGAAAAAACTATGTGTGCATCAAGGTTTATTTTGAATATTGATACTAATTACATCAAACAAGTGTTTGGAGCTATCATCACTAATCGTAGATATCGTGCCGATCACATAGATACTGGATGATATCTTGAGGTGAAAAAAAGCGTCGAGAATCCATGTCAGGGATTTCAATACCTGAAGATTATCAAATCAAAAACCTTACTGAACTCTTCTTCTATTGCCATGACAAGCTCTACATGATCTAAACTGTCTATTCCAAAGTCTTCATTAAATCTAGAATTCAGTGTTATCTATAATTTGTTGAGGCGATACTAACTAAACCAACTTTGTACGGGTCGATTTTATCGTAGAGTCTTAACACGAGCATCACTCGATCTTCGATCATTGTTTTAGTTAATGGCACACCATGCCCATAGAATCTGCAGGGAATGGGTAGTGAAAATGTTTTAAATGGGGTCAATAAACATCTTCTTGATGCTAAAAAAGTCTTAGATATTGTTGAATAATTTGCAACCAGACATGCACGTCGAAACCCACATAAAACCGAGGACATCAAATTAATGTTCATATTGTTGAAGTCCTCAAGGTTATCAGTGGTCTCGGATTTTGCGGTTAGAATTTGAAGGGTGATTGACTTGTCTTAACACTTTTTCAGTTGACCACTTTGGTTAACTATTTGCCAAAATAAACGAAACCATAGCACAAAAATGGCTCATCAATATCATACACTCGGAGAGTTTCAATTTAGCTTTAGGATGACAGTAACTCAAATAAAGGACAGTGGTATTTGTCCTCGCTAAGTAAATTCCATTGTTTCGATCGTTTATTATGTTTCAAGACTATTGTTTACACTTTAACTGAATTTATTTTAGTTAAAGTATCCGAAAAGAGCGTAGTTTTTTTATCCTAAAGTAATCTATCGTCTGTATATTCCTTCTCTACGTTAACGAGTTACCGCTGTTGCTTAGGTCGACGACATTATTGTTTGCGGATGACGTAAAAATCTAGAGAACAATAAAGAGTGAGGCTGATCATTTGGATCTTCAAGCTGACTTAGACGATTTGGCCAGATAGGCCCGAGGTTGGGGCTTAGAAATCAATTCTGGGAAGAGTGTGCTAAGGCACATAGGTCACGGTAATAGTTACCATCATACTATTGATGGTAAACCTCTTCTATGCGTTCAAGAACATAAAGACTTAGGAGAAATAATAAGTCATGACCTAAAATTAACTACGCATTGCAACGCAGCCGCTGTCAAAGGTTTTCGTGCGTTGTGGTCACTTCGCCGAGCGTTCAAATATTTTGACGAGGAAATGTTTCGAATTTTATATCCCACCTACGTATCCAAGCAGCTAGCTCATGTCTGGTGAAAGATACTAACTTACTTGAGCGTTTCCAGAGTGTGGGGATGAAATTAGTGAAGGGTATTTCTAAACTCCCTTACGATAAGCGTTTATAACGCCTAAACCTTTACGCCTTGTCGTACCGTAGGACGTGAGGTGACCTTATAGTAAAATTTCGTATTTTTGATCATGATTTTGGTGTTAATATGTCTTATCTTTTTGCTCCCTCCAGCACTAAAAGTCTCCGAGGTCGTAGCAAGAAGGTTCGTAAACTGAGATCTAGTGAACTTAATGTGGGTTCCCGTTTCTCTCATAGAGTAGTCAATGACTGGAGTGCCTTACCCGAACAAGTGGTATCAGCCCCGTCAGCAAATATTTTCAAGGAGAAACTGGACCTTCTGTCAGGATTAACACAGTTTCACAAACCTACTATCCTTATTACTGAAGACTAAAGACTGACTAATGACATTCGAGTACTTTGTTTTTTATTTCATTTGTTAGTATTTTGGTTCTAACAGCAGTCTTCCACTGTTTTCAGTCATAGATCACCTTTGTCTCTGGGTACTATTGTAAATTGTTTCTTTCTGAAAACCTCTGTTCGATGACTGGACAGTGCAAGGAAAGCAATTGCCAACGTTCGGGCCGTCGATATCCCGTTGAAAGAGACATGAAATGCGATGAGTGCAAAGGCTGGTACCACGAAGCTTGTACGAATCTAACGCCTGCAGCTTTCAAACGGTTTAGTAAAAACGGCTCATGGTTCATGAGGGAGTTTCGCATCCTTCTCCTCAAGAAAAGAAAAATACGGGATATATTTAGGTTACTGGGGACTGATGAGACAAAATCTCAGTATTGAAAAGCTCGGAACACCTGTGCCTCGTGTCTCCGTAGATCTAGCGTTTGTAGGAAGAGAAAATTGTCTACGAACTCATCGAACTTCCTAAACGTTTCTATTCGTATATAAACCAAATGACAAAAAGAAGTGGAAATATTCCGGCATTATGGAGAGACAGTACTGCTTCATCATTATTGGAGGACGGCTTTGTTAAAGCTCAATCATTCTCAAATTACTTTAGCAATGTATATACCGTGGAGACACATTTCCCGTCAGTCCATAAAATCCCCCTACACACACATTGGACAGCGTGACCATAATAGAACTCGATGTTTTTGGTCTACTAAATAAGCTTGACATAGGCGAGTTCACGGGACCCCAAGAACTGCATCCTAGGTTACTTAAGGAATTAGCTAACTTCTTTGCGAACCCTTTAAGTATATGCTTTAATCTTTCAGTACCCAGGGTATTTTCCCAAAAACTGGAAGAACACCATAGTAAGTTCTATCTTTAAAACAGTTGTGAAAATTAGACCTGAGAATTACCGAACCGTTAGCCTAACTAGAATGACTGTTAACATTTTAGAAAACATTATTCTGAAGCAGCTGTTTCAGTACCTCGATGAAAAGCGGATGCTTTCTAAAAGCAGCATTCATATGAGGTGAAGGTGATAGCTTAGAACTCAAAAATGACCTGAAGAAATTATCTGAATTGTCTCAAACATGGCAGTTGCCGATAAATGCTTTCATGTGTATTGTGATGCATATCGATTATCAATGTGCAGATACATACCTGTGGTCCAGACACACAATGACTTAGGAGTCATAGTTAGCAACGACTTAAGGGCTACTACACACTACAGCTAAAATGAAACCTCTGTTTTGAGCAAACATAGTGCTGTTATCAACATTTCTAACACACTGACTTCTGTCTTACTTGATTATTATTCATCTAAGTACAAAATATTTGTTCTGTTCATACCTCAAACCGTCAGCCTCCTGTTTGTTTTACGGATATATTGTAGCGCGTTAAAGCATATTCGCACCATGCTGTATGTTTACTACCTATGGTAAGGGTGCCAATTATTATTACTCCTATAGAAAGTGGGTCCAAAGTATTTGAGACCAATAGACGTTATTAATCGATCATTCGCTTCAAATTCCTTCCTTATTTTCTTTCTGATGATCAATTTTTGGGGCACTCTTATCGATTAATTGGTGAATTCAGGTGAGCGATGGGTCCAATCAGCCTAGCATTGATTCCGGTAGTAAAGTAATGTGGTGACAGTTGGCTGTCACTGAATCTTAAACGTACGATCCTTAACGCTGAAAATATGCCAACAAAGAATTGTTGCACTGGACAGTGAATATAATTTATGAAACAGTGAAAGTCACTTATAGCCGATTGGGTTAAGTTGTAGAGGCACCAGGGTTCGGCTACTCAAGCGTGATGACTCCAAATTTTGTCATTACATTAGGTATGTTATTCTGCCGTTAAATTTGAATTTATCCCCCAAAGACCATGAAAATATGTTTTTGTATTCCACGATGTGTAATTGACAGTACATAGCGATGTGACTTTGGCTAAAATCATATATAGACAGCCACGTCATGGTAAGTTTATCACGCTGTACTGTATTCAGTAATCTAGTTCTGTAAATAACTATATACATATATATTGATCCGAAATCTTACAAATCTATGTTGTTGTACATTCAGCTTGAACGATCATGTGACTGAAAACCAGTGTTATTCTACTTTCAAAACAAATGCTTCTACTTGTTGGAGTTAGACTTTGCAAATAGGTCGGTACACCAGCTCTACGATGATCCCGTTCGGTTTTCAACTTTGATGCTGTAATAATGAGAACTTTTTGTGAGGTAAACACAACGAACATTTGGTCTAAACCTTTTGTGATCCTTTGTAACAGTCTATCTGACGATTAGGAGCTAGTTAATAATCCATCAGGATTAAAACTTTAGAGCTAACCAAGTTACTTACTTTGTACAAGGATTATATATCCTATTATTCTATGGCGAATGGTAAAAGATTCGTGTGTTTAAATCACGACCTCTTGCCCTTCTTTTCCCGCATACCAAGTAATAAAACTTACAACATTTTATTTGACATCCATATTGGGAAAAACAAATTTAGGTTTATCAAATATTGAATCTTTTTTGAACACAAAAATCCCTTTTTTTGATATATGCTCTAGGTATTTAGCCTTCTAATAATTTAAAAGTATTGACTTCTCACTTAGAACTAGTTTCAAAGGTCTTTGATTTATATACTTGACGTTTAATTTGTTTCTCCAAGTTGATGCTTCATTAGGTGTTTGTTGTATACTATACAATGTCAGTCTCAGTACAAAATAAAACTCAGAAAGATAAGGATGAACAGTCCAGTTATTTATTAGCATATATATATACCACAAAATTTATTCATTTACTTAAAATTACAAATAGGATACAACTGAATGGAAAAGCAAACAAAAAATACTACGGAGAATTCCATTAGTTCTTTCGTTCAATTTTGTAATTGTTTCTCTGAAATAATTCGTACTAAAATGATATTAGCACCACGAATAAATAATTGTTGTTCGTTGTCATCATCATCGTCATGATGATGATCATCATTAATGTGAATTTTTTCATTTTGTTGATTGTGTTGTTTTTCAGTGAAAGGATGTTTTTGACGAGTTTGTAAACTATACCAAAGTGAGCTATAATAAAATAAATGATAATTAAAGATAATGACAATAAAAGAAAAATAGTACTTAAGGTGAAGTGATGTAGTGAATATTAATTTCATTTGTAAATTGTATTCATCATAGACTGATCATCTTATATGAAGGGGGGTATAAATGAATAGCACAAAACATTATACAATTGTTAGGTGTTAGCATGGGATTTTTTAACAACAACACACGATTTGATTAATGATCAAACCCAGAAACTTCAAGTTATACAGCGAATGCTTAATCATGAGGATCAGTGAACTGGTATCCAATGATCTAAATTTTATCTTCAGTCTATTTACGATATACTTATAAATGACAATGGTCCCGCAACTCCCGACGTATATGAACTTAACCAGTTGAAAAAATGTTAGAAACTATGTTATGCGCACAGATAGTAAAATATATAAGTTATATGTAAGTGACCAACTTATCTTCCGAAATTGACTTAGGATTGTGTTGGAATGAACTCACATAAACGGCATAATATCATTGTGACTTTAGTACTAATATATATCAGACCAAGTTATCATACTTGATGATATTAATACAAATGGAAAAGAAAATTAACTAAATAAAAAGCTTAATGCATAAGGCATTGATATTTTAAGTACCATATTTGAGACTCAACAAAGGTTACATCCCACCGGACTAGTTACCAAACAGAATGAAACATGATGAATCCTGAATTTCAGTGTTTAGCTACAATTCATATATATTAGTAACACTAATAAATAATAACTTTTAAAAGTTAGTCATAATACACATATGACTTAAATAAAAATGAGGAAATTCAGTTAAAGATTAACAGATAAATTGTTGGTAGCAATAGAATTTAGGATGCGTGTTTCATTTCATTTTGAACTAATTGGTGCCAATGTTCATATCGGAGCTTGAACTGAGCATCTTTTATTTCAAACACTGAAAGTTTTATCTACTGAGTTCACATCACCATTACCTTTAAAGATGCCACAGGTATTCGGAGTTTGACAACAGCTTCATATATAACATCTTTATAATTGAAGTTTATCAACTCAGTGAAATCAGAAGTCAGAAATGGAGAGGTTAGAAAATATATTTGGAAGATTATCGATATATCGAGAAGCGTTTAGTCTAAGTTGGCTAGCAGTTGCAAGGAATGAGTGGCACGGTGTACCCACTCGTGATCTGGTGTGGATGTATGACCGAGCGATTTTAGCTAAGTGTGTCCAGTAAAATTAATGAGGTCAGAATCGAACACTCACAGAATTATTTATTTTAGGTATTTATTTACCGCTACATCTTGTTTGATGGATATGACGTTTATATCATAAATAAAAACGGTGAAGTTCAGGACTGGTTTTTATCAGCGTTTTCAGCAGATATGTATACTGTACAGCTTACGTCGACACAGCTATTTTTATCACAAGTTGTACCTAATAAATGTACTATTGCTAGCAGTGGAATGTAGAAGGCCTGTACTAACATCGCTAACTAGCGATTGTATTAAATACGTAATGGAAACTTAATAATCTATCAAAACATTTCTCAATATAAAATCATATATTTACTTTACGAGTAAAATTCCTGAACATAAATACATTATCAAACGAAACCATTAAATACGCTTAATTTAATAGTTGGATTCATGAGTCAATTAAAGCTAGACCACCATGGAAAACCTGGAAGCACTGGACGTTCATTTAGCCCTGACACGGGACTCCTCAGCAGTGAGCACCCATGATCCCGCCCACGGGATTCGAACTGGGGACCTACGAGTCTCGGGCACGAGCGCCTAACCTTTAGACCACTGAGCCGGCCGGCATCTAACGGTGTTAATGTCTAACTTCAACACTTTGTAATAAAACGTAAAATGTGAAAGAAAAAAACCAAAGCCACATGATATAAAACTCACATATCAGACAATTCAGACATATTTCGTTCATTCAAATTAACCATAGATGATGTCCAATTTGACGATTTATGACAAAAACAATTATTATAATTTTCGTCTAAATGATTATGAATATTCACTAAAACACTTTTATCAGCCTGATCGCATTTTTTGATAGATTGGTCATCATGATCATTTGTATCAGATAAAGGGGATTTACCAAGTAGACGAAAAGGTCTCAATCTATTAATTTCATCATCATAAGCTTCTTTTTCCACAACCCCATCTTGATCATGATTTCCATACTGATCAGGAAATAATTGTCCGATTTCTAATGGTTGACCTAATAACATTTATAAGGCATGAAAATAAAGACACATACCAAAGTTAGTGGAATAAAAAAAGATGTAAAATATAATTTGTAACAGATTGATTGATGAGCTGATGTGATAGCATCACCCCACAACGAAAAGAGAGGGTTAGGGATAATTGGCTCTAAAAATATAACATCTCACTTTGTCCTATGGATTTCCATCACCGGCAGTAACACCCTAAAAGTCGAGAGCAAGAGTATCAGGCACTACTTACAAAGGATTAAGTATAACCGACTTCAATCAGTTGTCCGTTCAGCAAGTTGATTGAAGCTGTGAATGAGAACAACTGGATACCAACTTATTGACCTGAACTTTAACAGCTTGCTTCAAAGTCTGAAGGTCCTCCTTAGTTTGATCCAACGAAAGATTGTAGATGCACAGTGTTGAGGAGTCCCATACTGAGATTAAACGGATCCCTATTGTTTTCTAACTTTTAGTGGCTGTCTAAGCAAAGCCAGTTTGTGATGTGAAACCTCGATATTCAGTAATCTTCAATAACCTTTATTATAACAATGTTAGTTTAGTTATTCACCAATAATTAAAAAATATGTCTAATTTTTAATTAAGATTGATTATAATCATTAACTAGGCTAATTGTCAAGATGTTTACAGTGAAATACACCTTGGGATTAGATGTTTAAAAATGAATTTCATAGAAAAGACTTTAAACACAGTTAATTCACATTCAAACTCATCACTAACTATGAATTCATTTACCAGGTAGAGATTTGCGTACTTGGCTTCCATGTATATCCGAAATGTGCATGGTTTGATGATACTACCCGGTTGCCAAGAATAAGGTAGGTGAAGTGGGGTTCAAACCTGAGAATTAGTGGCTGAAGATTAGATGCCTTAACTTCTGAGCCACTTCACACAAACTCATCAAGAAAATAAGTCTTTACAGCCTTCACAGAAATTCACACTTTGTGAGTATTTAAACTTGGTCTAAAGCATTTGATACTCTTCATTCAGTCGAACTTTTCTAAGGTTTATAAAATTAATCAACAGATGGTAATTAGTGGTTTAATTTAGTTATTAAAGCTGACCACTTGTCTACTGATTGATAGAATAAGGTAAATCCAGGGCTTTTCACATGTACAACTAACAAACATGTGATTTAGTTAAGTTTAATTTATTTCAATACTCGAATTAAATCGAAAACCAATAAATATTCAATCACAATATGGATCATTATATAAAAGACACCAATTTAATACCATATATGCTTAATGTATTTTGTTAGGAAAGAAACTATGTTTACTAGTCCTGGTTTGAACAAATGAGAATAATTAAAATTTACAGTTTTATGACATTGTATAAGTGATATAGTGTTCACTACATTAACATAAGCAATATTTCTTTTCTGGTCTATACCATGTTATTTGGTTTTTTTTTTAGATATTCACTTATTCGGTATTGTTTTTAGAGACTAAGATCAGTGACTTATGTAATAAAATGTAGTGTTAATGTGTTACCAGATTAAAATGAAAGCAGATTTGGTTAGTTAACAAGTACTTTACAGAGATGCTTCATACAGCAAAACTAAGATATAGAATCTATTCACGAGATCAACAATTGTTGGTTCAAGCCATATTAGTAGATTCAAACTACCGTGATAAAGATCCAATTGTTGTAGACATTAGATGATATGGCTTGAAATCGATCATACGGAGATGCAAATACATCCACTCTTTATCTTTTAGATACTCCTTAATACATGTCATTTTTATTTCATGTCAATGTTTAGTCTTTTTCATTATTTTATTGCTGTTACATTATTTTAATTTCTTTGTAATTTATCTCATTCATTTCATCTTATCATGTTTGTATAGTAGAGCTAACTGAACTAATGTATATTTATGCCAGGTTCTACGTTGATTACAGTTAACTAAATAAAATGAATTATAAATTAACAAGAAACTATACATATTAAGCATAACCTGATAGAAATGATAATATTCAATCATTTTACATAAATATTACAGAAATACATATTTACTATCTTTCAGCTGAACATCAGCTTGATTAGATGGAGAATGGTATAAATTTGAATATTTTTTTAACTGAAATAAAGCGTTATTATTTCGTTGAAACTTTCGTAAACGTTGTTCTCGTCGCTTTTTACTTCGTCCCGGTTTTCCATTCTACAAGAACAAATTAAGAAGAATATTTATGATGTGTTGACGAGAATGATAATGATTAGTTGTTTGTTTGGTCAGACTTGTAGATAGTCCGACAGGAGTTAGATGAGTTATATATTTTCCTATTCTTATTATTATTGTGATTGTGTCGGACTGTTGTCGGTTTCCGGTGTGGAAATACATTTACATTCTAATCAGGCTAATCACGTATTCTCGATCTGAGTTGTGTTGAAGTCCTGTAGAATAGACACTGAGAGGGGAATCTAGTTTAGATATTTGTCTAAGGCAAATTAGCGTCCCATTCGTGTAGACGAGGAAACTTTTAGCGTTATAACAATTTAAGATATAATTCTATGACGGAATAAAATCAATGTCATTAAATTAATCAAAAATATGTGCGTTGTTGTTATTATTAGAGTATAGTTGTACTATATTAACAGTTAACAAAAAAAACTATTTGCAACAAGTTAGTCAGTGAGACGGTAGTTTAGTGGTTAAAATGTGTTCGACTTTCAATCAGTAGATTCGAAGTTTTAACTTCATTCGGCCTCTTAAGTTTGGGCAACCGGGTAGTATAACTAGACTTCACATTAAAAGTATAACTTGAAATCAAATGTACGAATATGCATTTGATGAGTTACAAAACACAATTTCATCAGTTAGTAAAAACAGAACCTAGTACGAATATTCATAGACTGATTTTGTTATATTTGTATCTGAACTCTGAGAAAGAATATTAATACGATAGAAATTAGTAGAGTCAAAGTTATAATAGTTTAAATAGATAGCACAAAATTAAATACAAAGAATGTACTTATAAAAACAAAACAAATAACATTTGGAAATGAAATGTATAGTGTAAGATTTTAAGACAAATCATTAAAGGTCTCCAATTGTATGAAATGTATGCAGGAAGTATTCACCTAGTAATATATTAAGACTCAATAATTAATGTTGGCGGGACATAGATTGGATTAAACAATGCTCGATGCACGATTGCGTTGGTGCACGATGATTGACTAATTCTTGCCCGATCAGCGCTAGTCGATACTTGGAGAACACTCTATAATTTTCTCATGTTAAAACTATAAATATACTAACGTTTTTCCTACTGTGCTTCTTACTTCCACCTAACCTTGTTATTTGGAATATAATCTCTTTCCTGTTCAACCGTGTTCTGATTTTGGGATTTGTCGAGTGAATTGGTGCCCGAGAATACTAAGCAATAGGAATAGCTGGGTTGCAACGAGAGAATTATAACAAGTAACTTCATGAACTTATGCCGTGAATCGCTAGTCTTATTTCTACCTACTTCTATAGGAGAGAGAAACTGTAAACATTTATTTAAGTCTATTATGAAACTCTTTTATTAGTAATTCTTTATTATGGTTAGATTCCGTCTTCAAACTATTTTGATCTGAAATTAATACCTATTTGTATCAACTTTGATCTACATTCAATCTAATCCTATTTATTACTTATTGTGATTATTTTATTGTTAAATAAATAATAATAATATCAGAAGGGGTTTAGTGGATATTATAGCAAATTTAATAGTTGAGATCATGAGCCAATTGAAGCTAGACCACCGTCCAGTGCTTTCAGGTTTTCCATGGTGGTCTAGCTTCAGTTGACTCAAGATCTTAACTATTAAAATAAGAATAAGTTAGTATTTATTTTCTAGCTATTGTTCAAGTCTAAGAATTATTTCAGTATGATTAATCACTTACAGATATATTTACTTAGGTTTATGCTTAAACAATGTGAAGTTCATAAATATTACTCAGTTCTTTACAATAAAGTAAATGGAACAAGGTTTATGTATGTGCCCTCATAATGTAAAGTCCAGTTAAAAGAAATACTTTAAGCTGAAACTTTAAACTATATAAGAGATCATTAAGGTGACAATTATTTGAAGTATCTAAGATATAAGTTTAAGGTAACCGTATTATTAAGTTAGACAGTTGATATTATACGGGAGAAATTTATTGAAATAATCAATGAAATCTTTCATGTTTTGAGTAACATACATCAGAATCCGTAGCTAAAGGGTAGATGTATTCACTCAATCTTCTCTTATTATTTCATACATTTTGCAAAGCTAATTTATACTTTCTTCATGAATCACAATATCTATACTGAATCTTTTTTACTATATGGGATAGTATTACTACTTCCAATAGTCTGGAATTCACCGCGATGATTTCATCTCACTGTGTTGATGTAGAATGAAAACTTGAACCGATATATATATATATATATATATATATATATATATATATATATATATATATATATATATATATATATATATATATATATATATAGCACTCTAATCTTTAAGGTCACTTCTGATTGAGATCGATTGACCTTCACATTAAACTACTTTTGATTGGCTCTCCATATCACTGAGTAATATGACTGACTAGTCTGGATACAGATTTACAACAACCAGAATCTAATTATCAAAACCACAGTTAAACATTTGGTATCTCACGCATTATACATTTGAATCTTAATAAAAAAATGACTACTATCAGTGCCTATATTTCTGTCTAGTAAATAGAACTATATTCATGCAAATATATGTGATCCAACTAGGTATATTGATCAACAAAATTTTCTAAATTGCTCTCTTGTATTCAAACTAAGGGAATTAAATTAATGCCTAAAACTGTGAGTATAGATATATGAACGTAGTAAAATAAATGTAAAAATCAAAATGATTTATAGGAACAAACAAAACCTACACCTTTTAAAGCTGATTTCGGAAGACGAACAGAATATTCAGTCACATTCTTTAGAATCTAAAGATATTTAGAAAAGAATGAAAAATAAAAATATCGATGATACACGGTTAATTGATATACATGTATAAACATAAATGATCGGTCATCGAGTAGTGCAATATATATATATATATATATATATATATATATATATATATATATATATATATATATATAGTGCAGTTTCGTGGATTGGTTAAACATTAACACCGTTGGATGCCTGCTCAGTGGTCTAGTGGTTAAGCGCTCGCGCGCAAGCCTGATAGGTCTTGGGTTCGAATCTTGCGAAGCGGGACCGTGGATGCACACTGCCGAGGAGTCATACAATAGGACAAAATGGCCGTCCAGTGCTTCCAGGTTTTCCATGGTGGTCTAGCTTCAATTGACTCATAATCTCAACAAATTAATTTGTAGTAATTTGAAATATATTCCGTTAATGATAATATTTAATGAAGTGTGATCAGTCTTAGTTGGTGTATATTGTTTATCCATTGTGGATTGTCTCGATACATGAGCCAATCATGACACAAATTTATGCACAATAGATCAATTGTATATGTTTTTTTAACAAAAATTATTAGTTGTCACTTACTAAATTCCAATAACGATCAAAAGCAATTAAATTGCCAATAATTGAAGCACGAGGCTCCTTTAAACCACGAGTCATAACCATTATTTGACTTTGGTTTTGCATAGCTTTCCATAAACTAGCCATAGGACTGAAAACACGTTGTTGTCGTCTATGTGAATGGAAACGATGCACACCGTAATGAATTTGTGCAGGATCAAAACCTTATTTTTTATTAATGTGAATAAAAATAAGCATGTCAATAGGAAGTGAGGAAGCAACACAGTACAAATAATACAGTATTTATTACAACTGATGGAGGCTTGTTTGGAGGATAATTTAATAAAAATATTAAACTTATCATTACTCTAAATTACTACATTTAAGCATCAACTGATTGTTGAAATCAACTATAATTCATTATAAGCAAAGATGGATAGTGGCTAGCACTGGAATCCAGGACACACGTTTCGTCCTATTTGGGACTCGTCAGCTGGATGTACCTGCATCTCAGAGTTGATGTTCACTCTGAGACTCGAACCCAGTACCGTCCGCTTCAAACGCTATCACGTTATCCACTTAGCTACTGAGTCCTGATAGCCACTTGCTTGTGCAATGGGGTGAAGTTTAATTCACTTGATATTGTTGGGAAGATTCAAGTAGAACAATATCAAGTGAATTCAACTAAAATTCAGTTCACATGATTCACTAATGTGCCTGGAGGTTGATGTTTTCCATGGTTATGTAAATGTCATGAAAATAAAAACTCTATTGTAACGTCTAATCTTCTTTCTGTGTATTTGTACAGTTTTTCATTATTTAAATGTCACTGTGTATTGGCCGGGTGTGAGGCAATAAACCACCAAAGACAATGGAAGATAATTGTGCAGTGTCGTAGATTGATTGAAGTTAGATACCAACACCGTCGGATGACAGCTCACTAGTTTAGATACGTGTGGCGCCGAAGGTTATGGGTTTGACTCCCACTTGCACATGCTCATTCTTGAGGAGTAACATACTAGAATGAAACAGCTGTCTAATACGCTCAGGATTTTAATGGTGGCTCAACAATCACCACAACCCTATACTGACAATCATCATGTGCCCACTCACTAGTGACTAGCTTCGAGAGGAAATCCCCGGAGTTCTAGTAAGAAGCCGTGACTAGTGGGGCTATACCGTGTCGGGTGTGACGTACTTAGTTACCCAATAGAGACGTTTGTTGTTCAGTTTGTTAAATCATTTTAGATTTGTTCATGTATGAGTAGTAGTAGCATCGCCTGTATTCTCTTACCGATCCAATAATAAGATGCAATAACTGCTGCAGTCATTATCTAACAATATCAGCTCCAATTAATTTTGGACTACCAAGAAGCGACCTAACTCTACGTTTATAAGTGCACAGGGTATATAGGAAGATAAAAATAGGTAAGACAGACAGAAATCATCAGATCCGTGAATAAGAATTTACGTAAAACGGAATTAATCAAAATGACGACAACTTCTAGACCCAATCTTAACGATGTTCCAATGACAAAACACAAGTATCCACTCCTATTTTCCATAGAGCAGAAGCCTTTGTAAAAATGTTTGTCTATACATTTGGTATCGTAACTACTAACGTATAGTACAGATTTACATCATTATGTATTTCCCATCTATTAAGTGGGAACTTTAACAACTTCGCTAAATACATTATAGCTAGTCCGTCCATATGTGACTCAAATTCCAGTGAATGAGCCGGTACGTTATAAATGAATTATGTTGATTATTAAAAAAATATACATGGGACTTAAAAAATCTGCCACACACTATTCCAGTATTTCAGCAATGATCTTGTACGTTTACTCTTTGAAATTGATCGGTCGTTAGTTAGGTTTGGTATGGCATTTTCACTTGAGCGCACAGAAAATGGATTGCTAGCCTAAAAAAATTTCAAGAAAAAGATACAATTTACTAGAGTACCTATACAGTCTTCGGAATTAATGATAATTATGATGACTAACAAACAAAGGAAGTTGAATGGGATTTGAAGAGATTGATTTAATTTATCACAGAATGAAAACGGAGCACTGGAGAGCTGTTTGATCACAGTATAGGACTCTTTAGCAGTGAGTGCACACCACCGCTCCAGAGATCAAACTCAGGATTTCCAGTCATTATTGGTTTTTAACTGTACCCTGAGATCAATCCGTGACGCATATGACCTACAAACAATGAGAGATTTCAATGTTGAAACCACCTATTTTATAAAATGAGATTGAACAAGGTTTATAGCCTCATTTCATTATTCAAAAAGATATCGTAATTGTTTGCGCAATGATGGTTCCGAGACTTATCAACAGTTTTACAAAATGTCGACGAGGTAACTTTACTCAAAACAGACCCACAAGATTATTTTCCAAGAAAATATCAAGTTAAAAATTTGACGATTCTGCAGCGCGATGATCTGAAGGTCAAAACAAGCGACTTTCAACCCCGAGAAGTTAGGTCATGATCCCTTTCACTTAATTCAGTTCAATCAACCAAATACTAGTATCACTACAATATGAATAAAGTAGAACGCGAATTGGAGCATATAAATTCGTACTTGATATATAGAGTTATCCCTTCTAGTATACTTCTCATTCTGTGCATTCTTTCTTTTACTGTGCCAAATTGAGAACTTGGACTGACACACGTTTGAGTCCGGCTTTTAGCTGTCTTTGGTTCCCTGGTTAAAAGCGTTAAATATATATATATATATATATATATATATATATATATATATATATATATATGTAATATTCGGGCCTTGAAACTTGGAAAGTAATGAAGTTGGACGGGTATATGTATGTCTTTTATTATAATCAGTCTACGGAAATGTCACGATTTTCAATACCTAGAAATATTTTTCGAGACAATTTTGGTCATTAGAAAATACACACTAACTCTTCAACCTGGTTTGTTTTCATCACCGTTTTAGCCCGGTGGTCCAAGCCGAGCGAAAACCTGGGACGAACATGAGTATTGTTAATATTCTTTTCTGATTGTTACTTCCCAATAAGGAATGTTTTGTTTGCAAAACACTAGGTTTGATCAGCGTGTCCCTATTGTTATTGCCAATGCTCAGCTTTTATTAAATCTTTTTCAAATAAACTATAGCTGAACGATTAATCTTTGTATAATATGTGGGATCTACACAACAATATTGTTACTGTTGTATTAAGATGCCTAGATACTTCTGCACAGACTCGTACAATAATAAGACTTATATTTCACAGATCCAGCTATAAATGAAAAAGTAGACAGATGAATTAGCAAGGATAATAACAATAATAGTAACATCTTGTTAATTAACTAAGTTACCAGCTTCAGGTTAGTGTATTCAGCTTCTAACCAGTGATATTTTCCGGTTGTCCGAACGAAAATGGGACTCGACTATGAAATCTAGTGGCTGAAAATCGAACGCGTTTACTACTGATCCACAGACTCACTACTGTGATCAGTACAGTATGGAATCCAATATTCAATAACATGAAAACCATATAATTCACAGTTACAACCACTTTATTGACAAAAGATTACTAAACAACTACGTTAAACAATTGCTACAATAGTGTGAACATGTAAATATGAGTGGGGATTTTTTAAAGGTTTTGCAAAAAACAGTGTTGTTAAAAAGCGATTGCTTTTTGCAAACACGAAGAAATCCCTATACATCTTATGTTGTCTCAGTTACCACTCCTAATCATGTGTTCGATAGGACGACAACCTAATAACTGATACATGTAATGTTTTCAAACTATGGATCAAGGAATGAATTAATAATTTGAACATCTTAGTATACAAGATGGGTTATTTTATTTCGCCTATACAATAAGTATGAAAACACCTTAAAATTAATAACGTTGCTTTCAACATGCGTATGATTAAACAATTGAAAAGAATATTAACAAATAAAATATGTTGCATGTAACATATTTATTTAAGCAATCATACCTCCCTCTACCTAACATTTAGGTAAAAACAATCCAGCTTAACTGTTAACAACACAGACGTGATACTGAAACAAAGATATATTCTGACGAACGCATAAAAACATAAATTGCCAATATATAATAATTATTACTTCAAAAGTATACACAAAAAATATTCAAGAAAATAGAAAGTGAACTAAATGAGAATTCAGATGAATGCACAATATTTGCAGCTATCCCTAATTTGGCTGATAACAACGAATATTTGGTAGAGGGAATTTTTAGAGGAAAGAGTAATAGAAAATATCACCTGTACTTTATTTCCACAAAAAATGATATGTACATATAAGAGTGCTCAACTGGAATGGGGAGATTGTTGTACCCGAGTACCTTGAGTTAACGTAAAAATTTGTTATTTATTCTAGAACTATTAAGCACAATATCTGTATGGGCTTATGCATACTGTCTTTGTCATAGATTATTGTTGCAAATGTCGAGTCGAATTCTGTTGATGATAACAATGAGACGGATTATCAGACGTCTTGAATGGCTTTGTAGAAGGGGTAGGCAGAAGAGCAGTAGAATTTAAACGGGGGACATTAATTGTTGGTATTCTCAACGAATCGGATTTTTCATTTGGCCACTTCCCTCCAGGTAGCGAATTGTTAGGACTAGATCGCGTAGAACCATTACTTTTCAGATTTAATGACTGCTCACTATGTTGTAAAGAATACCACCTTCTGTCTACGAAAGGCTGATTACAATCATAGGCGGTAACACGCGAAGTTTTAATAAATGATGGGTTTCCAGTAAGAGAGTAATCTTTTCGTATAGAATCCATTTGAACTCGTGGCAAGTAAGTTCGGTAGTCGACATCTTTGCTGGATGACAGATATTTCTTCTGGTAAGTGTGGAGTGATTCATATTCATTATCAGCAGGATTGATCAAATTTATACGCAAATCTATATCCTTAGGAGAGATTTTGGTTTCCGAATTTGTTTCTATCATTGTTTTTACTTTGGTTTTCTGCACTAATAGGTGTGATAATGAAAGCGATTATTCATTCTGTATTTTAAATAAACAGATACATAATTTTAGAAGATATACTAATGAAAACATCCTAAAATAAATGAATCTAAATAGTGAAATGCCTCGCATATAAAAAGATAAATGGCTATCAGTAATAGGCATTTAAAAGTCCCTTGTTCTACTATGCAGTGTTTAAAGTCGTTAATAGTGCATAGAAGTTAAAGAACCGCAATATTCTGTACCGCTTAAGTCTACCACTGGAAAAGTATTTAGGAGTTAGTTCCACAATAATGGAGGAATCTAAATATAAATGACTGATTAAGATATTCGAAGTTTTTTCATAAGGCCGAAAATGTATTTTCTATTCACACATATTTGTCTTATTTTTCATCGTCAAACGATCGTAAAAATCGGGTTGATTAACTGCTTATGTTTTGACACTTAGTTTTTGATCTAATATCTCGGTCAGAAGAATGTTGTTCATACAGCTCATATAAACCTAATTTATCAAAAATTTTATCTTAAAATAGCTTGGGATTCATGGATAATTTATTGGCCTGGTTTTTTCGAGCAATACCACGAGGACTGTAGTAAGCTGGGTATCAACCTAACTAACTAGCGCCAGTATGAAGATACGTACAACTCAAACAATATTGTTCAAAACATCGATGAAGACTGAATTTTGTGTTGATGTATGTATGATCAAGTATTTTGTCAAGAGCGATATTCGGAGAATCAAGTTCCCAGGATATAAATATTCTTACAATAATATAGTAATAATTATGTACCTCATGAGCCATAAACCGATTGATACTTAACTCACATTTTACTTAACTCCCAAAGTGAAAATGGATTTTAACAAAAAACTAGAAGGTCTAGACATTGAGTCCACTGATCCTTAACTTACTGCTTACCAACTAATAAACTACTTTACCATCTCTTCCGAATTAAGTGCTGTATTTACCTCTAGAATAAAAGTGGTCTAAAAAGCGGATTGAGTATTGGGGTAACGTTATTTGTAGTGCAATATCTAACTGGGGATCGGTTTTCACATATTCCCTAAAGCTTTTTAGAAATAAGACCCTTTTTTGCCAAACAAAACCCGGATAAGAGTTGTTCATAAGATTAATCAAGTATTAACATATCTTATTAAGGTGTACTTTGTTGGCCAAAAACCCTGGATATATTAAGCTGTTTATTTGAAATCCGAAGTAACTCAGAAAAATTTAAGTTATGGTGGAATCCTATCCCTCGACATAATAAAAAACTACCTCATATAACTTTAACATATTCCAATAAAAGCCTAGTTTGCCGTCTTAACGTACAATTATTTCTTCCATTCAAGTCCAGTAGAATTCAAAAAGTGTTAAAGTCATTGAAGCCTTGTCGAGATACATAGAAAATATCAAGTTACTTTATACTTAAGCAAATTATTACCTAGGATTATCTGTAACAAGAAACACACCATGATATTACCCACGGAAAGATAGACATACAACTCACCAATTGCAAAGTAGGCGTTTTATTTAAAAGCGTTAATAAACTAGTTCGACGCAGCTGGATGCGACCCCCCCCCCAAACGTCCAAGTTGAAGTGCATGGGCAGCGCGTTTTCGGTCAGGCAAGTCACGTGTTCGATTGAAGTAAACGCTTAAGATTTGAAAAATGCATGTTGTACTGTAGAACATATCATCAGCTATATCAGACTTGAGTGCGAACACTGTGCAACCAATGTCTAAGTTTGGTCATTAAGAACTACGGGAATTTAATATTGGACTATCAAGTTTGCAGTTCTCTTTGTCATCTAAAGACGAACTGTGAACGTTGAATGCGTGAGTTTAGCAATAAGAAATGAGGGACAAATTTGTAAGTCTACTAAATTCATTGGATTATTCATTTACATTGCAGATGGCCTTAGTAACGCGGAAAACAGATGATAATCCGAAAACGTCTACGTGTTATATTTCATTATTCGTCACGACACTTGAGTATGCCAGCCGTTTCAGACTACTAGGTAATTCATCGGAAAGAGTACTTCAGAAGCGCAAGTTCTACAGTGGCATACTAAGTCAGAATGTCTTTTTCTTTCTAATTAATAGATGCACTAAAATCGCAGTTCTTGTCGTCATCTGTCGAAGAAAAACAACTAGCTAAACTATATGACGAGGCGACTTCAAAGTGCTTTCACAACGTGAGAGACAAAATACAAAGCGTCACGGAACAAAACCAGAACATGTATGTACTGATTTGAGGTTTAACTATTTAATGCTGTTCTACAAACGTAGTGTTCGTGATTAGCGAACATAACCGTAAGTTATACTTCAGGTTGATAGTTGTTTAATAAGCTATGGCAGTTAGACATCGTTGTAAATTTGTGTTTATTAAACTACAAAATTGACAGGAAGTTTATTATGGTTCAAAATGGCAACACCGAAGTTCAAAAAATGTTATTATTGAAATGCTTTTCATATTTAACTTAATTTTTATTAATACTTTTCGGTAACATGTACTGAATTCCTGACTTGCAGGTGAAACTCGAACTGATGAAGTGTATGTTGTGAAGTTTGTTTGACTTCACATGCACTGGTACGGTCGAGAGTGGGGAGAGTCCTCTCTCCCTCTCGAAATGCTCTCACATGGCCACGCGTATATAGCCTCTACCAGGGAAGTCATACTCACTGCCTTCACGTGGCGGGGGTGTTATTTACGAAAATGAGAGGACGAAAAGCGAGTGTCCGGCGCTTTAACCGGATCTCAAACCAATGGTGCACATGGGCTCCAGTATCCTGAGGGAACAAATGGCGTATGAACCAATCGTTGGTCACCGGCTACCATGGGACTGCATCTTCTTACGATGCTCCACTGCCTTGTGGGTCAGACGTTCAGGTCGAAGGCTCGGGGTGTGGCCCCCTAAGAAAACTACCTGCTTCGGTTAGGGCACCCGAGCAGTATCACAGCCCTCACACAAATCAATTGAGATTCGTGTGGCGCATATGTATTTGTTGCCTCCTTGTACAAATGCTTATGTGTTAAAAATAAAAAAAGGACACATTCCTACATAATAATTTATTACCTGTAATTATTTTTGCATATCTTTTTAGATGACACTAGGACTTTACAATGACGATGAGAGTACGTAATAAACATTGCTTGAGCACCTGTGTTATTAATCCCTGAGTAAAATGTAGTGATATTTATTGCTAATAAATATTTTACCTATGTACAACTTTTTAATGTACTCAATTGAAGTCATCGTGTGGTTTGATATGGAAACAAAGGTGCACATAAGAGACACTCAGAGTAATGTGGGAGGTAGAAAGAAAAGCGTGTAACCAAACGCAAAATAAAATGGTTTGGTAAGTACTTAGTCGAAAAGTAGACCTTTTTGGTGAGCACTTCGACGACGATTAGACAATGCAAAAACGATTCTGACATCGAGCGACAAAAAGACGAAGTTACACATTATTTTTCCGTGGCAAGACAAAAAGGAGGCTTTTGAAAGCGTTTCCCATTTATTTTTCCCTTGTTTCTTAACGAAATGATCACTTTATTTCTTGGTAGTCCGTCTTTATTCTCCCTTTATTGGTTGTTGGGTTATAACCACAGAATATGAAGTCAGCCGATCTCTAGCAGAAACGTACACCAGCAATTAATAAAATACCTACGTCTAAGAAACCAAAAGATCCCAGCGAATTTACGGTAAAAACCCAAAAGTTTGGGGAAATACCCATAATTTTGTGGAAATTTAGGGGAAGAAATCCCCAAGGTCTGGGGAAATTTTGGGTAAATCCCCAAAGGTTGGGGAAATTTTGGGGTTTTTGTGCCATTTCCCCAAAGTTTATAATGGCGGCTTCCCCAAAATAGGTGAAATTTTCTCCGAAATTGGGAGCTTGAGTAAATGTAAAATACACATTTAATGTTACAACTCAAATTTCAGTCTCTAGTTGAAACCATGTCATAATAATTCTCCAACATATTAGACGTGAAAATGACCGTCATTTTTAGCCACAACACACTTATATAGCGTAACAACGTAAGTTTGCTACCATGTGAGTACTATTTCGAACGCTTTCAAGGTCGTGTTTACGTTCAAATGGTTGCGGACGGAATAGAAGAAGCTTTCGCTTAACAGGCTTCCGTGTCTAGTAGCAGTGGATCACCAATACCTCCAGGCAAGAACCTAGGTATATTAACGATAAAAGAGAAAGAAAATGAATTGGTAAATCATAGTAGGATACTATCCTTAGTCCTTAAGAATAGATCAAGTCGCCTCTTAAAAGACTCCTGGGAAGTTGCTTAGACTAGCTCAGCTGGCAGCGAGTTCCAGCATTTGACAACTCTTAAGGAGTAGAAATTATGTCTGCAGTCCGTTCTACTATGTTGTATCTCCAGTTTTTGGGTGTTACCCCTTAGGTTAGTGTTGGGACTAAGCTTAAGTAGGTGTTTAGGATGATGTCCAGGTGTGTTAAGGATACTGTAAGCCATTAGAAGGTCACCCCTAGGACGCCTATACTCTAATGGGTAAAGGTCAAGTGATTGGAGGCGCTCATCGTAAGGTTTAAATTTGAGTCCTCGAACTGATTTCGTGGCTCGCCGTTGGATACGCTCCAGAGTGTCCTTATCCTTTTGGAGTGTAGGAGGGAATACTATGTTTCCGTACTCAAAATGGGGACGAATGAAACTATTGAAGATTATGTGGAAAGTTCTCCCGTCAAACTGACCAAAAATGCGCTTCAATGTTACCAGTGCCAGGTTTGCTCGAAAGGCATTTCTGTCACAGTTGGCGTAAGACTTTAAGTCGTAGGTCACCAGAACTCCTAAATCTTTTTCGACTCGAGATGCTACTAGAGAGGAGTTTCCTAAGTTGTAACTGTAATCTGCGACGTGTCGCAGATGAACTACTTTACACTTTGAAGTGTTAAAGGTAAGTCCGTTATCATCTGCCCAACTTTGAAGTCGAGTCAGATCCTCCTGAAGTGCCTGTATGTCCTCTTGGTTGCGTATCTCTCTCCAAAGTTTCACGTCATCGGCAAAGAGCAGTATGTCTGACGTTACCTGTTGAGGAAGATCATTTATATAAATCAGGAAGAGGAGAGGTCCTAGTACTGAGCCCTGGGGGACCCCACTAGAACATTCCATAGCGCGTGAGAAATTGAAGTTTACCCTGACCTTAAAATGTCGATTTGTGAGGTATGAACTGAGCCAGTCAATTAAAGGTGGTTTGATTCCCAATTGTTTGAGCTTGTTAATAAGACATGTGTGGTTAACCCTATCGAAAGCTTTAGAGAAATCAAGGTAAATGATGTCTACCTTCCCCTTGCGATCAACGATGCTTGTCCATCTGTCCACCGCGGTCAGCAGGTTTGTCATACAGGAATAACCCTTCCTGAAACCATGCTGTTGGGGTGAGAAGAAATTTAAGGACAGCAGATAGTCATGTATATCATCGTATACCAGGGACTCCATGATCTTTGAAGGTATAGAGAGAAGGGCCACCGGTCGGTAACTTGAAGGTTCACTGCGTCGACCTCCTTTGAAGATTGGTGTGATATGAGCCAGCTTCTTGTTACAGCACCCAATATCCTTGAGAGACACTCGTGTAACGTAATTAGTTTCTTTGCCAACCATGTAGAGTTTGTTGCATAATTGTTAATCTTGTAAATAATTCCGCAAGCGAGAAAAAACGGATTTATGAACTTCATTTGCTCAGATCAAGAGAGTTGGACAGTTACTACATCAGATGATTTGAAGATTAGCGCATATGCTGTCACTCTCTAGTCTGGGTACATGTGATAATTAGAAGTAATTGAATTATAGTATGAACTAAGAATCCCAGGGATAACGCAATTGAATCAAGAAGTACTACACAAGCACTAACGAATGTACTGTATTTAGAATTCGAAATCAAACATTCAACAAGTACAAAGGAGTCATTAGTTCATTCAAACACCACATCCGCCACAGCTTAAATTAGAGTCTAAGTGTCTGTAATCAATTGTACGTCTTCTCCTCAAGTTCATGCTGTGTCTGTCCGACAATGTATTGGATAAAGACTCTGTATTATCTAGAATGCACTCATTAGTATTAGAATTAACAACTAAAATCGGAACAGACTCACCTGGTTGCTGCAATTGTATTTGATCAACATGTCGATTGTGTGTACTTAAGTCATTGATATCTAGAAGTCGCACCATAGATTTCCCGACATTCTTCAGAACGATCCCCGTGGATGGTCGAAGATCATTGCCACGATAATACGTAACTTCTGCAGACTCCAAACATCTCATATTCGACCGAAGAGTTCTTCCTTTTAATAGTTTTGATGGAGTCTCTTTCGTCACCGAATGTCTGGCATTTCTATATTGCAGTAGAAAGGTATCTACTCCCCTCTCCAGCTCATTAAATGTTGAGGCAGCAATAGAATCAATGGCAGTTTTTAACGTCCTGACAAAATTTTCTGCCTGACCATTGGAACAAGGATGTCTGGGAGCAGTAAACAGATGTTTGCACCCTATACCATTTAACCAGGTAGTGACTGCATCTGCAGCAAAATGAGAGCCGTTATCAGTTACTAACACCATTGGAACCCGTTCTCGACTAAACACCTTTCTTAACGCTTGAATTGTGAAGTCAGAATTTGGTGAAGTTGTGAAGAAAACTTCAGGCCACTTTGAAAAAGAATCAATAACTACAATCGCATAGTATTTTCCAAGAAACGGACCACAATAGTCTGCATGAATTCTCTGCCAGGCCTCAGACGATACTGGCCATGGAGTCCACTTCGAATGCTGATTTTTCAGCTTATGACACTTTTCACAATTGTTTGCTGTACGACCAATATCTGCATTTATCTCTGGCCACCAACATGTGAGCCTCGCCAATGACTTCATTTTTTCAACACCTAAATGTCCACTATGAAGTTCTTCTAGGACAAATTTACGCAATGAAGAAGGAATAACAACACGATCATTTGAACACAAAATACCATCAGGAGTAGTAGATAGCTCATCCCGCTTTGAAAAATAGATAGGAAATCTACGTTTCAAATTAGCATTCCAACCTTTCCGTATAGCATTAATTATACATCCAAAGTATTTACGAGTTTCTATAATGAGATCTGGAAGTTTCACTGGTAAAGGTTGCACTAACAAACAGTCTGAAGTATTTACAGGTTTATCTTGTAATGACTGTCGAGAAATGTAGTCAACATGTTGAATTTGTTTGGCACTCCTATGCTGAACCGTATAGTCATAGGCACTCAAAGCAATACTCCATCGTTGAACCATAGCAGCCGAGGAACGTGCTAAGGATTTTTCAGGATGATAAATAAACTTTAAAGCCTCATGATCAGTAACAATAGTGAATTTCTTTCCGAATAAATATTTATGGAGTCTTTTAACAGCCCAATACACAGCTAATGCTTCTCGCTGAGTCTGTGAATAACCTTGTTCAGTAACAGTAAGTTTGCGTGAAACACAAATAACTGGTCTACCCTCCTGTTCCAAAACTGCGCCAATACCCACAGGTGATGCATCAGTGATAAGTACAGACTGTACACTAGGGGAGTAAGTTCGAAGAACAGCATCACTTTGAAGGAACTTTAGTAGACTACGTAAGCATGACTCTTGTTCCTCACCCCATTTAAATGAATTGGATGTCAAAATATTAAATAAACAATTTGCACGACAAGAAAAATTAGGAATAAAACGGGAATAGTATTGAAGAGCACCCACTAGTGAACGTAGTTCCGTAAGGTTTTTCGGAGACGGTGCATTTGTCAGTGGAGCTAGTCGTTTCATATCTGGTCTAAAACCATTACCATCAACTAGGTATCCAAGACATTCGAAATTAGATACACAAAATGAACACTTATTTGGATTCACTGTAATATTCTTCTCAATTAAACGACGCAATAAAGCAATAAGTCTCTGGTTATGAACTACCTTATCAGAACCATGGACAATGAGATCATCTTGATAAACTTCAACGCCCTCAAGGTCACTAACTACATTATTCATGACTTCCTGAAATATAGCTGGAGAACAACTTAGACCAAATGGAAGGAAATTGTATTTGAACAGACCAAAAGGAGTATTAATTGTCGTCAAAAGAGATGAAGATTGATCTAAAGGGATTTGGAGATAAGCATCTTTTAGGTCAACTTTCGAGAACACTTTAGAACCATGAAGTCGATTTAGAATATCTTCAGCCTCTACCGTTGTGCACGTTTGCTTCAACAAACGGTAATTCAGTGTTAATCTATAGTCACCACATATTCTAGGGGTTTTGCCATCTGACTTCAGTGGCGTAACAATAGGAGTACCCCATGCTGAGGACTGGATCGGTTCAATTATGCCTTTCGCACACAAATCGTTTAATGTTTTATGTAATGCCTCTCGAAGACCATAAGGAATTATTCGTCTTTTAAGAAATACTGGTTCACCCTGTACTTGAAGTTTAATAGGCTGAATCTTCATACCTCCACTGCACTTAGCACACGTGGCTATCGAATCTTTAGGTAATGCACCATTTTTTCTCTAGAAACTAGGAAAGACAGCTCCACTTTAAGCCTTTTCAAATTCCTTAAGCCCAGTATTGACAGTCCTGTTTCGCTAACTAAAAATTCACAAGGTATGTACGAAGAATTATCATCTCTTATTAGCAACTCACAACATCCTCGTATAGGCAGTCTGTGTCCAGTAATCCCCAATATTGATACCTCAGTGGGTCGTACCACAACATTAGGATCTAAAGATTTCAAGTTCTTGAATGAAATAATGGACTCTATGCTGCCTGTGTCCACAATAAAGTCATGACATGAACCAAGAGATGTATATAATCGCTTTTGAATATGAGCATTACCTTTCGAAACAGTAGACAAAGATAAATGATCATTAGGAACAGCTGAATCACTGGAATCTAAATTACAAGATTTAGTACTACTTGAGGCAAAATGAATAGTAGCTTTGCATACTGATTGAATGTGTCCTATCTTACCACATCTAAAACATTTAGCATTACGAAATGCACATGAATTACGAGAATGAAGTTTTCCACATGATAAACATTTGCCAAACTTGGTCTCACCTTTGTGATTTCTTTTGTAATCCCTTGTTGAGATATCTTTCATATTTACACGTGAATAGGAACCACTGTTAAACGAACGCAATTTTGATTGACCCTGAGATTGTATTTCATCATGACGACTAAGCAAAGTATTAGAAATATTCATCGACTGGATATCAAGTTCATTCACTGCCTCGTAGTTAATACACGCAGTTCTAGCATCTTGAAAGGAACAGTTCGGCATTCTTAACAGCTCTCTTTCCAAACCCGGCAAGTTAATTAATGCAATTAATCGATCTCTCAGTTGCACATGAAGTTGATCACCAAAATTACATTTGGCAGCTTGTTTCTGCAATTCAAGAATGAATTCCTTAACCTTTTGGTCATTTCGACGAGTCATCTTATGAAATTTTGCCCTTTCACGGCATTCAAAACTAGTGCACTTTACATGATTTAATAATAACTCCTCAATAGTTGCATAAGGAAGTGAGATAGGTTTTTCTGGATATGCCAAGGTTTTCAATAAGCTGTGTGCTTCTTTTCCGATGAATGTCAGGAAATGTGCCACAATTTTATCACCTTTAACATCCTTCTTGGTCATGCTCCAAATTTCAAACCTTTCCAAATAATCCTCAAAAGCTTCAGAAGTTGAATGAATATCTAACTGTTCCATCGCAGGCTCCATCGCGACGCCAATATGATAATTAGAAGTAATTGAATTATAGTATGAACTAATAATCCCAGGGATAACGCAATTGAATCAAGAAGTACTACACAAGCACCAACGAATGTACTGTATTTAGAATTCGAAACCAAACATTCAACAAGTACAAAGGAGTCATTACTTCATTCAAACACCACAGTACACTTTTAAGTTATCACACAATAACATGACTTTCGAGGCAAAGTACCTTGTATTCATAAAAGATTATATGTACGATTATAGACTCCTTTAGTTGCTTAAAGATCCCTATCATATTGGAAGACTAATATTTGGACGTGGAATATTCTTTTCCATAAATTCTCAACAGGTTCTACAAACATATACACAAAATAATAAACCGAAAAATGGCTGGTTCAAGTGCAAAGTACATCGTTTAAAGTGTAGTGACCTACTTTTATCAATAGAACGCGATTGATGTAATGGAAACAACTACTATTATAACCATTTGTACCAGTGATTGTCTCACTGCACTTGTTTGTTTAACTGTACCAAAGAAATTCTTCCTTCCGTTGACTGTGACCTTGTACGCGCTTACGTTTGCTCAGTGAATCCGCTTGTACTTCCTTTCGCACAATCTCGGTATACTTCCGATACCACGAGATCGACAACGAATAAATCTGGTTACAACCTTCATTCGCCTTCTGATTTTTCTAGTACGCGCTTTTCCTGTAGTGGTGATCATAGTCCACTGCGACTCGACCCCACGCTACAAAAGTATGTGAATTTAGGATCACCAAACAATATAGAATAAAATTGTTAATATTTATATGACTCATATAGAATGTTAACTTGAATCTTCATATATGTTAAGTGAAGATTTAAGGTCCATGATCAGAATAAATATGGGTCAGATATGGTGAGAGAAATAAAAGTGCAATTACAATTAGGTCAAATGTTTAGTGGAAGACTATACTGTGTGAAAAATCAGTAAGACGTAATAAGGGTGGATGAATGCGAAATGAGTGAATTATATTTTGGGAAGATTAATAACCATGTTTGAACAATAATAATGGTGATAATGATATTAATATAAAGACTCGCTTATTCAGACAACAGAGACAATTATACTTGAATACCAAAGTCGTGAGTATTATACTCAAAAATAGGTCATTTAGTAGCTAAGATTATTACTGAATAGTTGGCCTTCAGGTTAGCCAGGGGAGGAGGAGTGGTTGAGGATATTTCTTTTCCATGCATAGCTTCGGTTTCTTCATCCGATCTGTTCACCTTCTTTAACAAATCTTCGTTTAGCCACGTTGTTGGGTGTTCGCTAGCACGAAAATTTAGATTCCCAGAACCTCATAGCGGCGAAAAATCCCCAAAATCAGTAGCTCTGTAAGTCTTTGATATTGAATGCTGACCACATTAGTTTTAATGGACTAGGTCATGCATGCGCACCAGATCACGAGCGGGAACGCCGTGCTCAATATCCCTTGCAATCGCTAGCTAGCCTAGATCAGTCGATCATCGACATATTGATAACGTATCAAATATATCTTCGAACCTCCTCGCTTCTATGTTTTGATTTCACTTGGCGGGTACGATTCAGATTAGGTGTTGCTGGTTAAAGCGTAGTCAAACTCCGAATACCTGTGCCAACTTTGATCAATGTAACTTTCTCCACAGAGCAGTCAAATTGATGAATACAAAACGAGATGGTCATCTTAGGTAATTCATCTTTTAGCCTAAGAGTCACCACTGGGCGAGTAGAAAACGCCAATCGCGAATCTACGGCGTTGAAAGATTTTGTATTGTCCTGCGCAATCTTTGGGTTACTTTTTCAAATTCAAAGGGACGGCAAAACATTGATCACAAAAAGTCAACTCCCGTTTTAAATGCTCATGGATTCTTCTCGAGAAAGCCCTAAGGAAAATGAAAGTAGAAGAGAGAAAAGGCGGAATGGCAAAGCTGCACAACTTTCAAGAGTGATGGACCGCAAGTGGAATGCGGTAACCAAGTTTCAGGTGGACCCGAGGAAAAAGACTTGCACAACAAACCTTAAAGAGAGGTGTGAGGACGACCCACGGGTGAACTCGAGGGAGCTCTAAGAAGCTCAGAAAGAGCCGAAGATATTCCATCTAATTATTTTTCGGAGGAATATTCAAAAATCTCTTCGTGTAGCTTCCTTATTGGACAAAAGTTAACAACCCCTTGTGTGCGGATTGGGGGACTACAATGACTTCGTTTTTACTAGAAAGTGTGCATACCTGATAGTTTTGTACCATAATCGACACTGTTTGGTATAGCGTTCATTTCACTTGTCTCCTGTTTTCTCGTTTGCGACTTAGTAGTGTTCTAGAGTTTGAGTGGTCTAGTTGCACTCAATATAAGAGCAATTTAAGCTCTAGATATAACAGTCACAAAATAAAGTAGTTGACTGCACAGCAAGTGTATTAGTTGTTCACTACATTGTTTCACGGGTCATATCGTGTGAGAACTTGGAGTAATTTAGCGCACCACAAAATACCGTTGTAAATAGTAAGTTTTAAATAAATCACCAACTAATGTTGTTTTCTTGTGGTTATCTTTATCTTTTATAGATGGCTTCAGTATGTTTCCTCATCAGTTTCTCATTTAAAAAAACATTTCAAAAATCTAAATAAAGGATAAACGATAAAATCATCCATTCAAATTGTCAGTATAAGCTGTTGAACAGATCCCCAGCAAACTGAGATAATCAAAGTCGATTTGACTCCAACACTGATGTGTTGAAAGCCATTGTCATAGACATGGGTCACTGCGTTACTTTGTTACTGTGTTTTACCAGCACATTCCTTAACCACAGTATTTTTACTGATAGGAACTATAACGTGTTCTGACTATTGATTGAACACACTCCTGTTTGTTCCGCTTAGAACATTTCAGCCTTGTTAAGGGCTCTCATTCTCTTGCTTTTCCACTAACTCTTCCGCATTTCTTTTTCCTGCCAGCACCTTTTGGGAACACAGAGAATAAACCTTTATTTATGCCATAATTAAATGCATTACTTATGCGTTTGCTAACGTTATAATACATACCAAGCGACTGTGAGGATAATCACACATATTATATCAAACAATTATGATATTAATGTACGTATCTTCATAAGGGAATTAACAAATCGACTTGAAAAACACTTTACAATCAATAAAAGCAATCATACAGGTGGGCTGACATTGCGAAGAGCACAAAAAATGACAAAACTCAACCGTACCTATAATTTCAATTTACCCATATTCAAATCAATCAGTTCCTTTGGTAAACTTCGATAATCTTCGTCTTTTATTACATTATCAAAATTTTCCCATATTCGGTAGTTTTAAAACCAGAAGTCTGCTCCCAAAAATACCGCCAGCCCGCTCATTTTATACAATAATAGAATTTTGACCGCTTAATCTTATCTCACACATGAGTACTACTAATTAATATGTGCATACCTTATATGCGACATATAACCACCCAAAACTGCATTGAATTCATAATCGTTGTTCAATTTTTCAATGTCAAAGTTTTCATATATTACTGTAATTAATAATTTAAAGTAAGAAAAGCCTAAATTTTTTAGGATTATTGAGGATTGAACTTTTATTGTACACACGGCCTTAAGGGGTGTGGAGTTTTTGAATTTTCGTAACTCGCCACCGAAAATGAATCCGATTGCGACGGCGACTATTCCTATTATCCCCCCTGTAGCTACACCTAATTTGCTAGTCGGACTGCCACATATGGCAGCTCCTGGAGCATTGCCTACCGTAACTCCAGCTGTTGTCATGCCACAAGGTGTTACACACATGCCAGAATCAATTGGACAACCAAATAATACCATATACATAAACAATCTGAACGAGAAGATAAAGCGCGATGAATTAAAGAAATCCTTATACGCAGTTTTTGTTCAGTTTGGTCAAATTCTGGACATAATTACATGTAGGTTGAGTTTGTTAGACTTCATTTTTGGTCAAACGTCTTAGTCTTGGTTATCGTGCCCCGATAATAAGTTTGTGTTGTTTGTATTATATCTTTGAAACGCGGAAGCTAAATGTGTATTCACTTAGCTACTTGATGTTAGTCTCACACCGTTTCAGGACTCCAAATTACAATGCTAACTAGATCCTCCGGTATCAAATGTCACCCCATACCTACAAGCAAGTTAATAAGTCTATCCGTCCTTAAATTATTCATTTCATCTGATAAGGGCTCCCCATAACTTAATTACTCATATACTACGTCTCCAACCCAGAGCTAGTGCGATTAATAGTAAGAAAGCTATACAACAATGAGAATATTTATGTATTCTAAATGAAGCCTAAAAAGTCTCTAGTGTGCGTAATATTAATGCCGCAGGCCGCTATGACTCGCATCTCATTGAGATTAGGGTTTCACCACATTCGGGGTTGTCATTTGTTTTCACTGGACACAGATAACTGCTTCCGTTGACTAAATTAAGTGTTTAAGACTGGCGGTAATGAATGTTAGTTGTCTCTGTCATCCCATATCCCCTGATCATTGATTTGAAAAGGGTTTTGCGTTAACGTTTCGATATGAGGTAGTTCTTTTTCATATGTAGTAAATAATTTAATGTCATTTAACCGCATGTTCAGAAAACGGGAGTCTGATAAAAATTTAGGTATTCTTGGATAGCAATAGTTAATATTTAGGTTACATATAAGCTCACTGTTAATGAAACCTGACTTGGTTGTATCTATCACTTCAAATGTGCTAGGTGTTCAGTTTACTCCACAACTTGTTCATCGAGTTCGGGTTTCCGCTCCACATCCTGAGCCGTTTATTATGTAGAAGCTTGCAATATTATCTTGACGCCCGTAGTGAGGTACTATGTGTTAAACTCAAAGTCGTTAAGAGGCGACTGTCAGCTTTCCGCGATTTATGCTCCTACACTTCATTCAGTTCGTTTCAATATAGTTGTTTATTAAAAGATAGCTTTATAATGTTGTTACCGACCATTTTACATGTACAGCTTAGTAGTTGCAATCACTTTGACTTTAGCATCATTTATTCAGATGTTGGTTGTTATAGATATTTTCAACGTTTTAAATACATCAAAAGCTGCTGATTGAAAAGTTTTAATATAGCAATATTCCTTTACTGTAAGGTCTGTACTTCTCCTTTAGACCATACTATGGTATAATTATTTGAATACTTTACTCCTTTTCTTATTACACCGATCTCCTTAGAGGTATACTAGGGTTTGTTGTGTCCATAGAAATATATATATATATGAGTTAAGAGGGACCTCAGGTGTGTGTTCAAGGACGTGTACTAACTTACGAGTTGATCACCACTTACGGTCAGTCGACAGTTTCTTACGTTCTATCTAGAAAATGTGGAGTTCGCCTCCAAAGTGATGCTTAAATAAAATAATATTTTAAACCAGTACATATTTCTCATCGGGACATTGAAAATATGATTTGTATTATATATTACATAGTCTCAGTTTGATTAGCAACACTGTTGGTGTATCCAATCATAATATCACTTAACAATAGCCCATTATTAACATGCGTAACAAATCATTTTATTCTTTATCGTGTTGTAAATACTCAACAAAACTTTTTGATTTTCTAAATATCGCATCATGTTCATCTTAATTGCGAAGTTTTTCCAACATAGCGCGAGCTTAATTTTGCATGTTACTATTCAAGCATCTACGCTATTCTACATGTTTCTGTGAACACTTATACTTCGTGTCGTGTAGTATACACTTATTGTTCAATTATGGAAGTATTGTATAACATATATGAAGCATGTTATCGCGATCTACTAATCTTTACTATTGTTCAGATTAATTCTTAGTTGTCATAATTTTATTGTTCTTTTCGTAGCACGAACACTTAAAATGCGCGGTCAAGCTTTTGTTGTCTTTGATGATATCAATAGTGCGTCCACATCACTTCGGGCAATGCAAGGCTTTCCACTGTATGAAAAACCCATGCGAATACACTTTGCCAAAGTTGATTCAGATGTCATTGCTAAGCGTAAAGGCACATTTGTACAACGACCGAAAGCTGCATCAAGAGCAGCAGCTGCGGCCGCTGCTGCTGCTGCTGCCGAAGCCGCAGCTTCTGCTGCTGCAATTAATTCAGCCGGTCCACAAGGAGGCACTAGTGCTAGAGCTATCCGTAGAAGACAACAAAGAGCTGCAGCAGCCGCTGCTGCAGCTGCCGCTGCAGCTTCGGCCTCAGCTAACAACGATATCACCAACGAAACAAATTCTAATGGTGTCGATCAAACTAGTAGTTATCGTCCTCCTCCACCACCACCGACTGTGAATCCAGCAACTATTCCAGATCAACCACCTAATAAGATTTTATTCTTAACTAACTTACCGGATGATTCTGACGAAGCAATGTTAAGTATGCTCTTTGGACAATTCACTGGTTATCGAGAAGTTCGTATGGTTCCAGGAAGACATGATATTGCTTTTGTTGAATTTGGTAACGAGGTAGAGGCATCAGCTGCAAAACTTGGCCTTCAAGGTTTTAATATTCGACCCGGCCAAGCTATACGTATTACTTTTGCGAAGAAATAAATGGATTTTGAAACAAAATTAGTTCATTCATTTTAACTATGAGTTTCTTCAGTCTTATTACTTCATACGTGTACATGTTTACAATTTTCAATAAAATTGAAATTCTATTCGGTCTTTAAGATTCTTCTTTCTCATACAAATAATTGATATTATCTGATTGTTGAAGAAATGATGACGTTTACTGTTGTTTTTCCTTTCTAACTGATTGTATTTGTATAGACTTTTGCTTTTGGTTTGTTCCGTATGAATAGTTTATATTGAACGAACCTTTGTGTATAACATTAGTTTAAATGTACTAAACACTAGATAAGTAGAATATTTTGTCATTATTTTTCATTGCCTTTACAAATCAGTCCAAATGTTACAACTGATCCCATGTTTACTCGTACTTGTCATTTATAAAAAATTCCAAAGTAGAAAAATGGATTGATTTTGTGGTGCGTAGGTTTTAAAGGCACTTATGTCACTGAAAAAAACTAAAATGTTAATTTAATCACATTCATTTGACTACTTTGCCATCGTAATCCATTTCTTAAAACGGTCATCCAATACTTTGTTAGGTTGTGTGAATAGAGTACTGAGCAATATTGATTCAGACTTCACAGCTGACGTAACTACTTGTAACCACCATATCTACATTTTTGTACATACGGGACTTGTCAAGTTGTGTATGGTGTTTAGTGACTGGAGGTAATCTATAGGAATTATTGGACCCAGAAGTAATGCTATCTGTCGCCTAAACGAGGGACATCTCCAGTCTTGGAGTATCTTCATGTCACAATGTAGAACTCTGAGTCAATCATAAAGTGAACATCAGTCTCCCTAAGACTGAAGATACACCTTACTTAAGAGCGTTAACTGTCTTATAACCTATATCCAGTGCTTCCTTCAAGTTGCCTCCAATATCAAAGTAAAATGCACTGTGAAATCGATTAATTTTGACGATTATCAACATTGGAACCTGGCCGACAAAATTCATTGAACACTCACTACTAGATCCATGAAGTCACTGACAAGTGGACTGAGTCATGTTGGTAGGTGTAGACTACCTGGTTGGGGACCGCGAGACGATAGCAACCGATGGTTAGAGACCTTGAATGACATGGCTCAAAATCGTTTGCAATGGCGCAGGTGCATCCACTCTTTGTGTTCTCTCAAACTCTAATCTTCTGAATTCTTCATGTCCTTTATTTTCTTTCCCAATTTATTCCACTGGACTATACTCCTTTAATAACATCATCAAACCTTAATGTCCCCTATCTCTACTTATACTTTCAGTACCTCTACCACTATGGGATTTGAATCGATAACTGAATCTCTGTGCTAATGTGGTATGGCAACTCGAACTGATGTACGTGCGTACGAAGTTCCACGTTGTTACTGACTGACTGACACTACTAGATAAAATGACGTTGGTTACTGCTAAATAACTAATCAGTCTAAGCTGTGCAAGCATGTCCGATCTTTAAGTAGTACTATTTGATTGTTACAATTACTCCCTAGAAACCTGAAACTAGTCTAAAGTTTATTCTTCCGACTACAACTTGTATGGTGAAGCGGTAGCTCAGTAGTATTAGTGTTTAACTTTCAGTTATTCAGTCGCCCATGGGTTCAAATCCTCCTCCACTTCGTTTTAGGAAGCTGAATCATGTCACTAGCCGCCTCCGAATGTGATTGGAATTCAGTAGCATAAATCTGTACTCGGATTATGAGCTATTATTAATGATCTATAATAACCTTTATTTATTTTATGATTATTTGTTTGGATGGATTAAAGCTTGATTTGTGCACGTTATGCGGTAAAATTGCGATTATTGTAGCCTGGTTTCTACACGGTAGTTTTCTGTTTGTACATTTTCAGTCCATTAGCATATGTTTTGATCATAGTAAAAAACAATCTCGTCAAAACATACAAAAACAGGCCTATGCAGAGGTTCCATTTTCGACAGACTAATTAAAGTACAAAAACGCATTTTCCAATCAAAAAGCAAACCTATAAAAAATTACCCTAATTTCACTTCTAATCTGACTGTACTGATAATAACTGTAACATATGATATTTCATAGTTCACATCACTGACTGACTTTAGACAACTATTCTAAATTAGGCAACACTAGACTGCTATTTCGTTCTCATAAAAATCCTCAGACAGTTCATGGTGTAAACTTTGAAACTCAAAAATCAAAAGATACCTCACACTGATTATATATATATATGTATAATATCAAGTTCTACCGTTTTCCAGAATGTAACACTTCAATTCATTCATTATATCCCTTCTTTATTTTCATACATATACGGTATGCATGTGTGCGTGCTCGGATTCGATAAATATTAGTTCTATAAATGGATATTCGACCAAATCACACGTTGTATGTGAATAATTTAAATGATAAAGTAAAGAAAAACGATTTAAAAAAAGCACTATATTATATATTCGGTCAACATGGTCGACTAATTGATATTATAGCTATGAAAACAATGAAGATGCGCGGACAAGCATTTATTATTTATCAGGATATTGCTTGTGCGACTCAAGCTTATCGTTCATTACAAGGATTTCAATTATTTCAACGAGTAAGTTTATTTTGTTTAGTCCTACTGCATGTATACATTTGTATACTTATGCAGTGTTGTGAAAAAATTGAAGCTATAAATTGATAATATTTAATATGTAGCTATCAATGGAGTTTAGGACACACATTTTGTCCTGTCTGCAGATCATCAGCTGGGTGTACTTAGATTCCGGTGTTGATGTTCACACTGACTCAAACTCTGTACTTTTCTTTTCGAGTGATTATCATGTTATCCATTGAGCTAAGTTCAACGATCAACTCAACAATTCAACAGGTATAAATGTATCAGTAAATGTGTATGATTTCATGTTGTTGATACTCAGGGTCGCGATTAATCTTTCTCTAATGTGTGCATCCTTAGCGGGTTGCCGCGATGCAACTTGATCACAGGTTTCAGTATACGTGTCATTTGACAGTCTTGAATATCAACAATGGAAGATTACGGCTTTTTACTAACACTACTCAATACTTTAAATAAAATTAAGCCTTACATTACTCAGTAGCCAACTTGTGGTTCATGTATTAGACTTCGAGTCACATATTTTCTTGATAGCTAATGAGACCACAATTGCTACCACTGCCTATCTACGCGATGTTCAAGTTTATAACCACTGACCGAAAAACTCATCCTTTGTCTACTAAGCAATTTTAATCGATCATTTTGAAAATTTAAACCTCACTTTCTGTACTTTGAAGAATTTCCCCACTACTAAATCCATCGTAATAATTAATTATTTCCGCCTAGTTATACATCAAGTAACAGTTTGTCTAAGTTACAAGATTTCACACAACTTGGCGAATGCACCGGGAACAAACATATTCGTTAAACATATACATTGAAATAAAATAACCAGTTCAATATGGCTGGATGAATCGTAATTGCACCAATCAAGTAAGAAAGTGGATATTCTAAACGTTCCAAAAGAATGAACGAGAAAACTTTGCAATAAATTAAGTTACTTATAAGTAATATCGTCAAAAAACATGACAAAACAATACGAATAATATGATCTTGTATATGGGGTTAAGTTCCAATCGTGTTAGATATGGTGAGGTTTCATATGCATTTATATACATATATATACACATATATATCAATAATTTGTCTACATTATTATTCCGTCCCGAGTTATAGCTTCCTATTCACTTTTAGGCTGCTTAATCATGTAACTTATTGTGGTCTAATATAGGAAGTGTTATATGTTTGTATCTTTTTGGATTACTACAGAGCTGAATATATATCAAGTAAAGCGCTTTTGAAATAACACCTACTACCCTTTGTGTATTCTAGAGCACAACTGTCTTCCTAACTTTTTAAATACTTTTCTTATTAAGTGATTTCCATATACTCTTTCCGTATACTATGTAATCTCGAGCATTAAGTACGGTGAATGTATATGCTAGGCGTATTAAGTTTAGAAGCTAATCGAGTAGTCATATTTATCATGGTAATGTTGTATTATATAAATGATATAAAATCCACACCCTTCCTCTTCATGCTCTTTTTTTCTGTTGTATACTATTTTTCGATTCCCACTTTGTTATATTTCTCTCTTATTACAATCCAGCAATTCCTATCGCTTAGTATTCTCGGGCACCAATTCACTCGACAAATCCCAAAATCAGAACACGGTTGAACAGGAAAGAGATATTCCAAATAACAAGGTTAGGTGGAAGTAAGAAGCACAGTAGGAAAAACGTTAGTATATTTATAGTTTTAACATGAGAAGATTTCTAGAGTATTCTCCATGTATCGACTAGCGCTGATTGGGCAAGAATTAGTCAATCATCGTGCACCAACGCAATCGTGCATTGAGCATGCTTTAATCCAATCTATGTCCCGCTAACACACTTTTAATAATGTTGGGAATTCGTAAAAATCTTCGCTTCTCTTGTGTTATGACCACCTGTTCCAGTCAGTCAGCTACTACGTAGGACCAGGCACATATATGTATCGGTCCAAGTTGCCACACCTCGTTAGCCTAGCAAGATGAACACCAGATTCATAGAAGAAGTTACTTCAATGGTTTATTTATTTATTTGAACATAAATACTGGTACAAAAGGGCACCAGATATATTTGCGCCACACAATAATAATGAGAATGTGAAGGGATAAAGAATTTAAGGTGAGTATAAGGAAAAAGGGAACAATAGCAAACAGAAATTAGTGTATGATAGGGAAATAATAATAACGCGGGAAGCAGTCGAGTTAGTAAATGTACAACCAGAAAGAATTCTTCCAATTAAAGAAGTGACGTCCATTTTTTATGAGGAAAGTAAAACGAAGTTACAGCAGGATTGCCACTGGCTCCTATTCTGAGCCATATCTGATAACGTCTCTAGTCACTGTGTTGGACCATCTCTTGAACCTCAGCCAGGGAGTCGTCAAGGACCAACAAAGCCAGTCCTGTACCGCTTTCTTTCACACCATGTTATACACTGACCACCTCTCCCATTTTTCCAACCAGTCCCAGCGTCGGCAAATAATGCACGACATGGAATTCTGTGGGACGACATTCGTAGAACTTGTCCAAGCCACCAAAGTCGATGTTTCAAGATAGTGATACCAAATGACTTATCGTCTCTGTGCCCGAACCTCTGCATTACTAACATGGTGTTGCCACTGGATGTCAGCAATTCTTCGGAGACAACGATGATCGAACACAGAGAGTCGTCTAACATCCTCAACTCGGAGAGGCCAGGTTTCACAAGCATAGAGCAAAACTGCTCTCACCGACGCGTTGTAGATCCGACCTTTTACAGCCAGACTAACATCACGAAGGCGCCAAAGATGGCCCGGATTGGCATAATCCGCTCTTGCTCTCACTATGCGTGCATTGATCTCATCACTCACGCCACTACCAGCACTTATGCAGCTACCTAGATACACGAACTTCTCGACTACTTCTATCTGCTTACCACCAGGGTGAGTACAGGATTAGAATCCTGCCAGTCTTTTAGAAGTACTTTGCACTTCGAGGGTGCAAAGCACATACCATACCTACGGACACTGATTGCCAACTGATTGAGTGCGGATTGCATAGCTTGGGCATTCTCTCACAGTAAGACAATATCATCCGCATACTCAAGGTCGAGAAGTCTTTCTCCAGGCAACAGATCTACACCGCCATTACTTACATTCATCAGGGTTGTTTCCAGAATGTCATCGATGGCAAAGTTGAAGAGGAATGGTGAGATTGGGCAACCCTGCCTAACCCCACTGCCTGAATGGAATAATGGGGAAAGGTGGTTGTATGCCCTCACTCTGACTGAGGTGTTTGTGTATAGGGCTTTTAGGATGTTAATAAACTTCTCAGGCACACCCTTCTTCAATAGACAATCCCAGAGAACAGTTCTGTCCAACGAATCGAAGGCATCCCTGATATCAAGGAACACCACGATTGTTGGCCTTTGATAAGTATGGCGGTGTTCTAACACTTGGCGGAGGGTGAAGATATGATCAATACATCCTCGACCAGAACGAAACCCAGCCTGCTCCTCGCGAGTCAATCCTTCTCGGGTTCTGAACAACCTACGAAGTATGACGGAAGCCAATAGCTCGGACGCAATCGGAAGTAGACTTATCCTTCGATAGTTGTTACAGGAACAACGTGAACCCTTTTTAAAGATAGGGACAACTATCGACTCATTCCATGACGTTGGTACACTCTCTAGTTCCCAGACCTTTGCAAACAACGTCGTCAGTCCCTTAGTCAGAAAGTCACCACCTTTAAAAAGAGCCGGAGGTAAGTTGTCTGGGCCCGGTGATTTGTAACGTTTCAAGAGTTGGAGTTCCTTGCGGACTTCCGCCTCACTTGGTGGATCAGTCGTCACCGGCCATGGAGGGCAGGACAGTCTGACCGATGTTGCCGGAGCAGCAGGCCAGTTGAACTGCCCTTCAAAGAATTCTGCCCATCGTCCAAGACGTCGATGGATGTTAGTGATCGGCGTTCCGTCATCCTCGCAGATTGTTTCGCTCACACCAGACTTCTTGCTGCCAGTGGCTCGGATGAGTTGGAAGAGCTTCCGGTAATTACCAGGTGCAGCTGCTGCTTCCAACTCACTGGCACGCTCCGACCACCAGGCTTCTCGGTCCTTACACAAGCTTTGTCCAATTTCATTACGTAACATCCTTCGTCTGTGGTCAAACTCACAGTCACCCGGAGTATACCGACCGTGTTCAACGATTTGTGTGGAGCCAGAAGAAATCCAGTGCTTATAAGTGGGACGTTTCGCGAACCCACAACAGACTGTACCCGCCATTTTCATGGCGTCATGCAATTGCAACCAATGCTCATCTATACTTTTCGGTGGAATGCTAGCTAGCCTAGAAGCTAGCTCGGTTCGGTACTTACTAGCAACAGAAGTTGCAGCCAGCTTGCTAACATCAATCCTTTGGTGACGGTCACTTCGTTGTCCACTGAAAAGTAATGTAAGATTGGCGCAGACCAGGGCATTATCGGAGTCCAGATAGGTACTCCAAAAGGAGCGGCAGTCTTGTACACAACCACACCAGCGCCAGCTAATCGCGAGATCTTGTTTGTTTTCTGCCTTTATCGTGTTGGGAGCCAGATGGGATGAGTTTACGAGAATTTATCAGTGCAATAGACTTAGTAGAAATCCTTTGGTTGGATGACTCAGAATAGAAGCCAGTGGCGGTCTTGCTGTATTTCTATATTTTCCTGTATACGAGAGGAACTTCCTTGTTCTAAATAGTTGATTGTTTTTTCCTATCTGAACTGTATCTTCCGCTATTGTTTCACTCACACATTTTTTTAGCCATCTGTTGTTATCTTATCATACTCGTCTTTCCCTCTTTCTATATCTTAACAATATCGTTATGTTATATATAATAGTGATAATAATAAATAATAACTATTATTATTATTATTATTATTATTATTATTATTATTATTATTTAAACACATAAACACACTGATACAAGGAGCACCAAATATTTATGCGTTACATAAATCATCTGATTTGTGTGAGGGCTGTGATACTGCCTGGTTGCTCAAACTGAAGCAGGTGGTTTCCTTAGGGGATCACTCTCCGAGCCTTTGATCTGAAGGTTTGATCCACAAGGCACTGAAGCAACTTTAGAAAACTCAGTCCCATAGAAGATGGTGACCAACAATAGGTTCGTATGCCATTTGTTCCCTCAGGATCCTGGAGCCCTTGTGCACCATTGGTTTGGAATGAGGGTTTTCCAACACCCCTTAGTGGATCATTCGTATCCACGATCCCCATTAAAGCGCTGGACATTCGCTTTTCGTCCTCTCAATTTCGCAAACAACACCCCCATTATGAGAAGCCAGTGTGTAGGACTTCCGTGGTAGTGGTTGTATGCACGTGGCTGTATGAGAGCATTTCGAGAGGGAGAGCTGACTTTCCTCACCCTCGGCCGTACCAGGGTCTCTCTCTCTCTCTCTCTCTCTCTCTATATATATATATATATATATATATATATATATATATATATATATATATATTACTGAGTTATGTATTTGTATCTAGTCTAATAGTTAAGATTTGAGCGTAGTAGTTAAGAAGGAATAGAGTGGATTAGTAAATATGCAGTTAGTTCCTTGGTTTTAAATATCAAGGCTCATTAAGTTACTTTCAAGATTTCAATCGTCTTGTATTTATTAATTTTAAATATTTTAATAAATAAATATTGTTAGATTACATTTATTTCTTAATAAAGATATAAACTGTCATCTTGTTTTAAATTTTCCGTGAAAATCCATCACCATCTTAGACCTGATTGGTACGTTTGTAAAGTATACTTTCATTTTTTATCCACACCAAAAGAATATACGGCCTTGTATTATGCATGAATTTGTAAAGGTCGTAGAGAAACCAATTTATCTTATTATTATTTATTTATTATTATATTTGTTGTTGTATTTTAACGTGTCACACTTTGAGCCGTTACCTTCATTCTCTTGAGATTATTCCTTCTCTTTCTGTTAAATATCATAAAATTAATATCTGACTTTCGGAATACGCAATCGTTGCTTCATAATTCGTTTGTAATGATTTGTCATCCTATTGTTTCTGTTATGGACAGGAATTGATCAGTCTTTTAGACTATGTGCATCCTTAGGGGATTGTCTTGATATTGCTGTCATTAATAAGCCTTTTTAAATATAGACAGATAATGGGTAGCCGTAGGAGTAGTAGAGTTCAAGACAAACGTCTCATCCTATTTGCGACTCATCAGCTGGATGTACTTATATCTTAGTGTTGACGTTCACTCCACTATTAACAACCGTTCATCTCTGCTTAAAAATTTTCACTTCCTATAATCTTTTATTCTGTTATATTCATATGTATATATTTTTCCTCAGCCTATGCGAGTAACTTATGCTAAAAAAGATTCGCAACAAATTATCTGTTTGAAAGGTGTCAGTGCTGAAGTTCAAAAGAGACGTGAAGAAGAACGCGAAAAACGTAAACGAAAGAAAATGGCACAACGTGCTGCAGCGGTAGCAGCGGCTTTACAAGCAGCTAATCAATCAGTAAATGGTCCAGTATGTTTTAATCATTATTATTGTTTTCGTTATTTGATCATAAAAATTATTTGACCAATTCAATATCAAATATATATATATATATATATATATATATATATATACAGTATAGTATAGTTGTGAAATCCTCTAAGCTAGTACTTAGTTTAATTAAATGCAAAGACTTCATTTTTATTCTGGACACTACATCATCGACATTCTATTCCATGTATAAAAGTGAACTATTTAGAGTGATTCCATAAGTGATAAATCAATTATTTTTTGTGTTAGTATTGTTTATAATTGATCTAGCCTTTCATATTTCATTGTCTTCATTTTTCGTTCTATTCAAGTTGACTGTTTTGTTTGATTGGTTTCTGGTCAGATTGTTTATCATCTAACATTTTCTTTCAAATGGAATAACTAAAGAGTTCACTTATTATAAATGAAATAGGCGTCAATGTTTTGTTATTCAGAAGGGTAGTGAAAGATTCATAAATAAAATCATATCACCCAATTTACTTATCATCACCAAAAATGTTTAACTGAGCTACGAGTTTTTCCTATCATATTGTGCATATCAGTGAAATACGCAGTTATGTTTTTTTGTCTTGATTGTATTCAGAATTATAATAGTTTAGTTGTATTGTAAATGCATCCGACTTCATCTATTATAATTCCTAGTCAATTCCAAATATATTACTTATAATGACGTTGTTGCGTAACAATTTCAGAGATAACTTGATGTTAAATGTCTAATACGAAGTACGTTTTGGGAAATATGTATATTTCATACAAATTATTTTAACAAATTATAAGGGTAATGTACAGAGTGTGTAGAATGATATACTGACTAATCGTGATATTGATTGGATTGACTTTATAATCGAATCATTCTGTATGCTGATTGACTTGGGGGATAGATCATTGAGTGGATTATTGACTCAGTGTAGGGATTCACGTCTAGCCTGAAGATACTCTGTGTTATGAGGGAGCGTAGAGAGCAGCGTGCTTAAAGAAAGCTGGAAAAGAGACGAAAAGTGAACCGACAACTCAGTAAGCATATATAATGCACTTACATTTAATCATAAAACCAGTCGATAATGACCAATAATAGCGTGTGAGCAGGACAATTGGACATCCACAACTCGAACTGCTATCAATGAGACCTCTAATGAGCTACACTCAGTTTATATCAGTCAGCCAGTCATACGCAAATTAGAACCTAACACATTTGCTTTGGTTGAAGTTGCCACACCACATTAGGACAACGAGATAAAATTATTTAAAGACATCATAGAGCAGTGGAGTAGTAACAGTATCAGTAGTAGTGTGGTAGATGCTACTTGTGTTGACAGATATAAGCAGTATGTAGCACCGATCGGAAGTGAAATGCATGTCTGCAGAAGATTGGAAGATTCGATTAACGAAAACAGAAAGTAATCGTAATGACAACGGAACTAAAAGAATCAAGAAGGATGTAAAGGACAACTGTTGGAAGATGTGCAAATTACGTATTTGATGTATGGTTTTCTTATCTTACGAGTAAACTCGGTAATTCTGCATCAAACAATTAATTGATCTTCTCCATCTGAGGTTTTGTTTACTACAGCAGTAGTAATAGTAGAAATTAGGTATAGAAAAAAGTAAACAGAAGGTATAAGAAGATTTTGGGACTGAGGTTTTAAACAGGGACGAAGAGCGATTTCACCAGCAACATTATGACAGCCGGTAGTTGTCAAAAACCACCTGAGTTTTATAATTTTATCCCGAGATTTCGTCAGACATCAAAGCACCAGGTTTGATGAGAATTCCAAGGTGAGTGAAGTTATCGACGTGCCCCTCCACTTCACTCACTATTACTAGTCCAAGTACTGAGGCAGAGCAATCCTGAAGCAGCATTTTGCATTTAATTGAAGAAAATCGCACTGAAAAAAATGCTTTCATTATTGCTTAAGTTAGTTAGATGACTGCACTTTGTCAATGTCTTCATTAAACAGGACTATATCATCTGCCAATTCTAAGTCATCATCAGTCAGTTTTTGTATCTATACGTTCAATACAATAAACAGAAAGGCACACACATGTATAAAAACGTATATGGATAAAAGTCAGTAATTAATTATATCCAAATAATTAACGGGATTAAAGATGTCATATATATACTTGTCAGGCTTTTTGCCTTTTCAGATAACAATAGGTATCTACGTAAGTATGCATAGTATGAGTCTGCTACAGTGTCATTAGCATAACTAAAAATGTAGGTAAGCTCATACATACACTAATAAAATGTTTATTTATTGATTAACAGCTTAACACTATGCATTTGGGGGCAGGCCGTACCAAATGCCCTGGTACGGCCGAGAGTGGGGCGAGTCCGCTCTCCCTCTCGAAATGCTCTCACATGACCACGCGTATATAGCCTCTACCAGGGAAGTCATACTCACTGCCTTCACGTGGCACAGGTGTTGCTTACGAAAATGAGAGGACGAAAAGCGAATGTCCGGCGCTTTAACCGGATTCCAAAACAATGGTGCACATGGGCTCCAGTATCCTGAGGGAACAAATGGCGTATGAACCAATCGTTGGTCACCGGCTACCATGTGACTGCATCTCCTCACGATGCTTCACTGCCTTGTGGATCAGACCTTTGGGTCGAAGGCTCGGTGTGTCCCCCTAAGAAACTACCTGCTTCGGTTTGGGCACCCGGACAGTATCACAGTCCTCACACATATCAAATGAGATCTGTGTGGCGCATATGTATTTGGTGCCTCCTTGTACCAATATCTATGTGTTAAAATAAAGTAAAATACTCTGTATGCTATAATTCAAATATAAAGCATAATCTAATAATTCATGTTATGAGATATGTTTGTTAGATAAAAGTGTATATATATATATGGTTAGAGTTTTATGAATTTGTTTAAACGCTTCAAAGTAAAATAATCAGGTATAGAAAGTTATCTATTTGTCTTAATTAAAAAATGGATTTTATAAAGTTTTAACAGCTATTTTGTTAGTCAGTTCAAACTTGTCATTATACTGAAACTATAGAAGAGGACATTGTATTAAGACTGAATAATCAGTCTTCTTATATTCATTGAATCGGCTTAGCAGTCTCATTTCCTTGTAATGGGTAGCAAGTGGCAGTTATTCCACAGTCATAGTAAACAGTTTTACCAGTAACAATTGTCAGGACTTAGTTCATGTGACAACAGCGGCATATTAATCTTGTCTACAAGCCATTACAGATGGTGATAAAAGTCTTTAACCTATCAGTGATCATTCGTTGTTGTTGATTTGAGCATGGCTGGGTAAACAATCGAATCTGGAAAAAAATCATTCGACTATTTCTGTTCGTTTAACTCCAAATATTATACTTCTTACGTCTGAATATTTCCATTCTTCGTTGTCTTTATTCTAGTTCCTTATTTGCCAATTATTTCCATTTGTATGTTTGAGGATCTCAATCTCTGATAATGATAAGTTATTATGCAAATATCTTGAAATTTCTAAAGAAACAAACGTCTTTAGTAAACTTGGTTTCTCTGCTTTTATTTATCTATTTGATTAGCATAAAGTGTGGTACAACTGTGCACCACAAATGGTTTGCGCCACAAAGTATTTATGTGTGGACTAAGACACTATTCTGACGATGAGATCGAAGCAGGTGATTTTCTTAGGGTCCTATTCCTCGAGCCTTTAACCCTGCATTTCCTCTACAAAACAGTGGCACAACATCATGTTATACATTTTCATGGTAGCTGGTAACCAAAATGAGTTCATACACCCCATTCCTGGAGCACTTGTACATAATCGTTCAACTTCCTTGGTTGAGCCTTCCGTATTCACTAGCCAGGTTGATTTAAGCGCCACTTTCCATCCTCCTAATTTTGTAGAAAATACCCGCGCCACAAGAACTCAGTTAGTAGGAACTTCCTGGCAGAACCTACAATCATGTGACCATACGTTAGCATTTTAGGAGAGAAAGCTAACACTCCGTGCTTCCTTACTTGATTAGATGTATGATGTGTTAATGACTTGGACCATAGTACTAATTCACGTATTCTAAAAAAACCGTTTTAATTTTTTCCCCCAATAAATATTTTAAAATACACTCCATCACTTTTGTCAAATCTCTTTTAGGCGGGTACCGGTGGAGATATCAATGCATTGTTAGATCAACCAAATCATATTTTATTTGTTAGCAATTTACCAGAAGAAACTACTGATGCTATGCTTACAATGTTATTTAGTCAATTCTCTGGATTTAAAGAGGCTAGACGTGCTGCTGGTGGTGTTGGTTTTGTTGAATATGATACTGAATCACAAGCTGCTGCTGCGCGATCTGCTTATGAAGGATTTAAACTGACACCGACTCATGCTATGCAAATTACATTTGCTAAGAAATAAATATCACTTTTATTTTTTCTTAACATTGTTCGTTAGTTAATTGCTATTATTGATATTATTATTGTTGTTATTCTGATGTTTACCGGCTAATACCGCGTATTGATGTGGGCGGTAGTTAGACATACATAACACATGTCTCGAGCACATCACTTGATGAAGTTTAATAATCATATCAACCGCTTTACTATCTTTCTTAAGTACTCTGTACATAACCTCAGGACTGCTGACTGGATTATACCGACAATTTACGAGGATTGTGTAACTAGAGGGTGATAATACCTAGCCTAATTTCAAATACCACAATTCTCCTTTCCTCCCGCTTATTACACACTGGTTAAGAAGATTAGGCTTACGGAGAAGTTTTATTTAAAAAACTACCACTTGCCTATCAAATAAGTTGAGAAATCGGCATAACAAATCAGCAACAAATCTTTGCAGTAAAAAAGTTTGAGAGCGAAATTTTCAGCAACATATTATGATGATATACTTTTCGAGTGTGAGGTTTACTGAAGTAGTGAGTCATTACTTGTGTACGTGTATGTGTATAAGTATTGGGTGATGTGTGTTCCGGTTGTTGTGAATCATGTTGTCGTTGGTGATGCAAAAGTAGTATTGCAGTTGGCGTCACTGTCCAATGGTGGTCGTGCTAGTGATTGTGTTTGTTTTGTTGCTGGTTTTTGTGTGCGATGTGTCAACTGTACGAACAGAGCACTGTTCACTGAACCAATCTTTCTTATTTTATATCTAAATGAGTATATTCCGTTAGCCTATTCCAACGAATGTCTTGAGTTTGTTTGTTGTTTAGCTCTGTTCATCTTCAACATGTTCCCTCATGTTCTTCTTCTGCTGTTCTTTTTCCTTCTAAACTTACTCCTATTCATTCAATACAGGTTGAACTTGTTCGTAGAGATTATGTTGCAAATGGTGGTTGAGAGACATTTTTAGCTTATGAGGATCCATATCAAGACACATTGATAGGTTTATGACGTTTAAGAAAGTGTTCAATGCAACACGTTATATTAGTGATGGTGATGATAATGATGTTCAAGGTAATGAAGATCCTTGTTGTTCGATTGTACGTGAATCACATGTATGTGGTAGTGCTGTTCCAGTGAGTTCCAGTAAGTTTAAGTGTAATTTAATTGTATATCGAATAGGAGATACTTTTATGTGTTGATAACAGTAATAATAATAATGATGGCATTCTAAAGTTAGGAATTTCTGTTAAATACCTTGTCAAGTCCACCGAAGTTGAGCATCTGGAGTTGGTAACAGTCACAAACTGTCATAGCTTCTCCTTAGATATATTGTTCTGCGAAAAAATTGTTCATGGTTTTTAACTCAGCAAGGACTGCAAAGTGTCAGTGCAGACAAATAGAAAACTGACCAATCAATGTGGTCGGACGAGTAGGTAATACATTAAGCAATCAATAACTGATTATTTAACAATTAATCAATGAAATAAACTAAAAGAATTGTGCAACTCACTTCTAGTTACTCATAAGTAATGTAGTTGTCATACGCAAAGCTCTCAACCCTAGTCTTTTACGAATTGTTCACATTCACAAACAAATCATGCACAAACTATACATTCGTACACTAGTCTTTCATTATTTTGACTCAGTTTACGATTGATAATCTCGGTTGATAGAAAGATCGCCTAATTTTTCAGTTTCATTCGAACTATCTTCATTTCCATAACACTCGACATTTTGGGGATTTAGTTTCGAGATTCTCAGGTTACCTTCCAGTGATCGAATTATCTCGTGTCAAGTGTAATGTGGTAGTATTTCGTTTGCCACTGTGATATGTAGACATTTATTTCTGCAAACGATTTGGTCTATAAGTCGATCACGCGAATTCGATCAGTGCTAAGGACTAGGACAAACATAACAATGGGCACTGCTACGTGACTAATCAATTGTCAATAACTCAGACCTACAGGACGTTATTCACTTCCTGAACAGCTGAAAATTTGGTCTGCTGATATTTTCTACCACTTCTCATACGACATAACATTGACAATTGATTCATTGTGTTAGATACATCCGGGTTATTTGTACATGATCTACTTTTAATGTATCACCAATATCGCCCATCTAATATATATTTATGCCTTATATAGAGGGGTACTCAGTTGAAATACAACTTGGCTCTTATTGATGTTCCATGTACTACTAACTAAGCTTGGAACCGGCAAGCCACTATCGAAATAAAGATGCATGCAGCATTTCAACAGACATGTTCCTAGCTAATCCAAGTGGCAAAACGTTCCGTTAGTCGTATGTCGGTAAATTGTTTACTGCTGTTATATTCAATTGGAAACACACAGTCACACCAGACATTCATAGTTATTATCGGCAACGTCCGTTTCACACACTCAACTCTCGTGTTTCTATGATAATTAGAAGTAATTGAATTATAGTATGAACTAAGAATCCCAGTGATAACGCAATTGAATCAAGAAGTACTACACAAACACTAACGAATGCACTGTATTTAAAATTCGAAATCAAACATTCGAGAATTACAAAGCAATCATTATTTCATTCAAACACCACATTCGCCACAGCTTATATTAGAGTCCAGGTGTCTGTAATTGATTGCACGTCTTCTTCCTCAAGTTCATACTGTGTCTGTCCAACAGTGTATTAGATAAAGACTCTGTATTATCTAGGATGCACTCATTAGTATTAGAATTAACAACTGAAATCGGAACAGACTCACTTGATTTCTGGGATTGTGAACAATCACCATGCCGGTTGAATACTGGAACTACTACCTAGGATATGAACCATAGACTATCCTCCCCCACGAAATAATGTCGGATCTTCATATCCGGCTTCATTTAAAACATCTTTCTCAATTTGACTAGAGTAAACATTGGAAGTAAATTTACGATAAGGACAAACAACAGTTGATATGGAATTATCTGAATTGTAATCAAACTCTAACTCATTTAATACTCGTGCTTCGCATCGAACAAGTTTCTCACAAGAAACAAATGCATCATGAGGACAAATAATATTTGATATGACATCAAGATTTGATTATTCTGAAATAGTTTCCTCAAATTTATTAAGAATGTAATTGCAGAGTAAAGGATCATTAGAAAAATCAGCATCAATCAAAACTACATCAGTTTTTTTATCATCATTAGATTCATCTGAAATATTCTCATCAGATTTATAAGAAATTTCATCAGAAATATGTGAATCATTAGGAAAAATCATATCTGGTAAAATAACATGAGAAATCTGAAATGTTGATTCATTAGAAATTGTTTTCTCGCAAGAATCTTGAGTTTCATTTAACTCTGAACTGCTATATGACTCTAAACTGTCTTTTGAAATCGTCGATAAAGATAAATGATCATTATAAATATTCAGATTAATAGAATCAGAATCACAAGACTTAATATTAGTTGCAGCAAGATGAACAGTAGTATTACAAACTGACTGAATATGTCCGACATCACCACATTTAAAGCACTTACAATTACGAAATTTACATGAATTAAAAGGGTGGAACTTGCCACAAGAAAAACATTGACTAAACTTGTGCCCATCTTTGCGAACTGCACAACCTTGAGTATGCACTGGGATGGGGTGACGTAATGTAGTAGAATTTTTTATCTTCTCATGAATTATTTTACGAAATCTCCCTTTATCGCATTCGAAATTAGTATATTTTGCATAGTCTAGAAGTAGTTCCTTGAGAGTTGTATAAGGAAGAGAAATGGGCTTTTCCGATGAAGCCAAAATTTTTAATAAGCCATATGCTTCTTTTCCAATGAATGTGAGAAAATGTGCCACAATATTAATATCCTCATCATCTTTCTTGGTCATGCTCCAGATTTCAAACCTTTCCAAATAGTCTAAAAGCTTAAGAAGTTGAATGAATATCTAACTGTTCCATCGCAGGCCCCATCGCGACGCCAATATGATAATTAGGAGTAATTGAATTATAGTATGAACTAAGAATCCTAGAGATAACGCAATTGAATCAAGAAGTACTACACAAACACTAACGAATGTACTGTATTTAGAATTCGAAACCAAACAATCAACAAGTACAAAGTAATCATTAGTTCATTCAAACACCACAGTTTCATTACATTTTCATGTAGACATTTTTATAGGACCAGGTCTGTGATGCTCGTTAGGTGAAGTCGTCTGCATTTTATCCGCAATAGAGGTCACATCATGTTATCAGGGCGTTAGTAGGACGGCTTGTATGTTTACAACTAATTGGACAAAATGATGCCTAACTGACAGATATACTGGATAATTGGAGTTAAGATGAATAGCTTTTGGATACGTACTATGAGATGTAACCTACAGCCACTTTGCCAACACCACTAACTACTGAATAATACGATAATTAACTATGATGACTAAAAGCATTCAAGTTGACTTGCTAACTAAGAATTCACAGTATAGTGTAATTTAAGGCACGTAAATCTAGATGAGCACAGCGTAAGGTATTACATTTGCAATTCGCGATCAGCATGCGATCAAGTACAAAGGAATAGTATAAATATCACATTAATCCGTAGTACTACAAACAACATAACAAACGTCGTTGAATTGAGAGTTTATTCATAAAAGACAATGTATATTTACGTCTTCTTTTCCTGTTGAGACAGTTCTCAGAACCTGTTGCTTCACCGAATAAGTTGATAAGAACAATCTTATAGTAAGGAATGCTACTTTTGAAATTGCGTTACTCTGTATTCATAAACGACACACAATATAATGGGGAGTCGAACAGAATTACATACCATGTGCTTTGGCAACACTCTCCTCCAGTGTATTTATAGAAGCTCAGAGAAAAGCAACAAACACCGGAATCAAGTATGCTTAAGTAAAGTGTAGAAAACCTATCTGCACAGCAGTTATCGTTTGTGTATGCATGTACGAAACTCTTAAATTTGACGGTACTCAATTTTAATTGTTTTCCTTTAGACTGTACACAACTGAGTGACGTCAGATGTCACCATATAGTTAGTGAAATAGTTAGTCTGTCATAACTTACGTACAGGTAGAGCTGAAGCGGCCACACCGAACCAGAAAGATCAGGGATTATTTCAGTAGTGATGACAGTGAGAAAGACTAAACACTGATAACATGGCTTCGAGAAGAAGAAATGTAAATCTTTGCAAGATAGGACACATATATACGTATATATACTGCCTACTGAGACCCCAAAATCTGACTTTGTGTCTTTACTTAGATGTTCATGAAGTAAATGACATGAAGAATATTCTTGGATAATTAATCAGTATCATACCCACATGAATCATTGGTGTGGACATTAATCTCACTTGGAAGAACTGATCAGATTGAATACAGTCACAGTGAAGCGTGTGCTACTGATGTCGACAGACTTAAGTAATATGTATCATCAATCGAAAGTGGTGTGTCCGGCAGTAGAATGTTAGGAAGATCGAGAAAAGAGAGTAGTTGGTGTGAAAACGAAGGAACGGTCAAGTCTGAGACAATTTATTAATATTTTTAAAACGAAGAATTTAGTGTACGGTTCTCAGATTTGAATATACTTGCTTGTTCCACTTGTTCGTTCTCGTTCACCATAACGGAACTGCACAAATGATAACAGAAATATATTAGAATGACCTCAAAACAACAAACTACAACATCTCCAGCTAAATCGAAACGAATATATATATGTTCACGTCATTAATATTTATTTCGAGAGACATTCAATATTGTTACAAATCATGAAGCTTTCAAGTCCGTTCGTCATCCCGAGAGATCATTAGCTCGTTCCTCATCTACTATGGTTCAATGATGTAGTATTGGTTTGAGTGCTTATGACTATACGATTTAGTAGAGAAGTGCAAAACACATTCAACATTTTGGTTGCACATCTTCATAGTGATTACAAGAAACACTCAGTTGATATTGAAGTCTGTTTATTTGTGCAACCTCTACTGATCAGCCGTCCAGATCTCACAAGAGAAACTCATCGACATATCGGATGTATATTGATTGCTATACGGAAAGGTTGGGGTGCTAGTCTGAAACGTAGATTCCCTGTAAAGTTTTGTAAACTAGATGAGTTATCCACTACTACTGATGGCATTTTGTGATTAGGTGATGGTGTTGTTATTCCTCATCCATTACGCGAATCTGTTGTTGATGCTCATAGTGGACATTTGAGTGTTAAGAAAATGAAAACCTTGTCAAGGCTCACATATTAGTTATGTGGTACAGTAAGTAATTATGAAAGATGTCATAAGTCGAAAAATCATACTTTGAAGTGGATTCCATGACCAGTATCGTATGAGGACTAGCACGGAACCAATCTTTCTTATTTTATATCTAAATGAGTATATTCCGTTAGCCTATTCCAACGAATGTCTTGAGTTTGTTTGTTGTTTAGCTCTGTTCATCTTCAACATGTTCCCTCATGTTCTTCTTCTGCTGTTCTTTTTCCTTCTAAACTTACTCCTATTCATTCAATACAGGTTGAACTTGTTCGTAGAGATTATGTTGCAAATGGTGGTTGAGAGACATTTTTAGCTTATGAGGATCCATATCAAGACACATTGATAGGTTTATGACGTTTAAGAAAGTGTTCACTGCAAATATTCGGACCAGAAATAAACGCTACAACATGCATTATTAATGATGATGAATAGGATCATGATAACTAAACATAAATGGACGACATAATTAAATCCGTGCAATTTTAAGGAAATAAACACTGTATAAGTGGTTCATCAAGTTAAGATTGGCAGTCGGTGTGCCATTATTTGTTGTGCTATGAATAGAATGTTTTCAATTGAATACTCCATAGAACTGTCACGAGAGAAGTAAAGAAAGATATCCCATAGGAATTTTTATTCGCTAAATATCAAAGTGGATGATATTGGTCTTTGAATTACTTACTACTTTTTTTATCATTGAAAACCTGGAAGCACTGGATGGCCGTTTCGTCCTATTGTGGGACTCCTCAGCAGCGCGCATCCACGATCCTGCTTGCGGGATTCGAACACAGGGCCTCCAGTCTCGCTCTCGGACGCCTAACCTCTAGACCACTGAGTGAGCATCCAACAGTGTTAATGTCTCATTCCAACCAATCCACAAAATTGCTTGACCATCTTCCATTGTACTGAGGTAGATACCTTTCTCTACCCGACACGGATTAGCTCCACTGGTCACAGATTCTCACTGGAACTTCGAGAATTCCCTCACGAAGCTAGTCACTAGTGAGCACATAGAAATGATCAGTATATGGTTGTGCAGAACTGGGCTCTGGGTTCGAATCCTGCGGGCAGGATCGTGAGTGTGCACTGCTAAGGAGTCCTGCAACAGGACGGAACTGCCGTCTAGTGCTTCCAGGTTCTGAATGGTGGTCTAACTTCAATCAGTTCATGATCTCAATCAATAACACGTCATTTCTCTTTTCTCTCTTCCTTTTACTTCATCCCTCTCATCTCCTGTCCAGATCAGTAAGTGTACAATATATATATATGTTCAAAATTCAATTCTCGTATGTTACTTATTTAATACTGTTATTTACCATCGCGATTTACGTCGACGATTATATACGAGGATATGAGTAATGTATATCTCAGTAGCAATCGTAATCGATCAAATTGGAGTCAGATGTGGGGTCCACAAAGTTTTGTTACTTCCTAAGGAGTGAGAATGATTTTGGATACGAAAAAGTATTTCAGTGGAATATATTGTTCGCACCCACGAGACTATTGCTGTAACACAGGGTGTTCCAATCTGAGTAAATTGCCAAATATGCATGTTTGCGATCCGTAGATGTTAAAGGAACTCTATGAGAATGTTTTGATAGGATGAGAATCAACATCTTTTCAATAGTCACTACTTTCAAATTATATATGTACTTGTGCAGAAAGTGTAGTGATGCTTCAACGGGAAACTAAGTCAAGTTTACCATTATGTCTTGTTGAGTGTATGAACCCAGTGCATCTCCAGTGTTGTTATAAATTCATCATCACATGAGTGACCTCTACGGGAATTCTTTTTTGTACCAGGATAATTTAAAGATCATTTAATGACGCGCACACTGGAATTAAAAAAAACATGTTCAAATCCATAAATACAGAAGTACAAGTGTCTGTTACACTGAATATTCAGTCATTGAGTGAACCATTGGTTGAGGTGTTAACTTACTTTAAGACATATTCAGTTGGGCAGCTGAGAACACTGTTTTGACGTTATTATCTGTGAGTTAATCCAAAACGTGTATCGAACATTCACATTCACGTTTATCTTCCCTGTCACAGAAATATTGAAAGCACGCATTGATATTCTGTTCTCGGTCTGGAACTAAGAACGAGCGCAATGAGTTTGTCAAAAGTACGAAAACTGTTTTCTCTAATGAGGCCATGGTTCTTTGTGTCGAAATTCAGTTTAGAAGTGACTGTGTTCTCTTAACAAGTCGCCTAGTGTCTGTAGGTGAAGATGGCCCAATAAATCGGTGGATCGACCAATTTTGTTGGTCTCCTCGTATTATTCCATGAACTTAATTAGACTGGACAAGATTGAAGCATGTTATCATTGCAAAAATATAATACAGACATTCACAAGCACTTTATTAATTATCTACAATACTGAGGCCATCTTCACTGGCGAATTCGTATAACATTAAAGCATTCTTATGAACTGAATACTTCTCGACGGTACGAGTGGTCAGACTTAAGGTAGGAGAGTCTATTATTGTTTGGCGAAGATATAATAACAATTTTGACACTGATTTTGAAACCAAACAATTTTCGGTATACTTTTGGCTCGTTCGAATTCTTATTCCTGAATGTGCTTCAAAAACGCTAACGTGTAAGGAGTAGAATTCGTCAAAATGTTATAGGTCACAATAAACCTCAAATATAAGTATACACCTGACTTAATAAAACTTTGCATGAATAATTTTCTTTTGCTGATAGTCATTTTTCTAATGATCATTCATTATATTCACGTTTTTTGGTAGCATTGATTGGTATTGAAGCCTTAAGTTTGAAAGCAAAAATGATGTTATTATCATGTTAATAATTAGTTATATAAGAAAAGATTAACAATTTAGACTGAAATTCCATCATAATTTGTGGACAATCAATCATGCTCGGCAAAATAGTGTAAGTCTGTGAGTGTTTTAGGAGATAGTTGATTTATAAGTAAAACTAGTCGCTTTATGTCAGTTTGAAGATAATTACCGTCAACTAAATGTTCTAGACTTTTGAAACCGATTACACAAAATGGACATTTACATAAATGTACGACATGTTTTATGTCAAACAGATAACGTAAGGAAACGGTAATCCTCTAGTCAAACGATATTTTATTCTGATCACAAAAATCTCAACACTTGAAAGTTCACTGACTGCGCTCTTCCTTCCTTCCTGAAATATGTTTGGAGAAAAACTTAAATCAAATAACAATAATCTTAGGGAGGACGGTTACCGTAGAAAGTTTATAACTAAATGCATGATCACGAAGGTGAAAATAGACGAAATACAAACGGTGAAGAAGAAATCCCTGTTCATGTGCCTACAATTAAAAGGGCATGCGGCTCGTGGAATATCCACTCAGAGATTACGCAGGATGACCATCTAATTTTGTATTTATCAGTTCGACTGCTCCTGTGGAGCAAGTTATTTTGGTCGACGTTCTAGAAATTAACATTTTCGTGCTCGTGGACACTTCCCAGCTTGGGTAAACAAAGATTTGGCCCATTGAGTTGTAGCGTGGTGTCGAGTTGAGCTTGACTATGAACACCGCTACAAGACTACGTGCCAATTAACCAATAAGATTCCGGTAGGCCAAAAATCAGAAGGCAGATGATGGCTGTAGTCGAGATGTATTTGTTGGCGATCTCGTGGTATCGAAAGAATACCGAGATCGTGCCAAAGGAGTACAAGCGTGGTTACTGAGCGTAACCGAATTCGTACAAGTTCAAAGTCAACGGGAGAGTAAGTAAGTATAATGGCTGTCATTAGCACAGTTAAACAAACGAGCACAGTAAAACAGTCACTGGTACAATTGGTTATAATAATAATTGTTTTCATCGAACCACTCGCGTTCTTTTGACAAAAGTGGGTCACTTCAGGAGCCCCCCGCTAGAAAGGGTTTACACTTTCGATAGTTAGCGGTTTGATTCGTGGGACTGATCGGCAGAAGTGCGGTTGTAGGAGAAGGAATTTGGCGGAACAGGAAGTGATCGTTGATCCTCGAGTTGCCAACGAAGGTCTTTTGCGCAGAACGGTACCAGGAGAAGTGTGCTGTATTTGTTGGTCGAGTTAGCATACCACACCAGAGTGGTTTGTATCCAGGATCTGATGATTGCGTTCGTAGGGATGCGAACCAGAAAACGCTGCAGACGTAGGACGAAACCACGTTGAGCCAAGAAACCGGACGCGACCATAACGACCAAGCATATGCCAGGCGAATTCGAGACCAGATAATCGACTGAGTGCGTTGACTAGAGCGTGGGTGGCCAAACCAGCTTTCGCCAAAGTTGACTGAAGTCGACGTTATCAAACGGGCGATGGTCGGAGGCGTGGGCTCAGGATACAAAAAAAATCAAAAAAAGAAAAGTGTAGCATGCGTGTAGTATAGGAATAATCCTACACCGTATCCGTTATTGACTACGCGGTTAGTCGCGAAAGCGTACGGGTAATCGTACTCGGCGACCGGAACGTGAGATGGTGGTCTCGTTCGTACTTCGTGAGCCTGCGATCTCATCCAAGGTCGAGGGCGGCGTGGTCTGCCGATCTGGACATGAGACGGAAATCTCGTCCGTAGATGGTGCAGATGACGCGTGCTGTTGACCGGGACGTGAGAACGAGGTCTCTGATGTATCTAGCGTGGGATCCGAGGTAGACGTAGAGATCCCGCTAGAAGGTTTGATAGGTCTAGCATTGAGTCTCAAGTTATCGGGTAGGGAACTGTCATCGACGTGTGCTGGATTGAGACGATCAATGCTGACGATCTCGACGCGGCCATGTCGATCAACCTTGAAGGTCTTTTCGTGACGAGAGATCACGTGAGAAGGGCCTTCGTAAGGCTGTTGTAGAGGCTTGCGTACCGAATCTACTCGTATGAAAACATGTGAACAGGTAGATAACTCTCGAGGGAGAGCGACCTGTCGATGTTGTATTCGAGTTGACACCGGAGACAGCGTTCGCATAAATGCAGACAGTCGATGGACGTAGTCTGATTTACCGAAATCATTACTGCTCCGTGGTGTGAAGAATTCCCCAGGCAGACGCAATGTCGTGCCGTATACAAGTTCAGCGGCGGAACATTGGATATCTGCCTTTAAACTCGTTCCGATGCCTAAGAGAACGAGCGGTAAGGTTTCGTACCAATCATCGTTTTCGTGTGCTCGGAGAGCACTTTTAAGTTGGCGATGAAACCGTTCGACTAAACCGTTCGATGCTGGATGGTAGGCGGTGGTGCGTTTGTGTTCCGTACCTAGCAGCCTAGTCAGTGAGTAGAATAATGCGGACTCAAATTGTTGCCCTCGGTCAGTCGTGGCAGTCGAGGGACAACCGTACAATGCTATCCATCGTTCTACGAAGCGGTGAGCAACTGTCTCCGCCGTGATAGACGTGATGGGAATAGCTTCGGGCCATCTTGTAAAACGGTCAATGCACGTGAGTATGTGATCATACCCATGCGATGGTGGCAATGGTCCTACAATGTCTATATGAACGTGATCAAAGCGAGCATCAGGCGTAGCGAACGTGCCAATGGGGGCAGCTACGTGCCTGTGCACTTTTGATCGTTGACACTGTAAGCATTGCTTTACCCACATACGAACATCTTTATTCATGGACGGCCAGACGTATCGTGCAGCGATGAGACGTAATGTGGCTGCGATACCTGGATGAGACAATCCATGAAGGGCATCAAAGACGAGACGGCGATAGGTAGAGGGTACGATGGGTCGAGGAAGACCGGTAGAAATATCACATAGGATAGTACCTGAGCTAGTAGCTAGGGGTACTTCCTGACACTGAAGGGACGAAGATTGTGGTGCTTCTGTACAGACAGGATCGTTTGCTTGCGCGGTGGCCATAGCAGGAAGATCGAGCACCGGTAAGGTAACTGCATTCGTCTGGATACGTGATAGAGCATCGGCAACATAGTTCGACTCGCCTTTAATGTGACGAAGGTCTGTCATGAACTGAGAGATATAGTCCAAATGTCTGCACTCTCGTGGTGAGTAGCGGTCAGATTTGGTATGCAGGGCATACTTTAAGGGCTTATGGTCGGTGAATAAAATGAATTGACGTCCTTCTACTGCGTGCCGGAAATGTTCAATGGCGCAGTAGGCTGCAAGCAGTTCGCGACCAAAAGCGCTATATGTCGTCTCCGTGGGAGTAAGGCGTCGTGAGAAAAATTCGAGCGGTTGCCAACTACCGGAGATATTCTGTTGCATAACGGCTCCTATAGCGAAATCTGATGCATCAACCGCTATACTAAGCGTGGCTGATGGGTCAGGATGAGCGAGAAGTGTAACTTTAGCGAGAGCCGTTTTGATCTCTGAAAATACAGTACGTGCGGTATCGTTCAATTCTAAGTTGCGTGGATTACCTTGTAGTAAATCGGTTAGTGGTCGTAACCGTTCTGCCGCATGAGGGATGAAACGTCGGTAGAAGTTAACCAAACCGAGAAAAGCCTTCAGTTTCTTGATTGAGGACGGCACGTTGTACTCATTGATTGCTCGAATTTTGTCCTCGCAAGGCAGAATACCCTCTTGTTTGATGATGTGACCCAGAAATATTATTTCTGATTTACCCAATTCACATTTCTCTGGGTTGAATACTATTCCATTATCCGAAAGACGTTGGAATAATAGCGCAAGGTGTTGATAATGTTCATCTACGTTTGATGATGCGATCAGCAGGTCATCAATATAGACGTGAACAAAATCCAAGTCTCGTACTATGCTATCGATAAACCTTTGGAAATTTTGAGCAGCATTCCGTAATCCAAATGGCAATCAAAGGAACTCAAACAGACCGAACGGAGTCGTGATAGCAGTTTTTCGATGTCTTCAAGAGCGACTGGGATCTGGTGATATGCTCGTACCAGATCGATTTTAGAAAAGATAGTCGTGCCCTTGAGCGATGCCGTGATGTCGTGTATGTGGGGGATGGGGTAACTATCAAAGCGCGTAACTACGTTTAATGCTCGGTAGTCGCCGCATGGTCTCCAACTAACCCCATCCTTTTTGCGCACCATGTGTAGAGGAGAGGCCCGGGGACTGTGAGAAGGACGAATAATACCAGTAGATAGTAAATTGTCAAACTCACGTTTAGCGAAGGCTAATTAGTCCGGTGCCAGTCGGCGTGGTCTTGCCGTGACTGGTGGTCCGCGGGTGACTATGTGGTGTACCACACGATTGGTCACCGATGAAATCTCCTCGAGTGGTTTAGTTATTCTGGGGAATTTCTCGAATAAGGCGTGGAATTTATCGTCACGCGAATAAAAAGTGCGGAGGATTCGGTACGCGTACATCGGAGTCTATTATATTAATACTATTCTTATCGTTATCCGTCATGTCGAGTATATTATATATTAAAAATTAATATGAAAATATATGACAGACGTGGATAGATAAAACAATAGACTCACCGAATTGCCTTCTTTGGAAGAATTGACCGAGGTTGAGGCGTGTTCCAAGATTTGGCTCATTGAGTTGTAGCGTGGTGTCGAGTTGAGCTTGACTATGAACACCGCTACAAGACTACGTGCCAATTAACCAATAAGATTCCGGTAGGCCAAAAATCAGAAGGCAGATGATGGCTGTAGTCGAGATGTATTTGTTGGCGATCTCGTGGTATCGAAAGAATACCGAGATCGTGCCAAAGGAGTACAAGCGTGGTTACTGAGCGTAACCGAATTCGTACAAGTTCAAAGTCAACGGGAGAGTAAGTAAGTATAATGGCTGTCATTAGCACAGTTAAACAAACGAGCACAGTAAAACAGTCACTGGTACAATTGGTTATAATAATAATTGTTTTCATCGAACCACTCGCGTTCTTTTGACAAAAGTGGGTCACTACAAAGTACAAACTGGTCATAGTGCCAGTATTAACCAATCGTTTTCAATTATTTACAGGGTCAGTAAAATTTTGCCAAAGCTTGTCAGGCTTAAAGTCCTTCACCCCATTGCACAAGCAAGTGGCTATCAGGATTCAGTAGCTAGGTGGATAACGCGATGGCGTTTGAAGTGAACGGCACTGAGTTCGAGTCTCAGAGTGAACATCAAATCAGATGCAGGCGCATCCAGCCGACGCGCCCCGAAAAGGGCGAAATGCACGTCCTGTACTCCACTTCTAGCCACTACCCATCTTTGAAAATAGTAAGTATTTGTGTTTCAACAGAGCACAAAGAATGGTAGTCGTTGTCAAAACTGATAAGATTTTATCTTCAGTAATCTGTAGACAAACATCTTTCAAATCAGCCTCATAGGACACTTCAGAACAACGACGTTGGTTAAAAGCATCACCAGCGTCAACTGTGAAGTATATGTGCCCCGTGTAACTGGAATTCAATATCCAAAGCGGAGTCCCTAACCCTCAACAGCCTTAGCACCATCAGCTATTACGACTTTAATCAAAGCATCGGAATCTTATGTGAAGCTGATGGAGACAACTCCTGTTTAGACCTTTCCAATGACGGAGCTTTGAGTGAAACTACTGACCGTGTCAATAATAAAATAACAAACGGAATCATACTTAGTTTTGATGATACTGAGTTAACAATAGTTTGTCACTCAACATTCACTGAACAGTAAATAATAAGGCTAAGGCAGAGAAGAATGAAAGTGTCTAATTATGTATTAATAAGATGCTCCGACAGCTCAGTTTAAAACAATGACCGTCGTTAATTTCAAATGATATTTTCAGTAGACAGATTTCATCGAAATGAACATTCACAATGGTCTCACTGTTGATTGCAATTATCACAAAAACACGTATACACAATACTACTGATTCACAAATAGAATTTTGCAAAACTCCAGTAAGACAAGTCAGTTTTTATTGAATGAAGACAATCGTGCAAATAACAAGATCACATCAGTTATTACGTAGACAAGCATAAGAATGTACATAGTTCCATAAAGAAATTGTCGAAATTACTGAAATAATTAATTACATTTGAAGTTTTCCAATAAAATACGAAATAGAAAAAAATTCGTCAGAATATTCGTAGTGAGTTGTAAGACGTTACTGAGAATCATTCATTACTTCTCTTTCTTTTATAGAGCCATCTCCAAATTATACAACCAATACACATTAGAACTATAGAGACGACCGAAGGAATCAAAATGTACAAGTATCTAGGTGATTTGTTCTGTTTATTCTCTTCGGTTATTTCGGTAGTCATATTCTGAAGAAAACAAGACAGTAGTATTTATTACTAAATATCAAATATTTACCGAGTATTGATTAGTTTCTTCGGTGGTTTCCTTTAGGTTTTCTTTAATCTGAACTTCAGTGATTCTCGATGTTGTTTCAATGTGTTCGGTGGGCATTTGTGTACTCAAATCGTTAACATGCAAGCTCTTTTGAATAAATAAAACAATAGCATTCATTACTAAACATCAAATATTATTCAATCATTTCACTATGCACCATGATGATAAAAGACAATTAGTTACACAATTTGCATTTGTACAATAATTTAAAGCATCTACTACAGATTTGGCAATCAATGTGATAAGTACACAGTACCCTGCAACTAACTGATGACTCATTTGTGTAATGAAGTTTGTGTTCTGGATGTCACACCTTATCACTATCTAAATATAAATCAATAAATTAATAACTGACACTTTTATTAAAGCAATCCATTCAGGGTTCATATTTCTCAACACAGAATCAGAAATCCTTGTTCTGGACTTCAACAATGGCAGTCTACAAACGCCCACTAATATTTTAAACATGATACACTATTTCAAACAAGGTAATCTATTTCACACATTGAATAAGCTGAAAAATTATTATGTTTTTAAACATTGATAGCAAACGAAGTTTCGATCGTTCGTTTACTAATTCCATGGAAAGAAAACATTGTACTCATATCTGGTTAGATAACGTCGACGTATACAAAGATTTAATTTAGTCACTGAGGGAAGAATACAAATCACTTCTCATTCGTAGCAATATAATGTTCTTCCGAGTAAGTGGTTTTATTCGGAATGTGTAATCAGAGGGATATTGTAAAGGACATTTGAATTTTAACAAGTACTAACCTCATCACGACAATCATTTACTTTCAAGCTATGCGTATCCTGATCAATACTGTCTATGCATGTGTTAGCTTTTTCACACCAAATACATATTATATTTGGTGTTTTTGCATTTTGACATGCTTTAATAGAATTGTATTGTGGACAAGTTTCTGTGAAAAAAATAAGGTGATTTCATTTCAAGTTATCAAACAAAAGGTAAGTGAATAAAGAAAACATGTAACAATACCCCAATGATGTAATGATGATTTTGCAGTTAAGTGACAACTTTATTCACTGGAAAATTGTCATTACGGTGCATAATGCAATATTTAGCATACTTTCAATTCCAATCATATTTCACGACAGCATGAGTGATTTGAATGAAACTACGTTGAAAGTCAAATATGAATAGTGGATTTCGATAGGCGAATTTGGTGAATTTCAATAACTGTTCACATTCAGACATGTACACATGATGCTGTCAATGGATTCGGCAAACCATACTCCACTGAATTTTCGATAGTTGTACAGATTCTATTAATGATATAAGGTTTATGATTGAAATCAGTGCAAGGAAGTCAGTTGTTCTTAGACTGAAAAATTCATTTTCAATAATGTTAATTCAGTCGAACAACAAAGGGAGAGTGACATTGTCTTACCAATCGCCAATGGCGTTTTTCTTGAGAAGATTCCACTCGACCTACTATAATGCAAGATATCGAAATGTGTGACCTCATTCTGGTTTTTGTGCTGTCAGTTAATGCATCATTGACGATAAAAGCGGAATTTTATTCAACGATATTGAAGGCGATCTGACCACTGGAACATGGAATGATTCCGTCAGTAGTCGAAATGTTATTTTACGAATTTAACATATGGTGGACTAAAATTTGCTTGCAATTACTCACTGTACATATTCATGAGAAGGAACACATTTTCATACTGTGAAATTAATTCTGAAACTGGCTATATAAAATTGTAATTTGGAGGTTACTTGTCTATACCTGCAATTATTTGGATATGCATGACAAAGTGGAGATTTCGGAAATCAGGCATTCGTTCTCAAAGTAATCGCAATTACATGTTGTGTTTTCACAGTTTTGATGCCTCTTGAAAATTCGATACAATATATACCAAAAGACAAAAGCGGACGCTTCCTCGTCAATATACAATCAACTAACTGACTGAATCGTTTTTGAGACTAATATTATCTCATCTATCGTTTGTGTCTATGTGTTTAAGTAAATTTCGTCAAAGTGAAGACTTCAATATTTGTTCAAAATGGGTTCCTAATCATTTTTAATTTTCAATAATGAAATGACTTGTAGTTTTTAGTGGTTAATGAAACGTCATTTGACGCGAATACCTAGATATGATTTAATAGCTGACTACAGTTACACAGGGAATTTAAAATTTGATGAAGTGAAAGTGATGTATTCCAGTGTAAAAATAGTTAATAATGATTAAACAACATTTAACATACTCCCGATAGCTTCATACTCCACTAACGTGCGACTTTTAATCCATTTTATAGGAACATGTATGTAACGTACATTCGGATCTAATGTGATACATTGAACGGAAAGAGACACTTGAAATTTTGACTTCTTTTTTAAGTATAACAAGTTGTTTGCACTATTTAAGGTGTGGTCAAAGTAAGAAACTGAAGTATTTCTCATTACAGATGTAATATTGATCATCTAACATCCCCTAAAATGGTGTTTTACGTCACTCATTGTTTCGAAAATGAAGAATGTTCAGTCAGTAAGTGGAAAATGTAATAATGTAATTTCTGAGTTATTTACCAAGATATCAGTCCAGCATCTTCTAAAATTTCTATTTCTTTACGTATCAATTCATATTTCAAGTTACAATCAGGCAATATAGTCATTTACAAACCAAGGAGGAAAAATGGCTAGCAGTGCAATCACAGAGGCGTGACACTTCGTCAAATTTAGGACTTGTTAGCTGGATATAAATGCACTTCAGTATAGATGACTATTGTGAGACTGGAACCCAGTACCATTCCTTTCAAGTGGCATCTCGTTATACACTTAGCTACTGAGTAGACATATAAACTGGCTAGTGCAGTGGGGTGGACTTTTAAATAAATTTTGTGATGTTTAACAAATTAACTCATTGATGTTACGAACTGCATTGGACCCTACTGTTAGTCATCATCCATTTTTGCGCACAATGCTTGTGACCTAAAGCAACATGGAGACAGTTGTCACAGGAAGCACCTATGTTGAAATAAGGCTGATCAATCACAGTCCAAATCATCAATGGGAGTATTCAAACACACAGTACGTAAACGGTTATCAACTCAACCGATCAACATATATCACTTGAAGAAACTTTCAGTGAATTTTCTCACATGCTAACACAAAACAGTATATCATACCTGATCACTTACACTCAATGCTTGTCTCAAAACTCAGTTTCATCTTTCAACAACACATGATCATTTCAGTCAAGCATGACAACTGAACATTGTTTAAAGGAAATATCAGTTCCAAGTAAATCTCGTTTATTTCTGTTTTATACAAAACACACTTCCTTTTGCATAGAGTGGTGGTGTGACTGAAGACTGCAAGTGTGACTCTTGTACTGTGAGTTAGTGAGTAAATGAAATAATATATCATCTGCTTAATAACACAATTCATATATCCCTGTCTCGGTCAGTGAACCTTCAAGCATTAGCGTGATACGTTTTCAAATAGCGATCCACACTTTTGAGAGAAAGACATGCATATACCTGAGTTATTTCAGTCGAGATTCCCGGTAACGTAAGTGTCAGTAAACGTGGATCTTCTAATTCATTGTCGATATAATTTAGCATAGAAAATTTAAAAAAATCAGTTTATTACAGTGGTCCTCTGTTCGAAAGAGGTAATCGCAAACACCAAGCGCTTTCATTCTCCAGTTACACTATCATTCATAATCAGGCGTGACATTGCAATTTCGCCACAAGTAGTGTGAACATTTAGTTGACGTTAAACGTTAAATATTTAGTAACATTTGAACCGTGTGTTTACAAATAGTATCCTAATTACATGTTGCACAATGATCCACAACACGTCGATGACCTTTCGATCAATTTACTTTATGCACGAAACAACTGATTAACGTAGACTGTAAGAAACGTATGTTAGAACACTGTGATGGAATGCAAGAATGTTCTGTTTTGACACACTTAGTACACACTGGGTACAAATAGAGAGTAATGTAACACCAAAAGATGACTGTTGGTGTACGTCACCTAATATCAAAATGTTAACAACACTCGCTGAAACGCTTCTTACCGAAGCCTTGAATTGCACACTGAACGTTAATCTTCATAACCGATTTCAACTGACTTTCATCAATTTCTGTAGGAATCTGTAAAGAAGCATTGAAAGTCCGAGTCAAGATCTATCAACTGAAAATGAACCGTATCAAAATCACTGCATCTTTGAAATAATGTGTCATCAATCAGATTATCGTAATCAACGACAATAAATCACACTTACAGCAAGCACAATGATATTATCAGTTTATTTATCAGTAAATTTCATCTAATCCACGTAAACAATCTGAATTACTTCAGACGTCAAAATTCAGTCAAGTTTGTTGAGCTGTCTTCGTATCATGGAATGACGCGACGTGGAAGAGCTAGCAAAGACAGCGTGAAAAGCCGCAACAGAAGGAAATATCAGAAAACTACATGGTGAAACGAAGAAACTGTTAAAGAAATATGGTAAACCAGAGAGACCAGTCAAGGACGAAGAAGGTAAGTCAATCAATGAGATTCAGAAACAGAGGAACAGATAATTGGAACTTCTTGAAAAACTTTTGGATAGGCAAGTTCCAATGAATCTACTGAACATCGATGCAGTTCACACCAACCTTCCTGTAGCTGTTACGTAACTGATGATTGGAGAAATCATGATGGTCATCAGATAAATCAAGAGTGTGAAAGCAGTAATACTTGACGGTATACTACTTGATGCAATGAAGTCAGACAGGAAAGCGACCGCAAACGTTCTCCATGTACTATTGAGTTGGATTTGGGAGATTGAACAACTACCGACAGACTGGAAATATACCAAAGAAAGATCCGAGCAAATGTAGGAACTAGTGAAGAGTCGTACTACAATCGGAACCAGGAAACGTTTTCAACAGTGTTGCTGAACCGGATGAAAGATTCAGTAGATGATCGACTTTGAGATCAACAGGCTAAATTTCTTTAAATATCGGTCGTGCACAGAGCAAACCGCGATACCGGACAATCTTTGAACAATCGGTTGAGTAAAACTTGTCACTATACATCAACGCCATCGACTCTGGGATGGCGTTTGACAGTATGGATAAGAGAACATTATGGCATCTTCTTTAACACTATGGTGTACGTGAGAAAGTCATCAATATCATACGAAATTCGTAAGATTGTCTACACTGCAAAGTAGTGCATGGGGGACAAACGATAGGTGCCTTGCAAGTGAGGACCGAAGTCTGACAAGGCTGCCGACTCTCCAGCTTTCTCTATTTTCTGATGGTCGGGTGGATAATAGAAAGCTCGATATCTGAGAGGAAGCACGGAATGAAACTGACAGCTTAGATGCCGCTAGACGAATCGGACTTTGGTGATCACCTGGCCCCTATATCTAATACACATCAACAAATGCAGGTCAAGAGAAACAGTGTAGCATCAGACTCTGCATTCGTGAGCCCCAATATACACAAAGAAAATAGCAAGACCATCAAACACAACACGGAGAACACCAACTCAATCACACCTGGTGGTGAAACTGTGAAAGTGGTGGGAACATTCACGTATCTGGTAGCGTCACCGATGAACGAGGAGGATCTGAAGCAGACTTAAAGTTGAGGAGTTACAAAGCAATGGCAGCATTTCTACAGTCGAAGAACATATGGAACTCGAAACAACTGTCAAGCAATATCAAAGTCAGAATATTCAATACGAACGTCAAGACGATTCTACTGTACGGAGCTGAAACTAGAAAAACTACCACAACCGTCATCAATAAGGTACGAATGTTTATAAACAGTTGTCTAGGTAAGATACTGAATATCTGTTGGACGGATTCCATCAGCAACAGTTTACTGTGAGAGAGAACAAACCAGCTTCCAGCTGTGTATGAAATGAGGGAAAGACTAGAAGTGAGTAGGATGTAGATTGAGGAAATCAGATTGCATCACGAAGCAAGTGCTAACCTGGAATCTTGAAGGTAAACGGAAAAGTAAAAGGTCAACCAACACACCGCCGAGATTCGGAAGCAGACGTGAAATGGATGGACAATGCTGATGAGCTGCATATGCTCTTCCATGGGGGGGGGTAAAATGAGTGAGTCAGTGAGTAACATTTCATTCTATTTACTGCTTTTAACAGGCGCTTTATTAAAGTTTGTCACTAAGAGGTTAGTTATAGTGTTGATATAATCTGTTTGCATATTAAAATACGTTGATTCCTTTCTATCGTGTTCAATGTAATTTCATATATTCGACATTGTTCATAATCATGAAACAGTAGAATAATATGAAATAATTGACGCAAAATTATACTTCCATCTAATTGCGCAACTTACGTCCTCATAATAGACAGATATTTTCCCATTTGGATGTATCAGATTGACTACCCTGGCTGTAACCTCTACAATAAAAAGACTATCGATACTTAGAATGCAAGTGATAAATGAAAAGTAAGTTATTGTCAAATGTGATGCTATTTGTGCCCACTCACAAAAAATTAGATTAAAAGAGATACAAACTGTGTTATCTTAAATATTTTCTTCAGTCAAATTCGTAATAAATACATTCAAGTGGACGTCATATGAATGGAAAGAGGATACATCCTTCAAAATGAATGTCAAACACCTACTGAGTTATCAATGAAACAATAAATTGTCTAGTAATTCAACAAGATCCGATATTTGTAGAGGTATTCGTATGTACGCGATATTTCTGTACTTTCTTCTGAAACAATCGACTCTAAGTACATGTAACATGAGTTGTGGAATGTTTGTTCACAAGTGAAACTTGAGAATATAATTGGTTGCTTAACATTAGGATATTGCGATCCATTAGATGATTCTGACGATAGTGTTTCTGGCAAATACAGATTTATTTGTTGTAGATGAGAAACTAGTAGCTTCAGATATGTCGTGTTAAAAACTCCTTCATTTGGATGGACATTATTTTCCTTTGACCATGTGACTGATGGATGTGTAGATGAATGTGTTATGTCGAGAAGTGACATTGTGGCAAACATTTAACTTTATTTATTTATTTATTCTAAACAGCAGACGTCTTATCGGGTTCGACCAAAGTGTAGCGTCCGTTATTATGTCAAGCCCATATACCTTATTCTAGCTTTCGAACAGCCTATTCCATTCCTTCTACTCGAGCCACATTTTGACCTTGTTAACCATTCGCTTATCAATTTTGACTGTTTTTATATGAGCGCGTAGGTGTGTGTACACGTCTTATCCCATTACTCATCACATGTCTGTAACTTATTTTTGTGTGCCTATAAATGCTGATTAACGCTTGACTACAGGGGAGTTGGCTTATCCGCCATCTCCATTGAGCGTCGTTTTGCTTTGTTCTATTCCATTCGCTTTATGTGCAAAATATATGTATTCAAAAGTCCATTCTCGTTATTTGACCTGTTTAATTCCGCTGTTGACGAACGCCATTTGAGTCGATGGTTATATACGAGGATCGGCGATAAAAAACATCCATACGATCTACTTGGAGTAAGATCTCGGGTCGACAAACATCGTCCGATCTAAATGACGACAAAATAAAGGGCCCCACAAAAGCCTGCAAACGATGATAAATCTTGGCATTCGTACTTCCACAAGTAAAATGAGATCGTGACTTAATTTATATATGGCGATCAATTTATTACTCGTCAAATCTAATCTTTTTCAGATCATGTCATTTATTCTACATGTTATAATCAATGTGTTCAAATGGTGAGTGGATTTCACGTATAACTCTACCCTCACTTTACTGAATGGTAACACTTTTTCTCTTTTGTCTGTTTCTGAGAATAATTGAATTAAACAAACTGAAAAGGCTGAGTCCAAGTAATTGACATGAATGAAGGTGCAAGTGTAAAACTTTCACACGTGTGACCAAACGATCATTCAATGTTTACTTACCTGCACCATTAGCTTCCCGCTAAAGGGACCATCTGACAGCGAATAATTTGTCTGAAATAATCAAAATCGAAGAAGATGTTTACATATCTGAATAATGAATATCTATCTGCTTCGATAAATATACATTTTAACACAGAATGATTTTGCAAATGAGTTATCTTCTTCCTTTGGAGATTCAAGTTAGCCGGTACTGCTAAATGCACTATCATCTTTTATGAAAACGTTACAGAGATTAATATCGTTTGAACGATATGTTAACGTTTAGATTTTATACACTGTGTAGAATATTTCACTTTCGTACATGGAATTCGGGAGCTTTTGATTGATCTGGAGACGTATAATTTCTATGCGACAATATCTTTCATGATCATTTTCCGAGAATCTGTTGTTCCAACGGAACTTTGTTCTTCCAACTAAACTAATTCTAGCACAGAGTTGTTACTCTGATGTTTTTGATTTTGATAACTGTCCGAAAAGCATGCATGTGAACTTGATATTACAAGTGTATATGTTTGAGTAATTCATCTTGTACTAACAGACTGTTTATGGTCGTTCATTCATCAGCTGTTTCAAGAAGTTCATGGATTCGAATTTTATAATCATACAAAGATGATTACAAATATAGAGTTGAATAATTGATGGTCAACAGACAGCAACTCGGATACATTGAACGTTCATCAGTCAAGTAAGTGCTGGGAAAATATTGGGGGACATCAAATATAATTTGTCAGTTTATAGGCTTTAATAATCAAAGCTGAATTCTCTCACAACATCGTTTACTCATTCACGTATGATCGGTTTGATTCATTTAGTCTATCAAGAAGCATCGTGTCGGTGAGATGGCCTCTACTTTGTAGATATGATGCATTATAGAGTAGGTAATATTCACTCTTGTAGATACATCACTTGATTTATCTTTTCTAGTTGATTAATGTGTGTTTATTTTGAGGTAAATCTCTGTTTTACTTAACATTTTTACTTGACAGTAATCAATAGGCGGTTTGAACACATTTTCTCATACGAAACTCACACAAACAAAACAATCAATGTGCACAGATCAGCTCTCTTGTATTCATCAAGTGAAATACTGGGTTATTTATAAGCAATCAATGTGAGAAAAATAAATAGAAGAAATACATTATTGAGTAATGGAAGAACTCACCCTCATTCAGAATCTCATGTTCAAGATGAAAATTGTTTCCCATTGAAATTTGTAATTCGACGTGGCGGCCATTTCCCGTCAGGTCCATATAACCTCGATCTGCAACTCCACCCATAACTTTATAGTGAGTGAATAAAAGATTTTGAAATAAACTAAAGACTTAAATGAATTTCATGAACTGTATTTGGCTTGCTGTAAGGCATCACACTATTAACAACTTAAACAAGAAAAGATATCCAAATAAGTTTTGAATGTCAGAAAAAATATGAAACTGATTCACTAAAGAAATTAAATCAACTTAAATCCATGAAATGAAATGTGGTCAGGAAGACTCAGTAACAATTTTAGTCGAAAGAAAATAATTCTCTTACTTTCTTTACCAACTTCAATTTTAGTGATGTTAAAACCTAAATATTCAAGCGGAAATTTCGGATCCATAAACTGAAACGGAAATAACTTATGAATAATTATCTCCATTACAAAATCTAGTTAACTCACTTCATCATCACTGATTTTTTTAAAACTGCCAGTTACAACTGGATGAGACTGATTAACACTAATTCTTTGTGAATAATTGAAATAATGATACTGAGTATGTGTATTAGAATTTGGCTGATTACTTACATATCTATATGAATCATTTTCAAAAATTAATTTTTCGTAATTTATTAATTCACGTTGTTTACAGACGTCTAGGCAGTCAAAGAATCTATAAAGCCAGACGACCGTCACATAAAATGACATCGACAGAACGGATGAAAAATTGAATCTAAAATGGATTAAATGAAAAAAAAACAACGTTATCTCATTCAATCAAATTCCAATTTGTATGGTTCGTTTATTTACTTCGTGTGTCCGGTAAACACTCACCTCATCTTCTCGTTCAAAGTAGTAAATCAAATTTTAATAAAAGTTGTCAGGTTTATATAGACTTTTGAAGTGCCAAGTTGTTTCTTTCTGATTCGATGATTCAAATTGACCATTAAGAAGATGAAATTTGATAAAATCACATGTGCATTGTTAACCAATCATGAAGGTAGATGACTTCATCATTGTTCAATATTCTTCTAACCAATGAGCTGACACTTTTCCACCGTTAGTTGAAATTCTTGATCCCTGTCGATGAAACCTCTCTTGGATGTGATTAGCAATACTTTTAAAAAAGGGATTGATTCCTGTGAAGTTCAAAATGTGTGCTGATGGGTTTGCGAACAATGGTTTAGTTGCCTGCAATAATCTCTTAATTGGCTATCAATGGTGTATTGCTTTGAATTGATTGATTTACATCAAATTAGCGAAAACTGTTTCCATTGAATGTCAAAATTGACACTTTGATATTAAGATTTAATCTCAATAAAAAATTTCTGTCAGATGATTTCACCATCGTTTATTAAGAAAATGTAGCTTTGGAACAAAGTTACATTCAATCTATTTGTGTATGATATTATGCCACTGACTGTTAATAAATACTCAGATCAATAGATAATAATTTCCCTAAATGACCACGTAGAAATGGAACTGAATGTGTTCAGTTATGTAGGTTGAAGTTGACAACTCATTTCATTGAAAGTGAACTGTGAAAAATTGAGAATAATTTCTTGAATCAGACACAAATTTGTAATCACAACAGTGATTATTGTATCTGAAAAACTAGTAAAATTGTTAAGACACAAGTGGAGGATTGATTTCCATTTTAGTATTTCAATGAATTATTTCCTCACAACATTTGAGTAAATCACAGTAATAAGATAATGTGTTTGCTGATTACCTTGGATTCTACAAGCATGAAATTTTTCATCTCACAAACCATTGCTAGTGATTTAAAGGGAGAGATACTACTCGTTCACATTTAAGTAACTACATATTTTGAACTGATCAATATTTTCATCACTGAGATCTTCTAATCTAATGTGCGTTTTCACAAAAGAAATATTTTTCTAAAAGTAACAAAAATGATAATAATTATAATACTAATAGTGTACATTATCGGAAAGCGTGATCTGAAGATATCTGACAGTTGACCTCTGTTTTTGTTTGTGCAAATATCAATGATCATAATTTTTTATTGTTTATCAGCATATTTTATATAATTAATCAAATTATATGATATTCTATATTGTGTAGTGAGCGAGATATGAATCTAAAATATATTAAGGAATGTCGCTTTCTAATGATGCATTCATATGACTGACAATGACCGACACACACAAACAAACATGAATGAGATTTTCATCTTACAAATGAGTACTACTATTCTAAAGAGAAAATTTATATGTTCTTTGTTTATTATTCATCTTGAATAACTTTGAGATATCCACACTATGGCCACTGTCAAACAGATTAGGACGGTTACGATGTTATAATTTCAAGTTGTAAGCAGCTGACGAGGAACCGCGAAATATAGTGAATTCGTTTTATTCTGCTACATTAATTGTTGTTGATTTAGTAGAGTTATTAAATGTGAAGAGGTTTATAAAACCTGTGAATATTGACAAATGAAAATATTGATCTGAAACTGTTAACATATCATTTTATTCAACAACACATAATTATTAGTAAGTAGAATAGATGGAAAACGTGATTGAGAGTATTCCATAAGTACTCAATTACTAGACAATCACGACATCCAGAACTGAGCATTGACCACTGTATATGAATATATTTGTATAACAGGAGGTTTGTTGTCGTTCAAGTAACAAAGTGGTCTATTCTCATTCTGAAAAGGTGAATGATATGAGTTTGGATCACACTAGGAGTTTCGGTTTCTTTAGAAGTGAGGATGAACTTCACCAACCTATACCAACCACCATGAAAACTGGATTCACGGATGTCTGCCGACAGACTACAAACACCAAACATCGTCCAACTCAATCAAAATATCACCTCAATAACATCAGTTAAATATACGGATTCCGAATTGTCGAGAGAGACATAGTTGGCAAACTATTTAAATATTCCACTACGAATGCTTACTTACGAAGAAATTCATTTTCATTCTGTTGCAAAATTAGGACGAATTTCCATGCCAAATGATATTTCAAATTGTATTCGATCTCCCGCAAAATCTGATCGCTTACACATGACGATGATATTCCACTACCATCAACATACAACAACAAGAAATTATGATCATTGATATTTGCACAACCAACAACTGAGGTCAATACAATTCTATGTTTTGTTTTAATTTAGCACTTATATAATATACTCAGCGATAATGATAATAATAATCACTATTTGGAAACTTATACAGGATGTAATAGAAATAATATTTTTTATTCTTATCCAATATCAATCTGATAATTAGGGGAGAATTCGAAAACTTTCAGATCTCATTCTTCAATGCATACAATTTCACTATAAGAAAGTTAGGTCATTGCATTACTAACCTAGTTTATGAAAGTCAATTATTTCACGGTGATATGAGCTGCTAGCTTTGTCTTTGATAGATTATAGGAGGGTTTCACATCTGTCATCTATATTTGCCTTGGTTCTTTAGTCGAATTTCATCACAGTCAGTATTAGTTATTACAATTTTGAATGCAGAGATCAGTTTTCATTTCAAGATTTGAGAATGTCACCATTGTAAACCTGTTCATTTTCCAAAGAATTATGAATCATTTGACACTGTGAAGTGAATACAAAAACCCATTTATATCGATAGGCGTTAGAAGGACTTTAAAAAAGATGCTGTTAAATAATTTCAATTTCATGCGATAGAAATAGACGAACATTTTTTGATACCCAAATAGATAGTATGATTTTAAAGTGATTAGGTTTGTCACACACTGCATTTGACAACTGAGAGAAAGATAACGTCAATCAAGTAAGTGCATAAATCGAGGTGATAGAGTTATCTGTTGAAGTACACTGTCTTAAAAAGCCTTGTAGTGATGTTGTTTGAACATTATTGCACGAATGACGAATACTGAGGTGCTGTAGTGGAACACTTCAATTCCAGCATGTAAATGTTTGTCATCTGACAATAAACTATTCAAAATGTCCACTGTCGAACTTCTGATAGTAAGTCAGTGATGAAAATATTGATCAGTTCAAAACGTATAGTTACTTAAATGTGAGCGTGTGGTATCTCACCCTTTTAAATCACTAACAATGGTTTGTGAGATGGGAAATTTCATGGTTGAAGAACGGAATCCGTTTTGATAGTTTCAAGGTAATCAGCAAACACCGTGAGGAATAATTCAAATACTTCTTTTCAGATTCCAACGGAAATTAAGCAAAGTAAATAAACATGCATACAACTAGTTTTGAACTAGCCTTACACGATCTTCATAATCCACAGCATCACTAATGTCCAAACGAGTCGACATTAACTAAATGATTATAGCAAAGGAACAGAAATGTAGATGAGGAAATCGAAATGGGGAATGTGAAGAAATCAAATCAAGATGATCCTATTGAATCCGTCTATCTACAATAATGCTTATGATAGTAATACATAATAGTAACAAAGATTGTTTCAAAGATTATTGCCTACCTTATTATTTATAGTAAAGAACATACATTAGCAATCAGGATTATGGTAAACTAGCATTCTTAGACTGTTTAGTTAATTTCGTCCCCACTGACTGATCTTAAAAATGCAAATATTTTTCATACTCACACTCTGACAGACAAATTAAATCAGTGGTAGATCATACAAATTCACCTTGACTAAGAATAAATTGACAATGACATATTCAGATCTATTATAATTTTGATCGCATTGTTTCCTTCACACTATTTAAACTTGTGTTAATTTTATTTCGGCTATTTATTCACTCTGAAGACATGACTTACAGTGAGTCACAAAACACCACGAATACAACTTTCTACTTACTGAGATATCTCGAAAGGATATATCATCATAGGCTTATGGAGATTGTTGAGTTTCAATTGATGATGGTCTAACAATGATCGGTTCCTGATCTCAAATAAAACTATTTATACATTTATTGATAATCTGCAAAACAGTTCAATATTGTTCAATGTCAATGATATCTCACCATTTAGATATGATTGTCCACTTATGCGAATTGAAACTATGTTTAAACTCTGTAATTCCAGTTAATTCCAATTATCTATGAACTCATTAAATGTTCTGCTTCATTATCTTACTTGTTTGAATCTTGATTTCCGTATCTTCTGTTTTTCTTGTTGAAGACAAATCGTGCTATCTAGTCATGTTGTTATAAAATGTTGCCTCTTTCTTCAATGAGTAAACTGGATGATATTGTGTTAATTCAAATCTCCATAATAACATAACAGAGTTGTTCCTTTTCAATCTCCGACTTCTGTACGGAGTACAAGGTTAACCTGAAAATTTAATCTTCTTTATTAGGGTTTTGATTAACAACGTTGACGTATTTTTATGCGACAGACGTTCAGTCTATTGCAAATCCCATCGGTTGCCTCTTACTAGAGGGATCCTCAATCGTTCGTAAATAGAATATACGCGATATTGCTCTTTTCAGCAATATATTCAAATTAAGCCTAACATCGAGTGAATTAACAAATGTACACTCTGTTAATTGATGAGACAACAAAATCAAACGAAATAAAGAGTTTTTATAAGAAATTCTTTCAAAACAATGAAAACGACTAACACACATACTTGTTGAATCACTTCCATTATCACTTGTGGCACTGTTTCTTCCATCTCCACAATTGTTTGGATATAACTCTGTTTATTATCACAGTTTACACTGCATGCAAGTATCAGTTGTAACAAACGAAATGTCGACTCTTCATTTTCGTGCTCAGCTTGAAAAAACCACACAAAATTATGCCATTACCAACAAGATTGCTGAAACAACTACAGAAAAATTGACTTGCTTCAATCACACTACTAGCTACAGGAATCAGTAATATAATCGTTAGCCAAAAGTAATATTCAACTCAACTTGAGTGTCATCGCGACCACACAACCTAAACACTATGAGGCAAACCCTTAACTACTTATGAGTAATATGACCAGGATACAACACAATAAAATCGTTGAAGATGAATTCATCTTATTCAGCAAACCTTGTCGTTCTTGATCTGTTTAAATGTATCGAGGGATCTGGTCATACAGTTGTTATCCGAGTGTTCCATTGTTCCGCGTGGAGTTAACCGAACTCGTAACGAGTTACAGATCAGATATGTAACAAGACTGAGAGAACTTGAAAATGTACTATGCAATATTAGACTACAGTCAATAGAATTTGATTGTTTTCACTCCATATAAGTATATGTGGACATCCTCTACAGATACAAATCTCTACAACATACGGGTACATTGATTATCGATCCATAACGCCATTCCGTAGTTTGTCAAGGCTTCTTGTCTCTCTGTTCACATAACAATCTCTCCAACATAGGGGTACATTGGCTATCGACTCATAATGAATGCTACGACACTGTTGTCTTACCTTCCCACTAGTTTCTACTTGGATATACAGAGAAAAAATTTGTCTTGAACTAGTTAACGGCTTAATGTGCTAAGTTACTTGGTATGTTGAAGACTGCATCGCGTCAGTCTGACTCGTGAAAGATCGGCCTTGACAGAAGGGACAAAAAGGCTACCACATCACTGACTGACAGCCTGATGATTCGTTAGCAAGTGAAAACCATAGCAGAATAATTTATCCGATTCATCAAACTGGAAAATGTAGGGCTAACGAGACTGTAACACACAATGAATACAATTATGCCAACAGAGACCATTACATTACAAAATATTCAATACATTGGTCACGTATGAATTACATTAACTTTGAAATAAAAAACAGTATGACAGTAAGTTATAGAGTAATCGGAAGCATATGATTCATGGAATAAGGGAGATACATACATAAATGTTAGTAATTCACACATAACGAAATAAGTCAGATAATGCCTAAAAAAGCTTGAACTATTTGACACTTCGTCTTTATTCTTTTCTTCACAACAGAAAACTTGACATAGCAATGAGCTATAGATATTTCTTCAAACATGACTGACAGCTGGTTTTGTCAACCTAGATCTTCACTGGTTATTGTGGACCGTTGTGTCTTGTTATTGTTCGTGTACTTATTTTGATTGATTTCCTCTTTCACTCAACTTTTAGCATTCTGCAATTCATTCATGATCTTTCTAACTGCTTAATAAATTCGACTAAATTTGTATGCAAAATATAAGATGTTACTCAACTGTAGAAAATTCCTTAAAGCTCGATTTTGTCTGAAATTTCTGCTTTTGATGATGATTTAGTCTGGAAAGTCAATGAGTGCTTCACGATTAAATGATCCAGATCAGAGAACATTATTCCATCAACATTATTTATTACATATATTATTGAAAATGTTTTAAAAAGTTAGTGTACTGAAGATCATATGATATGATATTTGCTTTTGAAATAAAAAATCGGAACTACACAGTCGACCAACAGAACACCTTATATACATGAAAAGTGGAAGATTGGACTTACCAATTTCTTGTAGAATTGGAAGAAATTCAATAGATTTTCTATCTTCTATTCTCTGCATTGATATGTTTTAAAAGAAAGCATATAATGAAGATAAGCACTGTCGGATTACATAAACAGACAAGATAGTGAACGACTTGTAACTTCATTTTCAACCAGTCTCCTGTACGAACTCGAACTGTGACTCAATCTCTTCCAGTTAGGTCACGATCAACATCGTGTCACTCACTACTAGCCACTACACATGAATATTATTGCACAAAGTGGAGTTATATTATTTAACCAGCGAGCAGCTGTACGAAGAACTATTTTTATCTTTGAAGGTGGGAGAGAGGTCATGTTGGTTTGATGGAAAATTATTGGACTAGTTAAGACTTAAATTGGATGATTTATTTAAATTCATATATGACGAACTGATTTCGATCAGACAATCATAGAAAGCTAACAAATATCGGACAGCTGTTAATTTTTGGTGTGTATCCACGACCACATCAAGAACCGAACCCATGATATTTATCCCTCAAACCAAGTGTTAAATATACCGATCATTCGGTTAATATTCAATAATTCAGATTTCTAACTTCAATCATTTGATGTTGTTGACCGAGTACCTTCCAATGTGATCGGTGTGTGAAATGTCTCACATTAGACATAGATAATTTATTCGAGGAATAGATACGGGAACTCCGGGTAAATGGTCAGTGGTAAAACAGAACCAATGGATAATTAAAATAAATATGACATTACATACTAGAAAACACATAGAGAACATTCACAGTGCAAATGAATGATTTTAAAAGAGTAGTATTTGTTGAAAGAGATTCATTTAAATGAGTTTTCATTGCAGTGACCTAGTACTAATTCAACAATACTACACAATGGTAGAAGGTCATGTTTGGATTTCGGGGAAAAACAATAAATCAAAATGATGTAATAAATCAAACGAAAGAAAGATAGATCGGCACTGTTTCCTTTTACGCCTAAATAAATAGAGAATTTCTGTTGATTAAAATATAGACTAGAAAATATTACGACTACACATTGACTCTCCAATACCGCACGTCAATTCCACCACACTCCATTCGAATTTACACTCTACACCACTGTGTCAAACACTCTCTTCACACATTCCACACGTCCTAACTCACACACTCACTCCCTGATGACCTCATTCTCACCCACAACACATTTGACGCGTTGAATTGATCAACTGTCAGACTGGAAATTCCACCATGCTGTTTGACAACGCAGTTGGCGAATACCAACCAATTCTCCGTGCAAACACGCTCCTCAATCATCACCGAACTGATCGCACTATGTGGACATAGGGAACAAGACACACGAGTGTGATTCATCACCAGAATATTGCCAACAAGGGACTCAAACGTCTACCATGCAACTGCCTGACGACCAGTCAGTGTCGATGTACACCGATGCAAAACTCGTCGGAACAAATCTCTGACTGATTCGACTGCATTCTGAACTAGCTGAGTGGGTGATTAGTGTTACTGAGCGTAGGTGTACAAGCCGGTGCAGACGTAGCAATCGAATCCGTGTCTGTCTGTCTGTCTGTCTGTCTGTCTGTATGTGTGTGTGTGTGCGCGCGCGCGCGTGACTCGGATTAGTGGTGTGAGTCTGTGAATTAGTAGTGTGTCGGTAGCGACGTTGGATGACGTGAATGAAGTACGTGACGAGTTGTCGGCGATTTGACTTGTGAGTGTACAGACTTGTGTTGTGACGATCGGCGTTGCAATGTTGCTTGTATGGAGATGTGTGAAAATGTGTGTGTCGGTGACGTCCGTGATTGTCGTGACTGTTGTGAATGTGAGTGCTTGCGTGTGCTTTCGTGTGTGTGAGTGTGTGTTGCGGTTGTTGTGAAGTGTGATGATGATGACGATGATGAAGATATTGTCGTTGTTGGTGGTGCTGTTGGTAGTGGTGTGGTGTGGTGTTGTGTGGTGTGGTGTGGTGTGGTGTGTGCGTGTGTGTGTTAGTGTGTGTGTGAACGTGGTATTTTAGTTTGTGTCAGTGTTTGTGTAATGGTGGTCGTGCTGGTGATTGTGTTTGTTTTGTTGCTGGTTGTTGTGTGCGATGTGAGTTGGTATTGTGTTGTGGTATGGTGTGTGTGGTTTCGAAGAATGTCGCCTCCGTGGCGCAACCGGTTAGCGCGTTCGGCTGTTAACCGAAAGGTTGGTGGTTCGAGCCCACCCGGGGGCGGTCCGCACTTTTGACGCAACACATCAACAACATCACCACTCGCTTCGTCACACATCCATCAATCCACTCACACTGCACACCTACTACAACAACACACACCCGGATTACTCTCAACCCCTGTGGCAATATACCACTCCACAATCATCTCTCCATCCAACGACTACACGTCCCCTCTCCACTACCACACGTCAATTCCACCACACTCCATTCGAATTTACACTCTACACCACTGTGTCAAACACTCTCTTCACACATTCCACACGTCCTAACTCACACACTCACTCCCTGATGACCTCATTCTCACCCACAACACATTTGACGCGTTGAATTGATCAACTGTCAGACTGGAAATTCCACCATGCTGTTTGACAACGCAGTTGGCGAATACCAACCAATTCTCCGTGCAAACACGCTCCTCAATCATCACCGAACTGATCGCACTATGTGGACATAGGGAACAAGACACACGAGTGTGATTCATCACCAGAATATTGCCAACAAGGGACTCAAACGTCTACCATGCAACTGCCTGACGACCAGTCAGTGTCGATGTACACCGATGCAAAACTCGTCGGAACAAATCTCTGACTGATTCGACTGCATTCTGAACTAGCTGAGTGGGTGATTAGTGTTACTGAGCGTAGGTGTACAAGCCGGTGCAGACGTAGCAATCGAATCCGTGTCTGTCTGTCTGTATGTGTGTGTGTGTGCGTGACTCGGATTAGTGGTGTGAGTCTGTGAATTAGTAGTGTGTCGGTAGCGACGTTGGATGACGTGAATGAAGTACGTGACGAGTTGTCGGCGATTTGACTTGTGAGTGTACAGACTTGTGTTGTGACGATCGGCGTTGCAATGTTGCTTGTATGGAGATGTGTGAAAATGTGTGTGTCGGTGACGTCCGTGATTGTCGTGACTGTTGTGAATGTGAGTGCTTGCGTGTGCTTTCGTGTGTGTGAGTGTGTGTTGCGGTTGTTGTGAAGTGTGATGATGATGACGATGATGAAGATATTGTCGTTGTTGGTGGTGCTGTTGGTAGTGGTGTGGTGTGGTGTTGTGTGGTGTGGTGTGGTGTGGTGTGGTGTGTGCGTGTGTGTGTTAGTGTGTGTGTGAACGTGGTATTTTAGTTTGTGTCAGTGTTTGTGTAATGGTGGTCGTGCTGGTGATTGTGTTTGTTTTGTTGCTGGTTGTTGTGTGCGATGTGAGTTGGTATTGTGTTGTGGTATGGTGTGTGTGGTTTCGAAGAATGTCGCCTCCGTGGCGCAACCGGTTAGCGCGTTCGGCTGTTAACCGAAAGGTTGGTGGTTCGAGCCCACCCGGGGGCGGTCCACACTTTTGACGCAACACATCAACAACATCACCACTCGCTTCGTCACACATCCATCAATCCACTCACACTGCACACCTACTACAACAACACACACCCGGATTACTCTCAACCCCTGTGGCAATATACCACTCCACAATCATCTCTCCATCCAACGACTACACGTCCCCTCTCCACTACCACACGTCAATTCCACCACACTCCATTCGAATTTACACTCTACACCACTGTGTCAAACACTCTCTTCACACATTCCACACGTCCTAACTCACACACTCACTCCCTGATGACCTCATTCTCACCCACAACACATTTGACGCGTTGAATTGATCAACTGTCAGACTGGAAATTCCACCATGCTGTTTGACAACGCAGTTGGCGAATACCAACCAATTCTCCGTGCAAACACGCTCCTCAATCATCACCGAACTGATCGCACTATGTGGACATAGGGAACAAGACACACGAGTGTGATTCATCACCAGAATATTGCCAACAAGGGACTCAAACGTCTACCATGCAACTGCCTGACGACCAGTCAGTGTCGATGTACACCGATGCAAAACTCGTCGGAACAAATCTCTGACTGATTCGACTGCATTCTGAACTAGCTGAGTGGGTGATTAGTGTTACTGAGCGTAGGTGTACAAGCCGGTGCAGACGTAGCAATCGAATCCGTGTCTGTCTGTCTGTCTGTCTGTCTGTCTGTATGTGTGTGTGTGTGCGCGCGCGCGCGTGACTCGGATTAGTGGTGTGAGTCTGTGAATTAGTAGTGTGTCGGTAGCGACGTTGGATGACGTGAATGAAGTACGTGACGAGTTGTCGGCGATTTGACTTGTGAGTGTACAGACTTGTGTTGTGACGATCGGCGTTGCAATGTTGCTTGTATGGAGATGTGTGAAAATGTGTGTGTCGGTGACGTCCGTGATTGTCGTGACTGTTGTGAATGTGAGTGCTTGCGTGTGCTTTCGTGTGTGTGAGTGTGTGTTGCGGTTGTTGTGAAGTGTGATGATGATGACGATGATGAAGATATTGTCGTTGTTGGTGGTGCTGTTGGTAGTGGTGTGGTGTGGTGTTGTGTGGTGTGGTGTGGTGTGGTGTGGTGTGTGCGTGTGTGTGTTAGTGTGTGTGTGAACGTGGTATTTTAGTTTGTGTCAGTGTTTGTGTAATGGTGGTCGTGCTGGTGATTGTGTTTGTTTTGTTGCTGGTTGTTGTGTGCGATGTGAGTTGGTATTGTGTTGTGGTATGGTGTGTGTGGTTTCGAAGAATGTCGCCTCCGTGGCGCAACCGGTTAGCGCGTTCGGCTGTTAACCGAAAGGTTGGTGGTTCGAGCCCACCCGGGGGCGGTCCGCACTTTTGACGCAACACATCAACAACATCACCACTCGCTTCGTCACACATCCATCAATCCACTCACACTGCACACCTACTACAACAACACACACCCGGATTACTCTCAACCCCTGTGGCAATATACCACTCCACAATCATCTCTCCATCCAACGACTACACGTCCCCTCTCCACTACCACACGTCAATTCCACCACACTCCATTCGAATTTACACTCTACACCACTGTGTCAAACACTCTCTTCACACATTCCACACGTCCTAACTCACACACTCACTCCCTGATGACCTCATTCTCACCCACAACACATTTGACGCGTTGAATTGATCAACTGTCAGACTGGAAATTCCACCATGCTGTTTGACAACGCAGTTGGCGAATACCAACCAATTCTCCGTGCAAACACGCTCCTCAATCATCACCGAACTGATCGCACTATGTGGACATAGGGAACAAGACACACGAGTGTGATTCATCACCAGAATATTGCCAACAAGGGACTCAAACGTCTACCATGCAACTGCCTGACGACCAGTCAGTGTCGATGTACACCGATGCAAAACTCGTCGGAACAAATCTCTGACTGATTCGACTGCATTCTGAACTAGCTGAGTGGGTGATTAGTGTTACTGAGCGTAGGTGTACAAGCCGGTGCAGACGTAGCAATCGAATCCGTGTCTGTCTGTCTGTCTGTCTGTCTGTATGTGTGTGTGTGTGCGCGCGCGCGTGACTCGGATTAGTGGTGTGAGTCTGTGAATTAGTAGTGTGTCGGTAGCGACGTTGGATGACGTGAATGAAGTACGTGACGAGTTGTCGGCGATTTGACTTGTGAGTGTACAGACTTGTGTTGTGACGATCGGCGTTGCAATGTTGCTTGTATGGAGATGTGTGAAAATGTGTGTGTCGGTGACGTCCGTGATTGTCGTGACTGTTGTGAATGTGAGTGCTTGCGTGTGCTTTCGTGTGTGTGAGTGTGTGTTGCGGTTGTTGTGAAGTGTGATGATGATGACGATGATGAAGATATTGTCGTTGTTGGTGGTGCTGTTGGTAGTGGTGTGGTGTGGTGTTGTGTGGTGTGGTGTGGTGTGGTGTGGTGTGTGCGTGTGTGTGTTAGTGTGTGTGTGAACGTGGTATTTTAGTTTGTGTCAGTGTTTGTGTAATGGTGGTCGTGCTGGTGATTGTGTTTGTTTTGTTGCTGGTTGTTGTGTGCGATGTGAGTTGGTATTGTGTTGTGGTATGGTGTGTGTGGTTTTGAAGAATGTCGCCTCCGTGGCGCAACCGGTTAGCGCGTTCGGCTGTTAACCGAAAGGTTGGTGGTTCGAGCCCACCCGGGGGCGGTCCGCACTTTTGACGCAACACATCAACAACATCACCACTCGCTTCGTCACACATCCATCAATCCACTCACACTGCACACCTACTACAACAACACACACCCGGATTACTCTCAACCCCTGTGGCAATATACCACTCCACAATCATCTCTCCATCCAACGACTACACGTCCCCTCTCCACTACCACACGTCAATTCCACCACACTCCATTCGAATTTACACTCTACACCACTGTGTCAAACACTCTCTTCACACATTCCACACGTCCTAACTCACACACTCACTCCCTGATGACCTCATTCTCACCCACAACACATTTGACGCGTTGAATTGATCAACTGTCAGACTGGAAATTCCACCATGCTGTTTGACAACGCAGTTGGCGAATACCAACCAATTCTCCGTGCAAACACGCTCCTCAATCATCACCGAACTGATCGCACTATGTGGACATAGGGAACAAGACACACGAGTGTGATTCATCACCAGAATATTGCCAACAAGGGACTCAAACGTCTACCATGCAACTGCCTGACGACCAGTCAGTGTCGATGTACACCGATGCAAAACTCGTCGGAACAAATCTCTGACTGATTCGACTGCATTCTGAACTAGCTGAGTGGGTGATTAGTGTTACTGAGCGTAGGTGTACAAGCCGGTGCAGACGTAGCAATCGAATCCGTGTCTGTCTGTCTGTCTGTCTGTATGTGTGTGTGTGTGTGTGCGCGCGCGTGACTCGGATTAGTGGTGTGAGTCTGTGAATTAGTAGTGTGTCGGTAGCGACGTTGGATGACGTGAATGAAGTACGTGACGAGTTGTCGGCGATTTGACTTGTGAGTGTACAGACTTGTGTTGTGACGATCGGCGTTGCAATGTTGCTTGTATGGAGATGTGTGAAAATGTGTGTGTCGGTGACGTCCGTGATTGTCGTGACTGTTGTGAATGTGAGTGCTTGCGTGTGCTTTCGTGTGTGTGAGTGTGTGTTGCGGTTGTTGTGAAGTGTGATGATGATGACGATGATGAAGATATTGTCGTTGTTGGTGGTGCTGTTGGTAGTGGTGTGGTGTGGTGTTGTGTGGTGTGGTGTGGTGTGGTGTGGTGTGTGCGTGTGTGTGTTAGTGTGTGTGTGAACGTGGTATTTTAGTTTGTGTCAGTGTTTGTGTAATGGTGGTCGTGCTGGTGATTGTGTTTGTTTTGTTGCTGGTTGTTGTGTGCGATGTGAGTTGGTATTGTGTTGTGGTATGGTGTGTGTGGTTTCGAAGAATGTCGCCTCCGTGGCGCAACCGGTTAGCGCGTTCGGCTGTTAACCGAAAGGTTGGTGGTTCGAGCCCACCCGGGGGCGGTCCGCACTTTTGACGCAACACATCAACAACATCACCACTCGCTTCGTCACACATCCATCAATCCACTCACACTGCACACCTACTACAACAACACACACCCGGATTACTCTCAACCCCTGTGGCAATATACCACTCCACAATCATCTCTCCATCCAACGACTACACGTCCCCTCTCCACTACCACACGTCAATTCCACCACACTCCATTCGAATTTACACTCTACACCACTGTGTCAAACACTCTCTTCACACATTCCACACGTCCTAACTCACACACTCACTCCCTGATGACCTCATTCTCACCCACAACACATTTGACGCGTTGAATTGATCAACTGTCAGACTGGAAATTCCACCATGCTGTTTGACAACGCAGTTGGCGAATACCAACCAATTCTCCGTGCAAACACGCTCCTCAATCATCACCGAACTGATCGCACTATGTGGACATAGGGAACAAGACACACGAGTGTGATTCATCACCAGAATATTGCCAACAAGGGACTCAAACGTCTACCATGCAACTGCCTGACGACCAGTCAGTGTCGATGTACACCGATGCAAAACTCGTCGGAACAAATCTCTGACTGATTCGACTGCATTCTGAACTAGCTGAGTGGGTGATTAGTGTTACTGAGCGTAGGTGTACAAGCCGGTGCAGACGTAGCAATCGAATCCGTGTCTGTCTGTCTGTCTGTCTGTCTGTATGTGTGTGTGTGTGCGCGCGCGCGCGTGACTCGGATTAGTGGTGTGAGTCTGTGAATTAGTAGTGTGTCGGTAGCGACGTTGGATGACGTGAATGAAGTACGTGACGAGTTGTCGGCGATTTGACTTGTGAGTGTACAGACTTGTGTTGTGACGATCGGCGTTGCAATGTTGCTTGTATGGAGATGTGTGAAAATGTGTGTGTCGGTGACGTCCGTGATTGTCGTGACTGTTGTGAATGTGAGTGCTTGCGTGTGCTTTCGTGTGTGTGAGTGTGTGTTGCGGTTGTTGTGAAGTGTGATGATGATGACGATGATGAAGATATTGTCGTTGTTGGTGGTGCTGTTGGTAGTGGTGTGGTGTGGTGTTGTGTGGTGTGGTGTGGTGTGGTGTGTGCGTGTGTGTGTTAGTGTGTGTGTGAACGTGGTATTTTAGTTTGTGTCAGTGTTTGTGTAATGGTGGTCGTGCTGGTGATTGTGTTTGTTTTGTTGCTGGTTGTTGTGTGCGATGTGAGTTGGTATTGTGTTGTGGTATGGTGTGTGTGGTTTTGAAGAATGTCGCCTCCGTGGCGCAACCGGTTAGCGCGTTCGGCTGTTAACCGAAAGGTTGGTGGTTCGAGCCCACCCGGGGGCGGTCCACACTTTTGACGCAACACATCAACAACATCACCACTCGCTTCGTCACACATCCATCAATCCACTCACACTGCACACCTACTACAACAACACACACCCGGATTACTCTCAACCCCTGTGGCAATATACCACTCCACAATCATCTCTCCATCCAACGACTACACGTCCCCTCTCCACTACCACACGTCAATTCCACCACACTCCATTCGAATTTACACTCTACACCACTGTGTCAAACACTCTCTTCACACATTCCACACGTCCTAACTCACACACTCACTCCCTGATGACCTCATTCTCACCCACAACACATTTGACGCGTTGAATTGATCAACTGTCAGACTGGAAATTCCACCATGCTGTTTGACAACGCAGTTGGCGAATACCAACCAATTCTCCGTGCAAACACGCTCCTCAATCATCACCGAACTGATCGCACTATGTGGACATAGGGAACAAGACACACGAGTGTGATTCATCACCAGAATATTGCCAACAAGGGACTCAAACGTCTACCATGCAACTGCCTGACGACCAGTCAGTGTCGATGTACACCGATGCAAAACTCGTCGGAACAAATCTCTGACTGATTCGACTGCATTCTGAACTAGCTGAGTGGGTGATTAGTGTTACTGAGCGTAGGTGTACAAGCCGGTGCAGACGTAGCAATCGAATCCGTGTCTGTCTGTCTGTCTGTCTGTCTGTATGTGTGTGTGTGTGCGCGCGCGCGCGTGACTCGGATTAGTGGTGTGAGTCTGTGAATTAGTAGTGTGTCGGTAGCGACGTTGGATGACGTGAATGAAGTACGTGACGAGTTGTCGGCGATTTGACTTGTGAGTGTACAGACTTGTGTTGTGACGATCGGCGTTGCAATGTTGCTTGTATGGAGATGTGTGAAAATGTGTGTGTCGGTGACGTCCGTGATTGTCGTGACTGTTGTGAATGTGAGTGCTTGCGTGTGCTTTCGTGTGTGTGAGTGTGTGTTGCGGTTGTTGTGAAGTGTGATGATGATGACGATGATGAAGATATTGTCGTTGTTGGTGGTGCTGTTGGTAGTGGTGTGGTGTGGTGTTGTGTGGTGTGGTGTGGTGTGGTGTGTGCGTGTGTGTGTTAGTGTGTGTGTGAACGTGGTATTGTAGTTGGTGTCAGTGTTTGTGTAATGGTGGTCATGCTAGTGATTGTGTTTGTTTTGTTGCTGGTTGTTGTGTGCGATGTGAGTTGGTATTGTGTTGTGGTATGGTCTGTGTGGGGTCGACGAATGTCGCCTCCGTGGCGCAACCGGTTAGCGCGTTCGGCTGTTAACCGAAAGGTTGGTGGTTCGAGCCCACCCGGAGGCGCTTCCCACTTCTGACGAAACACATCAACAACATCAACACTCGCTTCGTCACACATCCATCAATACACTCACACTGTACAACTACTCCACCAACACACACCCGGATTACTCTCAATCCCTGTGGCAATATACCACTCCACAATCATCTCTCCATCCAACGACTACACGTCCACTGTCCACTACCACACGTCAATTCCACCACACTCCATTCGAATTTACACTATACATATACACCACTGTGTCAAACACTCTCTTCACACATTCCACACGTCCTAACTCACGCACTCACTCCCTGATCACCTCATTCTCACCCACAACACATTTGACGCGTTGAATTGATCAACTGTCAGACTCGAAATTCCACTATGTTGTTTGACAACGCAGTTGGCGAATACCAACCAATTCTCCGTGCAAACACGCTCCTCAATCATCACCGAACTGATCGCACTATGTGGACATAGGGAACAAGACACACGAGTGTGATTCATCACCAGAATATTGCCAACAAGGGACTCAAACGTCTACCATGCAACTGCCTGACGACCAGTCAGTGTCGATGTACACCGATGCAAAACTCGTCGGAACAAATCTCTGACTGATTCGACTGCATTCTGAACTAGCTGAGTGGGTGATTAGTGTTACTGAGCGTAGGTGTACAAGCCGGTGCAGACGTAGCAATCGAATCCGTGTCTGTCTGTCTGTCTGTCTGTCTGTCTGTATGTGTGTGTGTGTGCGTGACTCGGATTAGTGGTGTGAGTCTGTGAATTAGTAGTGTGTCGGTAGCGACGTTGGATGACGTGAATGAAGTACGTGACGAGTTGTCGGCGATTTGACTTGTGAGTGTACAGACTTGTGTTGTGACGATCGGCGTTGCAATGTTGCTTGTATGGAGATGTGTGAAAATGTGTGTGTCGGTGACGTCCGTGATTGTCGTGACTGTTGTGAATGTGAGTGCTTGCGTGTGCTTTCGTGTGTGTGAGTGTGTGTTGCGGTTGTTGTGAAGTGTGATGATGATGACGATGATGAAGATATTGTCGTTGTTGGTGGTGCTGTTGGTAGTGGTGTGGTGTGGTGTTGTGTGGTGTGGTGTGGTGTGGTGTGTGCGTGTGTGTGTTAGTGTGTGTGTGAACGTGGTATTTTAGTTTGTGTCAGTGTTTGTGTAATGGTGGTCGTGCTGGTGATTGTGTTTGTTTTGTTGCTGGTTGTTGTGTGCGATGTGAGTTGGTATTGTGTTGTGGTATGGTGTGTGTGGTTTTGAAGAATGTCGCCTCCGTGGCGCAACCGGTTAGCGCGTTCGGCTGTTAACCGAAAGGTTGGTGGTTCGAGCCCACCCGGGGGCGGTTCGCACTTTTGACGCAACACATCAACAACATCACCACTCGCTTCGTCACACATCCATCAATCCACTCACACTGCACACCTACTACAACAACACACACCCGGATTACTCTCAACCCCTGTGGCAATATACCACTCCACAATCATCTCTCCATCCAACGACTACACGTCCCCTCTCCACTACCACACGTCAATTCCACCACACTCCATTCGAATTTACACTCTACACCACTGTGTCAAACACTCTCTTCACACATTCCACACGTCCTAACTCACACACTCACTCCCTGATGACCTCATTCTCACCCACAACACATTTGACGCGTTGAATTGATCAACTGTCAGACTGGAAATTCCACCATGCTGTTTGACAACGCAGTTGGCGAATACCAACCAATTCTCCGTGCAAACACGCTCCTCAATCATCACCGAACTGATCGCACTATGTGGACATAGGGAACAAGACACACGAGTGTGATTCATCACCAGAATATTGCCAACAAGGGACTCAAACGTCTACCATGCAACTGCCTGACGACCAGTCAGTGTCGATGTACACCGATGCAAAACTCGTCGGAACAAATCTCTGACTGATTCGACTGCATTCTGAACTAGCTGAGTGGGTGATTAGTGTTACTGAGCGTAGGTGTACAAGCCGGTGCAGACGTAGCAATCGAATCCGTGTCTGTCTGTCTGTCTGTCTGTCTGTATGTGTGTGTGTGTGCGTGACTCGGATTAGTGGTGTGAGTCTGTGAATTAGTAGTGTGTCGGTAGCGACGTTGGATGACGTGAATGAAGTACGTGACGAGTTGTCGGCGATTTGACTTGTGAGTGTACAGACTTGTGTTGTGACGATCGGCGTTGCAATGTTGCTTGTATGGAGATGTGTGAAAATGTGTGTGTCGGTGACGTCCGTGATTGTCGTGACTGTTGTGAATGTGAGTTGTGGTGATCGGTGTTCGATATATTCCTTAAACTCCGTATACAGTTTGTCTCGGTAACCGTCACCAAATAATGCTCCAACGGTATGTTAATCAGAAGGCGAATACGAAGCGTTAATTACGTTTATTAAGGGACCACACACAGATATCCAAAATTACAGATGCGTTAAGCAAGCATTAAATAGTTGTGCCGAAAGGCAAACAGGCAAGCGATCGAGCGAGAGAGAGCAAGGGCAAGAGCGAGCGATCGAGCGAGTGAATGAACGAGCGAGCGAGTCATGAATATGAATAACATGGACATATATATACATAGTGAAATTAATGAATCATCGAGTCAATTAAGCGGTTAATAGTAAAGCTAGTAGCGTGAATAAATGCGTAGGCAGTAAGGCTTGCCGAGCATACATATTCATACAAGGATAACAATAATAAAGGTACATACATTCGCAACAGTAATAAGGATACAATAAGTTATTATAGTGCAGGTGACTTTGTCCGTTTAATAAGTTAATAAAAGGGCTTAACCGAATTAGGTGAGAGCAAACTCAATTGAACGTGAGTTGCTATAATAGCTCCTCCCAGCAAACAAAGATACAAAAGTGTCTGTGTTTGCGAAAAAAAATGTCAAATTTAACAAGATGGGAAATATCGAAATTTACGAAATTAAGATATATGATAGAACTATCGTATAAGTTATTAAAAATATGTGTAAGTTTGAGTTGGTATATGTCCGTTTTTCCAGCTTTTTCTATCGTAATAGTTTTATCGTTTCTTTTAATCACCTTGAATGGACCATCGTAGGCCGGTTGTAAGGGACGCTGCACATTATCCCTTCTGATAAACACATGGGTACTATCGGTCAGTCGTTTTGGCATGTAGACACGATGTTGCTGTTGCCTCGGAAGCGTTATCCTCAGATCACCCATATGTTGCTTTAGACGTTGTACATAGTTGGCTATATGCAACGGGGATGCCCAGGGACTATTAGACGGTCTTACGATACCAAGCTTCATCAATTTTTCGAACTCTCGTTTCGCAATCTTCAACCTATTTGGGTCTAGCCTCTGTGGTCTTGCGTTGGTCGGTGGACCTTTCGTTATAATATGGTGCTGTACAGTGTGTTTAAGATCTCTGTTATCGTATGATGCTCTCGTCAAATCAGTGAACTCATTTAGAAGCGCTCTATATGGCTCGCTTTTGTCTTTTGAGACTACTAAATTCATGGATACGTAATCGGTTGTCACTCCTTTTATCACTACTGAATGGTCTTCGTTCACGAGCCGGTTTCGTCGGGTATCCACTAGTAAGTCGAAATTCTTTAAGAAATCAATACCAATTATAGGTACGGATACATCTGCGATGACGAATTCCCAGCGGAATGAAGTGCTACGACCAAAGTTCAAGGTTATTTTACGCTTGCCATATGTTTTTATATCGGATTTATTTGCTGCCTTAAGCGTTAGCGCTGTATTGATATTTCGCGTTTCGTTACTCACTGGAGGCACAACGCTTACTTATGCTCCAGTGTCCACTAAGAACTGAGCACCTGTTACTCTGTCCTGAACGTAAAACAAACGACTGTTTCTAGGAGCTGTTCTAGTTGTCGCGGCGTTTACCGACAATCGGTGTGATCGTTTGAATTTACATGGTGGTCGACAGTTTCGAGCTTTGTCGCCAAAAGTTTGATGGTACCAACATATTGTAGGAGCTGGGCGTCTCCTAGAACATGATCGACTTCTATCTCTCGACCTACTTCGCGACCATTTTCTTTGTATATCGCTCTGATTTCGTTTCGTCAGCTTGTAACATAAAACGTTAATCTCCTTTTGTAATGCGTCGATTCGTTCATCTACTGTGGTATTATGTCTTTGCGGACTCGTTTGTTTCATCCTCTCGTAAATCCTATCGGCTATATTACCAATGTTGTCTATGTCGACATCGCTGTCCTCAATCGCGAGGATCTGCTGAACGTTCGGTGGGAGTCGTCGTAGCCATAACTGATAAAATAAGTTTTTATCTATTTTTCTGTTTCCAATTATGCTTCTCATATAATTTTTTAGCTGCGACGGAGTCCTATCTCCAATCTGCACTTGACTGAGAAGCTGCTCGACGGCTTGTCGGTCACTTAATGAGACGGCTTTAATCACAGCCTGTTTAAGTGCGTCGTATGGCTTTTCGATGTCTGGCTTAATTAAAACCTCTCGTACATTGTCGGCTACTTCATCCGGAAGTAGTGAGCTCGCATGGCCGAATTTATCTCGCTGTAAATGAACACGATTAGCAACAAAGTAATGTTCGAGTCTAATAAACCAGAGTTCAGGATCTGTGATCTTAAAAGGAGGAATAGTAACATTCATGGACCTCACGGACGAAATTTGTGGAAGGTCTATTGTGTCGTTATTTAAAGACATGATTATAAAGATCAAAAATTATACGTATATAATGTGAATGTCACGGAGAGAAGTAAATCGTTAAAAACAATGATAATACAAAATGGTACAATTAATTACAAGGAACGGACTTAATAAATTGCACCAAAATATCAATTGTTTGGAAAATATCGTTGTTTATTATGAATATTATCGTTATGTTCAATAATGTTTGTGTGATAATGTACGTATAATTAAAATGGTGACATAATAAATCCACAGTAATGATTATAATCCAAATGCTAGCTCGAATTGAAATAAAGTGCGTTGGATTCTCGGAGTTGGATTACGTCGTCGAAGATTGGTTCTTGCTCGCACGTTGGGATCACCAATTCTGTGGTGGTCGGTGTTCGATATATTCCTTAAACTCCGTATACAGTTCGTCTCGGTAACCGTCACCAAATAATGCTCCAACGGTATGTTAATCAGAAGGCGAATACGAAGCGTTAATTACGTTTATTAAGGGACCACACACAGATATCCAAAATTACAGATGCGTTAAGCAAGCATTAAATAGTTGTGCCGAAAGGCAAACAGGCAAGCGATCGAGCGAGAGAGAGCAAGGGCAAGAGCGAGCGATCGAGCGAGTGAATGAACGAGCGAGCGAGTCATGAATATGAATAACATGGACATATATATACATAGTGAAATTAATGAATCATCGAGTCAATTAAGCGGTTAATAGTAAAGCTAGTAGCGTGAATAAATGCGTAGGCAGTAAGGCTTGCCGAGCATACATATTCATACAAGGATAACAATAATAAAGGTACATACATTCGCAACAGTAATAAGGATACAATAAGTTATTATAGTGCAGGTGACTTTGTCCGTTTAATAAGTTAATAAAAGGGCTTAACCGAATTAGGTGAGAGCAAACTCAATTGAACGTGAGTTGCTATAGAGTGCTTACGTGTGCTTTTCTGTGTTTTAGGTGGAGTTAGGAATTTTTGTGAACTAGTTATTGAGTGAGTGATAACTCGTTTATCTTTATGGTGATGTGTGCGTTTGTGTTGCCGTTGTTTTTATGGTTGATTGTAATGATGATGATAATATATATTTGTTTTTTCCTGTCTTATAGGTCATTTATTTTTTTGTCCTACGAATTAATAATTATCGAACTGATATATGATCCTTTGTTATTTAATATATCTTAATCTAAAAGTAGCTCCATTTTCATCATGATTCCCTCTTTGATCGACCACTATTGAATATTCAGAAACTATGGACCGAAATTTTTTCTAGTTTTGGACGCAGAATTATGTATCTACGATCCGCAACACCAGAATCACGCGCTCACTAGCTTCAAAGAAAATTACTGAAGTTTTAGTAAGAAGCCATGATCAGTAGACTTTAGTGTCTAGTACTATATCAAGCCCGTATGAATTATTTTACCTTCCGAACGGATCGATTTATTTAGTCTTTCTGAGTCACATTCTGACCTTTTCAATTATTCGCTAACAACCTTGACTGTTTTTATATGAGTGTGTATATGTCACTTACTCTATTCATCACATATCTTCTGGTTATTTTTATCTGGCTATAAATATTGAGTCAAGCTTTGTAAACTTAAGCTGACACGTTTAACTTCTCCGATCTGCTTTTGCTCTTCGTTTCTTTGATTGTCTCTCTAGGTTGAATGTGTGAAATATACGTATCCAAACTTCATTCTCCCCTGTTTTGACTTATTTTATTCCGTTATACACTAATGCTAATTAAGTCAATATAAACAGGTGACAATATTTTGATCTCAATTTTCTTGAGCCTTTATTAACATTCTTTAAGTCAGTGATAAGATTGACAATTTGAGAAAACGTTAAATTATTGAATAATGAATATGCTGTATATTCATGAATACAATTAGGTTTTGGGATGGAGGGAGAGAGAGAGAAAAGAGGGGGGGAAATACATTTTGGTTTTGAAATATTTATAAAATGCATCTTTCGTCATTCTGATTGATTTATAGTGGAAAAATTAATTGTTCAAATCATTTTGATTCATTTGTTTGATTCGTTTCAAATCGATTTGTTCCATTTCACGTATTAACTTTATTATTGATTAATAAGAAAACACAAAGAAAATAGAGAACAGATATAATTCCAATAAATTAAGAACAACTTAAAGTAATAATTAGTTTATAGAGATTTTCTCTATTTTAAATTGGTTATACTGATTGAAATGATATCAACTAAAGTATTGTTGAAATGATGAAATCTGTGAATAGCTGTTAAGTGTTAGAGACATTGAAGGAAATGGCTCAAAATCGTTTACAATGGCTCAGGTGTATCTACTCTTTGTCTTCTCCCAAATACTAACCTTCTGAATTCTTCATATCCTTTTGTTTTTTTTCCTTTTCCAAATTTATTTCACTGGATTATACTCCTTGACTAACATCTTCAAACCTTAATGTTTCTGAATACTGCTTATACTTTTACTACCTCTACCATTATGGGATTTGAATCGACAATTGTATCTATGTGCTAATGTGGTATGGCAACTCGAACTGATGTACGTATGTACAAAGTTTTACGTTATTACTCTGACTGACTGACTGAGTCGTTTCATTCACTAGTAGCTAGTTTCTAGTGATGATTCTTGGAGTTATAGTGAAAAGTTGTGACTATTGGAGTTCGACCATGTCGAATATAAGACAACTATAAAATAATGGAATGAATTGAATAAAGTTAGGTATTTAGATCATTGAATACTGGTTCTAATCTGACATATTTTTTTTATTTTCTGTAATGTTATAAAATATCAAGAAATCATTTTACCTAACTAAACAGGTAGCACATTAATCATTTTAAACGATAGTATCAAATTTACTGAAATCAGAGAACAACTCAAATCGAAAAGAATAAATATACAAATTACATGAATCACAATCTTAAAGATGAAGAATCTAGAATCAATTGTAATTCTACTTTATAATATAGTATTAAATAAGATTGCAAATCCGTACTGAGTTATTAGGGAAAGTTATTTATAATCATTCTCAAACAAAAACAATTGCCACCAGCGAACTATCAATCTTCTCATATTTATTACAAAATGTAAATCTAAGTTAGTTACATTGGTGTCTTAGTTTTAGAATAATCATTCGGAATAATGTTATTCATCGTCAGTTGACTTTCAAATCAATTTTTATCTATATATATATATATATATATATATATATATATACATATAACTAATGAGTGCATAACACTGGATAACATGGAATGTGGTCCCCTCTTTTGTTTTGAAAGATGCTCTGATGATTTTGGATCCATGTGATTTCCATCCTACAAGTGCTTTACGTGCTTCATTGTACAGCGTTAAGGCAACTCACTGAGTGTGTGGATCATTTTCGTCCTCGTGACCAGGGTACAGCCGCATCGTTCTTAAATCTAATCTTTTCTGTCCAGCTTAAGCCTAATATGTTTTACTTATTCCGAACACCTATAACTTGTATCTCCTCATATCCGTAGCTATTTGATTGGTTCTTCTGGTCTCCTAAATTGTCCGAACATTCCATGTACCTATAATAATTGTTGCTCTGGTTGTTAGAATGGTCATTGGCCTCGTGAATTCCGAAGAATCTCAGCTTTCACCATGAGGCGTCATAATTCTTCTGAATGAACATCGTTCAACTCGAAGGGTCGAGTTTAAATGGTTTGAATTATTTATTCTGGTTAAGATTTTTTAGCAACATTGTTTTCTAAGGGATGGGGATACTGAACTGATGCCCAACACTCCTTCTTTACCCGAACTTGGGACCGTAAGTAACCCAATATATTTACGTAACATGTTTTATTGTATTGGTTTAGATTACAACATAATGAAACAAACTATTGAGAGGAAGCAGTTAATAACCTTCTATCGACACTAATGGAGACTAACCTTTTAGAATGTAAAACACACATAAGTAATGTTAGATTTTGATTTCGCTGTTGTTATTTATTGTTTATTATTTTGTAAAAATAATATTAATTTTATGAAGTAATTGATGTTAGCATCAGTCTATGAAATTATGCACTACCGGTAGACGAGACTACAGAGTTAGGTTGAAGACTTTGGGTAACATGATTAAGAATTACTCACATTGATATGGATACATTCACTCTTCATCTTCCTTTGGATCTTGAATTAAAGTATTCCTTCATATGGGATCTTTTTATGCTGTCTAACTAAACAACATCTTAAATGCCTAGTATTTTTCATTATTAATGCTACAACGTGATTTCGATTCCTATGCTATTTCCCCTGTTAATTTCACTTCGTTGTACTGATAAAGTACGGTAACTAGGATTAACACACATTTGTATCGGGCTTTACATTAATTATAACTTATAATCATATTGATGTTATTCAACCAAGCTCGATCTTACAAGCTATTTAATTTTGATAATTGATAACTGTTAGATTTTAGTTGATGAATAGCATTATTTAAAACTTAATTATGTAATTCTCATCAGCCCTAATTAATGGAATATAATTTCATTGTTGTTTGAAACTTAGTGCTACATTCAATCAAATCCTTTTTGACCCCTTTGTGTATACGGATTGTTAATTATTGCCTATTTGTCGATCTGAGCTAGACCACCATTGAAGCCCAGAAACACTGGATGGCCGTTTCACCCTAGTACAGGACTTTTTGGCAATGCACATTCATGACCCCGCACGCGGAGATCAAGCCCGGAAGTTTCAATCTCGTGCACAATCACTTCCCCTCCAGACCAGTGGGCCGGTCTAACTTCAATGATCATGAGCAACCCTTCATCTATTGTTTGAGGTGGATAACTGTTTCCATCCGACATGGATCGGACTCTACTGATCACGGCTTCACACTAAACATACAACGGAAAACAGTTTCTTTTCATTCAACTCACTTGAGATATTTCTGTTTCAACAGTTGTTTGATATTCTTTGAGTCGTCCAAGTTTTCTCATTTGTGTTAAAAATTCACTTCTTTCATTAACTTCATCTATTACTGATATAAACAGACCAGGAATAAAAAATAAACTATTTAAGCGGTTAAAAATTAATCAAGACAAACGAAATAAACGATATTGAAATTAATCAGTTCAAAAGACTGTGATTATTTTAATCAGGATTTAAAGAATGTTAGACAATAATAATTTAAAACATTAATATTTATGAATCAAATAAACTGTGAAATGAACCCAATACCAATAATTCCTCAAATCATGAACACATCATGTTTCATTAAAGATTATCAATTTTTTGTTGATATCTGTTATATCCCGACAAGAATAATGAATGGTAATTTTGAGATCCATTTATGGACCAATAGTAAACGTATATTTTTATCTTATAATTATTAAATAACTAAACTATTCATATTCATGTTCCTCTTATTATGAGCTTTATTCTGACCTATGAACTATTATTATACGTCTTACCATTTTTGAATTATGCCCTGTCTATCAGTCACTGTCTCCCACATTCACAACCACATTTGGCCAAATTTTGTACGAATGTTATTTTCTATTTTATGCTATGTTGTGGTTTCTTTGATTGGTATATAAACTCAATATGTTTGAAATATAATGATTCATATTGCAGAGGTTGAGAGTGGCGTTTTGGACTTAACTGGCTGGGTTAGGCGGAAAGTAGGACCAATCAGAACTCTACGCTGCTCATATGTGTTTACGCGTCCTTGGTCCAATCGATAATTCACTGCCCTCTAATTGGTGGTCCAACATATAACAATATCCAACATCATGTTCATCTTATCGTCTTTTTCACTTTCATTGATTTCCACTCACCTTAGTTGTAGAATATTCATTAGCTCATCAAGTGGTTTCCTATCTTTGCGTAATACCCTATGCATAACTTTAGAATTAATTAATCCGTAGACGCAAAGTGTATGAACGATACTTCAAAAATAGCTATAAGTGACTACTTACAACTTATGTTTATCTTTTAATGGCCATATTTCATAAACCTAAAGTAAAACAGCGAGAACTATTGTTCAGTATGTTCGCCCCATAGTTGGCAGACAAACATCTGGCCTATCATGGCTGGTATAAAGTGTAACAGCTAGCATCATGACACATTTGCATCGGGTCTTATAATGTTTATACTTGTTAGTTTTATCTTTAAAGTATGTATTCACATCTAATTTTTCCTAATAAATTCTGTGTGATTATGAATCTAACTGAAAAGTAAACGAAACAATTCTAATTTGTTTAATTAATTAAATATAATATCACATACATTCTTCAAATCTATCCTTATTGGTTTTAATTTGTTTATCATTATAATCATTATCACCATCGATTTTGGGATATTTCAGTATACGACGACCTAAATATTCTAATCTTCCATCTTTGATTTCATCATTTTGTAATGACTTCCATGTAGGCTCTTCACCATATGTCATTAAATGTGCTAAACGTAGTTTTTCAGCGGCTCCTGTATTTATTGTAACTAAAGAAAAAAGAGAAGAATGAAAATGAAATCTATTCATTATAATGGCTGATTATACTTTACTAACCGACTAATTTACTGAAGAAATCTACACTTTTACTTACAAATCTTTTTCATGATTCATTGTAATTTTTCATTTTTATTTTTATCTAATATTTGTATATGGGGTTTAGTGGAAACTGCTGAACATTCATAGTTTATATAATAGACTGATCTTAGATAACAAGTTAGATAACCAGAAAGCAATAGACATCTGTTTCATACCACTGTGAGATTACTCAGCAATGTGAATCTAAGAATCTACCCGGGGACAGAAACCATGAGTTCTAATGAGTAGCTAATGTGAGATGGTTTTGCAATATAGCGAATTGATTGAAGTGAGACATGTTTGATAACGCATGCCGGCTTAGTGGTCCAAAGGTCAAATATTAATCATTAGATCTGATTGTAAATGATCACTAATAACGATCCCGATACTAGTATGGAACAGTTATTTTTGGCTTTCTTGTTTACATATCATTCCATGTAATAAACTACTGAATACTTGTCAACAGATACTTCTTAGTCATCAATATTATAACTAAACGTTTCTTTAGTCTTTTAATTGATTGGTTTAGTATGAATAATAATTGATCCTAATCATTTGACCGCTTACTTGTTAGTTATAGAGAGTTTTCATCCTAAATAAAATGTTTATTTTGCCTTAACTTATTCAGTTTGTAATGAGATTATTGTATTCATGAATTTCATAGGAATAAATTTTAACAATTGTTGAGGTATTTAAATGCTATATCTGCATAATTTCTTTATTACTGAATGTATTTTTTAATGTTCAGAATTACATTAGAGAGACAAAGTGTTTATCCATATTTACAATATTTAAAGTCGAATTCAAAGATATACTCTACTTAAAATTTTGTCAAAATATTTAGATACTTAAATGGTTTGTTATGAAAAATCAAATATAAACCATAAACAAAGGTTTATAAGCAGAGATGATGGTGAATAGCAGTAAAATTCATGACTTGCGTTTCGTCTCACTTGGGACTCGTCATCTAAATGTACTTGTATCCTAGAGTTGATGTTCACTAGCTTGTGAAATGGAGTGAAGTTTAATTCATTTCTTTATTGGTTATTTGAATCTTTCTATTAATGTTTAAGACTGTAAATGATTATCTATGTTTATAATGTTTGTGATTTAAAACAATATCAAGGTTATTTGCACAGGATGTACATATATCAATAAGAGACAGTTCAATTGTAGTCATAAACATCAGTGGAAAGATTTAAACAACCATTACAAAGAGTAACATAAACAAAGCTGTTTTATTTCAACAACATATAGATTATTGTAGAAATTTCAGTATGAACCAAATAAATCAGCATAATATGGAACATGAATAGCTCTAATTTCAAGTTTATGTTCACAGTACTTGTACTTTTAATCAAACCATACATTAGGCTGTTGAGTTATGAAAGTTATTATAAGCAGTGACTTCATGAACTTTATTACTTAGAGTCGATTAAATTTCACATAAACTTACCAGATGAAATATTTCTTTTATCTATATAAAATGAATGATGTGTTCTTCTACAATTTGTACTTGTAATTCAAATTGTAAATTTTTCAACTTACATGGTAACTATCAGTTTACAGTGAGATTTTATTGATTTTTCGGTTAATTTTAATGATTTTTTCTTGATCAAATTATAAATTTTATTAGATACTTCAATACAACCATCATAATATTTATTTATTTATTTTAACATGTAAATATTGGTACAAGGGGGCATCGAATAGATATGCGCCACAAAAGCCACTCGATTTATGTGTTGGCTGTGTTAGTGCCCGGATGCCCAGATCGAAGTAGGTAGTTTTCTTAGGGGACCACACCTGGAGCCTTCGCCCTAAAGATCTGATCCAAAAGACAGTGGAGCAATGTGAGGAGATGCAGTCTCATGGAAGCCAGTGACCAAAGATAGATTCATATGCCATTCGTTTCCCCAGGATTCAGGGGTCCATGTGCAACATTGGTTTGAAATCAGGGTTGTTCAAATCCCCTAGTTGGATCCTCCATATCCACCAACCCGGCTAAAGCTCCGGACATTCGATTTTCGTCACCTAAATTTCGTAAAAAACGCCCGCGCCGGGAGAAGGAGGTGAGTAGGACTTCCCTGGAGGTGGATGTATACACGTGGCCATGTGAGACCCTCTGCCGTACCAGGGCATTTGGGGGCCATCATGATAAGTTTAATATTCTATATTATTCAGTGAATCAAGTTGAAATATTTCATTGGATACATGTCTATAAGTCCACTCGAATATATATCAGTTAGGATGTAAATATATTTCTTTACAAGACATAAAGGTTTTAAAAGTATCGTTGATTTTAATCCATGGACATAAACATCATCAAAGAAATTTTACTCAAAAAATCGAACTACTAATAAGTAGTATATAACGTATGGCGTCAAATCATGAAACGTGATTTCATTTTTTAACTGGCTTGGGTTTTAAGCTTTAGTGATAAAATTTTGAAAATTATTGTTATATCTAGTCAACATACATTAAATAATATCTCATTTTCACTTCAAACAAATATTAACCAATTAATGACATATAAGATAAATATTGTACCTATTACTCTAACAGATCAATCAGTAAAAACTTAAGTTATGTTGTCCAGTTTTGAATATTGATTAACCTCTATTAATCAGGTGGATTGTCGCCAAACCGCTCAAATGAATTTGTACTGAGGCGTAAGTCGGTTGTTATTAGTGGACTGGATTTAAATGTCAATTGTTAGTAAGATTCTCATTCAAATCATTAGAGTACTCATTATATATGTAAATTATATTTGAAATATTGAAATTTCAATCGCTGAGATTATTTCAAATATAATTTACATATATAATGACTTCTCTATACTCGGTGCCCAATATCTGTCAAACTATTCGTTCTAATCTTGACTAATACTCGTATAAACATCAGAGTACTGATTTCCGCCTACAGAAAGTAGAATCGAGCTGTGCAATTTCTCGGCCAGAGACATTACTCCTAGGCTTTTTGGGAAACCAATAGCATCAGTTATCTAAAGAATATAAGAAACCATTCTGACAATTACCAATTAGCAAAACTTTCAAATCTATAGCTCTTCTTAAATGCTTTTTACAGTAGCATAACGTGGAACTATTTGTGATGTTTGTAAAAATTGATAATTGCTTTGTACATTATTACGCATCTAATGTTAATTATAAATGCAATAGCTACAAATCTATTCATCTTATTCCTAGTAACATAAGTGTCGGCTTTTAAACGACTGCTAGAGTAGTAACAGACAATCTTGGGAATAATTAATATGTATATGAAATCCAGTTTTTCTACTACTTTCCACGGTTATATGCACGAATAGTGATTTATATTTACGCCATTATTTAAGCGGTAGTCAAGGATTTAGATTTTCACATATTCATTAGATTATAACTTCAGAAATTCAGCAATTCATTTATTTGAATTAATTGAGGCGATATTGTCATAAATGATGGATACATTTACCGTTCAATTAAATGCTTTATTGAAATCATGAACTGTTATGTTTTCGCTCTTACGGTTATAACCCAGCTATTCCTATTGCTTAGTATTCACGGACACAGATTCACTCGACAAGGCCCCAAATCAGAACACGGTTGAACAGGAAAGAGATTATATTCCAAATAACAAGGTTAGGTGGAAGTAAGAAGCAAAATAGGAAAACCGTTAGTGTATTTATAGCTTTTTACATAAGAAGAATCTAGAAGCTTCTCCATGTATAGACTAGCGCTGATTGGATAAGAACCAGCCAATCAGCGTGCGCCAAAGCAATCGTGCATTGAGCATGCTTAAATCCAATCTATGTCCCACTAACACCTCCCCTTTGAGCAGATTCGTAGGATCTGGTGCTAGGGTCCAACTGAAACCGAGTGACTGGCCTGTGCTTTCGATTTGTCCATCGTCTAGGCAATAAAGAAGTATCACTCTTTGCTTGCACAGAAACTGACCTGTCTGTTCCAGGCGTTTTGATTTCAAAGGTGTCTAGCAGAACATCAAGAGGTAATCGATATTGAATCTCGTTGCTGGCTATCGAAGTTGCTTTCAATTGGTTAGCATGACGTACCCAAACTTCTGAGCCAACTGACACCTCATAAACCACACTCCCCTTCTTTTTCAAGATCCAACCAGCTGTCCATGTAGGATGTTTCTCACGGTAGTCCATAGCAAGTACTTTTTGTCCCACCGTGAACAATCGTTTTTGTGCCCCATGATGTCGATTGAACTGATTCTCCATAGATAGGTTTCGTTGAGGCTCAAGAGCTGGCGTAGGACGGATGACATCGAAATGTGTTCGTATTTTTCTGCCAAGTAGAGCTTCTGCTGGAGAGACCCCCTTAATCGTCTGAGGGTTCGGTGTCGAGCGATAAATAAGCAGGAACCTCTCTAAGATCTCTTCGGTGGTCCCCTCCCCTTTAGATTTTTTTAGAGCATTTTTAAATGTACTCACAAAGCCTTCCACTTAACCATTTGATTGGGGATGGAATGGGGGTGTTCGGACGTGATGGATTCCGTTCTGCCGACAAAATTTTGAGAAAATTACGGACGTAAACTGTGTTCCGTTGTCACTAACTATCAATTCCGGGACTCCGAAACGACTGAATAGTTGACGTAGCTTACTGACTGTGCAGCTTGTAGTCGGGTGTTCCATGAGAAAGATTTCTGGCCACTTGCTATATGCATCAACTACCAAAAGGTAAGTTTGTCCATGAAGTGGACCAGCAAAGTCCAAGTGTATACGCTGCCACGGTGACTGTGGTATTGGCCATGATTGCAGCTCTGCTTTTCGCGGTGCTTTCGTTGCTAATGCACATTTGGTACATGAACGGGGTAGCTGCTCCAGTTGAGTGTCTAAATGCGGCCAGTATACATAACTTCGTGCTTATGCTTTCATGCGATTTATTCCAGGATGTCCTGCGTGCAACTGTTCAAGCACTGCTGGTTGTAGCTTCTTTGGGATTATGACACGTTCTGCAAACAGCAGGCAGTCGTCGATGATTGAGAGAGAGAGTCTACGCTGGTAAAACTGTTGAAGCTCTGTGGAACTGATCTTCGTGGGCCATCCTTCCAGGTGGAACTTTCTAACTTCTTGTAGAATCGGGTCTCGAAGAGTTTCTTCTCTGACTTCATCTGACGACACTGGAGTGTTTCGAATGGCATCTGCCACTATACTTCGTATTTCTGGGTCTACTGCTATGGAGACAATGATTATATCCTCTGGTCCAGGATGCTGAACTCCAATTAATCGAGAGAGAGCGTCGGCTTGACCGATAGTATTTGTCGACTGATACTTGATATTGAAATCATAACTCAGGAGCATTGTTGCCCAGCGCTGTAGTCTATTAGCCGTATAGACAGGGATTCCTTTCTTAGAACCAAAGATTGCAATCAAAGGTTTGTGATCTGTCAGTAGAGTAAATGTACGACCATAGAGCATTTTATGAAATCTTTTGACAGCGAAAATGATCGCAAGAGCTTCCTTTTCAATTTGACTGTAGTTCCGCTCGGCTGGGGTAAGTGATCTAGCAGCATGGGCAATTGTCTTTTCTGATTTGTCCGGAAACATGTGAGATATCACTGCTCCAACTCCATGACTAGATGCATCAGATGCAACAACAATTTCCAAGCTGGGATCGAAGTGTGTCAAAAGAATCTTTGAGCTGAGCATTGATTTGACTCTGTCGAAAGATGCTTGACATTCTGCTGACCACTGCCAAGGTTTATCTTTTGATAGTAATTCATTCAGCGGACCTCTCACTCGATGCATTTCAGGCAAGAATGTGCTATAGTGACTGATTAACCCCAAGAAGGATCTTAATGAAGAGACATCAGTTGGTGCAGGCATCTTCTGAATGGCTTCGATGTTGGCAGGGTCTGGTCAGCGACCGTTCTTATCTAAGATAAAACCAAGGTATTTGATGGAATGCATAAAGAAAGTACACTTTTCCTCACGTAGTTGGAAACCATATTCCAACACTCGGTTAAGGACTTGATGTAGTCGATCAGAAAGTTCATTGTCAGTTGAACCCATAACTATGATATCATCTAGATAAGCTGCTGTACCAGGTATACCTGTTAGCATCGTATCCATTATTTGCTGAAAGATGGCAGGTGCAGTCTTGATGCCAAATGGTAGACGGGTGTATTGAAATAACCCTCGATGAGTGTTAATGGTCAAAAGCTCTCTACTGTCTTCATCTACTTCTACTTGCAGATAGGCATCGGAAAAGTCTATTTTCGCGAAACATGTCCCACCATTAAGTTTGGCAAACAGGTCTTCAGGAACTGGTAATGGATATTGATACACATCTAATGCAGCATTTAAACCGGTCGAGAAATCGGCACATATGCGTATAGTTCCATTCGCCTTCTTAATCACTACGATCGGTGCGGCCCATGCAGAGTAGTTGACTGGTTGAATTACACCAGCCTGTTGCAAGCGATTAAGTTCCTGATCGACTAACTCAAGAGCAGCATATGGTACAGGACGTCTAGGACGAAAAATAGGTTTGGCATCTGGTTTCAGTGGTAAATGAGCTTTCATCTTGGTACAGTGGCCAAGGCTATTCTGAAAAACAGAGGCAAACTTTCTTTTCAGTTTTTCTAGTAACCTTTCACCTGTCTTCTTTGCAAGTACTGGGGTGTCTAATGATGAACACAATACGTTGCAGACACTGTTAATCGGTACATCCATTATTCCAAGTTTATCTAACATATCTAGACCAAGAAGATCAAGGTTTGGCCGTTCTGTTAGGTAACATATTCCTGTACAGTTAGTTCCATTGAAGGAAAATTCACATTGTAATTCACCAACCAGTTGTAGCACACCACCTGATGCGTTTTTGGCCGTTTTCTTAGATGGCTTCATTGGCGGTTTACCCAGCAAGTTATACGTTTCTCTAGATACTAAGGTGATATCTGATGCCGTGTCAATTTGAAGACGAGCTGATATGCCGTTTATCTGGATGGTAACATACTTTCTCCGAATGTCATAGTTTGTTTGAAAGGCAGCTACCAGAGAAAGAGATTTAAACTCGGCTGATTTCACATGTCGAGAACGTTTATGCTTCTTTTTGGGATGAGACGTACGATTCGGTGGACAATGACCTTCTTTATGTCCACGTTTGCTGCATACCTGACATATATGCTTTTTAAATGGACAGAATCGTACATAATGCCAATCACCACATAACCAGCATGCAGTCGTTGGTTTATTACGAGTTGTTATCGGCTTCTTAACTTTTAACCTAGTAATAGCATTGACACTACTGCAGGTTAAATTAGGATTTACCTGTTCAATCAACTTGTTGTCGTGTCTGATGCTTTGTAGCCGCTTACACTCATCTGTTAACGTTCTGAGTGTGACGTTTGGGTCTTGATCTAGTCGAGCCAAAAGTCTAGTCCTGATCTCAGCATCTTGTGGTGACTGAAGAGCTTTGATGAATATTAGGCATTTAAATTGGTCTTCTGTCAACGAGCGTAACTTGAACCGTTCACATTCTCTGTTGACGATGTCTGCTAAAACACCATATTCATCGGCTTCGCGTTTCACCAAATTTAGACACTGATGTCGAATACTAAACAATGAGGAGGATTCACCGAATATCTCTGACAATTGAATTATCGTCTCCTCGAAACTGAGCTCTCGAGGTAACTTTGGCAATATATGGTCAGCTTAGCGGGCATGTTCATTAATTCCTAACTTAAGTATCAACAATCGAGTCTTCCACGCGTCGTCTTGGCTACAGAATTCTATTCTAAATGCATCTTCCCAACGTTTGAACCACGTGAGAAAAGCATTTTTGCTTTCGGGATCATAGATGAATTGTGGTATGCTGCTAGCAACTGCATCACAAGACGTACTTGAAATGGCATGTGAACTCGAGCAGTGGAAGTCGAGCTGTTGAGTCAGAGTCGCTAACAAGCGCATTTGTGCATCTAATTGTTGTTGCTGTTGTTGTAGTATTCGGTTAAGCTGGTCATCTGATATGGACATCTTGAATTTATTTTCCTATTTCACCGTCGCTACTGTTATAATTCTCTCGCTCTTACGGTTTTAACCAAGCTATTCCCATTGCTTAGTATTCACGGACACAGATTCACTCGACAAGGCCCCAAATCAGAACACGGTTGAACAGGAAAGAGATTATATTCCAAATAACAAGGTTAGGTGGAAGTAAGAAGCAAAATAGGAAAACCGTTAGTGTATTTATAGCTTTTTACATAAGAAGAATCTAGAAGCTTCTCCATGTATAGACTAGCGCTGATTGGATAAGAACCAGCCAATCAGCGTGCGCCAAAGCAATCGTGCATTGAGCATGCTTAAATCCAATCTATGTCCCACTAACATGAACCGACAAATGTCAGATCAACAATGAACATTTGGATGCCGCCTCGGTGGTTTAGAAGTTGAGTGTTCGCATACAATATCGAAGGTGCTGAGTTCGACTTCCGAGTGCGAGGTCGTGGATGTACACTTATGAGAAATCCCATACCAAAACAAAACGGCTGCCCAGTGTCTCCGGGTATTCATGAGTGATCTAAAACTGGTCAGCACATGATATAAATGAAGTGCATCGATCTCCGTAACTCTTTACATACAAATTTTTAAGTTATATTTTAATCTGTCTAAATAGTACAATACAATTTAATTTTTTCTACTACGAAACGAAGATCAAGTCTAATTAGGGTTGTCATTGATTCAAAGGAAGATTTTAAATACGGAAATATAGATGATCTTATCTTCTAGTCTTTGACAAAATCGTACTCGTATGTGTGAGTAAACACACTACAATTTCTACAAAAACCATGGCCAACGTAAGTTTAGTAATATTATCCAAATAAGTAGGTCGAAAAATGCTCTTATGAAAGTTATTCAGCGTGATTTTAGAACATTTAGAGGGGCATGAGGAAATTTTGAAAAGAAACTCACTTATTCTCTACATCAAAAAGAAGAAATATTTGTATATGAAAATAACGGATGAACCAAAAATCAGTAACCTCACAGAACGATGTTATTTCAACAAAGCAAAACAAGTTACTACTGAGTAGTGTTTAACAGATACTCTACCACAGGTCACTAAAGTTAAGTAGGTCGGCCCATCACAACACTTGAGCTCTGAAGTTTACACCAATATACAGTTAATTTAGCATGTACTCAGGCTCACAGTTACTAATCATTTTTTAAAAAAAACTAGATTTTAAGATCACATATGGTCTTGACGAAACTAGTGATGTAGACAAGACTTAATTCGTAATCGAAGACAGACAACCTACAAGTAGCGTTATTATTATTATGCCCTCAGGAAATCTTCTTCAGATGAAGTAAACCTGTCTCCTTTTAAATAATAATCGATCTGGACGAATATTATGGTTTCTATAGCAAGTATGATGAGACAAAAATAATACTAATACATTTTCAATGATATCATGTTCACATGATTTTGAGATGTTGGAGAAGATTTGTAGCTGAGGTGGATGACTCTGGATGGATGTTCTGTGTATTCCATGATCATCGTACTTCAAATGATTTGCACCAGTATAGAAGCAGAAACTTTGCTACGCTAAGTAATGACAGGTCAGGTGCTACTAGATCTGTCTAAAACTTACTCTGATAACTACGAATCGATTAAGGCTTTAAGATAGAAAAGGTCGAGAACAAAAGTGAATGTATTGTACCGAAATTATCAACACAGAATGCATTTATTTTTAAAGCGTTTATTGCCTTATAAAGTCACTATGATCATACACGCCTATATTTAGGATCAGCTGTTGTCGGGTGCTACATTGTAACGTGTTATACTTCACGAAATGTGATAACTGAAGAGCTTCTGGTCAAAAACTATGCAAACTCATACACCATGCAAAGCATGGATCCAAATGGACCCGTAATTTAATTCTAACGCTTTAAATTGTTTGGTAGTCAAAATGTGTTACGCGTGTGCTTCAAGAGTTTTATAAACTATTCTTAGGATTTGTTCACATAATTACAGTAACGTGTGGCTTGTTGACCAAACTCCAGTTTGGCCGTATCAGGATATCAACGAGAAACGCATACCATCTACCCACTAATATAATGATCAAATTAATTCGCGTTAGTAAACACAATAAGTAAGAGACTGCGCTTTCGACACGTATGTTTCATGCGCTCGCTGCCTCATATAGACAATCAGAGAATCGAAGTAGAGAAGCATGAAGATGCCACGAGTATTCAGAGTTTGAAAACGCTTTAACCAGTAACACCTTCTAATATGAAACGTACTCATCAAGTGAAACCAAAAGACAGAAGCGAGGAGGTTCGAAGATACATTTGATAAGCTACCAATATATCGACGATAGTCTGAATTAATCTGGCTAGCGATTGAAGTATGTGTTGAGCACGGTGTTCCCACTCGTGATCTGGTGCGGATGCATGACCAAGCGCCTTCAGCTAGATGAATTCATTAAAACTGTGGTCAGCATCCAATGTCAAAAACTTACAGAGCTATTTATTTTGGGGATTTATTTATCGCTGCAAGCAGACCGGAGAAGGGAATTGTACCAAATATACCATGTTGATCACTACAAGTCTTAATATAGCTCAAAACATATAATGCGTCTTGTGACAAAAAAGCAATCATTGGGTAAATTGACAGGTGATAGACATACACAAGGCATATAAAAAAAGAAAAACAATGGCATTAATATAAGATGTAGATGTATGTTGGAGTTCACAATTTCCTCTGAGAACGATAAAGTTGTTATGAAGGCAAAAATGACCCACAAGCCGAATGGCGTCCGAGTTACTAAATTCTCTTCGAAAGTTGAGATGAATCATATAAGTGTGCAATAGTACTAAAAACTACGAAGTTAACTTACTTGGAGACGGGTTATATGGAACTGGGTCGTATGCACCACTAAGCTCTATCAGGGATTTCGTTCTTCTTTGTGGTCTTTTAATCCTGAAAAATCATTTTTTATCATTTTTATTTGCGATAAAATGAAATATATATATAATAAGTTAAACGAGATATGTAACCGAACAAACCAGGGTATATACCTCTTAATCGGTTTCTTTTTGTGTTCCGAAAGTAAAGTTCTCCCAATTTTGGATTTAATTTCAAAATTTATGCTCAGACTTTCCCCATCTACATTAAGATTTAAAACATTATTGTAAATAACAGGCTTTAAAGCCTGTTCGTACTTTTAATTGAGTCACTTATTGACCGACGATAAAAATTCGCAATCTTTGACTCCTTTACAAGGTCTAAAAATCATTATTGAGGCCAGATTGTGCTAACCATTCAAAACCTTTTTAGTTTCTTCACTGTAGTTAACCTTCTTAGTATTCCAAAACCCTCCCATGGACATGCTTCTACTAGTTGCGACCTTGATCAGTGAAATAGGACAACTAAACAAATGTATGTAAGTGATAGTCATGAGATCAAAGCTCTTCAAACTGACTGTCATACTAAATGGATACATCTCGATTTTTATTTATGCTGTGATCATCACCTATCCTTATCACAAAGTGAAAACTCTGAATGGAAACATGCTTAACTGAGCTAGTTTCTTACCTCGAAGCATGAAGTACAATACTGGATGGGGGACTGTCCTTCCTTGACCAATAACATGTTTTCGCGGGTTAGTGTACTAGTTTTTTAGCAGGTGGTTCTCGTAAAAAGTTACTGGGTTGCAATTTGCACCTGTTTACATCCTGAGTTCGAACGTACCACACGTGTAGTAATGACTGAACAATTAGATTAAAACTTGTTAGTTTGTTATTCCAAATACAGAAACTGGACGGCTAACGCAAAGCACTCTAAGAAATATTTGAGTACGTCCATTGAATCTACTCTATTTGTTTACCTCATTTTGTCATTTTATTTCTGATTACATCTAATAACATTTATCCACGATAATTTCTAAACAGATCCGTAAACAACAAAACTTTTTTGCGCCATGCAGTTGGTGTACATTTTTAGTTTTTCCATACTTGAATAACTCGAGAACTTTCAGTCGGTATCACGTGCTGTATTTTAACATCACGATTAACATTATCGTTTACTTAACCTATATTTCCTGAAGCACCGGTGACCTACTTACCAATTAACACACCAATGAACAACATTTGATACCTTAACGCCGATTTATCATTGAGCTTCTTCTAAACCAGTGACTTATCAGAAGGCACAGAGAGAAAAATGAATTATCTTCTGTCATACTCAATTCAGTTATGACTCAATACACAGACAGTAATACACTTGAAATTCATGACCACACAGCACATCGAGTAAAAAATCAAACTTTTGATACAATCCTATCATAAGTATGCGGGAGTGGAACAATAAGTAAACGACTAGTTGGTAACAAATGGGGAAAAATGGAACGTATGATTGTAGTCAAAAGATGCATTCAAAGCTTATTATAAGAGGAATACAGAAATGCTACCGTACAGTTATCTACTGAATGTACAATAAAATACAGTTGCCAATAATCCGGAATATGGTTCAGAGAGTTCTAAATTTTCCTATATTCGTCCCGTTATAACACTGGAAAGTCAAATAACAGCAGTCAGGAATATCTGCAACTAAACCCATCCACAAAACGTGTCCTAGTTAGTAATAAAGTGAGCTTATATGAGAAACATTCCTTAACCACACCCACTTATGAATACGCTACAGATAAGAAAATACCACGTGCATGAAAGTGTTAGAAACGACGCCTATCCCAGAAGAAAAAGGAGATTACACAAACTATTTTGGACAGAGAGATGGTGTCCAACGACCAGAGGAACCGACTTATGATGCACAAGCTTGTGATTATCAACTCCAAGCTGAAGAATCCCAAATTGGACGAAGCGAGTGTCCTGGATTCTAACGCTAGTTACCATCAAAAATTTATAAAAGGCTAGATTTTACTGAATTAGATCAGGATATTTCAATTTTTATTTAACTGAATATATTCGAAATGAAAATTTGTTAAAAAAAGCTTAAGTACTTAATTGAAATTCATATTCATGCATCATCTATTTCATCATTAATATCTTAGATTGTTCAAGTCAATATTTATTAATATTTATTTCGCTGATAGTTCGAAGTTTAGAAAGAGTAGAAAGAAGGAGTAGGACAGATCTCATGGTGATCGCAAAACTGTTAGTAACTTTCCAATCAATTGACTTGGGTGAATAACTTCTTTTTTGTATACTGTGTATGGTTGTCAATGTTGCAAAACTGTCGTATTTCAAATCATAGGCTGATCTTAGCTACGCTGCTATTGAAAACAAGGAAGCGCCGGACATGCGTTTAATCTTAATATGACTCCTCAGATGGTCACACAGTATCACAAAGTGATCTAAGTTAGACGTATTCACTCTCCGGTGCTAAGTCAGTGGTCTAGTAATTAGAAGTTCACTCGCCGGACTGAAGGTCCCTAGTTTGGTTCACGGTGGGATTATGGTTACCTACTGATGATTTAAATTATTACTTATTCTTCGTCGCATTGTTTTTTCGTGATGAGAGCAATTTCACCTAAAGTCTCTTCCCCTTCTTCTCTGATCTAGTGAAACAGAGTGAAGCTAAAACAATATTTGTGATCACTCAAGCCTAATTATTCTAATGTCCTCAAATAATTCAAGTTAATTTTAAGCGACTTCATAAATCATGAACCTAATCCGGTTTTTTACAGGGAGGTATTCATGTATAGAACATCACATTATTAACGTCTAGGATCATAACAAAGTTAAGAATTGTTTAGATTTATTAGGCGTACCTTGATTAATCTACCGCATACTTAATTGTCTTGCTACAGGAAATCGTCAATTGAATGATACAGGTAAGAAAATAAAAACATTGAATGAGGGCTTATTGAAAATCTCAAATAAGTCGAAGAAATATCTGCACATACTAATTTTTATATGATTTATTTGATGGATCATTTACTGAGTAAACATTAACCGTCTATGATCAACAGATATACTAAATGATTACTTGTTAAAATATGATTACGAATCGTGAACGATTGGGAAGATTTATCTGCATAATTTATATTCGTCAGAATAATACTCCTTCTAGTCGTGATTTGAATAGCTCACTGGTAATTGGTCTAACCTTTTCATTACTTAGTAAAAAAAATTGGATCCTAAAAGTAGGTTTTATTGTAGAGTCTCAAAAATTGTGAAATCTGAATAGAATGTATCAAGTTAATTGTTTCCAAACATCTAACATGATGTTATTTTATACCACATGATCTAATGAAACTAGTAATCTATGTATAATTTTGACCCCCGTTGGATTCGACGAACTGATCTAGTTCATGAATATTTTATATAGCATGACCCTTCATTGTCATCGTTAGATAATCGTACCTAATTTCAACTACATTGATAAGATTCATTTTCTTAGCAACTGTTCAATGACTTCATCTTAGAAATAATTTCTAACAGATATTGCACAAATATTCATTGGAGTAGTTTCTAATGTACTGACGTTAACTTCAAACCCATTAGAAGTTTAAGATACCTGGTTTGAATGTCTTATGTGTGATCGTATAAAAAGGAGACAATACACATTGTTGAATAGTCTCAAACTGTATCAAAATTTTTCGCCAAAATTCCTTTATGTTCAGCTATTTTTTCATATGACATCAGTCTATGATAGAAAATATTTTTAAATGAACTGAGAACTGATAAACCATATAGTTGAATTCCTTAATAATCCAGTTGGAATTTTTACTAAACTTCATGTTGTAGAAGCACAAATAATGACGAAAAAACGGGGATGATATTTTTTAAGATGTAATTGTTTTGTTAGCCATATGGTCACATTTATCCAACCAAACAATTAACAGAACTATTCAAAATAACAAAATGGACATTTAATAACAAGACTGAAATTTAGAACTTATTACAATACGAAAAAACCCTTTTCATGTTCATTTTCATGTGTATATACACGAAAGCATGTGATCAAGGTTATCATAATACCAATCAGCTGACAAAATGAAACACCATCAGTGAGACTATAATTTATGGACAACCTTGAAGCAACGTTAAAATGACCTTGAATATGTCCACCTACTAACAAGGATTAACTGAAGGTTATAAAGCAGCTTGAGGAATTATAATTACGATTTACAGTTGATGGTTAGGGTTATGGACTAGACTTAGTGTTTTCATCACAAACTGACATCATTTATGATGTCGAAATAGCCAAATGAGTGGATGAATTTCGCTCTAACATCTAAGACCAGTTATCTTAAATCTGATTGGTTCGTCCATAAATTGTAGTATCACCACACCATCTATCACAGTCAATGAAATTCCTCAACATATTCATAAACAATTTACCTTGAGACAAGATATGTAGGCAACTAGACTGATACGTAAAATTACAGCTTATTATTAAACCGAGTGATTTAGTGGAGGCAAATAATGTGAATTGGGTCAAAGAAAGGAATGTACGTCAATCGTATTGTTTAGCCTAACAGATTCATCACAAGAATCGTTGAATAAATCTAATCATCACCTTCGTAAATTTATTCTGTCATCATCATTTACATTACACTGTTGGTGACGTTAAGTTTTAAATGAACGATTTATGATTACAGAATCTATATCATTTTGAATGGGACTTTTGAATGATTTTTATGTTGTTATTTCAATATCGAGGTACAAAAGTATATCCCAACGTTTTTATTTACCAGCTCATTGTAGAGGTTTAATTTATACATTGAAATATTCAACTTTTGGAGTTATGTATTCAATTCTCACAAAAGATCAAACTGAATGCTTTGAAATCTCGTAGCAAGCTTAGTACTTTAAATTCAGTCTTTAGGAATTGAACAGTCCACATTCTAAACTTTGTTCATCTTTTCTTCTTTTTATTAATAAATTAACTGAACAGTGATCTCTTTTGTTATATAAATTGATTTAATGAAACCATCAGGAAGATTCTACTCCATAAATCTGGAACATCATCAACAATGAATTTAATCAGGAAGAAAGCGAATTATCATGCAAATCACCTATAAATTTGCCATTTATTATTAGTAATAAACTACAATTCAGTATTCTCATAAGTTGCTATTTCTTGAATGTCATAACCTTAGTGGCCGAAATTCTACAAATGTAAGTAACTTCTAATTTGTTGTAAGGTCTGCAACCGTCAATATATAGTAGCATGTATATTCAATAACTTTGTAAGGACAAAAATGGAACGTGGTGTTTACACATTAACTGAATGTGACCACATGGATTAATCGAATTCTAATTGTCAATATTAAGTAAATTTCCTTGTGAATGATAACTATGCAATTCATTTAATATACCAAGTGTATATTTTAATCCTTTGGAATTTGTATATAATAATTAACATACAACAAGTTTTAGTGGGGCTTCTTATTTTGATGTCAATTAGATCGGACGGGCTCACCAGTTTTGTGGCCCTACATTTGATTCCAATTAGATCGTATGAATGATTGTTGTCAAAATATACATGTTGGCTATTCTCGTATATAATCATCGACTTAATCACGTTAGTAAATAACGGAATTAAATAAGTCAAGTACGAGAAGGGACGTTTGAATATGTATATTTTGTTCAATTATTGATCGAGACAATTGATCGAAGAAACAAAGCGAAGAGAGCGGAACGAAATGACGTGCAGTGGAGAAGGCGTGTGAGCCAACTTAATCGATATTTATAGTCACACAAAAATAAGTTACAGATGAATAAGGTAAACAATACACGCACACGCGATCATATAAAAACAGACAAGGTTGATAAGTGAATAATTAACAAGATCAAAACGTGACTCAAGAAGAATGGATTAATTGGCCTGTCCAGAAGCTAGAATAAGTTACATGGGCTTAATATAGTAGCCGACAATCTAAGTAACATCAATGTACAATCAAAATTATTTTCATATTTCTATATAAATAATTCCCCTTGACATAAGTTTATTCAAAGATTGGATGAAGAAACTAACTACTATTAACATTTACTGTGTTACGTAATGCATCACATCGATCGCCATGGCAATAAGAAGATGAATCAATCGAATATTTATTCTTCATAAAAATAAATAAAATTTGATTCAAAAGTAATTTGTTTCAGAAAAAAATAGGGTCACTACACGTAAATTATGTCATATTTGTCTTACTGGCCTAGATTATGATTGGTTATCCTCGTAGATTTCGCTATTTTGAGCTGTTTTTGTGTTCAAGTTGATTGTTTTATTCTCTTGACCTTTGACCAGATTATTACTTGATCTTTTCTGAATAGATTGGTAGATAAGGTCTAAATCGACATCTCTAGAAATTCCCTGGGATTCCTAGAATTTCGATGCTTCAGAATTTTACTGTTCTCTCAATCGAATTCACTGGATGCATTAATATCAGTGATTTTACATTGTATCATTTCATTAATAGTTTATTTTCGTGTATAAGTAGATGCAGAAAGAGCATCTACTTCGTCCAATAATATTGAATGCAGATTCTAGGGTGATCTAACTTAGATTGGTTTAGAATTTAATGAAACTTAACAATCTCCACAACCCCATACTGACAATAGAAATTAAAAAGTTTCTTCGTTGTATATTTTCGTGAACTTTTTATCAGACATTGATAATAGTTAGTTTCTCAATCTTTAATTTTAGTTCTTTATACTATTACTTGAGTTGGCATTATAATTATTTGCCGAAATATTCTAAAATAGTAGTGATATAACGGCCTATCGATGTTGGTTATACCTCATGAGGGATAGCCTATAGGCTTTCCTGATAAAAAATAATCAGACTACAAGGCACATATACCCTCACAAGTATGTGCTTTTAGTGGTTAGTCATAATAACCCTAAGGTCTTGGCACGCAATCTTCGCACCTGGGACAAGTATACGTTGCATGCATACCGGTAACACATTGGTTTTCACTCATACATCCCATGACATACTCATAGGTGTCCTCGCCCCTTGAGAGAAAAGATGGTCACCAACCCCCTTCAGTCGAATTCGCTACTACTTTCTGGCATTTACGCGTTATATGCATACCAATGATACATTGCCTCACTCCCATACACATCATGACGTAAAAATAGACAGGATCACTTTTAAAGGAGAGAAGATAATCGCCGCTCCCTTGTATTTTCTACCCTTTCTTGTTTTGGCTATGAGGTTTCCCCCCAATACCTAGCAGCGTCGCAAGGATATCTTACGTTGGATTTGGCTGCCAAACTATTCCAAAGTAGTAAAAAGGTTGTTTTTCTCTTATTTTAAACTCAATATGATTATTGGGAACTCTATATATCATTTTAAAATGATACCTTAGGTTTTCACCTATTATTGTCGATAAAAACAGTTTGATCTTTTTTCGAAGTTGAAATGAATACTCAATTTCAAAGACTCATGTTCTAGATCTAAATACATATATAGGGAGAATTCGGATCTTACAGGTTACATCACAGACTGACCCTGCTTAGTTAAATAACCACTGAAAGTCAGGAGGCATTGGATGGCTGTTTTATTATACTATGCTACTACTCACCAGTGCACACGTACCATGGAAGGTAAAACCACAAAACCTTAATTTCGTGCCGAGAGCACTTGGTCTTCAGACAACTGTATTTCCGTACAATGGCTTACATGTCTAACTCCAATCAATTTGCCTGCGATCCCAGGTAGGGTCGTAGATGATCATTGGAGAGGAGTCCCATACGAAGACAAAAAAACCGGCCAGCGATTTTCGGTTTTTATTGGTTACCTAACTAACTTCAGTTCGTGATGGAAACTATATAATGTTTCTCCTTTTATTAATGCATAATATATCTTGAAGGATCGTAGATGATGGAAAGTTTGTGAATTTATTGTAGCAGCTGGTTGTTATATAGAATTTTATGCCTCCAACGTTGAATGACAAGATGCAGGAATAGATCGTTAAAGGAAATATGTGGTTCAGTTTAAAATTTGCAACAGTTTAATCACACAATAAAAGAAATTAACATAAATCTTAAGCCCATAGTCTTCACAAAGTTAAAACAATGAATTTATAGTCTATTACAATTTTCTACTTTTGTGTCATTATCAAGATTTAAATTGATAATTTCGTAAAAATAGAAATTAGGGTAGACTTCGACCTCGACAGATACCCATCAAAATTGTCCATTCAACTAGATTCGTCAATAAAAAATTAACGCTCAGACTGCATCCTAAAAAAGCACCAGCAGTTCGAAAGAAAACTCTTCTTATTAATATCGAATTTAGAATAAATGCAGATGACGAAATCTTGAATAAACCGATTTCAAAATCCCTAATTAACATTCATCCAGATAAGCTTCATATTGCCTTCTCAGGCCAAACTACCATTTATGAACGTGTTAAGGATAAACTCCCACTTTGGGCCACACAGATCTTCATCTATAAATTTACTTGCCGTTGTGCCTCAGATTCTACTGGTCGCACAAAGCAATCATTTTCCAAACGCATCAGCTGAACTCTGAAAGCATTGATTCAGAGACGACCACCTTCAGAATAATCTACACAGTCAAAAGAACTGAATCAAAGGGAGGTCGAACCTAGAACTTATGCACTGTTGAGGTGTTGGCGACCCACTAATTGAAGTCCGGACTCTGTGTGCAAAGTCGACAGGTTCAACCTCTCGTCCTTCCTTGTCCCTAATTCCTTTCTGTAGTATGTTTTAGTCTTGTTTGGTTTTTATTATCATTCTGTAATTTTAAACTGTAACCAGTTACTATTAATCTCCAACAACTTTTCATGACTTTTATTATATTATTACGAAATTTACGTCTTTCATTTTTCTTCATATCTGTCGAGTGGACAATAATCTCTCATAATTTTGACCCATAATAAAGATTAGTATTTTTTTATTACTTAAATTAACTAATATCCTAGTAGTATGGCATTTTAAAAGACTGAAGATAAGTCATCAGAGAGTTAAGGTTGATATTTGTCAAAACTTGCCGAAATACATGAACATTTAGATATCAAAAGCCACTTCAATCATTCACACAATTCACCAATTAGATGTTCTAACAACTAAATACTTAAATATTAGAAAATGACGCCAATAATAGTAGACTGAAGTACAATTCTAGGAATTCCGGTCAGAAGCTATATTCTAAGGAGTCATTCGTATTCCTACTGAGGTAAATACTCAACTAGTGAATTCACTGTTATAAACGGACTGAAATTAAAAATTTTAACCATCGAACGCACACTCAGTGGACTAAAACTATAGTTCTGGCTCTGACAACATTGGCGCTCAGTTCGTGTGGGTGTTTAATGATCATAAGTAGATATATATACATATATATAGTAAGAGATAGATAGATAAATAGATAGATAGATAGATAGCTGAAGAGGATGATTACATTAAGAAACAAGTCAAACCTAAAAATAACTTGGAAAATATAAAGATTATTATTATTATTATTATTATTATTATTATTAAAACAAAAGTAATGAATAATTTACTTACATTTATTAACACTTTTTAACATACAGTGAATAACCTCATCATTCTATTCTAATTGTACTAATATCAATTATAATGTATGAAAGAATAGGAAAACATGTGATATTGTATTAACAAAAGAGAAATAAAGAACATGTGCTTTCACCTTTGATTACAATCGGTTATTTATATAATCAATGTAATAGATAGAACTGAAAATATTCCATCCAAGAAAATATATATATCGCACATATTTATAATCAATAATATTCATTTAAAGTAATGGTTATATTAGCGTATAATGTAATTAGTAATAGTAATAATAGTAATAACAATAATGAAGGGGAAGATAGTACTATCTATGAATGTGTACAAGTAAATATGTCGATCTTGTTAGTTGGATCGTATATGTTTATTGTTATTGATGTTGTTAAGTTTTATGCTGGGATTAAACAGTTATCCATTTCAATAGTTAAGATCATGAGTCAATTGAAGCTAGAACACCATGAAAAACCTGGAAGCACTGGACGGCCGTTTCGTCCTATTGCGGGACTCCTCAGCAATGCGCATCCATGATCCTACACACAACACTTGAACCCAAAACCTATCGGTCTCGCGCACGAGCGTCTAACCCCTAGACCACTGAGCCGGTATCCAACGCTGTTAATGTCTAACTTCAACTAATCCACGAAATTGAGCGACACACGCGCCAATATCTTCAGTGAGTTACTATCTCACAACAGACCCGGTTGAACTCCACTGGTCACTGCTTGTCGTTAGAACTCCAGAATATACATCTTGAAGCCAGTCACTAGTGAATATATGTTGATTAGTATCAGAAGGGGTTTTTGTAGAGATGGTAGTAATTTTAATAGTTGAGATCATGAGATCGTGAATACGCATTGCTGAGGAGTCCCACAATAGGACGAAATGGCCGTCCAGTGTTTCCAGGTTTTCCATAGTGATCTAGCTTTAATTGACTCATGATCTCAACTATTCAAATTACTACAATCTCCACAAAAACCCTTCTGATAGTTATCTATTTATTTTTAACTTTGATCTTCAATGGCTGTCTAAGATTATTCTATGATCAAACTATGAAATAAATCTAGGATTTTATTATGTTACAGCTGGTTCAACCCTAAATTATTGTTTACCGAAGGTTATAACTGATTTGATGATTAGAACAGAAAAGCTTATATCTAACTCAGGTCATTTATTATTGACTTTATGTAACAATATTATCGTCTAGTTTGATATTTATGTTGTTTTATAGTAATAACCATTGCAAATATCACTGGAAATAAATATTGACTTATCTTGATTTAATGTTAATAATACAATAGAAAATTAAAAAAAACTCGGAGTATTTTATGTTGGTAGCGTTAAGCGTCCTATTTCCAAACAAAATATTGTAATATTACCTAATGTTAACAAGTGATTGTTTAATAAGTAGTGATCAGTGTTATGTATACCAGGTTCCTTCCAGTACTGATCGAATTCCATCAATCAAGTTGTAATATATTCACTAGTTTAACTGACTCAAAATCTCGTTCACTATGTTGAGACATAAGTTTATTGAAGGTAGTCGATGGGTCATTATTTTGTGATCAACTAATTGCAATACATCTCAGAAACACATCAGGTCAAACTCTGCTCGAATAGTTCATGGGCAGAGCCTCTGAAAGTGAAGCTGAATTATATGGGATCGAATCCTACAGAGGGTGTCAACTCCCTCAAGATTACAAATATGCCTTGCTGACGAGTGACAAACAGCACGAAACCTAGGTGTATGATGTCTTGTCGACTACTCTCAACTAAATTACAACTACTGAACAAGGTTAACAGTGGAGATTATCAGTCAGTGATTCTATGTTTAAATATCTGGTTATCTATTTATATAAGAATCTTTATTTAAGGTTATTCACAAAGCTAAACGAACTCACTCCGAAGGAGACTGAATAAGAAATTTTTACAAAGATGACGCATTGGCAATTCATCAATTAAACCCTCGTCTTTATGTATTTATTTAATATATGAAGATATTCCTGAATAATTATTGGCAACATAATTAATGAGGTAGTAACTTTCTATGTGTAAAATGTAACTGTGTGTATATAACTATGTATAAAATGTAACTATAAACATAGTTGTTTATTTATTTATTTTAACACATAGATATTGGTACAAGGAGGTACCAAATACATATGCGCCACAAAATTCTCATTGGATATGTGTGAGGGCTGTGATACTGCCCGGGTGCCCAAACAGAAGCAGGTGGTTTTCTTAGGGGACCACACCCGGAGCCTTCGACCTGAACGTCTGATCCACAAGGCAGTGGAGCATCGTAAGCAGATGCAAAACATAGTTGTATGGCTTTAGTAAAACGAATCTAAACCGATAGATATGATGGGATGTAACACACTCGTTTACATGATACTTGGTGAAAAATAGACTTTGATTTTTCAATAATGATAAGTTGAGCGGTGTAAAAAATTCTTACAGATCGCTAATTTAAGTGTTTATTACAAATTAAGACTATTTGAGTTACCTCAGAACAATAATGTTATATAGATACATTTTTTAGTACCTAAAAGTATTGTAGATATCCTTATTTTCCAGTATTTTCATTGGTTTATGAACTTAAATGAAGGACCATTCTTTATTAATGTTTCTAGTAACAGCATTATTTATCCTTCAATAGTACATTTTAGTGCAAATACAATTGATTCTATAATATTCATTTGTACTGAATATTTCAGTATGATTTTCCATCCGTTTGATTATTTTATTAATCCAGGGCACTTTGTGTTCATTGTGACAATCTTTTTTCACTAATAACCAATGTATGTGAATGAAATGATTCGAATAGTTTATTTTTATTTATTAAAAAGGCACTAAAATATCTATGGCTCATACAATAAAAATGAAATTCCAAAGAGTTAAATAGTGGAAGATAAGCAATAATAAAGTAGGACAAAAATGAATAGAAATAAATGAATACGAGTAAAAAATTAACATTAGAGGAAGAAGCATTTTAGTTAAGAAAAACACAATCAGGAAGGATTCTTTCATTCAAAGAAGTTCCCCTCATTGATAAAAAAGTAAAAGAACATTACAACAGAACCATCACTGGTTGCTATTCTGATCCATGTTCCTAGATCCAAGCTTTTGTAGCCCGACTAACATTATGAAGTCATCAAAGATAGTCCAGATTAGCATGAACGTCTCTGGGTTTCACTATACGTGAATTGATCTCATCATTCGTTTCACCACTCACAGACACGAAATTCTTGACCACTTCTATCTGCTCGCTGCCAAAAGTGAATGCAACTAAGGAGTCCTACAAGTCTTGTAAGAGTATTTTACACTTAAAAGGTGGAAAGCGAATCTCATAACTACGGAAACTGATTACCAACTGATTGGGTGGGTTGCATGACTTGGGCAAAGAAAGTTTATATCATCCTCATACTCAGGGTTGAAAAGCCTTTCTCCAGGTAGTAGATCCAATACACTATTACCTACATCCATCAGAGCTGTTTACAGGACACCAACGATAGCAAAGTTTAGGATGAATGGTGAGATTGAGCAAAGCTGTCTAACCCCACTGCTAGGTTAATAATCTTCTGTGGTCCTTATGAATAAATCTTCTATACAATATTGTCTTTTACAATAGCCACGGTTAAAAAGTAAATAAGCTGTGCTATTTTAGTATCGAAAGGTATTTGAGAATCATTAACGTGATTTCGAGTCATATCGATTTTTGATCCAATTCTTTTCATAAAATGACAATGATCATATGTTATGCGAAATAATGAGTGATCACTATACGAACTTATAACTTCATATAGCTTTTAGTGGCCCTTAATCTGACTCCAGGTTGATCGTGTAAATCATTGTTATTGAAATGATTGCTGTCGAAATATATGTCGCCAAGGTGAAACTCTATTTTATGGACGACCTTTGAACGTACGTTTAAGTGACCTTGAGAACATTAGCCAATCAGAAGAGAGTTGGTATAAAGTAAAAATATATTATGAAAAACAATGGATATTCTTCTTTCACATGATTTAGGAACTTGTTAAGGTTTGATAAAGGTTCAGAAGTTCTGAATTCATAATGCATGCGGTATAGGAACGCGTCCATATGGCTGCATAATAATCGTCCTCTGGAACCGTGTTAGGGTCTTAAAAAATACTTCAGCCTAGACCACATGCCTTCAATATTGTTTGTATGAACCCCCGTCATTGGATCGACAAAATCACGTATATTCACGGAAGTGTTACTTACCCAATCTTCCTTGATAAAACGTCCTTTGTTGTATTTTCGCTTTCTAATTACCGTCTCATCTATTTCCACTATCTTTCCAACTCCCCCAAACGATTCATGTACTTGTGATCGCGCAAAGAAAGTGCCAGTTCGAGCAGATTTTTTTCTCCAACATATAGTACAACGAAATACAATATCATCACGGTAGTCTGCACATCTGATGCAGTCATTTGATTGCCGCAGTCACAGACACAGGAACTTCTTAATAGTCCCATCTGTTATAGTCGCTCAACAATCACCTCTTCTCTGAAATCTGCTGTAAAACTATCGAATGTGAGCGTCTCGAATCGAACTTAGCGCTGTGACCTTGAACTTCCTCAAACGCCTCTGATTGGCTCGTCCATAAATTAGAGTCCTACCGTCGCCAATACTCGAATATAATCATCGACTTGAATCACGCTAGTGAATAACGGAATTAAATAAGTCAAATACGATGATGATTTTTGAATACATATTTTTACACTCATTGATCTGGATAGACAATCAGAGGGATGAAGCGAGACGACATGCAGTGGAGAAGACGTGTGAGCCAACTCGAGTTAGTTACTGACATTTGATGAATAGGATAAGAAGTGCACACATACGCTTACATAAAAACAGACAAGGTTGATAACCGAATAATCAACAAGGTCAAAACGTGACTGAGGGAGAATGAATAGACTGACCTGTCTATAAGCAAGAATAATTTATGTGGGTTTAACATAGCACTACAAACTGAATAAATTCATAGTGAACTCTTATTAATTATATACCGCCCTCTTGTAAAATTCTATTAAGCTCACGGATTCGTGTATCTGCATTCGAGTCACAGAGTGTAAGAGCTATTGACACTACCCAGTTGTCGAAGCCAGAGTAGGTGGAAGAGTTCGGATCTGTGACTTTTCACTGAAAGTCGAACGCCTTAACCACTGGGCTACCGTTCTATTGCCCTCTTGTAAGACCATCCAGTTAGAAACTTGAAACATCCAACCAATGATCACGATAACGTGCGAACGCAAATTCAGTAGTTTAAACCTACGATCAAGGTTCTGGCCATAATTTAATGATTTCATGGACTAGTTCCATGACACTGTTTGGTAGGTTGGATACGTAATATATTTCAATCAACTTAACCGATGAGAACTCACCTGCATCAGTTGATCTCCCACTTTTACCTAGTGTATCTCACATCCAACCTCATTATTGCTTACTTAGTTGTCCCACCATACCGGAACAGTGGTAAGAAGAAATTAAACTACAAATCTCTACTTTCAAATGCTGCACTTTTTCAGCTATAACGTGTAACATAACAGCTTACTACGTAGTACAGTATACTTAAATGTCTTCGATTATAAGTTATGAGAAAAGCTGAACAACAAATATTAACAGAGTAAATAAAAACAACAAGATAAGTAATGAAACTAACCACATTTATCTCGATTAATTAAATCAGAAAATTTACAAAATAAAAATGAAACATAAAAATAACCTGTAAGAGAGATAAAAATGAAATTAATACAAATACAGGATTAATTATGTAAGTATATAAATTAAATGAATGGATTCATCAGATAATAAAAAAAAAGTGATTAAATACTAAAACAGTTCATTCAACAGATCCTCTATACTCAACAACCACAACCCATACTTACTAAAGAAGTTTGAACCTAATATTAATAAAATAAGAACCAATGTGTTAAAACATATAAAGAGAAAGGTGGAAAATATCAAAAAGTATACATGATTCTGTTAGAATCGAAAGAAAGAAAGAAAAAAAAACAGTGAAGAGAAACTATAGGACATATTTATGAAACATAATGAATAATGATTATCAATAATACATATTATGTAAAATTACCAAGAAAAATAAACAGTAAAAATAAAGAATATTAGCTTTCTTGATAGAATTAAGTCAAATTAATGTATAGTTGATTAAGCATAGGCAATTAATGAACATAATGATCAAGTTTCTCAATAATTAGCACCAAAAAGAGATTATTCACACTGCATATGTCAACTGTGTAAAATGTAAGTGGATATTTATTTAATAATTTAACAACAGTCTCCATAAGGTTTCGGTTCATTTCGATCAAATTGTATTGATCTACTTGCTAAAGAAGCAGCCAATGCTGCATTATGTCCCTGTTTAACACCATCCCAAATACCACCTGCACATAACTAAAAAGGTGAGTAAAGATAAACAAGAGAAATGTGTGAATGAAACACATTCAATTGTCAATTACTCTTAATTAATAAACAATTTGTTATATTTACACTATTTATGATGAATGAGTTACAAATTTTTATGAAGCAAATAGTTAATAGAAAATTGCCCAGTTTAGCGAAGGTCATAGTTATACGCATACTAGTTCTTTGAAGTTACAGATAAACTTACAACAAATGATATGTTCTACTCTAAATGTCATTGGTTTCAAGATACACGTACCATTAAGGAGTTTACTATATGAATGTTTTTCCTTTATACTAAACAATCTTAAAAATAATTACTTTCAAAATATTTTTGATATTAGAGTCTATGGAGTGTACATGTACGTTCACATTCCCACGTTGATTTGTTAGGACTGCATACGAGCAAAACTTGGGTCTATGAAGTCATTGACTATTGGTTTGAAGCATGTAATGGCAATGTAGAGATCATGATTAAAATCCTTCAGATAACCATAACACTTTTAGTTAAAAGCCTTTGGTGGAATGGCTAAAAATCAGTGGCAGAGGTGTAGTTCTATTTAGTTTAGAAATCTTAAGCTTAATATCTGCTGCATCTTCAAAGAGAACAGATTCCTAAAATGTATTGAGCACCCTGTGATCATGATGTTTATTATGACATTAGTTGTATTACGTTGACCGATTACTGACTCACTTGCCCATATTTCCCGTAGGACCAATGACTTTGAAGTCTAGACCAAGGTCAATGCTTAACACCTACTATTCTAGAGTACAGTCTTCATTGTTCCAACCGATAACCAAACAGAATACGAACGCAGCAGTAAGTCAATCAGCTGCAATGTAGGAACAGGTACATATATGCATCGGTCCAAGTTGCCGTGCCGCATTGGCACAACAAGATGAACACCAAATTCATAGAAGTGGTTAATTTAGTGGTGGTAATATATAAAAGATAGATTGCATATAAGGAGATAGTACAGGGAGAAAGAATTAGTTCGTATGAAGAAAGATACGAAGCGATTTAAATCCCTTAGTTTAAAGGAAGACAGATAGTGTATACAAAGACGCCATTGTGATCGATTCTGAACCATGTCACCAACTGTCTCCAACCATTGGTTACGATAGTCGCGAGGACCCCAATCATGTAGTTAGCATCTACCAACATGGCTAAGACTAGGAGTTAATGCCCTCAAACGCTGATGCCATGTTTTTACTTGGCCGCCCCTAACTTTTTTCCAACCATTCCCAACACTAGTCAGCATTGCGCGTCGTGGTAATCGGTGTTCAGGCATACGTAACACGTGGCCCAACCATCTCAGTCGATGAAGATTCACAACTTCATCAACTGATTTGCCATCATTCCCTAATACCCTGCGTCTAACCTCACTATTACTTACCCGATAATCACAGTAAATGCCAACAATATTTCTAAGACATCTGTGATTAAACGCTAGTAGCTTACGAGTATGTTCTACTCTTAATTGCCACGTTTCGCAGCCGTAAAGTAGAACATAACGAACTGCCGCGCAGTATACTCGTCCCTTAATTGGTAGACTGATATCTCGCCTGCACCATAGGTGACGTAAGTTGGCAAAGGCCAAACGAGCTTTTCGAACCCGTGATGAGGTTTCGTCAGACACCAAGATAAGTGAAGTTATCAAAGTGTCCGACTACTTCACTCCCTATCCTTAGTTCAGGTGTTGACGCAGGCCAGTCCTGAAGCAGCAACGCTAGTGGATGCCTAGAGAAGACTCTAAAATATCGTGTAAAAACTATAAATATGCTAATATTCTCCTTATTGTGCTACTCACTTCCATCTACCCTTGTTATTTGGGATATAATTTCATTCATGTTCAATCGTGTTCTGATTCGGCGACTTGTCGAGTGAATTGATGTCTAAAACACTAAGTAATAAGAATAGCTGGGTCGTAATAAGAGAAACCGTCCGTGACTATGTTAACGCAACTTACAAACCACGCTTTAGAATAACATTCAATGGCTGAAGAACAATGTAATGTAATCAGACTACTTAATTGACCAGAATCCATTATCTGGCCTTGATAATGCCCATTACGTAGGAAAGAGAAATGCCTCACAAATATCTAGACCAGATCTATCAACACCATGATAAACAGTTGTGGTACATCAAAGTGAAGCACTGAGCAATGTACTCCATTTTTGATAGAGATCTCAATAACTGTCACAAGTGGTTTAAGTTGCCATGTGGTCACTGAACAAGACGTCTAGGTAACTATAAACTACTATCAACGAAATAGGTGTTATCTGTGATTGTCGCTTATGTTTACATAGTCAGTCGGTCACAAGTGACAGATAATCTGGCATAACTTATGGCATAAATCTGAAGAATAAAATGCATAGAATGAGTTTTAACCTTTGGATCCAAGTAAAGGTAAGGAGCGAAGTTATCTGTCTGACTGTAAGTGATTTCGAGCCATATCTAAAGTCGCATTTATGCTTAATTTTTCTGTTTGTAAGATGATACTTTGTGTTAAATGTACTTAGTGTTTTTTGGTTAAGAACAAAGTATCCTTCGTATATTCTGCTACCACGAACAAAATTTCGAAATGATCTTAATGGCTGAACTTTTATGTCTTACACAAATTACAGATGCAAACCGTTTGAACTTTGAAACTACCATGAAATGTTTGAAGCAAAAAGAATAAAGTCGATATAATTATGTGATTTACACTAAATATTTGAGGAATGGTTGTTCAGTAATTAACAAAATGAATATTTAAACCCAGCAGTCAAGTGTTTCCCAACTTCACCACAATCATCGTAGTCTCCCAAATGTCGTATAGATGAGATTTAAAACACCTACTATTGTCTCTGAAAAGTGTCTGTTGATATTAGTATACTCATATTAAACTAGCTTCAGTGTAATTAGGTTTCAGGGTATTATGTGGTGGAATATATTTATTTAACGAGTGGTAAAAATCGCAGACGACTTATATGGGTTTTTATTTTTGGGTTCAAAAACGATCAAAAGACAATGAGGACACTTTACCATATTGCTGCCGGACGCCTTTAATGAAATCGCAAAATGGGAAAAGGTATAGTTTGCAAAGTAAGATATTTGGAAATCAGGTGGTTTTACGTAGCCTTGTTTTTTAATGGATTAATATCATACTGTAAGACTTAAAACACCACCAATATAAAAAATGATCATAGTAGGACACCAACAAGCTTGATGCCAAGATAAAATTTACAACGGCAGCTTACTTGTCTTTCATCACGACGATCAGCTTTATGACCAACTATTATAAAGACAGGAGCAGAACACTTAATTGAACCACGAGCTTCTTCATACCAATCAGCAACATGGTCAAATGTCTCTCTGTCAGTAAGATCGAACACAACTACAACACCAACACAATTGCGATAATAAGATGAAGTTATTGTTCTGAAAGTATAAATTGATATTACCGTTACAACATACCTAAACTTTTCTTGACCTGCAGTATCCCATAATTGCAACTTAACGAAGACCTCCTCTTGAATTCGAACAGTTCGTGAGAAAAAATCAACTCCAATAGTGGGATCTGAAACAGGAGTGAAATTCCCTTCTACGAAACTTTTCATTAAGGAGGATTTCCCAACCATACTATCGCCAATTATGATAACACGAAATTGATAGTCGAAATAAGGTAGCATCTTTTACTAACCAACCAGACATTAAGAATCAGATTTCATGTTATGTTTAGGCTTAACCCCAATAAGATGTTCAAGGATAGCTTTGTGATATATGAAAGCAAATTGTTACAAACCTCAGGAGAATATTGTGTATTAAGTTGATAAAGTCAAAAACGATAATTTTTCTGATAGTTAGGCTTCGTAAAATTCTAAAATGTCATATTCTCTTAAGCTTCACATAAACCACAATTTCGGGAAGGATTAAGAAGACGAAGTCAGATGTAACGCATGAGTTCACGAATTGCGAACTTTCCATTGCTCAATGTATTTGGGTCCTCGGTAGGAAGTTACAGCCCCACTAATTTATTTTAATTTTTGAAATCTTCATATACATTAATAAGAACCATAGCGTTAAAAAATCAATAACTTCGGACTACTATACCTTTAAATCAAAGAAATGTGTTCAAATGGTTCAAATGGTTATGGACGGAATAGAAGAAGCTTTCGCTTAACAGGCTTCCATGTCTATTAGCAGGGGATCACCAATACCTTCAGGCAAGAACTTAGGTATATTAACGATAAAAGAGAAAAAAGAAATTGGTGAACCATAGTAAGATACCATCCTTCGTCCTTAAGAATAGATCAAGTTGCCTCTTAAAGGACTCCTGGAAAGTCGCTTGGACTAGCTCAGTCGGCAGCGAATTCCAGCATTTAACAACTCTTAAGGAGTAGAAGTTGTGTCTGCAGTGTTACCCGTTAGGTTAGTGTTGGGACTAAGCTTAAGTAGGTGTTTAAGAGGATGTACAGAAGTGTTAAGGATACTGTAAGTCATTAGAAGGTCGCCTCTAAGACGCCTATACTCTAATGGGTAAAGGTCAAGTGATTGAAGGCGCTTTTCGTAAGGTTTAAATTTTAGTCCCCGAGATGATTTCGTGGCTCGCCGTTGGATACGCTTCAGAGTGTCCTTATCCTTTTGGAGTGTAGGAGGGAATACTGTTTCCGTACTCTAAATGGGGACGAATGAAATTATTGAAGATTATGTGGCAGGTTCTTCCGTCAAACTGACCAAAATGCGCTCCTATATTACCAGTGCGATGTTTGCTCGAAAGGCATTTCTGTCACAGCTGGAGTAATACTTTAAGTCGTAGGGCACCAGGACTCCTAAATCTACTACTAGAGAGTGGTTTCCTATGTTGTAACTGTAGTCTGCGACGTGTCGCAGATGGACTATTTTACACTTTGAAGTGTTAAAGGTAAGTCCGTTGTTGTCTGCACAACTTTGAAGTCGAGTCAGATCCTCCTGAAGTGCCTGTATATCCTCTTGGTTGCGTATCTCTCTCCAAAGTTTCACGTCATCAGCGAAAAGCAATGTCTGACGTTATCTGTTGAGGAAGATCATTTATATAAATCAGGAAGAGTAGAGGCCCTAGTACAGAGCCTTAAGGACCCCACTAGGACATTCCATAGCCTATGAAAAGTTGAAGTTTACCCTGACCTTAAAATGTCGATTTGTCAGATATGAATTGATCCAGTCAATCAAAGGTGGTTTGATACACAATTGTCTGAGCTTATTGATAAGACATATGTGATTAACCCTATCAAAAGCTTTAGGGAAGTCAAGGTAAATGATATCCACCTTCCTCTTGCGATCAACGATGCTTGTTCATCCGTCCACCGCAGTCAGCAGGTTCGTCATACAGAAGTGATAATGGACGAATACTGATCTTTTGTTTTAGCGGTGTAGCGGTAAATAAATCTCCAAAATAAATAACTCTGCAAGTCTTCGACATTAGATGCTGACCACATTAATTCTAACGGACTCACCTGGCTGAAAGCGCTCGATCATGCGTCCGCATCAGATCACTAGTGGGAACGCCGTGCTCAACATCTGCAATCGTTAGCCAGATTAGATCAGTCGATCCTCAAAATATTGACGGTCTATCAAATATATTTTCAAACCCCCTCGCTCCTGACTCTTTATTTCACTTGGTGGGTACGATTCATATTAGGTGTTACTGAATGTCAAACTCCGAATACCTGTGGCATCTTTAGCAACAAATAAACCTCCAATATACATAGTTTTTCATGTCTCCGATAATGATACTGATCTCAACAGTTTTAATGAACACACCCTAGCTGAAGTCGCCTGGTCAGCATTCTCACCAGACCACGAGTGTGTATGTCGTCCTACACATCACTTACGACTGCTAACCAGCCAAGACCAAAGGCTTCTCGACATATCAACGGCTTTTCAAAAATATATTCGATCCACTTCGGTTCTGGATTTTGGTTTAAATGGGTTGGTTTTATTCAATTATAAAGGTGTTATATGTATAGTCGTTGTCAAGGTCTTTGTAAGCCTTAGTGGGAATTTCTCGTTCAGTATTTTTTCGTTTGATCCGTTGGTTTTGTTACGGCTGTTAGAGTTTCAGGCGACTTTTTTTCACGTGCTGTTTGTTTTGTAAAAGCAGTTGTATGTGAAATGGATTAAATTTCTTCTGGTTTTGCATAATGGAATGTGCTGTGGATTTTCGAATATGTATTATATCAAGGAGTAAATTCACCCTGTCGATAGTCATTTGTTAATCGGTTAAACAGCCAGTCAAACGCAACTTATAACTTAAACCTATGCACATTAAAATAAAATCGTGTTGATAAGTCCCAGAGTTGTTGATGTAGTATTAATGTCAGGGGCATAATACTAAGAATCAGAAATGCGGCTCAAGAGGACATAATTTACTGTCACGGCATAGACTGGTGCTATTCACGGGTTTAGCCACCGATAGCATCCAACTAGCTAACTCCTCCTCCAGAAGTAATTGCTCGTCAAGGTAAGTAGTGATTCTGAATATGTGGCATATGTCCCAACTACCTGGGTTGATAAACATCACTGACTCAACAAGTGATTTACTGTCTTGGCCTGGTTCCCTATCACAAACTTAGGCACTGCTTTCTCAGCAGACCCACAATATATGAGCGATGCTTCGAAGACACCTATCAACAAATACTACCAAACTACGAATATTCTTTTTTCCTAGTGGTCGTGCGACGGAGAGAACTACCGCATAGTAAACTTGTATTGGCATTGGTCTTAACCACACAATCCTCAAAGTTGAACATGAGAGTACTTGGAAAACGCGTAGTCAAATGGAATCAAGGTTCAAGTAAGCAAAGCAAAGGCTATCAATAGAACTAGAGCAACTATTACACAGAAAAGAGAATGATCCATCCAACAATTTTTAAGTGATCAACATTTAAGCTAGGGAGATATATGTGGGTAATTTTTCATATGTGATCAAGCATGCACGTTCATACAGACATGATGGTGACCAGAATAATACCAAGAAATAGACGAATTGTTACTGTACGAATAACATTGTCTGTCGAACAAGTCAGTAAAAGTGCTTGTAAAAAGTAATCGAAGGAGTGTTGTTATAATTTGACTGACGGAAGGCTTAGCAAGGACTGTGACATTTCACTGTAACTATACATAAGATAGCAGAGCATCAGGACTTATCAGACTCAAAGGATTAGTGGACCGGTCGTCACGCCTGTAGATCATCAACGTAGATGATCTATGTCAAATAATTGAGGGCCCACTCGAGGTATATGGGAGTGGTGTGGCCAACAGCTAACTTGGAAGTCACACCTCGCGGTCACCATTTAACGTGGTTTACCACTTCGACGTATCAAGGTACGATGGCCGCTTTGAAGACCGTGTGTCAAAACGGACATTACTACAAAAATATATTAGGAGAGATAAGTAAAAGTGAAAGTGCGACCACCACCACACGGGCCAGTCCATGGCGCACGATTAACTGATGAGTGCTGGCTGTCCTTGACCTTGATGGGGATCGATGAACTGTACGATATTCAGTGACCCTGTAAAATTATGGTCTACTATGATAATAGCACTGCTCTAATAATAGACTTAATCCTAAAATTGTAGATTTGTTATGATGTAACTGCCTAATCCATAAGATCTTACGTGGAAGTCAAATCATCATCTACACCAACTCACTGAGTCGTAACGATTACCAATACATGATATAGAACAATCTTAATCTAGAGATGGAACAATACATTTAATATGAATAAAAGATATAACGTAACATTTAGCAGGGACCACGCCTGCATGGACGGGGCATGCCATGCGATCAACTCCAATTTATTCAATTTATTATTCCCGCCTTCTCCATTGTTGGGTATTTCCCAGCGTTAAATGTTGAATGTCTATTTTCCATATTGTCTCGTGTTAGGGCGCAATGCCACTACACTACTCTCCCACCAGAATCAACGTGACGTTGTTTCGATACCAATTTGAGTGAGGTTGTCGCGCGCCGGAGGTTAACAAAAATAATAAGAATCCTCCGGGTATTGATAACCTGAAAGATAGATCAAAAAGAAGCAGGCAGAATCTGGTTGGGAAATGCATGTGACAATTTTAAAACGTCTGGTTTAATGCCCAACACGCTTAAAACTAAAATTTAGGTAAAGATTATTTGAGCTAAAAAAAGTGGGATTATAATAATAGTAAAACGATTCAGTATAAGGATATTTTAATAAATTGCCATAAGATACGTAGTGATAGCCGTAGGTTAATAACATTTCCTGTTTAGGAATATTAAAAACAGCCAATATTAGAGAAATGTTTAAAGTGTTATTATATTTGGTCTAAATTATGAAATCAAATAACGTATGTGCCGGTAAGTTGTCCATGCGTTGATTTCCAATTGCATCTGTATTAGTAGGCTAACTGAAAGAACAAAAGTATAACTGCGAAGAAGAATTCCAACTAGTGTTCCAGTTAGTTTATTACGGTTTATTTAGTTATGGGGAGATTTTCTCGACCTCGTTTTTACTTGACCGTGATAGAATTTAGTAATACAACTAATACATATGAATTGTTATCAAAAATTTTTAAATACGTGAAAAGTAATCATTATGTGGATTGTGGACATATAGCTAGGAGCGATTCGTTAAACATGAGTGTATCCGTTAGAGATATGCTCTAGACTCAATGTTCTGATTTGCCATAGACTATTTATTTATATTCATACCTATCGGCTGATGGTACATCCAAGTTAGTTGCAAGTGTCAGTTTAGTATAAGACGGAATGCTATTTCATTGAGATATAATGATTATAAGTTATTGAAATCAGTTAGGCCTATGTGCCACATTTTTAGGTGATGTGGTGCTGCAAGATGTATTCGTCTAAATAAGTTTTTACAAGATGATTAACAGCGAGTGATGCTCATGTGATTACTAGAGAGAACATAAGTTGTAACCAAAGGGAGTACACTCCCAACTCATGTCTATGATAATGGCTTGAACCTTAGTCAGTGTTGGGGTAAATTCGACAGTGATGTTTTCAGTTTGCAGAAGATTTGCTCGACTGCTTATACTAATTATTCGCATGCATGATTGTGTCGCTAAACCTCCGATTAGACTGACAAGGTTTTGAGATATTTATTGAATGAACAACTGATAGAGGAACATACTGAAATCATCTGAAATGGATGAAGATACCGAGAAAACAACACTACTTAATGATAAATACAAGTCGATTTGCTGACCGATTTGTTAATAGTTTCGTCAATTTTATCGATCATATTACGTGATTGTCAAATCATGAAGATGCTTTATGACGATATCCTGAAACCATTATGTTAAACTATTTATAGTTTTGATTGAGGATAAACCGGTGGAAAAAATAGGTATTATTGCTTTAGGTGATTCGAAATTATCAGAAATTTGTAGCGTTAAAGAAACCGAGCTGCCTATTTATATTATAAACTTCAATTCAAAAATATACGTCTAGCGTTAATGTTAATGATAGGCTCCGGAGATTTAATTTTAAATATTTGTTTGTCGAACAACTACTCAAGAGTTTAGTTATCATACTAGTGCAGTTGATAGTACCTAAATTTGTAAATTTATTTTCCAAACAATGTTTGTATTTTAGGCTGCTAATATATTAAACCAATTCATAAACCTATAGACGTATAGCAACAAGGACTATGATGGGTTTATTTATAAATATTAGAGGCGATTGGGATTTTTAGATTTAAAAGACAAAGATATAATGCAACGCACGCACGGGCCAGATTAGCATGCAGGTTGTCGAGGTATATGGCAAATTAAGAATAATAAACATAGCCAGAAAAACAATTTTAAAGTTAAGGCTACCTATGAAACTTCAGGCAGGAATATGACGCTTTGTACACTTTCAATAAGAATTTTCTGCATTTAGCCTAGTGACACATTTGACAAAAGCAACTGGAAAATATACACATGTTTAGTACGAAAAACCATCCAGTAAAATAGTTGAACTCGCCTGGATTATTTTTTAAAATTAGATTATTCAGTAGACGACATATGTAACGCCATTCGTGAGGAATAATGATCAAAAAGCATCTAGAATAAAACATGCAGTAATGGCAATTAATTCCAGGATGCTTGGTGCCTTTGACGCTTTCGTCACTCGCTCGAATCAGAACAATTGAATGAATCCAGATAACTGTGTGGTTGTCATTGAACGAGCCATCTAAAATGACTTTATTATTGCAGAAAACTTATAGCTGAAACTCACCGTGTTTTCGTAGTAGTGTCATCCTTGTTGTTTGGCGATGGAACTCGAGAATATGAAATAAGGCAGGCAGGCCTGATGATTTGGCCGGGGTAAATTGATCTTGCTCCGGCCGTACAAGCTCAATTAGTTCACCCATATTATTAATTCAGTCTCTGATGCATATTAATCCTTAGGCAACATTTCACATTTATAGGGGAGAATAGCTCCCACATAGGGCTGAAATCTTGATTAGTGTCATCATAAGTCACTAAATATTGTTGATTTTTCTTTACTAGATATTACGTTACTACTGTTAGTTGCTGCGTGTTATAGAAAGACTATCCAAGTAGCGTGTTTCGCGGTCAATGCACGTGAGAGGCTCATAAAGTTAGCTTCAACTGGTTTAAGTGGAACTCGTCGTTAAGACTGTGCCTTGTAATGCAGCAATTACCCAATAAGAGAACGAAAAATGATCACAAATACTCGATTCCGCATACAGTTTCAGGTTGGAAAGGACAGGAGGCTTGATGGCCTGTGTTAGTCCTGGCAATTGTGTTCTCTCAGTTGATCCGACTTTCTTTTGAAAGAATCTACAGATGGAGCTTCAACCACGTGTTGAGGTAATGAATTCCACTCGTTGATGATTCGGTGGGAAAGTCGATAATCAGCTGACAAGTAATTTGTTCTGGGCTGGTGAACATTTTTGGAGTGTCCTCGTAAATTCTCTGTTTTGGAAGACAGGAAAAATGAGGGCATATCAGGTGCAAATTTATCACTAAGCAATTTGAAAACTGTAATCAAGTCGCCTCTAGTTCTACGATATGACAAAGGGAATAGGTTTAGCTTGGCCAGTCGAGCATCATACGGAAGCTTCGCTATTACGGGAATCAGCTTAGTTGCTGTTCTCTGGACCTTTTCCAAAAGCTCACTGTCTTTTTTAAGCAGGGGCTAGTCGCTTGTATGCAGTACTCAAGTTTAGGACGTACGAACACTGTATACAAAGTCAAAAACGTTTGAGCGTCGACATGAGTAAAAGCCCTACGTATTGACCATAAAGTTCTAAAAGCTTTGGCGGCTATTGCACGGCAGTGTGCAGTAGTCTTCAGATCTCGGCTAACGATGACTCCTAAGTCATTATGTGTCTGGACAACAGGTAGCTCAGTGTTATTCATCGTGTATGTATCTAAACCTTGATGACCGATATGCATCACAACACACTTGGAAGTATTTATCGGCAGCTGCCATGTATGAGACCATTCGGATAATTTCTTCAGGTCATTTTGGAGTTCTAAGCTATCACCCTTACATCGTATCGTTCTCCATATCTTGACATCGTCAGCATATAGCAAGACCGATGATGATAGTAAGCGAGGAAGGTCATTTACATACAAGAGGAATAGCACTGGCCCCAAAACTGTACCCTGGGGCACTCCACTAAGCACAGTTTCCCAGCTAGATAATTTTGAGTTTACCCGTACTCTTTGTTGGCGCCCAACAAGGAAGTTGTTGTGGTCGGTGTTCGATATATTCCTTAAACTCCGTATACAGTTCGTCTCGGTAACCGTCACCAAATAATGCTCCAACGGTATATTAATCAGAAGGCGAATACGAAGCGTTAATTACGTTTATTAAGGGACCACACACAGATATCCAAAATTACAGATGCGTTAAGCAAGCATGAAATAGTTGTGCCGAAAGGCAAACAGGCAAGCGAGCGAGCGAGAGAGAGCAAGGGCAAGAGCGAGCGATCGAGCGAGCGAGTAATGAATATGAATAACATGGACATATATATACATAGTGAAATTAATGAATCATCGAGTCAATTAAGCGGTTAATAGTAAAGCTAGTAGCGTGAATAAATGCGTAGGCAGTAAGGCTTGCCGAGCATACATATTCATACAAGGATAACAATAATAAAGGTACATACATTCGCAACAGTAATAAGGATACAATAAGTTATTATAGTGCAGGTGACTTTGTCCGTTTAATAAAGTTAATAAAAGGGCTTAACCGAATTAGGTGAGAGCAAACTTAATTGAACGTGAGTTGCTATAAAGTCTTCTATCCACATCAATAGATTGCCTTCAATTCCGACGTTTTTTTAGCTTATATAACGGCCGGTTGTGCGGAGCTTTGTCAACAGCTTTGCTGAAATCGATGTAAGCCACGTCTACAGGTAACTTTTGGTCCTTAAAAGCGCACCAGCTTTCTCGAGTGACTAATAAGTTAGTGAGACAAGAATAATGTATTCTGAAACCGTGCTGTTTCTCCGAGAGGATTCGGTTTACATCGAGATATTTAAACAATTCTTTCCGAATAATCTTTTCTAAGATTTTAACAACCACACTAGTTAGGCTAACGGGTCGGTAATTCTTAGGTTTATGTTTCGTACTTGTTTTGAAGACAGGACTTACTATGGCGTTCTTCCAGTCTTTTGGTAAACGACCCTGCATAACGGATAGCTTAAAGCATATACTTAAAGGGTTCGCAACGAAGTTAGATAATTCCTTTAGTAGCCTAGGATGCAATTCATCGGGCCCCGTGGGTTTACCCATGCCAAGCTTATTTAGCAGATCAAAGACATCGAGTTCATTAATGGTCACGCTATCCAGTGTATGTGTGGGGGGGGGTTTGTATGCGCTGACGGGAAGGGTGCTCCTATGGTATATACATTGCTAAAGTAGTTTGGGAACACTTGAGCCTTACCAAAGTCATCTTCCACTAATGATGCGGCAGTACTGTCTCCCCATAGTGCAGGAATAATTCCTCTTCTTTTTGTCCTTTGGTTTATATAGGAATACAGGCGTTTAGGACATTCTATGGATTCCTTAACAATTTTTTCTTCGTACAGCTTTCTAGACTTACGGAGGGTTGAGGCACAGGTATTCCTAGCTTTTTGGTACTGAGATTTTGTCTCATCAGTCCCCAGTAACCTAAATCTATCCCACATTTTCTTCTCTTACGGAGAAGGATGCGGACCTCCCTATTGAACCATGGTGGGGGGTTTCTCGGCCCTCTTGGTATGGTTCAAGGGATGTGGGGTGTGGTAACTTTTAAGTATAAATTTCGGAATGCATCCCAAGCCGTTTCAATTGAGGACTCTGGGTCTATTGTCCAATCTACTAATGATGCCGAGTGCATGATATCTGGTATGCTTGCTTTCCAGACTTTAGGTCTGGATTGAGTTGACGCTTGATCATGATTGACAGTTATATGGAAGTCAAAAGTTAAAACTGCGTGATCACTTTTACCTAGGGGTGGGATGTAAAGGAGGTACGTAACGTCATCCTCATAATGAGTTAACATAAGATCTAGTAAGGATGATTTATTGTCCGTACCCATTCGCTTCTTTCACATATTGCACTAGTGCACATGTTATAACCACATCAACTAGTTCCTTCTCGAAGGAATTATCTGACGATTCAGTTCGCAAATTTTCCCTAGTCTACCAATAGGTGCATTGAAGTCCCTTAGGATTAGACACCGACTGCTCTGCGACCGATTTTTGAGCCTTTTTATCAGGACATCATTAACCTCACAGCTTTGCCTGCGGTAGACCAAACCAATCAGCAGCTCCTGTCGCTTGAATTTCAAGCGGCAACTAACCAATTCACATGTCTGAATCTCTTAGCCCCCAAATGCCCTGGTATTGCCGAGAGCGGGGAGGGTTCGCCCTCCCTCTCGAAATACTCTCACACGGCCACGCGTATACAGCCTCTTCCAGGGAAGTCCTACTCACCGCCTTCTCGTCACACCGGTGTTCTTTACGAAAATGAGAGGACGAAAAGCGAACGTCCAGCGCTATAACCGGATCCCAATTATATGGTGCACATGGGCTCCAGTATCCTGAAGGAACAAATGGCGTATGAACCAACTTTTGGTCACCGGCTTCCATGGGACCGCATCTCCTCACGATGCTCCACTGCCTTGTGGACTAGACCTTTAGGTCAAAGGCTCGGGGTGTGGCCCCCTAAGAAAACCACCTGCTTCGGTTTGGGCACCCGGCAGTATCTCAGCCACGCACTAAAACCATGATGATGAACAATTTGCTTATGGAAAATATTCCTTTCTATCTGATTAACATTGAAATAACTCGTACTATTATTATTATTATTACTCTACCACGTCATTTATTCACCCTCTCTTATTCCTACTTTATGTATCCATTTCGACCTAGACAGCAGCTCACCTATGGTGAAAATTCAGCTTTATCTAAACGTACTCAAGTCACTGCCTGGTTGAAAATTGTATGTTACCACCGAATATGAGTACTGAAGCAGTTTTTCTGAAACCACGTACACCATTCAAACTGGCTGCCTTTAACGTTCGCACACTTATGCAGGTCGGACAACAGATAGGGCTGGCTATGTCTTTGGAAAGTCTTAATATTGACGTGTGTTGTCTATCCGAGACCCGTATTCAAGACTCTGGTGAAGTACTACAAGTTCGCTCTCCATCTGTCGCTTCAAAAAGCTTGTTTTATGTGCGTTTATCCGGGGACCCTGTGGCATCTTCGTCTGGTCTTGCTGGCGTTGGTATCGCACTAAGCGCAAGAGCTGAGGCAGCACTAGTCGACTGGATCCCCATTAACAGTCGGTTATGTGCTGTTAGATTAGAAAGTTCCATCAAAGTGAGAAGAAATTGGCGTGAGAAACGATGTCTTTTCGTAATCTCCGCCTATGCCCCGACAGATTGCAGCCCGGATGCAATCAAGGATGAATTCTACAACCAGCTAACTGTTCTTCTCCAGAAAGTGCGTTCGACAGATATTGTTGTACTAGCCGGAGACTTGAATGCTCATGTCGGGCGTCTAGGCACAGAAGAGAGTCGTTTAGGTGGCCGATGTGGACTCGTTGGTCGCAGGACAGATAACGGGGAACGTCTACTGCAACTATGCACAGACCACAACCTGTTTCTGGCCAGCACTAACTTTCGGCACAGTCATCGCCGATGTGCCACCTGGCGTCCCCCTTCTGCATCTCAAGCCTGGACTCAGATTGATCACATCGCGATCAGCTACCGCTGGCGCGGTTGTGTACAAGACTGCCGCTCATTTTGGAGTACCTATCTGGAATCTGATCATGCTCTGGTCTGCGCCAATCTTACCTTACTTTTCAGTGGACAACGAAGTGACCGCCACCACAGGATTGATGTTAGCAAGCTGGCTGCAACTTCTGTTGCTAGTATGTACCGAACCGAGCTAGCTTCTAGGCTAGCTACCATTCCACCGAAAAGTATAGATGAGCATTGGTTGCAATTGCATGACGCCATGAAAATGGCGGGTCAAGTCTGTTGTGGGTTCGCGAAACGTCCCGCTTACAAGCACTGGGTTTCTTCTGGTTCCTTACAACTGATTGAAGCCCGTCGGTCTACTCCGGGTGACCGTGAGTTTGACCACAGACGAAGGATGTTACGTAATGAAATCGGGCAAAGCTTGCGTAAGGACCGAGAAACCTGGTGGTCGAAGCGTGCTAATGAGCTGGAAGCAGCAGCTGCACCTGGTAATTACCGGAAGCTCTTCCAACTCATCCGAGCCACCGGCAGCAAGAAGTCTGGTGTGAGCGAAACAATCTGCGAGGATGACGGAACGCCAATCACTAACATCCATCGACGTCTTGGACGATGGGCAGAATTCTTTGAAGGGCAGTTCAACTGGCCTGCTGCTCCGGCAACACCGGTCAGACTGTCCTGCCCTCCATGGCCGGTGACGACTGATCCACCAAATGAGGCGGAAGTCCGCAAGGAACTCCAACTCTTGAAACGTTACAAATCACCGGGCCCAGATGACTTACCTCCGGCTCTTTTTAAAGATGGTGGTGACTTTCTGACTAAGGGACAGACGACGTTGTTTACAAAGATCTGGGAACTAGAGAGTGTACCAACGTCATGGAATGAGTTGATAGTTGTCCTTATCTTTAAAAAGGGTTCACGTTGTTCCTGTAACAACTATCGGGGGATAAGTCTACTTCCGATTGCGTCCAAGCTATTGGCTTCCGTATACTTCGTAGGTTGTTCAGAACCCGAGAAGGATTGACTCGCGAGGAGCAGGCTGGGTTTCGTTCTGGTCGAGGATGTATTGATCATATGTTCACCCTCCGCCAAGTGTTAGATCACCGCCATACTTATCAAAGGCCAACAATCGTAGTGTTTCTTGATATCAGGGCTGCCTTCGATTCGTTGGACAGAACTGTTCTCTGGGATTGTCTATTGAAGAAGGGTGTGCCTGAGAAGTTTATGAACATCCTAAAAGCCCTATACACAAACACCTCAGGCAGAGTGAGGGCATACAACCACCTTTCGCCACTATTCCATTCGAGCAGTGAGGTTAGGCAGGGTTGCCCAATCTCACCATTCCTCTTCAACTTTGCCATCGATGACATTCTGGAAACAGCTCTGACGGATGTAAGTAATGGTGGTGTGGATCTGTAGCCTGGAGAAAGACTTCCCGACCTTGAGTATGCGGATGATATTGTCTTACTGTACGAGAATGCTCAAGCTATGCAATCCGCACTCAATCAGTTGGCAATCAGTGTCCGTAGGTATGGTATGTGCTTTGCACCCTCGAAGTGCAAAGTACTTCTACAAGACTGGCAGGATTCTAATCCTGTACTCACTCTGGATAGTGAGCGGATAGAAGTGGTCGAGAAGTTCGTGTGTCTGGGTAGCTGCATAAGTGCTGGTGGTGGCGTGAGTGATGAGATCAATGCACGTATAGTGAAAGCCAGAGCGGCTTATGCCAATCTGGGCCATCTTTGGCGCCTTCGTGATGTTAGTCTAGCTGTAAAAGATCGGATCTACAACGCGTCGGTGAGAGCAGTTTTGCTCTATGCTTGTGAAACCTGCCCTCTCCGAGTTGAGGATGCTAGACGACTCTCTGTGTTCGATCATCGTTGTCTCCGAAAGATTGCTGGCATCCAGTGGCAACACCATGTCAGTAATGCAGAGGTTCGGCATCGAGTGTTCGGTCACAGAGACGATAATGAAATTGGTGTCACCATCTTGAAACACCGACTTCGGTGGCTTGGACATGTTCTACGAATGTCGTCCCAGAGAATTCCTCGTCGTGCATTATTTGCCGACTCTGGGACTGGTTGGAGAAAGCGGAGAGGTGGTCAGTTTATGACATGGTGTCGTGGTATGAAAGAAAGCTGCAAAGGGCTAGCTTCTGTTGGTCCTTCACGACTCCCTGGTTGGGGTCCGAGAGATGGTGTAACGCAGTGGCTAGAGACGTTATCAGATATGGCTAAGAATAGAAGCCAGTGGCGATCCTGCTGTAACCTTCTTTTACTTTCTTCATAAAAAGGTGGTCGTATTCTTCCTTAACTGAAAGATCTGTTCTGATTGTACCTTTCCGTTTTCCCCATCATTGTTCTCTCTCTCTTTTTTTTTTATTTATCCCCACGTTCATTACTTTTTTTCTCTTTTCTCCTTCTCTTCAAATTATCATTGTTTTGTGTGGCGCATATATATTTGGTGTCCTCCTGTACCAATGTTTATGTGTTCAAATAAATAAATAATAAATAAATAAATAAATTCACATGTCTCACTTCCATGTGATACACTGTCAATAATGACAAATGGGATATCATTCCTAATGAATAGCGCTACTCCCCCTCCTTAACGCTTATGTATTCTGTCGGTCCTTACTCAAGTGAGACCCTCAAAATCGAGTTCCATACTATCAATAGACAGTGTCAGCCAGGTTTCTGTGACTGCGATTGTGTCTGGCTTTGTAGAGTCAATCTGTTCACATTGTTCCGATCGCTTATTGAGCAAGCTTCGGGCATTAGTGTAACATATCCGAAGCCTATTTAAGTGGCTTCGGCATCATTCTCTGACGTAGCATCACAACCCGAAATTTCATAATTTTAGGGTCCATTTCGCCAGCGTCTAACCTAATTTGTAGTTCTTTTTCGGCTTCCTGTCTTTTTACACGGTCTGCCAACGGCAAGTCCTTTCGGATAAAAGCTCTCGAACCCTTTAATTTATGTCAATTCTGTAAAATTAAGTCCCTTTCATTCGAAGATTTGAATACTACTTTAAGCAGTTTAGATTGATCAGGCTTCATGTTCGCTAAACTACCTAGTCTATACACCTTTGGCAAGCTGACTCCAGAGATATTTTGTGGCATGAGTTGATTAAGTAGCTGTTTTATCAGAACAATGTCATGCTCAAAACCAGTTTTTCGTTCAGAGCTTTCGCTCTTCTTGATTCTATGAAAAATAACTGATCTATCACTGTGATCAGCCTTCGATTTTCCGACTACTTTTATGAGGGTAGGGTTCTCTTTAATATCGTTATTTTATTTCTTCCTTACAACTTGTACCCATTCGTCAACGTTGCTTGGAGAAGCAACCACAGTCGCGTCAAACATACTGTGGAATTCCGGAGGGTTTTTGATGACTTGAAAGGTCAGGCTATGTGTCCCACTAGAGCCTTGCGTTTGCGGCTTTTATTTGTTTCTCTCTGGATACCATTTTGAGGACGTGGGACAGAAGAAACTTCATTCATTGAGTTTTTAATTAAGACAAACCTCTTTGAAGACTGTTCTCCCTCCGTTGGCCTGTGCGAAACATCTGTTTTCGAACTGACTTGAGTTTGCTTCACGCCAATTTGCGTGTCAGCGGAACTAGTGCTTGTTGATGTGTCGTGACCACACTTGCCAAAACATTTTCCAGCAGCACTAACCAATGAAATGGCCTCGGTTAGCAAGCTGTTAGCATCCGAACAGCACTGTTGACAGAGCCATACGCAACCATTCTTACTGAACCGTTTGAAAGCCGCAGGCGTTAAATTTGTGCAAACTTCGTGGTACTAGCCTTTGCACTCATCTCACTGCATGCCGCTTTCAACAGGATAACGACAACCTGGGCGTTGGCAATTGCTTTATTTACACTGTCCAGCCAATTAAACACGGAGTTTTATTAAAAGAACTAGATGCAAAGATACTCGGGGGCAAAAATGATCTACGACCAAAAAGAGTGGAAAACTGTAGATCGTTAGAACCAAAAGTAATAACAGATACAATATAAAAACAGAGTACTCAAAATTGCTAACAACAAACTACTTTAGAAACAAAAACGATACTCTAATCGCATACTTTAACTGAAAGAAACTCAATTAAAGTGAAAACAGTAGTTTTGATTCGTATAAACGATCAAAACAATAGAATTTACTCAGCGAGGAAAACTACCACTGTTCTTTTTGAATAGCGCGACAAAAATGAGTACATAACATTTTAGTTTTACAAAACTCAACAGAAGCAACTGAAAGTTAGGATCCGTCTATTTTTAACTAGGAAATTAGTTATTCTTGCACATCACATAGATAATAATTTCATCAGTGGTGCGCAATATACAATTGTAGCGCTATAGTATGACTTTTAGACCATCGGTTGTTTTCCGTGGCAGTTTTTTGGCCACCACAGGGAGACGCAATGAGTCTAGAAGTCTTGGTTGTCATCAAAAGTTTCTTCCGCTGGAAATTCGGGGATTGAATGACTTTAAGCCCAGAGACAACAGACATATATCTTTCAAAGAAGTTGGTATATTGTTTACTGTGCAAAATAATAATAACTCAGAAACCGGTCATTTTGCACGAAAAATTCAACGATCTTATCGATTGGACAAATATTTGGCCAGCTGCTGCTACATTCCACCATTCTATTGTTCCCTTTAGAGTTCGTCAAGGATTTTGTAAAGTTAGTGTACATAAAATTTATCTGTAAGGCTGATAGAATTTGTCAGAGAACGAAGGGTTGCCGCCTGAAAAGTACGCAAATGCCGAACTGATGAAAATCCCCAACTTTTTACATCTCACTCCCTCACACATTAAAAAGCATTGTGATGCGTTAAAAAGTAAGGATAATAAATGTTTATTTTTGTAAAAGAGTTTTGCACCTTATGGCCCTCTGGTTTAAGTTCAAATGAAACAGTTGAGAAGCATTACCCTGTTGTAATAGTTAACCGCTCCTACGTATTTACCTCTTCAAATATACGTGACCCTCGTTCCCGTGTTGTAACACTTCAGGTAAGCCTACTAGCAGTCTGAATTTATTTCCATACTCACTGGTTTCAACTTATATATAATGTGTCAATAAAATTTTATGTCCAGATATATCGTATTATTCTGGTGTATAGTGTCGGTGGGACTCGTTTTTCTTCGACTTGAAAGACCTTGTTCAAATACACGTTTGTGTTGATTGTTCAAAGACTAGGAGTATTGCACGATCACTGAGGCCGAAGTAGATGGGTTAGGTTTCTATTGGATTTGCTAAATGAATAGCACTAAAAACCACAAAAATAAAAGATTTTTCCTTCGCGAACACTATAAACCCTAATAACTTAATAGACATGAACACCAAGGTTGGACTTGATGGTTTCAAATAAATTGAACATTTGATGGAAAGTTAATAAATATGTTTTTTTGTTCTATTGCAGTGAGTGGAAAACTTGTATTCCCGGCGTTTCGTGACAATGTAAGCCACTTCAGAGTAAATAAGTAACCAAAGTGCTATTTCAACTTGTGTTAATTTATTTTGGTTATTTATTTACTCTGAAGAAGTGGCCTAATCACTTAGTTTTATGAAGCTTTACCGATAATTTCACTCAAAACTAGTAATTATATTCACTACACGTTCCTTTTTGCCAATTATCTTGACAAAACTCATCTTAATTGTTTTAGTTTTAGCAGTGTGTCCCTGGTTTTCATCATAGCTTTTGTCTTAGTGGATTTGATGTACAATGTCGCATTATTCGCCTAGCTGTTTACGAACATTCTGCTTACTCGAATACTGATGTGATTGTTTTGTGTGGCCCATGTGTTTCTAGCCGGAGTTGAATTACATGTTCTAGGACAAAAAACATCCAGTCTGAGTTTTCGCCAGAAGCTAGCAGTAACATCATACCTCTATTATCCAGGTTCTAAGTTGCTTACGAGTGAAGGCTTTTCTGCTAACATACTTTTTCCAGTCAAATAGTAGCCCCTTTTAGTTTACGTTGGTGTTTATGTTATCCACGTAGTGTTTACCCAAATCCTAAATCCGGAATTTAATCAGCACCCAAGACTGACGTTTACAAACATCATTTTGTTTTTTTTAAAACTCACTTGTGTTCACTTATTGATATTCTGATCACGTTCAATTCATCGTATTATGTAGTTACTTAGATCGTAAAAGTTCCTAGTAAAAAGTATGCTTGACAAACCTATAGTTAGGGATAATAAATGCACAGAAATAGATTGCATGTGAATATTGGTGTCTGTACAGTTATTGACTTTATCTCTTTGGTAGTTACTCATGAAACCTTCATTAAGTACTGTGGGAGGTACACAACTCAAACACAGGTGGATTTAATCCTCAGCACCCATCCTAACAATCAAAAGCAAAAGAGATGGAAAAGGCAGCGGCAATAGATAACAGCAGGCAACTGTTCAGACTTGTTAAGGAAACCGGTATTAGGAACCCAACTGTTGGCGAAACAATCTCAGAGAAAGATGGACGGAACACTTTGGAGATCAGTTCAACTGACCTTCAGCCACACTTCGGTTTCCTACGATCTCCAATTTACCTGAATGGCAAGTTAATGTGAATCCTCCGACTCTTTACGAAGTTGAAAAAGCTATAGGAAATCTGAAGCGTGGGAGAGCAGCAGGTCCTGACAAGTTTACCCCTGATATTTTTAAGGATGGTGGTCCAGTATTGGCAGCGAGATTGACTGAGGTCTTAGGCAGAATCTGGGAACTGGACGTAATCCCATGTGACTGGTCTCAATCACTGATTGTGCCAGTCTATAAGAAAGGACAAAAGTCTTCTTGTGACAATCACAGAGGTATTAGTTTAACTAATATAGTGTCTAAAATATTAGCTTTAGTAATACTTCGACGCCTAACTAAAGCTCGTGAAGAGCAGACTAGAGAAAACCAGGCTGGTTTTCGACCTGGACGTGGTTGTATAGATCAGATATTCACACTACGTCAGGTCCTAGAACATAGACTCACATTCAGACGCCCCACAATGGTAGTATTTCTCGACCTTAAGGCGGCATTTGACTCGATTGATCTTGAGGTTCTATGGCAGTGTTTGTCACTGAAAGGAGTACCAAAGAAGTACATTACCCTTATAAAGGCTCTCTACTCGAACACAACTAGTCGAGTGAGAGCTTATGGCGAACTGTCATCAGAATTGATTACCTCAAGTGGTGTTCGTCAGGGCTGTCCACTCTCTCCATTCTTGTTTAACTTTTTTGTTGACGTCCTTTTAGAGATGACACTTTCCTCATCTAAATTTCCAGGAGTTGAACTTCTACCGGGAGATCCACTTGTTGACTTAAAATATGCCGATGACATAGTTCTATTTGGTGAAGACGCTGACAAAATGCAGAGTCTGCTGACCACTCTAAGCAACAATGCAGACATGTTCGGCATGCGATTCTCTCCCTCGAAATGTAAAATGTTGTTTCAGGATTGGGTTGCATCAACACCCGAACTAGTGATAGGGAGTGAAGTAGTTGAGCGTGTCGACCGCTTGACTTATCTTGGGAGTCTCATCAGCCCTTATGGTCTGGTGTGTGATGAAATCTCAGCGCGGATACAGAAGGCTCAACTAGCTTTTGCCAACTTGCGTAATTTGTGGCGTAGGCGAGATATCTGTCTATCAACCAAAGAACGTGTTTACTGCGCAGCAGTTCGTTCCGTCCTACTCTTTGGCAGTGAAACATGGTCGGCAAGAGTAGAGGATATTCGTAGGTTACTAGTATTTGATCATAGATGTTTTCGAAACATTGCTCGTTTATCCTGGGACCACCGAGTAGGCAACTCAGTTGTTAGGAAACAGGTACTAGGTAAGGATGGCAAATCAATTGATAAAGTAGTGAAACTTCACCAGTTGAGATGGCTGGGACATGTGTTACGTATGCCCGACCACCGACGTGCGATGTTTTATGGTGTAGGAGTAGGTTGGAAGAAAGCTAGGGGCTGCAAGACCAAAACATGGCACAAATCCATGAAGTCACTGACTAGTGGACTGAGCCATGTTGGTAGGTGTAGACTACCTGGTTGGGGGCCGCGAGATGATAGAAACTGATGGTTAGAGACCTTGAATGACATGGCTCAAAATCGTTTGCAATGGCGCAGGTGCATCCACTCTCCGTGTTCTCTCAAACTCTAATCTTCTGAATTCCTCATGTCCTTTATTTTCTTTCCAAATTTATTCCACTGGATTATACTCCTTAAATAACATCATCAAACCCTAATATTCCCTATTACTACTTATACTTTCACTACCTCTACCACTACGGGATTTGAATCGATAACTGAATCTCTGTGTTAATGTGGTACGGCAACTCGAACTGATGTACGTGCGTACGAAGTTCTATGTTGTTACTGAATGACTGGTCGAATTCATTTAATTTCACATTTGATTGGTCGCTGAATAGTGGCTAGTATCATGTATGTCAAGTACTTCTTAGTGCTGATCGAACTCTGTTGATCAAGTTGATATTTAGCTACCAGTGTAGGTCACTTAATACCGTGTGAACTATGTTGAGGTGTAAGATGATGGCTTGAGGTATTTGGTTCCAGAACATTCGCGGTTTAAATAGTTTAGCAGCAATGTCTTCCACTGTAGAGCTCGGTGACAGCATCATGTCCCCTATGGAGCACCAGTTCCTTCAAAATTACATGTAAGCCTTGCTGACGAGTGCCGAATCTGACGAAGCCTAGGGCCAGAGCTTTCTGTCAATAGATACAACCACCAATACACCATTTAGTTTTAATTTTCTGTAGATCTTGTTGCAATAAGTTTACCACAAGGAGGAATAAAATACCAACTATTAATATTCTAGTATACGTGACATACTTTGAAAACTATCAAGTCAAAATACTTAATTTATACAGTCCGGATTTTTATTTAAAATAACTGTTGGCTTACATTCTAGATACGCCTTTCTAACCTTTCTTTGGACGAACATGCTAGACGAAAGCTTTTACGGCTTGCGATAGGTCCTGGTCCAGGTCGCAATATTGCAACATATGACTGGAATACAGATATTTTAGAGTTAACCTCAGAGAGGTGTCCAACATCAAAGCAGAACTCCGATTTTTTAATATATTTATTGACAGTTCTTACTATGGAATCAAAAGTAAGCTTGTTTTGGTTTTATATTAAACTTCTGGCTTGCTTAGTGTAATATTTCTATCACTGAAATGTTACAACTACATACCTTTGGGGATTTTGTTTAAAAAGAGACAATAATTTACTTAATGAGTAGTATTTTAGCTGTAATGAATCGCAATTTAAAAAACCTATAAATGAATAAAAAGGTTTGCATTAGTACATACTCTTGCTATCTATCATACTTTTTATTTATGATACTAGATTTGATTAGTTTCCAAAGGTAACTTTCAACATAAACCAAAATAATTGTGAGAAACTACGGTTGTTCAAGATTGCTGTGGATCGATTTCCTTTGATTTTATATGTTGGAGATGGTAAGTAACTGTATCTCATCATCGTTGTCTCCGAAGGATTACTGATATTCAGTGGCAACACTATGTTAGTAATACAGAAGTTCGACAAGGTGTGTTCGGGCAAAGTCAGTCATTTACAACGTAAGATCACATATATGCATCGGTCGAAGTTGCCAGGCCTCAGTAGCACAACAAAACGAACGTCGAATTCATAGAAGCAGTTACTTCATTGGTAGTAATATGTAAAAAAGACTGCATATAAGGATATAATACAGGGGGAAAGAATTATTCGGACACAGTGACGATAATCTAATGGTTTTCACCATCGTAAAACACCGAATTCGGTGACTTGGATACATATTATGAATGTCGTCCCAACGAACTCAACATTTTATGTTATTTTTTTACTCGGTTTGGTTTTTAAGAGCGGAGAGATGATGAATCGGCGCTATGGGATGAAAGAAAGGTATACAGAACTGTCGTTCATGACTACCTAGTTAAGGTCTTAGAGACGGTGCAACAGAGTGACTTGAGACGTTATCAAACTTTTTCCAACCAGCTCCAGAATCGGAAAATAATGCACAATGTTGAGTTTTTATGATGACATTCACAGTACTGATCCAAATCACCGAATTCGGTGTTTCAGGATGGTGACAGCAATTAGATTGTCATCACTGTGCCCGAACACACGTTGTCGAACTTCTGTATCACAAGCATGGTGTTGCCACTGAATATCAGTTATCCTTCAGAAACAACGATTGTCAAACACAGATTCGCTTAACATCCTCAACTTGGAGAGGCCAGGTTTCATAGGCGTAGAGAAAAACTTCTGTCATCGATGGGTTGTACATCCGACATTGTACAGCCGGTTTAGCACCGCGAAAGCACCAAAGATGCATCAAATTAGCATAAGCCGATCTAGCTTTCATTATACGTGAATTGGTCTCATTATTCACTCCATCACTAGCACTAACACAGGAACCCAGATACTCCACCATTACCTACATCTGTCAGCTGTTTCCAGGACACCATTGATGGTAAAGTTGAGGAGTGATGAGGTTAGACAACCTTTCCTAATCTCACTTTCTGAATCAAATAATAGAGAGAGGTGGTCGTGTACCCTCACTTTGCGTGAGGTGTTTGTATATAAGGCTTTCAATATGCTAATAAATTTCCCAGGCACACTCTTCAATAAACAATTCCAGAGAACAGTCATATCCAACAAATCGATGGTGGGCCCGATTGTCGAGAAGCACGACGATTTTTGGCCTGCAGTAATTATGGCGATGTTTTAACATTTAGTGGAGGGTGAAGATATGATCATAACATCCTCGATAAGAACGAAAATCAGCCTGCTCCTCGCGAGTCAATGCTTCCCGAATTTTGAACAATCTACAAAGTAGGACAGAAGCCAATAATTTGAACGCAATCGGTAGTAGACTTATCCCTTGATATTTGTTGCATAGGTAACGTTAACTTTTTTAAAGATATGAACAACTTTTGACTCATTCCATGATGTTGCAACACTAATTACCAGATGTTCGTAACTAACAGTCAGTTCTTTAACCAAGAGGTCGCCACCATCTTTGAGAAGGGCTGGAGGTAATTCACTCGGGTTTAATGATTTATGACACTTCAAAAGTTGGAGTTTTTTGCGGACTTCCGCCTAATTAGGTAAGTCAATCCTCACCGGCCATGGAGGACGGGACAGTCGGACCGATGTTTCCGAGACAACAGACCAGGTGAACTGTTCCTCAAAAAACTATCCATTGTCCAAGACGTCGGTAAATGTCATTGATTAGCATCCCATCAGCTTGATTGATTGTTTCACTCACAGCAGACGTTTTGCTGCCAATGGCTTGGTCTAGTTTCCTGTAGTTATCAGGTACAGCTGTTGCTTCCAACTCGTTAGCAAGCTCCGACCACCATCCTTCTCGGTCCTTACGCAAACTTTAGTTTTAACAAAGTACAATAGGCGAAAAAATATTTCCTCACAATTCTCAATAAATTGCAGATTTTTGTAGAAAATAATAAGAATTAAAAGGTACCAATTAGTTACTCGTTAACTTTATTTATCTGAGCAACAAGGTAAGAAATAATAGTTTAAAATGAAAAGATGGTTCATCTGTGAATTATTTCACTGTCAACCTGGTGCACTAGCGTATAATTGTTTATCGTTCTACACTTTGTATTTTTTCAACCATAACGGAAGATGCTCGGAAATTAGATGATGAATTTGTCTTGCACACGAAATGTAATATTCTCCGTAGTAGGAGGCGTAGTCAGCTAGCCTTTGTTATGTACATCGTATAGTTGGAGAAGTCCATTGTCAAATTTCATAGCGAACTCCTTCAAGGTTTACCAAATGGCTTATTTAAAGATGGATTTTTCACAGTTTTGGTTAGTAACCGTGAATTTTGTAGTTAGTTGTGCTAAGAGTTAGAGTGGATGTCTACTAATGATAGTAGGTCACTCCAAACATGAAATATTGGAATCACAGTCACTATTAATGATGTAGAGATAATGAAGGAACCTGGACAGTGGAACTGATCTTGAACTAAGCCACTTAATGTCTCTAGTCGTCCAAGAATCTACATCCTACAATATAACTCAAAATAACAATCAGTGATTTCGTAAACTCATCCCATTTTTATTTAAAACTTCCGTTAAACTTTTTATTACCTGTTCTTATGTTAGAAAGTACTGCACTTCTGATTAGATTATGCCTACGGATGAGCAAGACAAACCGATTGACTTGGTCAATAAAGATTCATAGCCACATCAAGCTGATCTACCATTCATATTTAGTATCGTACACCTAACGTCCTCGGGATTACAATGTAGTCTCATAATGTGCGAGAAGTGTTTCAAAAATGCTAACAACCACCCAAGTCTCTTTTAAAGGCTGTAATTCAGACAGTGCTACCCCTGACTACTACTACTACATGCTAGGGGAGAACATACTTCATAATTTTTTTATTGTTTACGCCCAAACGATCCGCTACTCCTCGTTCGTTTATATTTCAGAAAACTGAAAAATGGGAAATAGATAATCCGGAATATGATTGGGTACAATTTGATTGGGATAAAAGTGAAACACGCCGTCGTCTTTTCAACTTACTTTCATTGTGCAATAGTGAACAAGCTATCAAAAAGAATCAAACAAAAGAAAGTGATTTCACGGCCGAAGTAGGTGAAAATGTTTCTGTGAACAGCTTTTTCCGTTCAATTACCAAAAATATTAGTTTCCCCGTTAACAGTTGTCTGTGTGCTGTTGGGCTAAACGGATCCGTAAGAACTCGGAAGGGACACACGTCGTTACCTTTTCGTCGTTTCTGCCTGCGCTCACACTGAATGCAGCCCGGATGAAGTGAAAGATGACTTTTACAGAAAGCTTTCTGAACTTCTTCAGAAAGCTGGACGCTTAGACATAGTATTCGTAGCAGGTGACTTTAATGCCCAAGTAGGTAGCTTAAACCAAACAGAAAGACATTTAGGTGGGTATTTTAGTATCCCAGCTCAGCGAACAGATAATGGTGATCGTCTTCTGCAACTGTGCTCAGACGATCGTTTATTTTTAGCAAGCACTAATTTTAAGCATAAGGAGAGACATCGTCTGACATGGCGACCCCCTTGCACCAAACCAACGATGGACTCATATAGACCATACTGTCATCAGTCATCGTTGGAGAGAGTCTATAGAAGATTGTCGCTCGTTCTGGAATACCCGCTTGGACTCCGATCATGCTCTAACACGAGCATGCATTTGCTTGCGCCTCACTGGACGCAGAAAAATCACATTAAGAAGACCCATTCGGGTTGAACTCAGTAACGAGAAAGCCAAAAATAGATTCCATGAACAACTGAGGTCACACTTAGTTCAAAAAACAAGGCTGATTCAGATGTGGCTTGGAAAGATATACGAAAGGCTGTGGAAACAGCAGTGATATCTATTAGTTATTTTAACCAAAGGGTTACAAAAAACCAGTGGAGTTCTGCTTAGTTTATTGCACTGATAGATTCTGTTAAACTTATCCTATCAGACTCTGAACACGATGAAGATCCAAAACAAATCAGATCTAGGTTAACCAAAAGTCTAAGGAACGACTGTGATCAGTGCTGGGCAACGAAAGCAAATGAGATGGAAAAGGCAGTGGCTGCAAGTAACACCAGATAGCTTTTCAGACCAATAAAAAATTGGAATTACGAAGTCAAGTGTAAGTGAAACGACCTCGGAAAAAGACGACACTTATTTGCTCTCAGCCCAAACGTTTAAAACGATGGGCGAAAGACTGTCCTTCAGCTACTCTACAATTACCCACCATTCCTAAACAAAATAAATGGAAGATTGAAAAAGGTTCCCGGACTGTAGTTTAAATTCAAAAGGCTATAGCTATTCTGAAACGGGGAAGAGCAGCTGGTCCAGATGGATGGTCCGATTCAACACCTGAACCAAGGATATGGAGTGAAGTAGTCGGACACTTTGATAACTTCACTTATCTTGGTGTCTGACGAAACCTCATCACGGGTTCGAAAAGCTCGTTTGGCCTTTGCCAACTTACGTCACCTATGGTGCAGGCGAGATATCAGTCTACCAATTAAGGGACGAGTATACTGCGCGGCAGTTCGTTATGTTCTACTTTACGGCTGCGAAACGTGGCAATTAAGAGTAGAACATACTCGTAAGCTACTAGCGTTTAATCACAGATGTCTTAGAAATATTGTTGGCATTTACTGTGATTATCGGGTAAGTAATAGTGAGGTTAGACGCAGGGTATTAGGGAATGATGGCAAATCAGTTGATGAAGTTGTGAATCTTCATCGACTGAGATGGTTGGGCCACGTGTTACGTATGCCTGAACACCGATTACCACGACGCGCAATGCTGACTAGTGTTGGGAATGGTTGGAAAAAAGTTAGGGGCGGCCAAGTAAAAACATGGCATCAGCGTTTGAGGGCATTAACTCCTAGTCTTAGCCATGTTGGTAGATGCTAACTACATGATTGGGGTCCTCGCGACTATCGTAACCAATGGTTGGAGACAGTTGGTGACATGGTTCAGAATCGATCACAATGGCGTCTTTGTATACACTATCTGTCTTCCTTTAAACTAAGGGATTTAAATCGCTTCATATCGTTCTTTCTACGAACTTATTCTCTCTTCCTAATACAAAATCTTTCTTTAATATATCACTTTCATAAAAGTGACTACTTCTATGAATTTGGTGTTCATCTTGTTGCGCTATTGAGGTGTGGCAACTTGGACCGATGTATATATGTGCCTGGTCCTACATTGTAGCAGACTGATTGACTGACTGGTCTTGCTAACTAGATCATAATAATTGAAGGCAAAAGCTTTTGTTACGTTCGTTTAAGATTGTTATAAATTAGTCTTTCATCGAAATCTCAATTGGTATGACAGTTGAATGATTAAAATCTATTCACATTTAAGAAATATAAATAAATTATAGAAGTAGGGTGTAATTTGTTAATTCTTCATCTACTGTATGGTTGGTATTGATTTATTTCATGTCAAAGAAATTACGCCAACTGGATTTTATTTTCATCATAAGAATATATTGTGAGACGTTTACTTAGTTTGATTCTGCACACTTGAGAAAAAGTATATAATTTTGTATTTTACTGTTTACTTGAATTTTCACTCATTTCTTGTATACGTTCAGTGTACAGAACAAAATTCACAACAGATTAAAATATATATTAACTTTGAATGTTATTATAAAAATCAATTTTCAACTTACTTTCATTTCATATCTTTACATATGATTACGTTTAGCTTGAATCTAATCCTGCAGTTGTACAGTATCGAAAAGCATTAAAATCTATATGGTCTAAAAACGATATACTCAATGGTGACCAATGGGTTAAACGACCTGATCCACCTAAATATCGACATGGTCGTCTCCGACCTATTCGAAATATACCATTCGTGACGGTACCGGGTGCAGATGAAATAAATAATTTGAAAGAATACGCCTTAGCAACACGAAATTTATTTGGTTTAAATAGTGAAATACAACAGTCAAATTTGTAGACAGATACTTTAAAAATAATTAGTCTTTGATCAATTTATTTGTATATTTATGCGTTTGGACATTTAATTATTCTTTTCCTGAACACTTTTAAATCGATGCGTACAATGCTTTATTCTCGTGCTATTAGAAATATGGAAGCGGTCTTCCCTTTTCGGCCACTCATATTGTGGAAAGATGTTTCTTTAGATTACTACAGAGCCCAAAGATCAAACAATTTAGGTCGGTCACAGAAGACCCTTTTGTGAGTAGTTTTTAATGTGTTAACTTCATATTTTTTAATATGTCGTATGGCCCGACAAATATCACGTGACAAAATCGCTATTCAAGACACTGGCTTCTATGATCCTGTTTCTGTGCTAAACTAATTACAAATCAAAAAGCATTAACAGCCTTGAATCAACTCTGGATCTTTATTTTTCAATAGGAGGTTGACAATCTGTAACTAATCTAAATCTAAATCAGATTGTGTATATGAATGGATCGCATTGAACTAACACTTTCAAATCCATATTAATTAAATTCATTACTTCCATCACACTCGTATTAAGAGGTATTTAGAGTATATTATGTGATTAAAGATTAAATTAACTACAGTATATTTCGCCACTATCTTGTCCAATAGATGTTGGTTTTATTTGTACGAGTTTTTCACATTGCTGGTGTTACCATACAAATAAAATTCATATCCATTCCCCAAACCAGTGGCTGTCTGTATCGATGGATTAGTATTTAAAGCGAAAGATACGGTGTTCTAGTTTCAGTTTAAACATTAAAGTAGTAGCACACGCATTCGGTTGATAAGTCCCAAGCATGACGAAACGCGTATCACTATTCAACTTTAACAAAAATCTTTCAGATTATTATCTTGACGCCATTAACCCATGTATATTGTATGATCACTTCCTATGAAGGATTTTTAACAAAATGGATAATTGCTAATAAATCCCTATCGTATGTTAATGTTTTAAGATGGGTAGCCCTGAAGGCGCTTATCAAAAAAATAAATACCTTTCGGTCTTTAGAATATCTATATTTTTGATATGATGAGGGAAAAATTAAACCTGATCGTTAGGCGTTAACTCCATTGAAAAGAGATGATCTTTAGTTATCATGTTTTTCAAACATCTATTTGTTGTGTCTAATGCTTCGTACATAAGCTTGTTATTTCGTTAAAAAATAACCGGACCTTCTCGCCATCGGTATTATCTTTGGAATCAGTACACATAAGGGCTTGAGTAAATTGTTCTGTCTCGTGAGTAGCCATCACTCAGTCAACGCATCACTCCATTTCACCTATCGACCAATATTGGGTTTTATTCGTTCTAATTACCCCAACCCCGTTTATCAAATTATACAATAAACAGGTAAATTATGAAACACCTAACATAGTGTTGTTCATTTCGACTATTGTTGGCTAATTAATGTTGTACAGTATGTCTTTACGTGGTTCACTTCATATAACATAAACAATATTCAATGCGATCATAGAAAAAGATTGAATTGTTATCATTTAAGATCATTTTTACAATCAGCCTGTTTGATATGGGTAGATTGGTAATTCGTCATAATTGAAATTAAAACTATTCATTGAGGTTCCAACAACAAGACCATAAGTTAACGAATTCTTGTTACTAGATGTAAATTCCTTCCTTATAATGATAACCGAAAGTTCATTTTCTTAATTTATACTTCTTGCTTGACTTGGCCTGTTGTTGATATGATGAGCCTATCAGAAGGTCAGTCAGTGACCGGAAGTTACCTAAAGGTTAAGTGCATTTCGTTGACAAAGAAATGGGTTGATTTTTTAAGAGGTAGAGCTGTACATATATAAATGAGTATTTATGCAATTTATCCAGTGGCCCTGTATACTTTCTTGTCCACTCTTGTGTTCTCGCTCAAGTAATCGGGTTGGGAGTTAGCGTGTAGCACGTCTTTGAGCACTGATTAGTTGTTACCATTCCTGGTTTTGTTAATTTCACTATGTTCCAAGAGTATGTTTTGTTGTTATATATGTACCAAGTTGTTCTACTTCCGTTTTTTCGTAATTAAATATTAAGCTTTACTTTTTACACTTCGGCTTTCTTGGGTTCTTATATCTAAGGGTTACCGTTAAAGGGTTTTGTTCATCAGTTCCCGCGTATCATCGCGTTTGTATTAAGAGAATCTCGATCGTTCTTACTTAGAATTTACCGTAGCTTCGACCAACTCATTCTTAGAGCACAGTAGGTTCACGTTAAAATGGCTTTCGATACCTTTTTTCATACAACTGAGATATTTGACTCGACAGTGACAAAAAATAGATTCATTTATTTAGTTAAGATGTAGTTAGTACCGTATTCTCGATGCGATCAAATTGTCAAAAAATCCAAGGACGAAAATTAGGTAGTAACTATGTGTGACCAGTACTATTTGCACGTCACGCACATCCATGTGTAGTATTTGATGAGCGTACTGATTAGGATCAAACGAGTTGAGTTTCGCCTATTTATATCATCACGATCTCGGTCTGTGAAGCTTATAAATAATCTTTCGCTCTAACTTATTTCAAGTCTGGATATATCTGGACTGTTGAGCTAACATAGTTCTGAGTTAAGTCGATTTGGCTACAACCCGGCTGAGATCAGTTATAAGTATATAGAACTGAGTCCTGTGTTCTGAATCTGGATGACTGACCCATAATAGAAGTGGGTAAATAATCTATAGTTGACCAAATTATTCTAGATATAATTCCCATGGTGAATTCGTATTATTTAAGAAACTTGGGGTATTAAATAACGGGTAACCACTGTTGTAAGTAGTATAGATCAGCTTACAAGTTGTAGTACCTATCTTACATCAAGTTTGAGATAACTGACTTGATACTATTGAGATAATGTTATGCATCCCGAAGTTACTGTTCACTGTTAATGCCTTAGTTTACTCTTAACTTGTTTGGCTAGTGACATTTTTAACGAAATGTAAACTGTTTGGACCATAATATCTAATACGGTTTGGCATATAATAACTTTCCTAAAATGTTGATTTATCATGTGAGGTATCCCCATGATCACTGCATCATTCTTCATTTACTTAGCTTTAAGTTATAGATAGTATTCATCATGTACTGAAATCATCCGAAAAATCGATGAAAATCTGGGAAGCTCTGAACAGCTATTTTGTCTCGGTTTGATAGATCCTTAGCAGTGTATCCCTTAAGCATGTAAACCTAGTCAGCATTATAACCTGATGATCATCTAGTGCACCTCTAAGACATTTCTCTAAAGACTGTTGCCATTATTGCATATAAGAAACTGGATGACTGACATTGTGTCCTTCACTTTCAGACAAAATGGAATCAATAATGATTTTTACCTGTCAGAATACAGTAGTTTTCACTTCCCGGTTGCCCGAATCGTGGGAGGGTTCTTCTAAAGGTATCTGGAAAGGACATTTTTAGTTGTTCTTCGTGACCTGAGAGCGTGACCACAGTGCCCAAAAGAACTGCTTGCGGCCGGTCACACACGTTTTTGTGGCCTCCGTAATTGTTGAGACCTTACAGCCGGAGATGTAAATCCATGGGACAAGGCGAGGTGTGCATTTTTAGGGTCGACCTTTTCTAAACCCACCCTTTTTTGTGGGAAGGCAGCATCGCTGTTATGCTGGGTGTCTGAAGTAAACGCCTCACTGTCGTCACACCTCTGTACAGTTAGAAGTACGACTTTGCCCTCGAACCTTGGGTTTGCTGCTTTTATTCTTACCGCTTCTCAACCAACTTGTCTGGCATGGTAGGACCTTGAGTAATGATTGTTCAAGCAATTATAGCCCGATTGGTTCATCATGATAGGCGGGTTTGACCACCATGTCAAGGTATCAGCAACAGTCAGGAAAATGAGACTTCCAAATTAAATCGTCCCGTTTTAACAATGGATCACTACCCGAATTCGTCGATTTATTAGATTGCTGAAAGTTAGCAACGCCATACGAACTCGTCTATATTAATTATGATAAAGGATTATTTAACCAACTGTTCGTTGACTTCACATATATATTTGTATATTCAACTTCCTTCCCATTTCTAGTTCTTAATAGAATAACTTAAGTTTTCTAATTCGTTGGTTATTGGCTTGAAATTTCTTATTCTGCTTATCCATTTTGGTCTACTCACAAATAGTATACTTTACGACTATATGGAGAAAAATCGAAATAGACAAATATACGTAAATATATACAGTTAGTATTACATGAATTAAAAAATTCATTAAAATCATCATGTAATAACAGATCTATGACAGACCGAGTCTTTCCATTACTAGAAGAAAGCATGTGAAGTCACAGTACATTGAATACTTATTTTAAAAAAATATCTAGTGTAAATACTGTAGTGGTAGTAGCGTGGTGTATGCTACTTATATCGACATATAACACCAATCAGAAATGGAATGCTTATCAGCACAAAGTAGGGAAGATCTAGTCGAAGAGAAAGGGAATAGAGAGTAATTATTATAACAATAAAGGAACAATGAAGTTTGAGACAATTGATGGAGGATTTATAAAATGAAGTATGGTTTACACATTTTATCAAAGAACTTTGTAATTTTGTAGTTGTCTCTAACATATGTTCTCATTCACAACATTAATACAATTCAATTTCATAATAATTTGGAAGACTAGTATTCAAGTGAAATCATGTACGTTAATCAGTTAATAGTAATAAGAATAAATCCGCACAAATACAGCATATTAATTTTTATTCTTTATGAGTAGTGTAGTGTCTTTCTATTGTCCGACTACTTACTGTATCACTATTACGATGTGAAGTTCTAATACCTTGATGATGTTGGTGGTGATGATGATGATGATGACGATTAACATTTTTGTTTGTTTTCCTCGAATTACTATTTTTCACTGTTGATTGTATCATATTATCAGATAAACATTGTACATTGGTATTGGTTACTATGGATGATGGTATTTCTTGTGATTGTAATAATAGTTTATTTGTTGATTGATTTCTATGTGAAATTAATCGTTCACTAGATGATAATGGTTTCTTTCTTAAATTTACATGATTCTCAAATGAATCAAATTGTTTATGTTGTGTTTCATTTAATTGTTTACTTATTCTTGATTGTATATCATAATTATTAGAAGTAGTTAATTCAGATAATGATTTTTGTTTGGATTTATTCATTTCTACAAATTGTTGATGTTTATTTCTATGATTACGTGATTGAATTGGTACAGCAGATTGTATTATTTGTTCACCAAATATTGGATCATATATACCGCTATCATTGTGTACACGTTTAGGTAATGATTTTGTATAATTAATATTGTCTATAGATGGATAACTGTTTAATAATGTATTTGACTGTTGTCGATTTAAATTTGTTAATGATTGTGGTATATTCAAATCAGTTCTTACCGATGAATTATGGTTATGATTATGATTATGATTAATACGATAGAGAGATTCACTGCCTCTTAGACCTGTTAAAGATTTTTGTTGTATTAATTGTTGTCCTTTTGGGATTTCCGCAGATTTATGCATAAAACATAATCCACATAATGTTGTTTTACGTCGTGATTTTGAATAAACATAAAGATATATTTGTAATAGAATAAAACCTAATAATTGTACTAATATAACAACTAATAAACATGGTAAATAATACCATGATTCAGGATATTGATAATAATCATACCATAGACCAATCATTATAGAATTTTCTATATAATAAAAGAAATAATAAATTAAATATCTTGTACGTGTATATTTTATACCAGCATTAAAAAATTCATATAAACTAATATAAGAATGAAGTAGATCAATGAAGAAATTTTCACAGATATCACCATGCTGTTAAAAAAGGAAAAGAAAAATAATAAAGAATAAATATATTATCAAAAAAGGTTTTTTTTGTGTGAAGATTTTAGTAATTTAATAGTTGAATTCATGAGTCAATAGAGGTTAGACTATCATGGAAAACCTGGAAGCACTTGATAGCCAATTCGTCTTAGTATAAGACTCCTCAAGCAGTGTGCATCCACGATCCCGCCTCGCGGAACTCGAACATGGGAACTTTGATCTCGCGCGTGAACGCTTCATCTCTAAATCACTGAACTGGTATCCAACGGTGTTAACGTCTAATTTCAACCAAGTCACGAAATTACGCCACCGTCTACCATTGTTTGCGCGCGAGACCGATAGGTCATATGTTGGAGTCCCATGAGGCGGGATCGTGGATACGCACTACGGCCGTTCAGTGTTTCCAGGTGTTCCATGGTGGTTTAGCTTTAATTAACTCATGATTTCAATTATCAAGTGAATAAACATATGTTTTATTGTATATCTGTTTAGTTAGATTGGAATCTTGATTAGTGTGTGTTTTAATCGGATAGTATAATATGAGCTTACATATAAACATATCATAATAATTAAGGGATTAAATTATTTTGTTATGTATATGTTTTCTTCAAACTGAATTTTGAACAGTTTTTGTAGATTATCTCGATATACTTATTTGATCACAAGTTATTGAGTATAGATAAATTGTGACTAAAGATGAAGTGTATAATAAGCGTTTTGTCAGCCTTTAAACACATCAGCTGAATGTACTTGCATTTCAGCTGTTGTGTCTGAGCGAATGTGAAACAAAGTGTAACCCTTGAAAGTGATTTATATCCGATTATTATTGTTTTTATATATTTATTACATAGTTAATAAATAAGTTTGTCATTGTATTTCTATCTTCTGCTTATTGTAAGCTTCTTTATGATCTATTAGTTATCATTATACGTCTTAATATTCTCAATTTATTGTTAATCAGTTAGTTACAGTTCGCCTCATCTCATCTCCACTTTATATATAGTTAATGAGTGTTGAAGACAGATTCTGGGCTGGTTGGTTGGAATGTAGTAATAGAAATGTAGCTATAGTCTTTTATTCGAAAAGAAGAAATTGTGTCTACCGGCGGACTAATAAGATTGAAGGTCATGTTAGCCCAAGAAAAAATGTTTGTCAGTCAGATCATATCACTGATTCAGGCTAAGAACGTTTGCCTGTAGTCCGAATAGGGGATGGGGAGTAGAAAAATTATGATCGGAATTGTGACTGGCAAACCTAGAAAGTGATATCGATTAATCTCTCAAACATAACAATAATCAACATGACATCAGCATTTATCAAATTTTCTAGCCCGTCATAGTTATGAAATAAACATCATATCCGTTGAATAAGTTAGTAATTGCTTGAATTCAGTAGCTCAATGGAAGACATGCTGATATTTGAAGTGAAAGATACTTGGTTCGAGTTTTAATATGAACAACTACACTCAGATCAATGTACATCCATCTGACAACCACCAAATAGAACTAAATTCATGCCGTGAGTTCCACTACTAGCTGAAGTCTATCTATTATATGAAATTCAAGAACACAGTTCAACATAAAACCAAATATATAAATATGTACTTGGTAATATATATAACATTATTCACTAAATTCTAGATAATCCTGATTACATGACAGAATAGTCGTGTTAACGCTCGGCTACCTAACGTGAATAAATTGAATCGAATCTATTGATTATTTAGGTATTTGCCTGCCAACAAACTTGATTTTAACCATCAATATTTTGGTTTATAGGAGAACAAATCGACTGATTAGTCGACCGCTATATTCACATTCTCAAGACATCATTCATGAATTCATATGAAAATTAAATTAAATGCTTCAGAAGTTAGTAACATGATAAAATGAATAAGTGTAACTCGTTGATGTAGTACCATTTTATGGACTCACTTTTGATTCACAGAATGAAAATTAGAGTTAGTAATATGGCTCAACTCTTTAATCTGAAGCACTTAAACCTAAGCTTGACCCTGTAGTTTAATCGTTGAATGTGAAGGGTTTCAGTAGCCATTAAATACTAGATGATATTGTAAATTTAAACAAAAAACTATATCCTTTGACATTTGCTTCATACGACTTTTAAAGTAATTTCATTTATGCTGTAATCACTAAAATTTCTCACACTTATAACCAATATCATTTTAGTTATACAAATGTTCATTTTTTCAACGTTATCGAAATTAAAAGATATCATATTTTTATTGGATTATTTCAATATTATATTGAAGCACTGTCCTGACCTTTATCCGGAGGTACCTGAAAAGGAAATTGGATTAGAGGTGGTCCTAGTGACCTGAGAGCATGACCGCAGTGCTCACGGGATAACTGCTTGAGATCGGTCACACACGACTTTTTTATGAGTAATCTTTGTGTTAGCTCCGTACTTGTTGAGACCTTACCGCCAGAGACGGATATCTGTGGGGTAAGACGAAGTGTGCATTTTTAGGGTCGACCTTTTCTAACCCCAACCCTCCTTGTGGGAAGGCAGCATCACCGTTATGCTGGTTGTCTGAAGGAAACACCTTACTGCTGTCACACCTCTATACATTCATCATTACGACTTCACCTTAGGACCTTGGGTTTGTTGCTTTTAGTCTTACCACTCTTCAACCGACCTGTCTGACATGGTAGGTCCTTGAGAAACGATTGTTCCAGCCAGTATAGATCAGTTGCTTCATTACGATAGGCAACCCCGACCACCACGTCAAGATAGTAACAACGGTTAGGCATACACGTTCGAAATCTTATAGAAAAAATTTAAATTTTTAAGAATGGGACTATATCTTAATGATGAATACCAAGTAACATATAACTTAGTATCATAGCTCCTTGCAAATTTCTTTCAACCCAATAAACATTTATATATGGTATTACATATATAATTCAAATGAATAACAATATTAAACAAATTAAAACTTACTGTATTAGTTCGTTGATTTAAATGATCTATATGAGTAGTATATTGTCTAGCAATAATAATTGTTATTAAAACAATTAAAAAATGTCCAATTAATATAATTAATATCATTAGATAAAATCGTCCAGTAAATAATGCAATTGATATACAACGTAATGTAATATGTATTAAATGTATAATAAATAATAATATTAATCTACCAATATGAACTTGTTTAATACCACGTTCAAATTCTAATTCATTTTGTTGATATTGTACTGGATAAAAATGTGTAAAACTTGTACTTATCCATAACATACAAAATATTGTGCATATCAGTAGTATAATTTCTAAATAATAAAAAAAACAAGCAATATTAATTGAATAAGTGATAAGTGAATAATGAAAAAGATCAAAATATGATTCAAAAAGAATAGATCAATATTATTAGTGAATTCACTAAGTAAAACCACCTACCTTCTGTCACTTTACATTAACACTGACCCTATCAACCTTCACTAAATTGAATACTATCTAATATCAACAGTATATCACTGTGTCACATGACACATGCATTTTGGTAGACCTGATTGACATATTTTGGTAATTATTGCTTTCTTGTTCCATGATCACTGTTTCCATTTTACTTTCATTAGTTGTAGATATTGGTCATTAATTCGTTCTGGCACAGGAAATGACCTTAATTACACCATTTATAAATCATCAGGCTGTCCACTTGAGAAAAATTAAAAGTTCCCAGCTGATGCATTGGATTGCTGTAATACATGTACTACCTAAACAATTTCTGAACTAGCATACTTATAACTTTCTTCCATCACATGTTTGTTCTCTACATCTTATGTTACTATTTATATCAAATTGATCATGCCTGTAAACTGGAGTGAATTCTGTAATTATTATTTTCAGAATATATATATATATATATATATATATATATATATATATATATATGATCAGAAGTTAGAATAAGTTACATGGGCCTAACATGGCAACGGACACTATAGCATAGAAAAAAAAGATATATGTTCCATTTTATATTCTACCATGTTCTTATAACTTGATTTGTCAGTGTCAAATTATTCATTTGTTCAGTTGATCGTCTTTATATTCATTAATGATGCAACACTCTTCTATATTTCATGATAGATTAATTATATGTAGAATTAACCATAGTTATACTTAAATGAAATAACCTCTTTGACAATGGTTTTTTCACCTTTTTGAGTCATAATTCATAAGAATATTTTCTAATAACCATCTTATGCAATACACAGTGAAAAATATTTTATATTTATATGATTTCTAATACATACACCCACATGCAGGCGTTTCTAGTATCTGTCCAATAGGGAAGCTACATGTAGAAATTCTTGAATATTCTTCCAAAAGATTATTGGATAGAATATCTCCGGCTTTTTGTGAGTTTCCTAAAGATTCCTTGAGTTCACCCGTGCACTTTCCTCACACTAACTACCTGTAATTTTCTGTGCTCTTTTCTTCAAATGTATCTTTAGTTATTATTATTATTATTATTATTTGTTTCTTTAGGCATTTGCTTATATGCTCACTATTGATTTATTTCGAGAGTTAATTTCATGAATTATAGTGAGTAGTTGTAACAATCTGAATTAAATTATACCAGGCTGAGCTAGCTACTTACTAATAGCATTGAATCACAATTGTGCAATGCCACAAAATAATTTATATCAAAATTTGTACATTTAATGAGTGTTAACACATCAATTTACAGTTTAAGAGCTTTTAATGAATTCTGAGTTTCATGGGTTCCATCCGCATTGATGGAGTCATCAATGAGTACAACAACATTTTAACCCATCTTGATTTTCAATGGATATCTAATTAACATCAATTCCTTATGTAAGCTATCAAAAACAATTTTGACAAATCCCCTAAATACTGATAATGAATTCATAAGTTTCAAACTCAATCTATTTACTTTAATTCAGATATGTTAGTTAGTCGTTAGAATTATATTTACAAGAAAATATGCTTGTACATATGATTGAACAGAGTACTATCTTATACTGAACACTAATGTTTCTTACTATTTCATCAACATCTTTAAGTATTAATACATGTAAATAACAAAGCATAGATATCCAAAAAAATAATCCTAACAGAATAATTATTTCATGCAAAAATGGATAGTGGCTAGCAGTGGAATTCAGGACGCGCGTTTCGTATTATTTGGGACACGTGAGCTGGATGTTGATGTTCACTCTGGAACTCGAACTCAGTACCATCCGCCTTAAACGCCATCGCGTTATCCACTTACCTACTGAGTCCTGATAGCCACTTGGTTGTACAATGGGGTGAAATTTAAATTCACTTGGTATTGTTTCCTTAAATTTTTCCATTGATGTTTACGTCTGCAATTCATCAGTTTTTTATTGGCATATGTGCATATTCTTCATATTGCCTCGATATAGCCTTAATCCACAAGAATTATATTGCAAAGATGGATAGTGGTTAGCAGTGGAATACAGGACGCGAGTTTCGTCTTAATTTATCTCGTCCTATCAATTGCAATCCTAAACATCAATGGGAAGATTCAAACAAACAATACCAAGTGAATTTAAAATAGTTATTTATTTAATTCCTTTTTTCTATTTATACTAATAAAGAATAATAAGATTCAAATAGATACAATAGTTAAGTTACTATGACAAAATATACACACTGAATTGGAACGTTGATTACACTTTCATAACTTCAAAACTCTATATTATAAAAAATATGAAAAGAAATATAAACAAATATTCTCGACAAAATGGAAGAAAGTTTCATTTATTGAAGAATAAAATATTTTAAATAGTTCAATAAATACTATGGTTACCATGACGAATGACAACAATGTTTTCTGATTGGTTAATCCCTATTTGTTTCATTATTACAAAGAGAAAGATTTTGAAAAGATTTTATATTTTATTTTATGCATAATATTGATGTTAAAATAATATTCATCATTAACATGTATCGCTAATTTTAAAAGGAACTACTGTTTATTATGTAATCTTAAATCGTGTCACATAGTGTTGAAAGCATAGATACACCTACTTACATAATAGATCTATAATTAACCTCTTATAGGACTGAAATCTTTTCAGCCAGTCAGCTACATCGTAGAAACAGGCAAATATATGCATCAGTCCAAGTTATCATATCTCATTAGCGCAACAAGATGAACACCGGATTCATAGTAGCAGTTACTTCAGTGGTAGTAAGAAAAGATTTCATATAAGGATATGATACAGAGAGAAAAGAGCCCTATCGGTAGATACACACTATCTGATTGAAATGCATGCGATAACAGCGATCAGTGGTCAACAAGAATCTACTGAAATGGTTTAAAGTCCGTTGCAATCTAACAGATACATTTACTGTATATCTTTCTCCACAACTTGAGCTCCAGCGTTCGTTCATACATACCTTTTCTTCATATCTTTTCTGATCATATTCTCAACGATTAACCTGTTTTATTATTGCTATTAAATTGTTTCATTTCATCGTTCTACTGTGGTATTCTATCTTAAGCCATTAGGTATTTGTGTCAAAACTCTGAATTGACAATGACTGATAACACTCAGTTAATTTCTAGTTGTATACCTCATTAGTTGAAGTGATCAACATTTTAATCATAGCATCTTGATTACTAACTTAGCTCTAATATTATTAAAAGTCTATTCAGCCGTATAGTAATAGTTAAGTTTATTTACAATAAGTACAGATTATTACAGTCAATAAAAGTATTTGTGAAACTAATTAGTATATAACTGAAAAAAAAGAAAATGACAATTTCAACAAAAAGAAAACCCCAGCTTTAACAAAAGAAATTCAATATTGATCAAGATAAGTAATTGTCCTTAACCGGTTCTGAACTGATAGGGTCATGAAGTAAAATGATGATTATTAGTTTTCTTGATCCAAGTATGTGAAATGTTTTATTTTTAAGAAAAAGGTGTACTATTATGTTTAAAAATGAAAGCATTCATCTACAACAAATCGATCATGATGAACTATAAAACTGAATCAGAATAGCTTTAATCATGTGTTTATTTTTAATGATGAAACAATAGACTGAATCATTTGTAAGTTAAACTGTGGTCAGTGGATTTGTAGTAAAATGGTACGAAAGTTGAATTGGTCTCTATGGAGTTAACACGTTCTCAATATAAATTATCGCTATGTAGTGATGGGGAGATATTGAATAAAGTGTATAGACCCAATAACGGGTTGACTAATATTTATTCACCTCCCTCATTCAAAAAGGTAGTAATCCGTTCACTAGCCATTGTAAGTATTTACTAAGTGACCATATTCCCAGTAGTTTTGCAGGTACACCCACTGGATGACCTTGATATATTGGTCAATCACTTTCTGTCTGACTTATTCAGTTTAGTAAATAACTATTATAACAAAATCATTCAGACATTTATTATTTCACAAGTGAACTAATCTACAGATTATATGTACAAAGTTGTTTTATGAACAGAATAATAGTTTCACTAATATCTATCACTTCATATACTGATTTAATTCGGCAGTTAGTCGACACGGTTTAATCACTTACATTCCTCTTACAGTTTTTCTTCTAAAAATTAACTTGTTAGTATGTTTGTGAATAGATTTCTAAAATTCCAGTGAAAAGTGTAGTTCAACCATATCGGGAATGGGATCAGTATAACTGATAACATGAGATGAATATTGTACAATATAACCGGTCGGAAATGTGAACCATAGATGTTAATTGAGTTGCTTTAACATGTCCGATTTGTCAGGTCTACAGGTTATAAGTTTGATCCAGAGTAGAGCCAAGAGTGTGTGCTATTAAAGAGTCTGTAGTGTTGGTTGCTATGTCAAGCCCACATAGCCTTTTATACCGTCCAAACAGACCGATTTATTCATTCTTCTTGAGTCATATTTTGACCTTGTTAATTAATCGCTTATCAACCTTGACTGTTTTTATATGACAGTAGGTGTGTTAACTTCTTATCCTATTCATCACATATCTGTAACTAATTTTTATTCGGCTACAAACATAGGTTAACGATTGATTACATCGAGTTGGCTCACATGGTTTTGCTTTCTTCGCTTCGTCTCTCTGGTTGTCTGTCCAGATCAATATGTGTACAAACATACACATTCAAAAATCCATTCTCTTATTTGGCTTATTTCATTCTGTTATTCACTAACGTGGACTAAGTCAATAATTATATACGAGGATTGGTAACATGTATATTTCAATAGCAATCAGAAACGATTCAATTAGAGTCAGATATATGGCCACTAAAAGTTATGAACTTGAATAAAACGCTTGTGCTGATATCTCATGATTGTTGATCGATATTTAATTGCGGCCTTTTTGTCTGATATAGGAATGAACTTCAAAAAGTAATCCGACTTGTTAGCTAAGTTAATGTGTAACTTTTCAATGATCATCATTAAATGTTATTCATACATGTAGTTATTATGTGAATTCATGTATACAATTTTAATATACAATGACAATAATAATAACGAAGATACTTTTCAAAACTGACTAATTTCATAACTTCTAAAAACCTAATAAGAACTAGATCCTTGATCTTAGTTTATATGGAGATCCTCAAACTATGGAAATTAAAGAATACAGATATGAATAATAAAAATTTGACTAGTCAACTATAGTGAAATATTCGAAGGGTCTTAGACATTATCAGTCAGCTTATAATTTATATAAACTTATCTAACTTTACGTTGATCATTTTTACTGTATTTGAACTATGAATAATATATTAATACAACAAGTCATTATATGTAGCAAGGAATTCGCTTAACTTTACAAAACCACGCTTAAATGACAATTTGGCGAAACTATAATTTATGCACAAACCAATCAGATATAAGATAACAGGTCTTGGATTTTGGCGCAAAATTTATTCATCCATAGTGTTTTGGCATTTTAGCTGATGTTAGTTCGTGATGAAAACCCTAAATCTAATTCCTAACCCTAACCATCAACTGTAGATCATAATCCTTATTGTTCACACAGGTTTATAACTCTCGTTTAGCTCCAGTAAGCAGATGGATATTTTCAAAGTCACTTTAGAGTCGTTCAAAGGTCATCCATGAATTATAGTCTCATCGACAATATTTTAAAACTGATTTTGAATGTACGTAATCACTTTTGGAATTATATTTGGAGATGACGAGTATAAAACCAGCAAAGTTTTCGGAAAACGGAAAGGAATACATCACTTAAATTTTCTTGATAATTTCAAAATCAGAATGGGGGTATGTGAAGATTACAGTAATTTTAATAGTTGAATTCATGAGTCGATCTAATCTAGACCACTATCGAAAACCTGGAAACACCAGATCTTCATGGTTGAGGAGTCCCATATTAGGACAAAACATCCGTCCAGTACCTCCAAGTTTTTCATAGTGGTCTAGCTTCAATTGACTCATGAATTCAACTATTAAATTACTATAGACTACGATTATACGATTTACTATTCTTAAGTTATCCCCAATCTATTAGTTTCAGTATCTTACATTCATAGCCACTTCTGACTTGATCTTGTATAATTGTTATTTTCTATTTTATGGTGTGACACAGTATGATTTGGTTGACTATAAACTAAGTATGTCTGAAATATATGATATTAGCGTTCTGGACTGAACAGGGTGGGTTAGGCGAGAAACTACTGTGACAAAAGACCAATAAGAACTCAGAGTTGACTCTAGGCTACTTGAACTGGTTAATGTACCATTGGTTTGGCACAGTGTCAAGGTCATATAAGTCGGTGTTCTAATTGGCGATCCAGTCTCATGATATTGACGGGCCGTAAGAACATAACCATTTTTTTTGTTTTATTTTCTGCAATATACATTATCCAGTGTTTTCAAGCTTAAAGAATGTGACAACATTGGAATAATCCATCAAAAGCATAAATTCTCTACATCAAACCATGTTAAACTGTAAACATTTAAACTACCTGATACCAACCAATCGGCCAGTCAGCCAAACCTCATAAAACTATTGATATCAGAACCTTGATTCGTTGAATTTACATATAATTAGCATAGTAAATTAGAAATATATAAACTAAACGAATTTTGAAGTGAGTGCATGAAGAAAATACAATCATAACTAAACATACTGACTATATTTAACTACGTAATTTTTCATTGTAGAACAAAGGATGAATGATTGTTTTCAACTCTAGAAAATATTTGTTACGTAGGGTTTTTAAATGAAAAGTATTTTGGGCATAAGTATAATTCATGAAATTCATGGAAACAAATACAATACCAATAAACAGGAGTAGAATTTGAAACGAATAATGATTAGACACTTTCCATTGTGGAAAGAATTATCTTATAATCTGTGTTGTTTTATATTCTAAGCTTGGTTGGTTAATTGTCTAACCCTTGAATAGATTAAGCTAGGAAACCATCGGATATGTATTTGATAGCAGTTGTGAATCAGTATAGGTCGTTTCAAAGGTATGTGAGTAGTTGTCACTCCTCGATTGCCTGCAACTTGGAAGAATATTATTTCTTGTTGAACCCGAAAATGAAATTTGGTTCGGGATCTTAACAACCTGTGGACTTGACCCTAGTGCCTAAAGGACAACCACAGGAGGCCGATTGCATATATCCTTTTTGTCAGTATTTTCAGGTGAATTAGCCCAGTAGTTTTATGGTCTTACTATAAGCGACGAAAATCTGAGAAGCGAGGTGAAATGTTTATTTTTAGAGCTAATTTTTTCTAACCCTCTCCTTACTTTGTTGAAAGGATGCATCACTGCAGATACTGGTTATCTGAAAAAAGCACCTAACTGCTCTCACATCCTAGTAGTACGACTTTAGCCGCCCACTAGCCATGAGCTCATTGCTTTCCAAACAACCTGAATGACATGATATGATCAAAAATGACAGGGTCATCATGATATACAGGATTAAACACAGCTTCAAAGGGCGATGTTAGCATGAAAGTAAGATGGCGGATAGCTTGAGGCACCCACCAAAATGTGATATTACTTCATGAAGTAAGTTTTAGCTGGTTTGAATCACGTTTGTAGATCCAGACTACCCAGTGAAGGCCTGCAATCAGTGGTTAAAGATATTGGATGAAATTGTTCAGTATCAATTATAATGAAGCAGATACCTACACCGATTTTCTTTCTCTTGGCTCAAAGACTCAGTACTCCTTAACACATATCTTTCTTTCTAATTTTTTTGTACCGTTGTGTATTTTTCATTATCGTTTGTACTCTTTTAGTGGATAGATGATATTCATTTTAGTGTGTTGTAGCTTTAATCAATAGTTTACAACTGCCAGTCAGAACATTTTATTCGTCTGTAGAGGAAAATGACTAGACATTAAGATTTATTGTATGTCATGAGTTTCAATGAAATCCAGAGTGACTCATTACAGTTAATAGGACTAAGTATATTCTAAATTTGGAAATAGGATGCTCTTTGTGATATTTACATGTAAGATTAATACTTGAATAATGAATTTCCAACAACTCACTAATAAATTCGTATTTCAGGGGAGTTAATAGAACGTAACTTATCAGGTTGATCGTATGCATTAAATATCAGTTAAAACCTAAAAGCTAACATTAATCATTAAGATGTTTATTTAATTCATGGTTCTGTAGATGATAATCTTTCTAATTCTAAAGCACATTTATTTAAGCTTAGCTAGTAACAATTGAAAATATTCGTTATGAATAATCAATATTAACTGTGTCTTGGAGACTATCTTCGAATATCCAATATCAATTCACTTTAGTTATTGAGGATAATGTTGGTGAATCCATAATGTAAGCCATCAACTTCAAACTTCTATGGTAATAATAATATGTTCACAAGTAACTAGCTTCAAGAAGTGATTCCTGTAGTTGTAGTGTGAAGCTGCCACTAACGGGGTACAATCCTATTGGGTGTAAAGTGCTTTCTTATCTATTACAAAAAAGGATAAGATTGTGCAATATAGTGAATTGATTGGATTTTAACATGTGAACATTTAGATGCCAATATGGTGGTCTGATGGTAAAGTGACTAACATGAAATCTAAAGGTCCTGGATCCGATCCTCAGTGAGGAAATAAACTTTCACTAGTGAAAAATCACACGCTAGAACAAAACAGCTAACCATTGCTATCTGATTTTCAATAATTTTCTGATGAAATTCACTTTGTAATATTTAAATTATTCAAATATAATTTAACAAAAATTCTATAAAACAAAAACAACTTATCAAAATTATGAAAAATACAGTTTACTTACTTGTATCAAGTGTCATAAAAAAGAGCATTGTTTCTCTTCTGTAGAACAATATACCTTGAGCTATTGCATACGGTCCAGCACCAATTACACCACTAGTTAAAGCTATGATAGCTGCATCATGTTCTGTACGACAAAATTGACGTCTTACACGACGTACACATTGAAGACCAGCATCTAACTGTTTCATTTTTGCAGGATTATCTAAAATTTTGAATAGAGAAGAAATAAAATACAAAGTTCGGTTAGAATTTTAGAAAATAAAAAAAAAACAATCCTTGTTCAATGTCAGTTTTTTGTGTTGATTAATCAATTAATAATCACTAATAATGATGGAACACTAGGGTTGATGATATGGTAAAGTTTTGAATAACGAATGAACTACCCTATTAACAAAAGTTAGTAGATAAACTATCAGGTATATCCATTTGGTATTATTTACTTGAATATTCCCATTGATGTTTAGCACTGCAATTGATTAGTCTCTTAGCGGTATATGTGCATACTTTGCGTATTGCCTCAATATAGCCTTAATTCACACCATCGCACAAGCCAGTGGCTATCAGAGCTCAGTAGCTAAATGGATAATGCAATGGCGTTTGAAGCGAACGGTACTGGATCCGACTCCCAGAGTAAACATCAACTCTGATATGCAGGTACATCCAGATGACAATTCTCAAATAAAACAAAACGCTCCTCCTGGATTCCACTGCTAGCCATTATCCATCTTTGCTTATCAGGTATATCAACCACTTAACATATTTGGCTTTCAAAACTCAATACCTAAACGAAGATCAAGATCTTCAGAATACTCACAAGAAGTGGCTTATATTAAGTTGCGAAACTCCAGAAATATAATTTTATTTACTTATTAGGATATAACTCTCCAATGTTCAATTTATTTAAAAGAAGATCAAGAAAGTGTGCTAAGTGCTTGATAAATATTTATCAAATTATTTTGATTGAAACAGTTATGAGATATTCTCAGAAGTATCGAACGATGAGTAAAGAACAAGAAATTGGTATTTATTTTTACATAAAATGGAAGAAAAATCAACCCTATAATAAATTTCAGCCTAGAGAAGGTTCAACCCGGAAAATATCACAGCAAATCATGGAGTTTATTAATAACAATAAAAAAACAACGACGAGAAAATGACTTTTATCAAGTAAGAGTTCATAAATTGTCTAAGATATATATATTTAGGCTGTGAGATTGTAGGAGAAAACTTTCGACCTAGATTCCATGTGAATTGATCTTCATCCATAAAGACTATCTGAACTCTGGAAGGAATTCGTACTCCCTGTGAGATTTGCAATTACATCAACCAGCTTCACAGTTTAGCAGGTTACACCTAAAATATTTGGATAGTAACTAACCTCCTGAAAGACTGAAGCACTGCCCTACATTATATATTGTTAAATAAAATAAAACTTGTAAAACAAAGAATAAAAACTAAATGAGTTTCATGTTGTATAATGAATTATAGACTGTTAAAAAGTATTCAGCAAAATAAAAATCCAACAGTACTGAAGTGTATTTTACATTCTAAAACATTGGTCTTCATTAATGTCGATAGAAGGTTATTAACTGTTTTCCTCTCAATAGTTTATTTCACTATATTGTAAGCTAAACCAATACAATGACACTCATGTTGCGTATATGTATATAAATTATTATCAAGTATAATTTGCTTTATTGTAACAAATCATTTAATAACAGAATTGGGAGTTTGTGGAGATTGTAGTAATTTGGTAGTTGAATTCATGAGTCGATTAAATGTAGACCACCGTGGAAAACCTAGAAGCACTGGAAGGCCATTTCTTCCTGGTATGGGACTCCACAGCAGTGCGAATCCATGATCTTGAACTCGGGACTCCGACCCAGAACCTTCAATCTCGCACGTGAATGCCTAAGCTCCAAACCACCGACCCGAAATTCAATGGTGTTAATGTTTAACCACAACCATCTTTCATTGTCTGAGGTAGATACCTGTGTCTACCTGACACGGACTAGCTGCACTGATCACGGCTTCTCATTAGAACTCCAACAATGCCCTCATGAAACTGGTCACTAGTGAACAGATATCAATTATCAATATGGAGTTGTGGAGATCGTTACTATTAGATAGTTAGTCAGGTGGTCTTACGTGCTGTTATATGTATGAGTGTGTTCACCACATCCCAATTGTTAACAGCGTAAACGGACATTTAAAATGCCATAGTAAAAATCAAATATAATTAATTAAACATTTTAAATTTTAGGATAATCTGTCATAAATTACTTACTAGTAATATCAGGTGTTTTCCTTTGTTGTGATAATTGAGTATTTGTTATTGGTACACTAATTAATGATCCACTTGGTAGATTAGATGGTTGTTGAACTTCTTTAACTAAGGCTATTGTTTCAGACATATATTGTTTTTCTAAACTAATCATTCTTCTTACTACGACCAAAGATTCAATATATCTTGAAATAAAAACATGTAAAATGTTGACATTTAAATAATTGTATAAGATTAACGAAAAATCCAAATTATTCAAAAAAATTCACTTGGAGTTGTTTGCTTATATCTTTCCGTTGCTGTAACTAAGTGGATAACGTGATGGCATTTGAAGCGAACGGTACTGAGCTTAAATCCCAGAGTGAACATCAACTCTGGGATGCAGGTACATCCAGATAACAAGTCTCAAATAAAGTGTAACGCGCGTCCTGGATTCCACTGTTAACCACTATCCATCTTTGTTCAAACAAATGTTTGTCTTCAAATGACATTGAAAGATTTCAGAAACGTATAAAAAAGTTATAAATAATATAAAGACGGAATCAGTGTATTTGTGGCGTATAACAGCAGAAGGCTAAGAAGATCAAGTTGAATTGGAGGAAACTTATAGAATGTGAAGAACAAGTGATGGAAATTTGCAAATAAAGTATTCAGTGTATCGTTCTCATATTTAAAAAGATATTCTACAATTTTGTATGAACTAATAAATTAGTTGTTCCCACCTAAATGTTCGTTCGTTACGTATTTTTTTGGACTAAATTGAAAAGTATTCACGTTTTTTAACATGTTGGTGTTCAACTTTGCCAATTAGATTAATTTTGAACAATGTTACTGGAAGATTCGAATCAGTATATTATACAATGATTACTACAATTGTAACGAACGAGAACATATTACATAATATCTTGGTAATATCTGAAAACTATAAAGTAAATACTTCATTTGCAAAATATCCATCAATTGTCTCATACTTTGTTGTTCTTTGGATTCCATACCAATCACTCTCTATTCTCGTTCTCTTCTATTCGATTTTCTCAATCTTCTGCCACAAGGCATTTCACTTTCGATTGGTGATACATACTACTTATATCTGTCGACATCATAAGCGTACGCTACACTACCACTAGTGAAACGATGGCAATCTCAATATGCTAATTTTCTACATATAGACTAATTTAATTAGATTTAATATTCAATTGTTGATTTCTCAATGAGTCAATAGAAAGTTGCTCAGTTGAATAGTATGCTTATTAACATTTATCAATATGATCTAACTGTAACATTAATGAAATTCATAATTATTCTGGTTTCATAATGCTGTAAAAAATGATGAATACTTATTTTATTGTCCCAATTAAAGCCAATTCAAATGAGTTTTCAACCTCAGTCGAATACAACGGTATCAATACTTTGTTTTTAGTAATCGACAGCCATGTTTACAGTTTATACATCAATCATAGTTTGAGCTTTATTATTTATTTCGAGATGAAAGACTGTATTTGATCAATATCTACTGAGATATGTACATACTTAGTGTTATTAAGTTCGAGCCCCTCTGTAAATACTGACATTTGGATTCAGGTAAATACAGCTGACCAGTCATGAATATAATGAAATGAGCAATTAAGATTCCACTGCTAACCACTATGAACGTTTGCTAAAATATTAACTGTCTTCAAAATCGATATAAATCCTCAATAAGACTGTAAATCACTTCATTACAAGTACTTAAATGGCACGAACTAAAATTTCTTTTGAGAACTAATCTACTTCATGTTCTCATCGGTTCTGTAAATTGTTATTCATTTCAATTCGTATCCTCATTTATTGTGATTTGATTATATCAGTCTTGTAATTAATGTGTTTCATTTAATAACCTAGATGACTTACTTATACTTTCATACAATCATATAAGACTAGTCATTTTAAACTCTTTCAAACGCTTTAAAATGTATTTAAGTAATAAAATAAGTTGGATTCTATTAAACAATAGATCTGCTTCAAATGAACTAACGATTTAAAAACGAGCTATCGTTTAGTACCTAATGTCTAAGCGTTATTTTTGCGAATAAACAATTCAACTTTCACATAAAAACAACTCATACCTGTTTTGAAACATAATCTAAACACCACCCATCTGTTCAAACCAAGATAGGTCAAGTGGGATTTAGAACATGAAATTCACAAGTTGAAAATTGAGTAATTAAACCATCCCTCTATTGTCTTATCATGGATTCATATGGTATCTTAATAGATTACACTGATTACAAGTAAATATGTTGTAGATTTCTTCTTATTTGTAAGAAACGTTGACAATAAGTATAGAATCTCCAAGTTTCTACATTAATCAGTAACAGTCGAATCTTACATTTCACAACACAATATACGTTATGTTGAATCCCTTAAACTAATGACTATAGTATAATCCAATTGACAGAACTCATTTAGTACCAAGAAACTATACACACATGGCATTACCTAGCACTTAGTAACCACCAGTTGATTGTATTTATGTGAACATGTTTTGAATAATCTAATTTAACTTATATTCAATACTTGCTTATTGAGTAACCAGAGCATTGTGAAGTAAACTCTTTAAAATTTCACAATCTATTCAATTTCTTTTTAAACATATTTTCTTTATGTGCACCCAAATGAAATAGAAGTTTATATTTATGAATAATTAATCAGACTATTTTATGACCTAAATGGATTTTTTTTTCTATTCAGGCTTGAATAAACTCTTAAGAATGAACTAAGTTACATAACAGTATATATATATATATATATATATATATATATATATATATGGTTAAATATCAGTTATATTACGATTAACAACGGATCGATTAGATGATTTATGGAAATATGTTCAATATATGAGAAGAAACTTTTGAATTATTTAAACTTGTTACATAAGAGTTGAATAGTGCTAATTAGAACTGACATAAACATATGATTTAATAATTGAATTCATGAGTTAATTAAAGCTAGACCACTATGAAAAACATGGGAGCACTAGATGTCCGTTTCGTCCAAGTATGGAACTCCTCAGAAGTGTGTACCCACGATCCTGCCCCGCAAGCTTCGAACCTAGGACTTATAGGTCTTGCCCATGAACTCTTAACCTTTAGACCAATGAGCCAGCATCCAATATCTAACTTCAATTGACTCATGAATCCAACTATTAAATTACTATAATATCCACAAAACCGCTCTCTGATTATAAACATATGATTATTTAGAAAAGTAAAGATTGTGTTGGTAACAAGAATATACATTTGTATAATAACAATAAATATGTGTATGTGTGTACTATTTCTAGTTCGGTTTAATTGAATTCTATATCATAAATGAGTAGAAAAGTTCTCAAATTTTTCAGTATTGAATAGGATTCTGAAAATAGTTTACGTTACATTTTTCTTCTAATGAAGTTAATAACTTGTAATCTTGATCATAATTATTCAATAAAAGTATATTGTTGCTTAAAATCTGTTCATTTTTAAATTACACTGTGATTTGTGCTATTGATGTCGATAGATATAAGTAGTATGTATCATCAATCGAAAGTGAAATATCTGAAGGCAGAAGATTAAGAAGATCAAAGAAAAGAGAACGAGAACAAAAAATGATTGGTGTGGAAACAAAGGAACAATCAAGTCTGAGACAATTGATTGACATTTTGTAAATGAAGTATTTACTGTATGGTTCTCAGATTTTACTAAGAGGTTCTGTAATTTTGTATTCGGATACATTCGAGTGACTCCACTTGTGTTCTCATTCACTACAACACTAGTTCACACAAAATTTCAAATACATTTTATTTGTATGCTCTCTTAATGACTTTTCTAATCATTCGAACGGACGGTTACATTGAAAAGTAGATCTGTTATAAACAATCTAGGATCTGACAAAATTGTGCATAGATACACTTTGTCATTCTACATGAGTAAAAACAGATTAAGTCAATAGAATGCTTGGCAAAATTGTCTATTAAAAACTTGTGACAGTGAAAAAAAGGACTAATTTTAAGCTCTCTACGGTATAATTCAGTACAAGTCAATAATAAAACATTTAAGTTAAATTATAAACTTTAAGATTAGAAATAGATTTTGTTAGTTTACCTTGCAATTGGAGCCATTCCTAAAACTGTCAATGTAATTCGCATAACTACCCATGCTTCTTTATTTTGTTCTTGTATTTTTGTACGTTGACGTTGACTTGATGCATTCCAACGTCTCCAATAAATGATACCATCAACAATACCCGTTACTTTTATTCAGAACAATAAAAAATTGACAGAGAATAATTGTATTTTTATCTTAGGTATTTTATTAAGTACCATGAATACATAGACCACTAACTGATCAACATTTAAGCAGATTGAATAGATTTATTTATTTATTGAAACACATAAACATAGGTACAAGAAGATACCAAATAGATATGCTCTACATAAATCATTCGATTTGTGTGAGGGCTAGAATATTGCTTGGGTGCCCAAACTGAAGCAGGTAGACTGAATAAATGGATTGTACATACCAGTAGAACAAAAGACTTTCATCTTATCCTATTAGTGACTCATCAGCTGAATGTACCTAGATCCAAATGTTGGTATTCACACAAAAACGTGAACCTAATGGATTTCATTCAAAACTCCCAATATGTTATCCACTCACCTACTGAGTTCATGTGGCCACTAGATTATGTAGCTCAGATATATTTTGCTTCATTTATAAGTGTTAAAATCTTTTCACTGTTGTTTTTGTTAAATTCTGTAAACGATCGGTCTCTTTTGGGATAAATGGATCCTGTGACAGTTTTCTCATTATTTCTAAGTCAACACCAACGCTGACATGTGAAGTATACTCAGCTGACAAATCGTAGATTCCACTACTAATCACTATAAAAATGTGCTTAAAAATGCTTGTGAATAATTATATAAAATATGATAATCTTCTCCCGGTCCAAATATATCAAAAGAGACTGATAAACTCCAGTCTTGAAGAGCGAAATGAGTAAGGTCCAAACATTTACAAGTAGAATAAAGAAGAATAATTGTCGAAACTATAATTTATGGATGAACCAATCAGGTATAACATAACAGCTCTCGGATTTTGCAGCGAAATTCACTCATCCATTCGACTAAATAGAATTTTGGCATTATAGCTTATGTTAGATCGTGATGAAAACTCTAAATCTAATTTTTAATCCTAACCATCAACCATAATTCATAATCCAAATTCCTCACACTGGTTTATAACCATCATTTTTTCTTAGTTATTAGATGTACACTCTTAAGGTCACTTTAGCGTCGCTCAAAGACCTTCCATAAATTATAATCTCACCGAATAATTCTGAAGTGATTCAAAATTACTTTCAGTTTTAGAAACTTTCAGCCTATGCTAACACAACACTACAAAGTGTAATGATAGCACGGATTCAGCTCCAGATTAACGTTGATATTGTGTATTTATTTTCATCAGTTAGTAATTTGCATACAACAAAATATAAATTTTTCGGTAAAGTTTTTAAAGGAATAATACGTGAGATATCTGTCTTTTTCATTAATATTTATCAATAAATGAATTTGTTTACTCACTTATATATTGTCCAGCTATTAGAACCGAAACTGAAACAGATAGCTCTAAAATACTTTCATTTGTAAAATTTATCACATGTAGTACAATAGTAGCCCATGATGTAATCAAAAATCCCATAAACACAATTATGGATATGATTTTACGCCAAATACCACGGTGTGCAATCAGATCAGCAGAGACGCTTGCTGCTGAACTTAGATTTGTATAAGCAACACCACCATATGATTGATAAGACGACATGAGTTGTTTTAGACGTCCGTTTGTGTTCTATATTTGTTTATTTTGAATTTTCACATTTCAACCAACTAGCTGGTGTATTTCTAAAAAAATGCATTTGAATTAAACAGCATTTACAAAATAAGGAATGGTACAAATACATGAAATTTACAAGTGCGAGTGCACAATAATGTAAGCCATATGAACCTAGTATTAAATTACAGCGATGGAAAACCAACAGGTTTGCAATAAAAATTGAGCACAAATAATTTTTAGGAGAGCTGAAACACACTTCAGAACTCCTGCCGACGTAAAAGTTCATGAAACCTATTTCCTACCTGTTCTAGTAGATGTGGTTATTTTTCTGATATTATAGAAAGATAGCCGATAAACTAACAGGTCGTAGCAAAATTATCCTCAGTAAACAGAAAATAAATATTCCTACTATAACCAAAGGATCTCTAAATGAAAATAGTACATAAGCCGAAACAATCATTTTGTCCTATCCGATGTAGGCTGTAAGACACAAAGGCGAAAGAAAACAAATGCAGCATCTACGAAATAAATAGAACTAACCACGTACAGGAATACAGACTAGTTGTAAAACAAGCGACGTTTTATCTATCATATCAATCCATACAGAAACTGGGAAAAGGTCTAAGCTTTTTAACAAGAAAAGTCAGAGAGTATCAAACGTTCTCCGAAACTTTATCATTCAATCCAATATGCTTAACAGTTATAAAGTTACTAGCCCTATATACCGAATGGCTAGAGTTCGAACAAATAAGGCAGTCAAAAAAGTACAAAGACAAATTAAACAAATCAAAATTCATAAGATGACTAGATACATATGAAGTCACCAAAACAAACTGATTAAATGTTTGTATAATAACTAAACAGTTCATCTTTGCGTGGATTTGGCACTCATTATTTCATCCAACTATGACGAAAGCTTGAAAGTTAAATCACTCAGCCTAAAAAGTACGGTACAACCCAAATATTTAGTAATTTTACGTAAAACTAACTTACAGACTTCAAACAAAAAACAAGTGGTTCTTTTGAAGTTTTAATCATCCACTTTTATAAACTCAAAATTCTAATTTCCTTAAATAGTGGAAAAACGTAGTGGAGGACACCAGTATATCATAGAGTCTTAAACACATTTGTTCAGTGATCTTAGAAGTAGTTTCTAAATATTTCAGGATCCCAAACCCTGGCTGAATAAGTTCATAGAAATAAGGTAAGCCCAGAATTATCAACATTTAATAAAATATTTCACAGCAAAGGTTTTTGGTTTGAACATGAATTTTTTTAGATTTGATACAACACATGAAATCGTTACATTAGAAATAAAATACTGGCTAATTAAGCAATAGGCACTTTCATGTGTGACAAAATATCTTATGTAAATTAAAATTGCTTGGATGAATGTCCGAAATCTCGGCAACCAGATAGTGAAAGACATTTTGTTTAGCTTAGAACTGAATTGGGTTTAGGTTAAGAAACTAACAAAACTTAATTGATTTTCAATCTAAAGTTGATAATAAAGTATCAAACTATGAAACGCCATACAAAATATATCTATTGAAGATATTATTATCAATCTTGTAGTCCATAGCTTTATTTACTAAATAAAAAAGACTATACGGACATTTAGTCGTAATAGATTTTTCATTCATTAAACTTTAAGAAATATCAGTTATCAAGTATGTAAATGTTTTCCAATCTAGTAACCCTCAAACTAAGCGCTGATTTGTTACAACTTCAATATTTTGGTGATATTTAGGATAATTGCTTTTGACCGTTAAGTCAGGTACCTGAGCTGCTTATTTCCCTTTGCTTATCTCCAATAGTCTGCTATTTCAATTGATCATTTGCATAAGTACACATGATATTGATTTTTAATGAGATTTGGTCAATTCCTTAAATTTTCTTCGAAGCAATTTTCGAAACTTGTTATACAAAGAAGAGTTACATGTTTTGTGCAAAATTCACTTGAATTCAAACATAATGAACACTGTAGGTTCAACCATAATGATGCAAAACGATTTGTGTGATATTGAATGATGTCAACCAAGTATATAAATATTAAAAACAGCACTGGAATTAAGTTAACACCAGTTGACCACTCCAGTTAGTAACAAAAGATAAGAAATTTAAAATCTTCACAATACACATCGTGTTCGTGCTTTAAAATGGCTGTACTGTAAATTCATAAATCAAGTCAATTACTCTATTTTGTAATAGATTGACACAAGGCGATTGTTGAATAATTTTAAGTCACTTCAGAACAAACTTTTCATTGGTAAACTACTCCTTATAAACCAGTGACTCATAGAGTTTTTAATTATTATTAAAAGTGACTGTGGAGAAGCATTTTAAGAAAAAGCTTGAAACCTCTAGACAACTATTTGACCGTTTAAAACAATGTATGAAGGGATTGACAAATTCTCCCACATAAGCAGCATTTTAGTGGCGCATACCAAACTTTTATGCTAGTACCTAGACTAACGAATAAAATTTCTGAGCAAATATTGTTAAACAATAAAGTTAACGATTGTTGAGGCATATAAAACTGGTAAACTAATTGGATAGAATTTTCGTTCGGTGGATTTTATTCGAGATAAGATATGGCATGATTTATTACAAGTATCCCTAAGACCACATTAGACTAAAAATAAAGCATACTACGGATAAAAGGTTTTATTTTATGTAAAGCGTTATTATTTACGTAGAATTTGATTGAATTTAAAAGCACGTCCATTTTATAGTGCCTACCCCGAATGGAGCAATAATTTGTAGATTTAGTGGAAGAAAACATTGCAGCACTATAAGACTTTCGTGTGGCTGCATTTGAAATATGGTATTCAAGCAGTGAGCCCTTGTTTCAAGTATGAGGCAGATATGCTAGAACAGGTTCAATGGCGAGAGACCAAAATGGTAAAAAGACTCTCTGGGCCATCTTATGAAGACAGACTGAGACACATCAAATTATTTCCGTTATCGTACATCAGGTAACGGGTCGATCTAACATTGGCTTAAGGTATACTGAACGATGACCTTCTTATTGATATATCTTATATTTTCCTTCCATCTAGGACTGATTACCTGAACGGAAATCCTAAGAAATCCTCTACCAGAACATGTAAAACAAACACCGTCTACTGATATATTAAAAGCAAGATAGAACCTCCACATCGATAGAAACTGCAAGAGTTAATATTAGATCGTTTGACCTCACATATCTACCACTGAAGACTGATATGGATTCAATTAAGTGTAAAACTTAGTTACCAGCAGACCACAAAATGTTTGCTTTTGCAACCAAATGAAGCAGCCTAAAATCATATTTACATTGGCAGTCAAAGTTAGCAGTAAAAAAATAATTGTGAATTTTTTATTAATCTATAACCTAACACACAACCGCATTTTAAAATACTGGGTTTTTTCTTCCAAGTCAGTGATAGATTATATATGTCCTATCACTGTAGTTAGCAAGTGGCTAAGATATTTGATTTTTTTGCTAGTTAATACTACTTATATTATTCTTTGTTTTGGTACTTATGTAAAAGTAGAATGTAATTCGTTAAATTTTCTTCGGGATATGACTAGATTTTATAAAGACTAACTCAGGACAAAAAAGAGAAGACCGAATATATATATATATATATATACTGACATCTAAATTTTGCTTTCATCTTTTACTTATTATTGAAAGAATTGACTTTTCGTTTCAGAAAACGAAGACGTACCAATTTCATACAAGTTAAATACTGATAACAGAAAACGCTTTCGGAAACCCTATGTCATTGACTAACAGAGAGTGCCAAAAAATAAGCATATGTTCGTCGTCAATCTGAACTTTTGAACTTAAGCACAATGAACGTGGACATAAATTCACTATATAATAGCACATGATATACTGCGTAACATGTTCTACAAACTATTATAAATATTCCAGTGAAGAGTATAAAAATCACACCTAAAATGCGTGATCACAAATAAATTGAAAATGTAAATAATGCAATAATTCAATTATTATTTTAAGCATTCGCCTCTAATATCTAAACTTCCAGATATTTGGAACTTCAGCCAAAATCATTAATTTTAAAGTACTTAGTCCCAAAACACGTAGGCGATATAAAAAAAACGTCAGCAGATTAGACAGATGGACATTAATTAAATGTTTCTCACAAAAAATGAATACTATCAGGAAACCTGAAATCCGTATCTTGCGGGGCTTACATTTACAATAGACACATGATTATTCACACATACAAACAAGTCACTTTGAAGTTTGAATCCTGACAAGAAGTATAAATAGAGCTATCTATTAAATTTAAACCATAGGAAAGTTTATCATATCAATTTTTAGCGTCACTTTTTTTGCTATATAAGTATCATGCTGAAGTAATCGTTTGTTGGGATTTTTCGACTTCATTAACACATATATGTGTATTTATTGTCTCTTCTAAGCCAATAATCTGCCTCACATTTTACTCTTCTCTCTTGAAGAAGCTCACATGGTTTGTTCTTGCTTTATATTTGGAACCTGATGGTAAAGAAATATAGTATGTAGCAACTACTGGAGTAGTCAACGCTTTCTGAAATCAAACTATGATACATAGGAAATATGAGCTAAAAAGAGTAGATTCCTAAAGTTATGCAATAATACTCTGATCAAATTTCTAGATTTTAATTCCTAACGTCACTGTTTGTGAGTAAATCTATCATATATATATTTGTCTATATGACAAACGTGTTATGAATATTTTTTTGTTCATTCCTATAAAATAGAAAAGCTTTCAGGACTTCGCTTATAGCAGATAAATAGTAGTAAAAGCTTAAAAACACGGCGTCTACTGGTCGATTACATGTAGAATAAGGCCACGCTGACCACTGAAAGATAGAAACGTTGAAGTGACTGTAGATGTTGCTTGAAAATTAGTAAATTCCACAATCTTGAGCGACTAGCAGTGCTTCATTATATCCATTAAATAACCAATATTTCTCTGTGTCATTTCGACTAACAGGATATAATTAGGAGTTTTACTGAACTACTTTGTCAAACTAGTTCTTATAGACATTGGGGTTATCTCCCAATGTTCACTGTTACTAGTTATCATTAAACGTCGAATCCAAGATGTATTGATATAACATCCATCTACATAAAATCCTACATAAATCAAGGTTGTTTCTGATACAGATGTTTTTCATTATGTCGTCAAGAGGAAGATTTTATTTAGAAGTCGGAGATTCAATAATGCTTCAATCGAATGAACTGTATAGATAGTTTAAAAGCCGTTGAGAAATGGAAATAGCTCAGACACCTGTTGTTCACCAACTACATCAAGCCATTTATATATCATTTTTTGTCATATTTAGGTTTTATACAAAATTTCCGTCGCGTATTCTTGCGATCACCGTTATATGAAATTTGCACATGTGAACGATATCTGTACAAAACAGGCGAACATAATAACGTATTTTTATCCCTCCTGTCAGATTAAAACTCGAGAAAGTTGTTCAATCTAGAATCGATCAAAATTAGGGCCAATCATTGTGTTAAACTGTTCCATCAGCATCGGTATAGAAAATAGTAACTTCTGAAAAAAACATCGATTCTAATCGAGCGCTATAAGATCCAGCCGGCCTTGATCGGGCTGATTTTTTGATACGTGGAAATGAAAGTCATAAAATATCTGCACAGATTTCTCCCACCACAACGACTGGAAATATGATGTTTAGTAATTATAAAATACGCATTTCGTTCGCAGACAAAATAACATACATTTGGTGTAGAAAGACACAGGTTACAAAGAATGAGCACACCTCCACTTCATTGTTTTGCGATGCCAATCAATTATTGACGCATCAATCATTTCTGAACTTCTCTAAGTGTTACATGTTGAATAATAATTTAAAGCAATGAAGTGAAGTTCTTTATGTTTGGGTAATATTTGAAAAAAGTAATTCTTAACATACTGGATGTGTTTTATTTAGCTTTGGAGAAGCGATAGTTAAATAGTGTTCTTGTAATTTCGCAATTTCACCATCATAAAAATTGTTTTCAGTCAAACATTGTCCAACCAATGTAGTTGATCAGTATATAAATAGGTTGAGAAAACTTGCCTGTATTGAAAATAGATCAGTTGATGTGCTCTGCACGTGCAAGATAACGTAAACTGTTTGTAATGTCAATAGCTAATATTTTGAAAGTATACAGTAAGCCCGAAACATTATCTCAGGTATTCAATTTGAATTTTTAATGACAACACGAATTTTTCTATTCAAAATAACATAAATTAAAGTTGGCTTTCGATTACTGTTCACTTTATGTCATGCATATTAATGTAGCATAACCTGATCAATTTATTAGTGACATGTGATTTATTTCATAACTTTTTCAATCTCCGTCAGTAACTGAAATATGAACCTAGTGTTTTATGTGTGATTTGAGGTTTTAGTAAAAACATGCGTTCTATTATATTTCAGTAATCTCGCCATACAATAAATTGTGAGTCATGTCTTATCGAAATGCGCTTGCCTCCTCGACTTCTCTGCTCCACTTCTCAATCCGACTTCTTATTCTGGATTTGTGTCCGCATAAAGCAGTACTTGAAATTTATTCATCCACTGAGATCATATTCATTTTCTTTTTACCACCGTCACATAAATACGGTCTGCCTAGGTCATGTACGAGCTTAGATTTAGGTTTCATTATCATAAAATCTTCGGATAAGCAAATCGGAGTTAGATAAACTGATTACAATGTTGGAAAACTCGACTTTGCACTAAACTTAGCTGGAAAAAACTGTGACAAACGACAAACATCCGACAAATAAACCAATTAGCCTACTCAATTGACGAGCATCTCAAACTAATCAACGTCTGATCCAGTGCATGAAATGAAGCCAGTACAGCTGGGACATGGATATGCTCATATAGTTTTACCTCATCGGAACTTTTTTGTCGTATCAACTCTTCGGCCTAGTTTGCTCGGCAGATCATTCCATCGTGATTATAATAACTAACATATCATCACTACATTGGCCTCACCACTTTTGTAACCCATTCAGTTTCTAAGTTCAAGAGATTTGATAAACACACACAGATTACCATCTACCGTTTGGAGTGGCTGTACCGGATGGAGGTCTCACAACTTAACTACCATTATCACTGACAAGCGTTACCAGCTTACCCTTATCGCTCTTTTAATCATGACTACTTATCTGTTAATCTCTCATTTTGATCATCTCGTTATAACAAATTTATCTACTTTTTGACAGAATGATCTCTCAAGAATAAAATTTTCACTTCTCTACTTTTCTCAATTCCACTAAACAAACTCGTGATCGACAATGCAATAGCTCTTGGTATCCGAAAGCCATACTGATCTGTAAAAACTACACCGAATAACATTACAAAATGTAGGAATAAATATCTTTCAATCAGACTGAATTAGTGTATCAGTGTCCAGACTGTTGGCTATTAGACATCATGTAAGTTCTGACACCGTACAGAAACAAAAAAGGGTAAATTATTCAATCACTTTATACAAAGTTGTTACAATTAGTTTACACATATTGCATATTGAATATTGTGCATTGAATTTTGAGGTTAGACGTTATGCCAACAGCATCTCAACATTTTTGAAAACAATAGTTTCAACCATTTTAAACTTCTCTATTACTTTGATTCTGGTGAATCAAATTCTAATTTATTTATGTTTGCTTACGTTGTTAGGAACTTACACATATCCGAAATTACCATGTATTAAAGTATGTACCACCAGTATTTTTTAACATGTTATACACCATATAGTGCATTCCCCATATGAGGAAATTCCACAATATTACTCCAAAATTTCTCCCTAATCTCGGTGGAAGTCAAGTGACTTTGAGGATTTCCCAAAAATCACCTAAACTTGGTAGATTGTACGTCTTTTAACAGAAATAGATTTCCAACCTACGACAGTGATCATTCTTATTTTGTGAACAGAATCATGAAATAATTCACACAACATGAAAATTCGAAATTTTCCGATACTGTTTCCGTAGTAATTTTAGTAACATTTATGTTTTATCCAATGGTGTACTTACCCGAGCTCTCAAGTTGGTGAAAATTTTGGGGGATCCTGGGGAATTTTCCCAGGTCTGGGAAAATTTTGGAGTTCAAGTGTCATTTCCCTAAAGTTTACTATATCAGTTTTCTCAGAATTTTCTCGAAATGGGTCAAATTTTTCCCAAGATTTGGAGCTCAGGTAATTTCATGTATGGCATTCCAAGCCTACAAAAATAAAAAGAGACAGATCTTAATGAATTTAGACTTTACCCAAGCAACTCTTATGCTAATTAAGACGACATCGTAAAGAAAGGTGACTCTTCTTGCCTCAGATAAGGAAATAATGAGACTTTTCACTCAGATATCTAATATGAAGTGAAAAGTCTCCGAATTCCCCCATTGTATCTGAAAAACGCAAAGGAAATGTTTGTTATTGAAAATTAGCATCTGCATCACCCTCTCTTGATTGATAACGCTTGTTCAATCTGTCTCTCATATGATATTTGAAAATTTTAGTTATACTGTCTACAGCTTTAAAAAGCTGTTTTTCTATGACAGTTGTTGACGTGATCTTTTATTTTACTGAATTCACGAAAAATTGTCACAATTACTCGCTCTTACTTTTCGTACATTTGTAGAATAGAACTTTATTGAGGCTTTTTTCGCTTTCCATGTCAAGTAACGTGAAATAAATTGGCAATTCTAAGTTGACTATGTGCACCACAATGTACCTGAGTTATGTCCCAAGGTTGTCGTACGATAGGGACTTGATGCATTACCATGGCACTATACTTTAAGTATTTGATGTTAGTTAAAAGAATCCGGGCTTTATTATGAGTTACTTTATCTCTATAACCTGATATCCCTCAACTAAAAAATATTTTAATCCTTCCAAAATATCTATATATCAGATTTTATACCTTAAAGTTTACTTGTCAAAATCAACAAACTGTTCACTACGTATAACTGCATCCGGTAAGGTTCTACCTTTATTTCTCTCTTTTTGAGGCTAAAGAGCAGAACAAATTAATCTATAATAAATAGGGTTGTCAAAGAATTCCTTAAAAACTAAGGTAAAAGGCAAGTCTTGTTTTAGACAATTCGCAGAGAGTACTGTTGCCAGTAATTTTGGTGGAGAGTTCCCCAGTATATTGATTATGTATATTAAGAAGTTCAGGTGAATTTTTATGTGAGTTCTTCCTTCTACCACAATCATATGTATTCTTAAGTGCGGTTTAATACTGAAACGTATTGATGGTTTATTGTGATGAAGACTGCTACGAGTGATATGATAAATCATGATATGCAGCTTTGCATTGCACAGGCTGGAACTTAAAAGCCTGCAGGTGAACTAAGGGGCTCTCATATCTAAGTTGCTATTTCTTGAACACGCTTCAAGAGAATAATATTCTTTCCAAAATAAAGGGATACTATAAAGGGCAGAATTGCTTTACCTTAGTTGTTGATTATCTTCCGTACTATAGACCAAATAGTATAAATTTGTTACTTTTTACTGGTAGTTTTTTATTAGCAATTCAGAACTGCAAACAAGTCGGTAACAATGTATTAAGATACCAAGTGGAACTAAATAGTTAGATTTCTAGATTAACATGGTTCATCGTATGCTTGAAGTATCATAAAATAAGATACAATCTATTAAATGAGAAGTGTAGATAGATGTTAATATTCAAGTTTAGACTGTTTGACTATAGTTTACGAAATGATAGTTAAAGATGGTTTTAAGCGTTAGTTAATCTATTATCAATTAAATCACCAAATACATTCATGCCTTTTATTTTAGTTATGAAAATCCTCTTGAATCCAACTTATCTCCTTAAAGGTTATTACACCACTGATCATGCATATGTCATAATAAGGTTTAATAGTTTAAACCAATAAACTGCTGAGAGTTATCTAATTTAACTCAGTTTTTACCGCGAATTTGATGACCAAACGTTTATAATGTTTTTGTCAAATATATCCAAGTAATTCAATTTTGTAATATTTCATTCCTATAGATTTTAAAAAATATGATAATTTTGCTCACTGTCTGAATAAGAAAATTGATAAGATTTTCAACATAACCAATTAGTTAGGTTACCTATGTTATTGTTGAAATGTCTCTCTCAACTGAAGGAAATCATTGTCTTAAAAATTTACGAAAGTGCTCAAATGATCAATCATTTCACTTCTCTGAAGGAAATTTATCTAATTCAAATGATCTAATCAATTCGCTTGACCGAATCCAATGGACAAATTTAACATCATTAGATCTATCATCAAACAAACTGCGTGATATTACGCTTTTAACTCATGCTGATAAATTAGAAATTTTAAATCTGTCAAATAACTTCTTAAATAACATCTCTTCAGTAATTGGTTGCAAAAGTCTAATTAGTTTGGATATCTCAAAGAATGATATACATGAACTACCAGAACTAAACAGGTTGCCATTTTTAGAAAAGTTGAATGCATCTCATAATCCAATAGGAAGTATTTCCGGTAAGTTGATGTCACCTGTATTTAATTTTTTCAATAAAACGTTTATACTAACGGTCACATTAACCTATAATATTAATAATGTTACAATGAATTTAAGAGACTGAAATAAACTGCATATTTGACTGATATTTTAAGATTTATTGTAATAAGAACTGATACATTTTTATAGACAGAACATGTCGCTAAAAGATGTCTTCGCTAATTTAATAACAAAACTCTTCATTTTCATCTAGGAATTGAAGTATAATTTTGTTAAATGATGAGGGTTATCATCAGTAAATTTGAAATCATTTCTCAAAATGTAATTGTAAGCATACAGTTTTAAAGATCGTTGAGTTGCATTGAAATCATGAGCCGATCTAAGTGAGATCACCATTCAAGATCTGAAATTCAACACTTGCCTTTTTCTTGTCACTTGGTTGTGTTTAAACTATAATTTCTTGTTTGTGCAATATTGTTGTCTGGTAGTTAATGCATTTAGTCCCTTTGATAAATTTTGTTAGTTTAATAAGAAGACGAAGATTATCAGAACTATGTGATATATTAACGCAATACATTTTGAACAATCTGATTACACACATACTTGTTAAGAACATTTATACATAAAAATAAAAGGTTAACTAGAATAGTCTAGTCGACAGATAGTTCTGATCATCTTTGTCTTCTTATTACACTATTGTAACTTATATAACCTGATGAGTGTTTGAGGTTTAGGGATAGAATAGATAATAATGGAAACCCTTTATATATATGCTCCGTTGGTGTTATGACTGACTATCAGGTCATATGGATACTCTATTCCAGTCTAATAAGAGCAATAACAGTCCCATGTTGGAACATTTTCACCATGAATGCTCATTAAAAATATACTAAGTGAATAATATAAAACGGTAAATATGTGTTTCATATTAGTCAGAGACTTGTGACCGCTAACAATCTATAGTTGCATTATGAGTTAAACCGAAGACTTTAATATGTCATAGAAAGCGTAATTCTTATCCCACAATGATTCTGTACAAGATATTTGACGTGTATTACCATAGCGCCAAAAGTTAGTTTGAATTCATTCTCCAAGTTGGACAATATTTCTCCAAGTTACCTGAATATACTATAATCACGTACTCAATAATAGTCAACGAAGGAAGTAATAACGCTGAATTCCTAGAAAAATCCTTATCTTATATATTTACAAAGTAAAAGGTATATAAGCTTCAGTTTTCATTAAAAAGTCTAAAAACAAACGTAATTCCATGTTTGAGGTGTTTACTCAAATCTCTGTCATCTTACATTCCCATTAGTTTCACATAAAAATTATGATTGATTGTCTCATTGTTAAAATAAAGTGATTACAATAAATCAGCCGTCAGTAGATGTCTTTCAAGGATGGTTTTATACCTAATTTTGGAAAATCAGCTTAGTCAAGTTCTTCAACTTGAATAAACTGAAGGTTGAAATTGACCCCAAGCATCATTCCGAAAAATATTTTTAAACGTAAGTCAATAAACAAAACTTGTCGGTTGGAGAACATTTATAAAACAATTACGCTATGGAAATCACAGAAAACTAGGAAGCATTGGACAACTGCTTCGTGCTAGTTTTGAACTCTTTACTTGGGCTCATCTACGAACCCACTGAGGATCAAACTCAAGATCTTAATGATTGTGACGAGTCTTTAACCCTTATAACATTTAGCATTAATCCATTGGTTTACACGTCTAACTTTAAAAAGCCACTTTTAAAAGTCAGTGATCTTCCAAAAACAACGAAAGACATGTACACAATACTATGAATTGACTGAAGTTAAACGTGTAAACTCCTAGACACATGCTCAATTATCTAAAGGCTAGACACTCCTTACGAATCATCAAGATCTTGAGTTTTCATCACAAATGAAGTCTTAAATGTACACTGGTATACAGTGCTTTCTAGTTTTTAATGATTTTTTAATATATATGGATTCATAATCTCTCTGGTAATTAATAATATTCACAAACCCATTATCCCAAAAAGAACAATGCATTTAACTTCTAGGCTCAAATAAATACCAAATAAATGAGATATTCATTTTAATTGGTTGCTTTTATCAAATGAAAAACTTTAGGAATCAAAGCGAATAGTAATACGGTGTGTGCTACTTATGTAGACACAAGTAGCATATGATGTTAGTCGTGAACAGAATGTCTGGCAGCAGAGAGACAAGAAGATTGAACAGTAAAGAATGAAGACAGAATGCAATTTGTATGAAATTACAAGAACAATGAAGTTTGAGTCATTTTGAGACAACTGATGCACATTTTGCGAATTGAGCATTTTAATAATATATGTTTGTTGGGTTTTATTAAGAAGTTCTGTAATTCGTTGTCAAATACGTTTGATTGTTCCACATCCGTGTTATGTTCACTACAGTAATAGTTCATGAGTTAGTTAAAGCTAGACCACCATGGAAAACCTGGAAGCAAAGGACGGTCAACTCGCCCTAGAATGGAACTCTTCAGCAATACACATCTACGATCCCGCACACCGCATTCAATCTCGCGAGCACTTAAACTCTAAACGACTGAGTCAGCATCCAACGGTGTTAATGTCTAACTTCAATCAAATCACGATAAGCTGAAGACAATGGTGGAAAGTGGCTTAATTTCATGGATTAGTTGGGGCTAGACATTGAGACCGTTGAATGTTGGCCGGCTTAGTGGTCTAGAGGTTAATCGTTCGCGAGATTGAGTGCGGTGTGCGGGATCGTAGATGTGCACTGTTGAAGAGTCCCATACCAAGACGAAATAGCCGTCCAGTGCTTCCAGGTTTTCCATGGTGGCCTAGATTTAATCGACTCATGAATTCAATTATTAAATTACTACAATCTCCACAAACCCGCAAACCTGTTATTAATTGATTTGTTACAATAAATCAAATTGTACCTGATAAAAATGTATCTTTTTAAAGCAAATGTTTCCTATGAATGTAATTTTTTCGTTATATATATATATATATATATATATATATATATATATATATATAACATGAGTGTTATTGTATTGGTTTAGCTTACAATATAGTGAAATAAACTATTGAGAGGAAAGTGGTTAATAACCTTCTATCGACATTAATGAAGACCAATGTTTTAGAATGTATAATACACTTCAGTACTGTTGGAGTTTGATTTTGCTGAATAATTTTTAACAGTCTACAATTCATTATACAACATGAAATTCATTTAGTTTTTATTCTTTGTTTTACAAGTTTTATTTTATTTAACGATATATAATGTAAAGCAATGTTCAGTTGCTATGATCATGTATAATTTATCAATCATTTTGATTAGTGATAAATGTTATACCCGTGTCGTCTTTTTTTAAAACTGATAGAATTGTGTCGATCAGGTATCAATGTGTCAACTAGTCTAAGTGGTTCATCATAGATTACTACTCACTGATCCCAGTCCTTCAGGAAGTTAGTTACTATGCCAATAGTACCTCCTTCTAATAAATAGTAATAGTTATGATCTTTGAAAAGATATAATTTCTGTGGAACAGATGATTATTTTCGTTCTATATCTTTCTAAAAATTATTTATAAATAAATAAATATCTCTTTTTTGTCACCTATCTTTTTTTATTTATTTCTTTCTTTACAAAACAAAACTAGGTTTATGGAGATGTATGAATCTAAGATATTTAGATATGACATCATGTCATTTAACTTCATCTATATTAACAGGATTAAATAATAATGAAATTCAACTTGGTGCTATTAATCCCTTAGAAACAACTAATACATTATTGATTTATTTAAAAGAAAATAATCTTTTTAATCAATTACAACCAACATTATTAGGTATTCCTAATTTACGTTTATTAAATTTAAGTTATAATCCTCAAATTTTTCATGCTTTCACTATTCAATTCAATATAAATGAATGGTGTTCTATACAAAAAAATTTATATCATAAAAATTTATTGATCAATGAACAATTTAATAAAAATTTATTAAATAATCAATTTAAAAATGATTCTAATGGTTATGGTTTATTACCCTATAATATTGAATATTTAAATTTACAAGGATGTAATATACATTTTATTAATGGTTTAACATTTATGAAACGTTTACAGATACTTAATTTAAGTCAAAATCAAATTATAGATGATCAAGCTTTAATGTAAGTTTTCTTTTTTTTTTTTGAAATTTTTTCTTTTTTTTCTTTCTTTTTTTTTTGCAGTCTAAAAATCCCCATAGAATATCCAAAAATGAAGAATATTTGAGCGAGTAATTGTTTTCAATATTTTCATCATCAGGCTATATAGTTATAAGTCCATAATTATTGTGATATTTTACAAAGGCCGTACTCAGAGGGCTTTATCCTTACGTGTTCGTGAACGTGTACTAGTATGGTTGGGAAAAGGAATTACCAAATCGATTAACAGCACTATTCTCTCTCACTTGGTAGATAGTGAATATCATATCGAAATAGAGGAAGCTTTTTCTGTTTTGTATCAAGTTCCAAAATATCTACCTCAAGGAGCTAGATTACGACTGCTTGATATGGCTGAAGCCATCTAGATCAACTCCAGAAAACCAAATTTATGTATCCAGAAAAAGTATATCCAGCCTTCATGTTTACCTTGGCCCACGACTAAATCACTGAATACCTAGACTGAATATTATAAACCTCTTACACCCCTTCTCTTTTTTATTACCTCTATCTTAATCTTCACATCTATCATTCCCACTTCGTTTATCGTAACTACCTTGATAACACCCCCCTTATTATATATTATATTCACACAACAATATTATCATTATTATCTCAATTGACATGATGAAATTCTCCTATTATACATTTTATTCACACAATTTTTTGCATTTTCATTTTTGCTATAATACTATCCTACTTATTGTGACTGGACACTTTACTCCAAATCATTCTGACTTTTATTGAATGACCTTTCTAATTTGCAAATAATACAATTTTGAATTGTATATATGTCGTAATAGATGCAAACGTTCAAAATTTTTAACATATAACATCGTCAAATTCATTAATACATACTTTATTTTGGCAAATCGATTGATGAAGTAGTGAAACTTCATCAGTTAAGATGGATGGGACACGTGTTACGTATGCCCATCCACCGAATACCCCAACGTGCGATGTTTCACGGTTTAGGAGTAGCTTGGAAGAAAGTTAGCGGTGGCCAGACCAAAACATGGCACAAATCCATGAAGTCATTGACAAGTAGACTGATCCATGTTGGTAGATGTCGACTACCCGGTTCCGAGGATCTGCAAAATGATAGCAACTGATGGTTAGAGGCCTTGAATGACATGGCTCAAAATCATTTACAATGACGCAAGTGCATCCACTCTTACGAAGTTCTACGTTGTTACAGACTGACTGATGTATGTAAAATATCACAATAATTATGGACTTATAACTGTAGAGCCTGATGATGAAGTTATTAAAAACAATTGTTCCGCCAAATATTCTTCATTTAATTTTTTTTTATTCAACATTTCTTTTTAAAATTCAGTCTATTTATACTTTTTTTCTTTATTTTTGTAAATTCATTCAAGGCCACTTAAATCATTATCATCTTTACAAAATTTAAATTTAAAAAATAATCCAATTTGTGATCAGAATAATTATTTTGAAAGAATAATTTTTCAATTGAAATATTTGAAAATCTTAAATGATCGTCGAGTGTCAATAATGGATAAAGTAAGTGATATATATATTATTATTATTATCATAGTGAGAATGTTCACATTTGAACCGGCTTCAATTCTATCAGGGTGTAGTGTCGGTTACCATGTCAAGTTCACATAACTTATTCTAGCTTCTGAACAGGCCAATTTATCTATTCTTTTCAAGTCATATTTTGTCCTTGTTAATCATTCACTTATCAACCTTGACTGTTTGTATATGAGCGTATATGGATGTACATCGTATCCTACTCATCACATATCTGTAACTTATTTTTATGTGATTATAAATATCGATCAGCGCTTGGTTAAATGGAGTTGGTTCACATGCCTTCTCCACTGCGCGTCCTTTTGTTTCACTTTACTCTCTGCTCTTTGCTTCTTTAATCTTTTGTCTGGATCAACGATTGTATGAAATATACGTATTCAAAATGTCACTCTCATATTTGACTTACATAATTCCGTTATTCACTAAAGCAGATTAAGTTGATAATTATATACGAGGATTGGCGACATATATATTTCAACAGTAATCATTCATACGATTAAATTGGAGTCTGACTTTGGGCCATTAAATTCCTACAGTAGTTTAAAATGCTACGGTTTATAACAATGAGTTAGTTAAATAAGCTTATATGTAAATGTAGCTTTACTGGTTTCCTGTTCATTCATAACTTTTACTCCATAGCCATTTTGTTAATAGACCGCAACGGCGTCCACAAAATAGCACTCTTCCTCTCCTGGTTGGCAGCGACATCAAATGTGGTAAACAATAGCACGAGTGGGGACAACCGAATGTATTTGGCACGAAATTACAGAGCATCTCAATAAAATCTGATAACCATATGGTAAATAGTTAATTTGAAAAATAACAATCCATCGTCCCCAATTTGACTGTTCCTTCGCAAATATCAGTTAATTGTCTCAAATTTCACTGTTCATTCATTTTCATACAAATCGCGTTCCGTTCCCGTTCTTTCCTTCTCGATCTTCTACTGAAATACATTCTATGCCTGACCACCGTTATATACTACTTATGTGGATATAAGTAACCCACATCACACTATGACTACATGATTGAGTAACTTTTAAAAACTAGAGATTAAAAATACAAAGTTTATCTGTAATATGATAGTATTATTAAAAAATATGTATGGACTAAGTTCCAAACCTCGATCTGTGAAGTCCATATTGTAATTACTATAACAAATTATAATCAAAGAAAGGGTACTCCGGTAAACTATATGACTGACAGCTTATAACTGTGTAGACAATAAACGAAAATTTAGACTATTAAATACTAGAATGGGACGTATACAATCAAAAAAATTATTTAAATCAACAAACTAGAATCGGAAACAGTTACAACGAAATTAAAATAATAAACAAACTAAATATTATAAATTATTGTTATTGCATAACAACATGCATGACATACTAGTCACTCAAAAGTTTGTTGACTCGAAACTGCTTACTGAATAATAATAAGTAGCTTAAAACAGTAATACCTAGAATAGTGTCAGATATGTGGACTTAACATGATTTATGAATTATACTCGACAGTAATAATAACAATATAAATTTCAATATTATAACAAGATCGGCTGATAAACGTCATTTGTTGGATGTCTCGTAGGTAGCAACTGAAATAGGGATCAACATTCTAAGTCATTGTGATAGGAATTTCAATAAGATCGATATGTAAATAAGTGTATTTGGTTACTATGATCTTCATTTCTCTTTTTGAGATATAAATAAAATCATTTAAATTATAATCGATTTTTTCTTCTTCATTAATTTTTAGCAATTATGATTCCCTTTGTCGATTGCCAGTTTCCCATTGTCATAATAAGTGAAAATTCATTTGTATTCAGTCTCAAGAAGTAAGGATCAGAGGTTTAACGAACTGATATTAATCCTTGCAATTGATAACACTAACACGCTTTCAATGTATTACATGTTCTGCTGGCGAATTCCAGTAATTCACTACTTTTTGCGAGAAACGGAACTCCAGACGTAAACGATTGGGTCTCCGTTTCTGAAGTTTCTTAGAATGTCCGCTCAGATAATCAGTCCTAGATGGAAGGAAAAGATAAGATATATCAATAAGAAGGTCATCGTTCAGTATACCTTAGGCCAATGTTAGATCGACCCGTTACCTGATGTACGATAACGGAAATAATTTGATGTGTCTCAGTCTGTCTCCATAAGATGGCCCAGAGAGTCTTTTTACCATTTTGGTCTCTCGCCATTGAACCTGTTCTAGCATATCTGCCTCATACTTGAAACAAGGGCTCACTGCTTGAATACCATATTCCAAAGGCGGTCCATGAAATTCCGATACAATATTCTAAATATTTCCTCATCCAAGTACTGAAAAGACTTAAGAATAGTCAATAAGATTCTAATGTCTTTGGCAGAGGCAGTCTAGCAGTTGCTCATTGTTTTGAGACCACTACTTATTATGACTCCTAGATTTTTATAGTTCATAGCTTTAGATAACACAACTCCATACACTGTGTAGTGATATAAGTCGTCTCATTTATTTCACTGCATCATCACACTATTGTTTGAGTTAACTTCTAATCCCTAACAATGTCCATCTATATATGTTGAACATTTTTTAATGACTCATTTCTAATGTTATTTTCCTAGGTACGTGCAAATCTCTACTATGAACCTACATTAGAACAAGTAGCCAGAGAAGATCATCGAATTAATTTACTGCATCAATTTACAAAACCTCAACGATTAAGAGATTGGTAAATTCATCTTAATTAATGCAATTAATTATTATAAGTCTAGAAGATTCATGGAGATTGTTGAATTGTTATGGTTAACACAATTTACTTATTCTATTTCAACAGTTATGCAATATCGAAAACTAATCAAAGTTATATATATATATATATATATATATATATATATATATATATATATATATATATATATATATATATATATATATATACTGTTGTTTACTTGCTCAATGGCCAGGAGGTTAAGTTCTCGTCGCGAGATCAAAGGTTCTTTTTTCGATCCCCTGTGAGATCATAAATGTGAACTACTAAGGATTAGAAAATTTAGGACAAATAATTATATTTGTCACTATGTACAAGTGTTAAATTGTAGTTATCAATACAATTGAAATTATGGAATACATCGTATATGAATCTTGTCAACTTACGAAATAACTATTGACCTCAACAAAACATATGCTCAAGAAACCCATAAATTAACCAAAAATCCTCAATTTAAACTGAAACACCAATTATAAGAAATTTAAAACTGCAACAACCACCGTTGTCAATTAAGTAAATGATTATGAATGACTGATAATTAGGTATGAAGTTAATCGTTCCTACTGCAATAACTAAGAAAAGCGGAATACCGAGTATATGTTTTGTTCATCTAGTAGGTAAGCACTAAGTATAAGAGTGTGATATTCATGGAATAATCCATTTTAATCATTTATAGCTATTCATGTATGTCTACCAAGAACAAATCACTGTACCACATCCCAACTTGCCAATTAAGTGAAAGTTAGGGCTTGAAATCAAATCGTCAGTGTAATGATTCTCTTATGTGCAGCACCCGCTCACTAGTAAAATGTTCACAAATGCTTGGTACCGTGTAGATTGTAAACATTGAAAAACAAATAAGCTAAAAATTCACGGACATAATCAGTGTAATAATGAGTTTACGTAATCTTAATGTTTAGCTTTGTAGTATCTGTTGAAGTTGGACATTTACACCGTTGGATGCCGGCTCAGTGACCTAGAGATTAAGCGTTCGCGCGCGAGACCGATAGGTACTGGGTTCGAATCTCGTGAAGCGGGATCGTTGATGCGCACCACTGAGGAGTCCTACAATAGGAAGAAAAGGCCGTCCAACGCTTCCAAATTCTCAACGGTGGTCTAACATTCATCTATTCATATGATCAATTCAAACTCAACAATCACCACAGCCCTATACTGATATGAATATTTATCGAATTTCAAATTCATGCTAAAATGTATCATAAATGTAGTCTGAAACGAATGATTAATTATCTGACGTTATTTAAGATAACGTTTACACTAAGTCAACAGCTTTAGCTTCACAAAATGTAAACAACTTATGTGAATCAGTATTACGGTGTGTTTTATACACATGTTAGGTTTTTATTATTAAAATGGAATCAGAAAGGGGCTTTGTGGATATTATAGTAATTTAATAGCTGAGTTCGTAAGCCAATTGAAGCTAGACCACCATGGAAAACCTAGAAGCACTGGATGGCCGTTTCTTCATGGTATGGGATTCCTCTGAAGTATGGATCCACGATCCCACCCTGCGAGATTCAAACTTAGGACCTATCGATCTTACACGAGAATGCTTAACTTCTAGACCACGGAGCCGGAATACAAATTGGAATTAAATCAAATTTCTCAACAGACTAGTTTCATAATATATTTAGGTGTGAAATTCCATTGAATTTTTAGTAAATCTTTATTACAAATCGGGATACAATACATATGACAGTTATGTATCACTGTATAAAAATATCCAATTAATCTTAGTAATGTCACATTTTCACTCAGCACAATCTACCCAACAAATATGAGTCTCTTAAGTCCATTTCAAATCATTGTTTAAAATATCTTCTATTAACTATGTTAAATTAACCAATAAAAGTTCAAGCTGAATTCAGATTCTAAATAAGAAAAGTACTGACTTAAACAATGTAACTGAACATCTCTTTAGTTAACATTTCAAAACTAATTGAACATTCTAATCAACGAAGTAAAATATGTCATTCTAATGAAAAAAGTATAATTAATATTAGACAACGATATAAATTGTGGAATCTATGAAGCACGTTTCGTCTTAGCCGGGATTCGTCAGCTGGATGTACTGGCATCCTAGAATTGATGTTCACTCTAGGAAATATTGTAAAGTATATCATAAAATCAGAAAAAGTGATCGTTATTATAATTTTTTTAATCAGTGGCTTTTTCCATGTGCTCATTTGACTTATGTAATCAAACATTAAAATAAACAATTCGTTACATTTCAATTACTTATTTCTATTGTTCTTGATATTTACTGGCCCTGTAAAGTTACATAGTAGATTGACAATTGATTAGCTGATTTAGTATTACCCTAGAATTGTGATTTTAACATCCAATTTTTCAGACGTTATCATTTTTAATTATTGTGATCAGTCTACCAACAAAAATTAATCTTAGACAGTATAACATAATGGTCCCTTAAAAGTGTATTTTCCTTTCAAAAAGAAAAAAAAGAAATATCTTTATTTTCCGTGTTTTATTGAAATCATGAACCGATCAGTGTTAGGTCGCCATTGAAAACCTGAAAACACTGAACAGCCATTTCATTCTATTATAGGAATCCTCAATAAAATTCAATAATATGTACAACATTAGAATGAAAATTTATGGTATGTCGTTAAAGGATGGGCCTGTATTTTGTTAACATGAAATTGAAATTTTGACCTATATAATTATTTACAAATTTTTCAGTAGTTTTACTTCGGAACGTATCATCTAATAAAATTGAAGTTTCGTACTTTGATTTGAAGTTTATCAAAGAAATATATTTGTTTGACTATCATTACTGAAAACTTCAACTCATTATTCATGGGAATTCTAATAACTTATTCTTGTTATAGGAAAAAAACCGTCCTACATTTGTTCTGCTTGAACAAACTATCACATTACAAATATTCAGTCATTGTTTTGTATCATTGAAAACATATCAGTCAGCTATAATGTAGGACCAGGCACATATATGCATCGGTCCAAGTTGCCACATCTCATTAGCACATCAAGATGAACACTGAATTCATAGAAGTAGTCACTTTAATGGTGGTAATACATAAAAGAAAGATTGCATATAAAAATATAATACAGAAAGGAAGAATTAGTTCGTAGAAAGAAAGATATAAAGTATTTTTAGTCTTACAGTTTAAGGGAACACAAGGAGTATATACACCTACGCCATTGTGATCGATTCTGAACCATGTCAGCCACAGTTTCCAACCACTGATTACGATAGTCGCGAGGACCCCAACCAAGTAATCTGCATCTACCAAAATGGCTCAGACTAAAAGTTAGTTGGTCTGATGCCACGTTTTTGGTTTGGCCACCCCTAACTTTTTTCTAACCATCCCTAACATTATTCTTTATTGTGTGTCGTGGTAACCGGTGTTCAGGCACACGTAACACATGGCCCAACCATCATGGTCGACCAAGATTTATAACCTCATCAACTGATTTACCTTCATTGAAAATATTTACTAACAGTTAAGCTTTTAATCTATTTCTTTGTTTATTTATTTTTTATTTGTTCGTACTAAACTGTTTCAAAATTTCTTTTTTCTATTAATAGTACTTTACCAAGTCTAGATACACCATATCCAATTCTTGCTATTATTGGACCAGTTGGTATTCATAAACGTCAATTAAGAAAGTTATTATATCAAAAGTTAGATAATTATTTTGCTCCACTTATTTGTCATACAGATAGATTACCTAAATATAAACTAATAAAACAATTCAATTCTGTCCAATCAAAAGATTCATCTCATAATATAACAAATACCCAAACTCGATTAAACAATAATAATAATAATTCAATAGAGAATAAGATGTTATATGATTCTAATTCGGAAATTGATGGCATCGACTATTATTTTGTGAATACAGAAGTGTTTAATAAAAAACGAATTGATGGTGAATTTATTCAAACTGCTAAAATTATGGGTAAGTATTGTATAGTTTAAAATAATTGAACATAATTAAAAATTGATAAGTAGGTACCAAATAAACTCATATATCAGTAGAGGTTTTGTGGAGATTGTAGTGATTCGAGTAGTTGAGATCATGAGTCAATTGAAGTTAGACTACCATGGAAAACCTAGAAGCATTGGACAGTCGTCTCGTCCTATTGTGGGACTCCTCAGCACTGAGCATCCACGATTCCACTTCGTGGGATTCGAACCCGGGACCTATCAGTCTCGCGAGCGAGCACCTCACCTTTAGACCACTGAGCCGACCGGCATCCAATGGTGTTAATGTCTAACTTCAACTAATCCACGAAATTGAGCGACACATCCACCATTGTCATCAGTGAGTTACTATCTCACAACTGATCCGGTCGAACTCCTCTGGTAACGGCTTGTCACTAGAACTCCAGGATATACATCTTGAAGCTAGTCACTAGTGAGCATATGTTGATTAGTATCAGAAGGGGTTTTGTCGAGATCGTAGTAATTTCAATATTTGAGATCATGAGATCGTGGATGCGCACTGTTGAGGAGTCTCACAATAGGACGAAATGGCCATCCAGTGCTTCAAGGTTTTCCATGGTGGTCTAGCTACAATTGACTCATAATCGCAACTATTCAAATTACTACCATCTTCACAAAACCCCTTCTGTTACTAAAAACAAATATTGTAATTTCTTCTACACCTTTCATTTAGGATATCAATATGGATTATCATGGGAAATACTAGAAAGTATTGCACGTCGTGGATTAGCCGGTATTGTTGTTGGTGAATTAGAACTATTATATGGATTACGTTTAGCTGGACTAAAACCTCGATCTATTTTGTGTTTACCAAATAATTTATATTATTATGAAAAAGTATTACGTGCTAAATTATCACAAATTCATTATACTCAATCTGAATTATTGTGTAATAATGATAATATATTAGAAACATTATTAGAAAATTCAGAGAAATGGATAAACTGGTATATTCATAGAACTTCTCAATTATATCCACAAATACATCGTGATAATCCTGGATTATTTGATGCTGTATTGTCTATTGATGATACACAAGAATTATTTCAACAATTACTTTTATTGATTTTTGACTATTTAGGTAAGTTAAAAGAATAAATGAATTACATATATGACTGTTATAATATTAAAGATCCTTATTGTAAAAATTGATATAATACAGATATTGGCAAATGATATTACTTTCAATTAGATTGTCATAATGGTTTACTGAGATAAACATGAATATCAAGGAGTCACCATTTATTTATTTGAACACATAAATATTGGGTACAAATGGATATCGAATATATAGGCGCCACACAAGTCAATTGATTTGCGTGTGGGCTATGATACTGCCCGGGCGCTCAGACCGAAGCAGGTGGTTTTCTTAGATGACAACACCCGGAGCCTTCGATCTAAAGGTCTGATCCACAAGGTAGCGGAGCAATGTCAGGAGGTGCAGTTCCACGGTAGCCGGTGACCAACGATTAGTTCATACATCATTTGTTCCTTCAGGATACTGGAGCCCATGTGCACCATTGATTTGGAATGAGAGTTTTCCAAATCCCTTAGGTGGACTCTCCGTGTCCACCGACCCAGTCAAAGCGCCGGACATTCGCTTTTCGTCCTCTCAATTTTGTAAACAACACTCCTGTCACGAAAAGGCGGTGAGTAGGACTTTTCTGGCAGTGGTTGTATGCACGTGGCTACGTGAGAGCATTTAGTGAGAGATAGCTAACTCTACCCATCGTCAGCCGTACCAGGTAACTTGGGGGAGTAACCATAGATATTTATTGACAACCATATAAAACTCAAACCACCTGGAGCACAACTAACTTCTGTAGAAAAGAAAACACTTTATGTGAACATCGATTTCAAAGGTGATATAGTTATAGACGTCTTGAAGGGGAGAATTTCTGACTCTCACAAAAGAACTGTTTTCTCTGCAACCGTTTTCTGCAACAGTGTTCTCAGCCGACCAATAATCACCAATCATCTGAAGAATAAATTATCTCATTTGACCAATTCTATATGCATTTATCAATTCACCTATTTATTTGGAACCAGCTGTATGAGTCATTCAATGAGTAGTTTGCCCAAAAAATTCAAGAACATTACCCGTTTAGACCGAATGGCTCAATAAGAAGTTTGAGAATCGAACACTTTGTGAACACAGGTCACTCAATCAAAACAGACTCTGAGTTCAAAGTCATCTACAATGTAAGTAGAAAGTTGCCAAATGCAGTTATATTCCATCTTCTTGACATTGCTCTAGCAATAGCTATATATCTGGAAAAACCAGATATATTTGTCCAAAATAAACTGGTACAACCTTTTCTTCTAACACAGTCTTAATCTCTCATACCTTTCTTTCTTCATACTTTTCTTCTTTCACAACTATCCGCTTTCCTTCTATCTTCTCTATAAACCTTTTACCCCCAACTGATTTGCTTCTATTTCTATGATTCTTCTGACTACATTTAATCTCAACTTCAACATTTTATCTTATCATTCTGAGCCACCTTTACCCAATTATAATGTACCTATCTCCCTTCATAATTAGTATTCAAGACCTTAACAGCAATGTTGTTATTAATTTCGCTTGGTATTGCTTACTTGAATCTTCCCATCGATGTTTAGAATTGCAATTGATCAGTCTCTTATTCGGACATGTGCATGGTGTGTGTATTGCCTTAATTTACAAGCATTATAAGCAAAGATGTATAGTGGCTAGCAGTGAAATCCAGTTTGCGCGTTTCGTACTATTTGGGGCTGTTATTAGTTTTCCTGATAAAAATAACGTCTAAATGCCTGTGTTTATTCTAACTCACTGTTACTATGTTTAACAGAATTTTATTATCACTATTATTGTAATTATTATCATTTTGAAAAATAAGTGTATATTTGCAACTGTACAGTTTTGAAAATGAACTTAAAATAATCCAAAAATCTTCGTTAAAATTACGTAAAAAGGAGTATGCAAACAATTAAATAGTGAAGTATATAAACGGAAGGAGATGAGAAACGACAAGTAGAGATAGAATGTAAAACAAATAGGTCGTTTATTACGTCGGCCAATAAAGGGACGGGATTGTCACGAATTTCTTCTGAAAATATTAACTAGGATTATAGGTTCGGATCCCTATAGCTTCTGTTATATGTAGAGGAAGGAATTGTACCCAGTCGGACAATGTCTAATGTATACGATAGATCATTCGAAATAATTTGGTTTCAATTACTATACGATCACTGTCAACCAGGTGTACAAAGATAGATCTGCACATTATATTTGTCTAGCACTTCCCAAACAAATTTGAGAAATGTTTAGTCATCAGTAAATATGCACGTAAGTTACTCATGGAGGAAAGCAAAATTAATAGATTGTATTCATATTAATCGACCAATAAAATAACCCTGGATTTCACATTGTTTAGCCCTTAGTGTTGAGAGAATTTCATTCATCAGGTTGCAATTTATCTACTTGTTTCAGTTATCGTGCATAATGGCACACATTTTAAAAAATCAGGTTGTCGAACGGATTTTGAATTTTATGATAGCTGATACTTTTTATCAAACTGAATCTCCGACCTTGATGATGGCTGAACTTCTTAATCAGCTGTGAGATGCTTGCACTAAGTAATTATTGAGTAGTTAATTTCATGGGAAGTTGATTGCTGACAAAATAACTTGGTGGTAATACTGAATGGATATGATTCTAATGTTACGAAAGACATCAGTTTCCTTAAGATAACAGGTTAGCGCCAAAAATCCCTGCTAATTACCTCCAACCATCAAACAGAGATATTTGGTTACTCCATATGACATTTGCAGGTAAGAAATTCGTTTATTATGTTAAGCTGTTACTTACTTACTAGTAGCCAAATTTTTATCATTTCGTTACACATTAAAGATAAACGCTTTTTACTGAATCCATCAACAAAGGTTATCAGAAATTAATAATATTCTACTATGGTAGAAAATAGATGACAAAACATACTTAACCAGAAATAAACCACAAATGAGCGATCCTCTTTATCATTTAAAACAATACATTCTAAAAGATTATAAATAGTTGAAAAATGGTGTGTTTAGGAATTCTGTCATTTTCTATACTACTTTTGTCATACATTGTCTACTTAAAAGTGTTTTAAAAAACCTGGAAAAATATCTGAATAGAACTAAGAAAGAATTTCAACACGTACAGACGCAGTTCTAATATGGTGCAGATGTAAATCAGCATAACCAGTGATTTCATAACCGAATGAAATGGACATTAGTTACCATTTAGTTAATAAACTGAACTTAAAAACAGGTTTTCTATTGATTTTAGTATATAGACTGATATGTTTGATGTTAATTTAAAATGTATTGTCATTGAAATATACTTTTTAATGGGCCACTATGCTACAAATATAAAGCAAACATCAAACTAACTTAAGTTTTAATTTTATTTATTTTGTTTACATTTCAGGTATAAATAGCTCCAATGAGTTTCCTAATATCCAGATGAACGATAATGGTATTGCTGAAATATAAAGTCCCTCACAAATACATGGGTTGTGATGAAATACGTTGAGATTATTTGATTAGCTTAATTATAAGCAAATAAAGTTTAGAGACTTCGTCGTCTGAAATAGCTCAGCTGTTTCATCAATAACATATCTGACCAAGCCTTCTTTACAAGCATTATCTAAAATGAATACATGATAACTTAAACAAATTCGTTTTTTATTAAAGTATTCGTAACTTGAAGATACCTATTAACTTGATGATAAGATTTCTTTTATACATATTCGCTGATATTTATTGTTTAAGTAAACTTAACGTTAAGATTGAACGCTAATCCTGTAGGTAAATGCGAGTCGTTTAGTATTTCTAAAAGCGCTAAATACGCAATTATCCGGTGATCGCTTATCCGTAAAGTTAGCTGATGAAATGCAGTTTATTAGGTGATAAATTCAATAGGATTTTCAGCTTCTGTTGTACACAAGTAGCTTCAACATAACACACAGATACTAAATTCACTGAAATTTCATGAGAAATCACGGACTGTAAAAACCTAATGGTATAAATTCTTACAGAAACACAACGTTATCGATATTAATTCCATGTTGACTGTTATGATTTCTAACTGCTAGCAGGTCAGCTTAAATAGAATCCTGATATAAGAACGTTAAATCCTTTTGAAGAGTTTAATCAACGTTTTACAAAATCCTATGTAGGAAACGATGTCTCAGAATACAAGTGAACGACGACTTGGATACTAATCTAAATTGGTGGTAGACAAAAAGGTGTTCTCATTTGAATTTCACTGCACAGTTGGTTCATAATGGCTAGTGAAGTTCCGTACGGTTATGCGTTCTATTCATTCATGGCCTTTGTATTTAGATATTCAAAGGATACTAGTTCTACTTAGTTCAGTCTAAGTGTGTAGATGATCTTAATATTTGAAAACATTTTAGTGACAATATGAATTTATATTCATGTATTTCGTTACTCATAACTTTTCCTTTTTGATTGAGCTTCTGATATATTGGTTAGAATAAGTGCAAGAAACAGAGTGCAGCCACTTCTGCATGGTCCAGTTCATTGCATGCCATTCATTAATGCACTTTGGTTGCTCTTAACATCGACGAGGGTCGGTGAACTGTTCAACATTCGGTGACCTAACTGCCGAATGACTTGACTGATGACATTTCACAGACCCTACATGTATTGTCTGGATGAAACCGTGCCAGTTACACTGAACCAGAGCCACGACAAGATGCACAAACCCTCCACTATGAGTGGCCGTGGACTCGGCACATATGACTGAGGAAAATCCCATAGTGTTAGACAGATCAGAACTATGCAGCAATCGAGCATCCAAGTCAGACACGATCAGTAGGGTGGGGAACCATAAGTGACGATCAGCGAGCCAATGTTTGGTAGTATGCGAGAAGCTTACGTGCTTCATACTTAACGATGGCGATGGTTGTCACGTAGCCTAGATGTGCTCACAATCCCAGAGACAAGTGTGTTCCGAAATTCCAGCCTATGACACCTCAAAATAGTTAAACCATCCCATTTGGTAGTCGAAAATTTAGAAATTGAGGGGATAAAATCGTTTTCCTTCAGGCTTACCTTAAGGTAAAAAATTCCTTCCACACTTACTTCCGATGTTTCAACAGATGACCTACATCGGCAGGACAAAAGCAGAGTAAACAAAGTGCTCCTCGCTACCAGTTGTCCGCAATCATAATTCTATGACACAGGGCAACACTAACAAAGCTCTTGCCACCCAAATCTCAAAAAACAGATAAATTTCTCCATACCACAAACCGTTCACAACATTGCAATCAGCCACTGACATGAAACACGTGTAAGCGACAAGCAGCTAGTTACCTATACAGCCGTGTAGAGGGAGCTGGGAGGGAATTATGGGAGGGTAAAAACGTGTGTTTTCATTCTTAACTGATGGTGATCGCCCGATTGAAATCCCGCTCCTCTCTGACGTCACAGACAATAAAGCAAATGTCTACGGTAGCATACTATTCCTATGTGATAAGGAATCTAAAATATGTCAATGGCTACTTAAAGGCTATAATACCATCAAATGCCATATCGGCTGAGTTGTCAGAGTCTTGTTGATTTCGCTTAAATGTCAATAGTACCAAGTGCTTGATTGGAAGAACATACCGTTGTTAATGTAGCAGAGTTTTCAATAACACTGATTGCCACTTGGACTCAACGATTAGATTATCATAATATCCACAAATACCGCTTCTGATACTAGTCAACATGTGCTCACTTGTGACTTACTTCAAAAGGTAATTTCTGTATTTTTGGTTAGAAGTAGTGACCAGTGGGTTTGTTGTGAGTTTGTTGTGAGATAGTAACTTAATGAAGATAATGGTGGTCGGTGGCTCAGTTCCGTGAATCGGTTAAAGTTAGACATTAACACCGTTAGATACTGGTCGGCTCAGTGGTCCAGAAGTTAGGAGCTCGCGCACAAGGCCGATAGGTCCTGGGCCTTAATCTCAAGAGTCGTGATCTTGGATGCTCACTGCTAGGGAGTCCCACTACAGGACAAAACGACCGTCCAGTGCTTCTAGGTTTTCCATGGTGGTATATCTAAGTGACTTGCCAACTCAACTATTAAATTATCACATTATCCACGAACAACTCTTTCTGATAACAATGATTATTTTTAACCGTAAAGTAATTCCATCTATGATCATAAGGCCTTCGCAATTATGAATTTAATTGTACCTGACGTTGTACTTGAAATTTACTGTTTGTCATGAGAGTTCGGGCTGAATAAGGATATCCGACCAAAGAATGAATGATGTTTACTCTCATTAGGGATGTTTACAGATGTAGCTAGCTGCTAAAACATGAACAACTCGGAAATAATTCTATGGGTTCGTGACTAAAACAAACTGCGAGACTGCGTGCCCGTGAAGCTATAGAGCTTAACTATAGAGATATTATCAGCTTGGAAATGGGAGAGACCTTCAGCGTCTTGACATAAAATTGACCATAGAACTTAGTGTCGCGGGACCGTCTTACACTAATGTTCTAAAGAATGTTCATCTAGCTCCCGGGAAAATATTTAAGAATCTGAGATTCCTGCTCCAGAAAAAGTCAGTATGGTGTGACGCAATAGACTACTGATTTTCCGATCTTCGAAACTGGCAACAGAACAAAATACACTATTTCCTGTGCTGTCCAAGGTTAGGGAAGGGACGGCTTATGAGCAACCGTGGGAATACTTGGTCAAAAAACACACTAGGCTATGAGAGAATATGGAATGACCTGATAAGTATCCACAACATTAAGTCAATTCAGCACAATTCTCAACCTGAACATCGCTATCGTATTCCTCAAGGAACCCTCTTAAATTTTCATACCGACAAACAAAATTTGAATGCCCTCTGAGCTTAAGTGATCAAAGCTTCCATAGTGGATATATTCAAGAGGAGACTTGATAAACATGTTCACACCTATAGATTACCATCTCCCGATTAGATCAACCTACCGGATGCATGTCTCACAGCTTATTTACCATTATCAATAACACACGCTATCAGCTTACTCATTTCTCTCTTCTAATCATCCCCGTTTACCTGTCACTCACACATTTGCACAACTCACTATATTTAGACAATCAATTATCTAATTTATTTACTTTCTAAAGTGGTCGTCTTCTCTTAACACTCGAATTTTCACTTCATTATTTTTCTCAGTGCCACAAACCAACCTCCTGACTGACAATTAAATAGATCCTGTTGTCTGGAATCCCAACTGATATGCGACAATACCATCGATTAACATTAAAATATATAAACACATTATTGTCAAACTGACTGGAACTAGTGAAACCAACTAATCGGTATCACTTATGTCCTTGGGATGTACAGAAACAACAAGAAACGAGAGCGAATAAATCAATTCGTTTATTCGTTTATCTTTACAAAAGGTCTTGTTTATTGAATCCTACGCAATTTAAACGTTTTCGTCACCTCAATGCTTTCATTGTCTAATAAATAATATTCAGATGTCAAAGGCATGAGTTTTGTTGATGATGCTAACAACCCCTCGACACAATTATTCGGTAAGCATGCCTCCCGTAATTATTTGTTTAGTAATAGAAGACTTGACTCCTGGGTATAATCGCATAAATGACGGTTCATTTCAAAATGATGCTTGTAGAATAAACAATTTTTCTTGTCGATCAGCAGATGAACCAAGCTGCCAACAGGTAAAATCCGTAACTGTTACTGTATATTAACTTATGATCAGTCTGTACACACTGTATCAACTGCTCGTTCTCCGGACTGTAATCAAAATGCTACAACCGTTAACCAAAGAAGGTAACTAATCTTTCCAAGACGGTTTTATTTTATTCTTTGCGCTACTGTGTATACTTTTATCGGGTCTCATCAATAACGAATCAATTGTGGTAGCTCAGTTAAACTCACTGCCTTTAAACTGTAGGGTGTTGCTATTGTTTCTTGACAAAATATTGTGCATGACTTACTAAAACCCTCACTTATTTCCCCTAGTGCATTATATTATGTTTTAAAGTTTGTCTTAGTGTGCTTGTGAAGTCAACATTAAAGCCATTCTGTCACTTGAGGTTCCCCTTTGTATTCCGGCGATCGACTTTAAACGGTAGTAGTCAGGTTTTTCATAATAATAAGCTTCATTCTTGGTGTGTGTTTCTAGAAACACTCCGTAAAAGTAAAAACGATAGGCTTCCGTATTTTAGGTTCGGGCTCAACCCCCATGTCGATAACTGGGTATTTGTGTGGTGTTATGGGTTCTCACACAAATGCTTCTAAAAGTATCTTTTCGGAGCAAGATGCAGTTGCTAACGAAATTTTGTGCATACTTGATCTTACTGAGTAAAGCATTTATTACCATATTTTCATGATAGCTGTGTTCCTTACATTTCTTTTTCATGTGCTGTAATTCTTCAGGTTGTCTATGTTTAACAGTTTTGTTATTCTGAACTTAAACTTTTACGCCTTCAAACAATCAATGGTTAAACCAACATCAATATAATTTTCGTTTGCTTTTAATGCATGCGTATGGTCGTTGCTAACTGAAATGTTATACACACTTCTTGATAAGCTCCAAGGACAACTACATTGTGTCGACCCAGTGGAGTATCTTGTACCGTTTTTTACCACTTAGTCCGTTTCCATAGGTAAACGGTACCAGTTATTATTTTTTTCAATGAAATCTGGTGAAAGTATTTTTATAGCGATTGATTGCTTTAACTTTGTGTGCACTGCTAGTTAGCTGAATACCTTAATACTACTACTACTACTACTACAATGTCTTCTCTGTGTTAATGACTGAAATTGTTGCTGGAATTGACAAGTAATTATTCAGTCATATCCGTCATTACAAAGGTTACTGATAGAAGCATTTCTATTTTTGAAAAAATCATTATATAATGTAAAGTGGCCGACTGATAATTCCTTACACCGTTAAACATAGTGTAATTTTACATAATTCTCACTTCTTAACTTTGTATGTGATGATTGAACGATCGATTACACATCTACAGTTCGTCATAAAATGATATATGTATGATATCCCAATGAGCAAAAATTACAGTGTCTGAAGTTTCATAACTCATTGTATGCTTCTTTCAAGTAAACAAATAAATAATGAAGACCCGCAGTTGCACTCTTTTTGTAATTAGAAAAAATTTTATGTAACAAAGTACAAGATAAATCCAATTTGTTTATAAGTCGCAAAACGTGTGTTTTGTTGCTATCCAATGATATCCCTAGGTCACTATATAGCTATTAAACTTAGGACTTCAGCTATCGATTAAGTTTTGCTCCATTATCGCTGCTTACGAATATATTTTATTTGTCTGTCACATATTTTTTTGATCAAAGTAACAGGTTTTCGCTTCGAAACTTTTCTATCCGCCTAAAAATATCACGGCAGTCTACAATTGAATTTAACATGTATCGGCTAATGATGTGATAATTTATCTGAAATGATTGCTTTTAAATGCTTTACAGTATGCTCGGTAAAAGTGTACATAAATCTAATTTTTTCAAGACAGGAAAGTTTCGATGACGGTACTGTCTTTAAAGTTTGTTAACACCGTGTAAATCACATTTTGGAAGGATCAGAACATTTTTCATAACAAAATAACGAAACCCTTTGGTTATGTAAGTTTAGATACCTTCATTATGGTTGCCCTTCCTCTCCTCGTACTCATATATTTTGTGTACAATTTATACAATGAAGGTTAATCTGTACCACTGAAGGTAATTTTATAGTTTCAGTTTACCTATTTTTACTCATATCAAAACTTGTACTTATTTATAATCTTATCCATAGGTCATAAAGTCGACATATCATGAAAAATGCTTTTAGAATCGTTGAATGCAAAATTTATCGGTAATACTGATTATGTTTTTATTTATAATTATACACATAAAAATAGTTATCAAATAATAAACTTATAGCTTTATCTTTCATTGTTTATATTTTACTTTATAGACAGTCAGCTCGTATTGAAGCTAAACAGAAGAATAAAAAGTCGTTCTGTGAGAGTGAAGATGTTTCAGAATATTGTCTGAGAACTAAAATTCCCGGTGAGTCATTTTCTTCTAAGAGCACAGCTTAGAGCCGTCTAAAAGTTCGCTAAAATTTTCGTTGTAAGATTGTTATTTGTCGTCAGTTAGTCACACAACTGTTTTAGGCAAGTACTTCCAGATTGTAAAGATGCTACCAATGTTTCATTTGAATAATTCAAAAAATGTTCATCGATCTAGTTTTCAATTGCGATTTGAATGTAATAGAGTATAAATTTATTTTGAATGTAGGCTATTGAGTATAAGAGAGAAGCACTATTTTATGAACTACAAACCCTATCGCTTGTTTTGTTTCTTAGATGCTTTGCTTTGTACTCGATGAATAAAATGAACCATATCAAAAGACATCTTAAATTCATTTATTACGATCATTGCATCTCTTAATTCTCACTGCTTATTTCATCCGGTTCAGCAACACTCTGTTAAAGACTTCCTGGTACTGAAAGTAGTGTAATGTCTCTGCAATTTTCACACTTGCTCAGATATCCTTTCTTTGGAATCTTGATGAGGTGTCCTTTCCAATCCATCGGCACTTGCTCCTCCTCCCAAATCTTCTATAATAGAAGATGAAGCATGCTTGTAGTTACTTCGATGTCTGACTTCAGTGCTTCAGCTGGTATATTATCGGGTCCTGCTGCTTTCCCGCTCTTGATTTGTCTGATGGATATTCTGATTTCTTCCGTCGTTGGTGGATTGACATCTATAGGAAGATCTATGTGTGCTGCTTCGATGTCCGGTGGATTCATTGGTGCCGGCCTATTTGAGAGTTCCTCGAAGTACTCTGCCCATCTGTTCCGCTGTTGTTGAATCTCAGTGATCGGTCTTCCTTCTTTGTCTTTGACTGGTCTCTCTGGTTTACTATATTTCCCTACTAGTTTCTTCGTTGTATCATATTTCCTTCTCTTGCAGCTTTTTCCGCCGTCGTTGCTAGTTCTTTCACGTATTTTTGCCTGTCGACTCTAATGCTCTTCCTCACTTGCTTGTTTGCTTCTATGTACTCAGCTTGTGCTTAGGCTTCCTCTGTTCGTGTTCAGCTGTTGTTAATTTCTGTCCTCTTGTTCTTCCTTTCTTTGACCCTGTTCAGTGTTTCTATAGAGATCCAATCCTTGTGATGATGCTTCTTGGGACCCAGAACCTCTTGACACGTTGAAGTTAATGCTTCTTAAATACCTTTCCAGTTGTCCTCCTTAGTAGTTTCTTCTTCTTTCAGTAGATCCTGTAAAGCTTGGAACCTGTTGTTGAGAGCTATCTTGAATTCATTGAGTTTTTCAGTATCTCGAAGAAATGCTGTATTGAATCTTTGAAGTACTGTTTGTCCAGTTGTCCAGTTCTTCTTTAGCTTCAGTTTTAAATTGACCACAACCAGGTGGTGATCTGAAGCTATGTCCTCTCCTCTCCTGGTTCTCACATCTTCCATTGTCTTTTGGAACTTTTTATTGATGCAAATATGATCTATCTGGTGCTCTGTGGTGTGGTCCAGTGAGATCCATGTAGCTCTGTGTATACGTTTGTGTGGAAATATTGTGCCGCCTATGACCAATTTGCTGAATGCACACAGATTTGCAAATCTTTCCCCGTTTTCGTTCCTCTCTCCCAGTCCATGTAGTTCCATTATATATTCATGTTAGGTGTTGTCTATTCCGACTTTGGCGTTTAGATCTCCCATCAGAATGGTGAGGTCCTTTCTTGGGCACTTCTCTATGATTGATTGCAGCCGCTCATAGAATTGAACTTTAACGTCGTCGTTGCTATCATTGGTGGGTGCATAACATTGGATAATGTTCATTGTGATCCCCTCCTTCTTTGTTTTGAATGATGCTTTGATGATTGTGGATCCATGAGATTCCCATCCTACAAGTGCATTTCGTGCTACTTTGGACAGCATTAGAGCAACTCCCTGAGTGTGTGGAGCATTTTGCTCTTCGTGACAGGAGTATAGCAGCATCTCTCCCGTATTTAGCCTTTGTTTTCCAGCTTGGGTCCAATGGGTTTCGCTGATTCCCAGTACTGTCAAGTTGTATCTCCTAATTTCCGTTGCTATTTGACTGGTCTTCCCGGTCTCCCACATTGTTCGGACGTTCCATGTACCTGTAAAAATTGTTGCTCTGGTTGTTAGAAGGGGCGTCGGCCTCATGGCTTCCGAAGGAACTCGGCTTTCACCATGGGGCGTCATATTTCTAAATGGAAACCTTCTAACTCCCAGGGCAGAGTTTAAATGGTTTGAATTATTTTTTCTGGTAAGCGTTTTTTTAACGAGTTTGTTTTCTACTTGATAGGGTCGCTAACCCCATGCCCAACCCTCCTCCTTTACCCGGGCTTGGGACCGGCAGTAACTCTAGAAGTGCTACAGGCGGAGTTCCACAACGGATAATCATAGGTTAAGTCGAAACTCATTTAAGGTAATGAGCTCAACCTTAACAGTCAATTTCAACGTTCGTAGGCACAGAAATGATCTGTACAATACGGTTGAGTAAATAGGATATGTATCAACCAGTGAAAAGGCATTTGGTTCACCAACAGTCAGTTTAGCTAAATGGGATATAAAAAAAATAATGAATTCCAGTTTCTCATAATTAGAACATTTGTAATACACAACTGTATTATTGAATTTTTCACACAAACTTTGTAGTTGCTGTTTCTTGTTTACTTTATATTGATTTATCAGAAAAGTTAAAAACATTTCTACTTTTCATGCACACTTATCTTTCTAATTTAGGTGGTCTCACAAAACAAAACAAAAAACCATCTCCACATGTGAAAATAAACAATTCTGTTCGCAAAAAACGTACAAAATCTCGTCATTCTAAACAGTCACAAGATCTAAGTAATTGTTCTTCAGATTCTGAAGAAAATGATCCTGAAAGATTATGGTGTATATGTCGACAACCTCATGATGAGAGGTAAGTAATATGCAGGCAACACTGGATGTAGTTGGAACTCAGTGTTCTAAATAATCCAAGCGTATTTATTGTTCATGCTGTATAATGGACTCGGGAAAATAATAACCAACCGTATTACACTTCGACAATAATCCACGACATGGAAAAAATACCGAAGTGCATGATGACTTAATATTGAAGCTTACTTACTTACTATTGTTACCATTCAGCCTTTTCCATCAAACTCTGTCCTGGGCAATCCTTTCCAGTTGCTTTTTATTCTTTTGATGTCTTCCTTCAATTCCCGGTGCATTGTCTCACTTGGTCTTCCTCTTTTCCTATTCCCTTCAGGATTCCCGGTTAGGGCTTGCCTCGTGGTGTCTGATGATTTCTGCAAAGTATATCCTATCCACTTCGTCTTTCCCTAATTTCCTTTTCAGCTGGAAGCTTTCTATTTTCTCTGCCGTAGTAGGTTGTTACTGATAGTATCCCGTCATTCAGTATCATGCGTAGACAATTGTTTACGAATACCTGTACTTTTTTTGATGATGGTTGTACCAGCTGTCCAACTTTCACCTCCCTACAGTATAACTGTCTTAACGTTCGTATTGAAGATTCTGATTTTGATATTGGTTGACAGTTGTTTTGAGTTTCATATGTACTTCATCTGTAGGAATGATGCCTTCGCTTTCCCAATCCTTGCCTTTACATCTGCATCGGATTCTCCTTGTTCATCGATAATGCTACGCAGTTACGTGAAGGTTTCGGCCTCTTCTAGAGCCTCACTATCAATAATATCCAAGCAGAAAAATTAAAATAATACAGTTCTATTTATATGATAACAAAATATCACCCGGAAACACACAAATTAGAAAACTAAAAGTGAGAAGTATCATTCAGAAAATAGTGATGTTTATGTAGAAACATGATTTAATAAAATTCAGCTTGTAGTTATCGTTACAAGAAACAATTAACATTTATTCATGAAACTAGGTTACGTGGGATCTTAGCAGTAATATGACTACTGGAAGTAGATTCTTAAATTTCTAATTCATTATACTTACTATTACTGTACTTATATTAAATATAATTATAAAGGTTAAGAGAAGAGAACAAATGATTTAACTCTAGCCAATTATTTTATTATTTATTTATCCATTTTGACACATAAACATTGGTACAATGAGTCACCAAATAGATATGCTCCACATAAATCACTCGATTTGTGTGAGCTCTGGGATACTGCTCGGGTGCCCAAACCGAAGCAGGTAGTTTTCTTAGGAGACCACACCCGGAGCCTTCGACCTAATGGTCTGATCCACAAGGCAATGGAACAGCATAAGGAGATGCAGTTGCATGGTCGCCGGTGACTAACGATTGGTTCATACGCCATTTGTTCTTTCAGGGTACTAGAGCCCATGTGCACCATTAGTTTGAAATGAAGGTTTTCCAACTCCCTTAGGTAGATCTTCCATGTCCACCAACCCGGTTAAAGCACCGGACATTCGCTTTTCTTGCTCTCAGATTATTAAACAACACCCCCACCACGAGAAGGCTGTGAATAACATATTTGTAGTTGTCATCTGTAATAATTCCCGACGTAAATGCCAATTTACTATGAGCTTTTGTGTTTCTCTCGACTACTTATATAGTGTTGAACACCAGAGTATAGTTTTTCCGTTTACAAAATGGCCATTATTTTGTGTAACATGATGTTGTAATAATCTATATATCATGTAACAGACGTTTTGTATCTCATCGGTAATCAATCCGTTTAAATTGAGACAATTGTTGCACGCTTTCTTTCTTAGTTCAATTAAACACTTAGATAAATATCTTAACTTTATTTCGTCTTTCATAAGCCTTAATGTTGCTTCAGATCTTAGTATCAAAATATTTAACACTATATAGTATGTATGTTTGTTTTCTAAAAAATCTTCCGATCCTAGATTCATGATATGTTGTGATCTATGCGATGAATGGTATCATGGTGATTGTGTTGGAATTAAACCAGAAGAAGGTAAATGTATGGAAAAAAACGAAATTGAATTTGTCTGTGATTCATGTAAATTAATGGGTGCTTACACAGGCAAAAATGATAAAGTTGATCATGTAAGTCAACAAATCTCAATAACATTTCTATTCCATATTGTGTGTCTCTGTACATAAGTATGTTTTAAATTAAATCGTTATGGTATTCTATAGTTAAGTATTTTTGTGGCCACGTACGATATATAACTCGAACCTACCCAAATAAGAATTAAGAGCATGCAAAAATATCGGAATAAATCCGAACAATTAAGATACAGTGCCAAACGTATAAGTGTTCACATGGTATTTACATAAAAAATTACTAACACCTTTACTTGTCCACTATCACTGATTAGTTGAGAATGAGGGTGCTCTAAATTGATCCCAACTCGAAGCATGTAAAAATCAGCACTTTATCATGCTAGCACAAATTATATTTTAAATAAAATGATGATGTAACTGTATTCCTGTTTCATTTCATTTTTTTTCACATACAATAATCACAGCTACAAATATTTACTGGTTCTGATAATGTTAGTGAATTTATGTCGACACAATTTGCTCCAATCATTAATACATCTGTATCGCCCACCAATCTATTGACAGCAACCATAGTAAATAGTTTAAGATTACGTTTAACTGAAGAAGCTGAAAAAGAACGTGATCGAATAGCTACTATTTTACCAGAGACAGATATAGCTATGAAATGTCATTCAGAGGATGATAGTTCAGTTTCTGAATCATTTTCAACTTTAACTAGTGTAGAAGAAACTCCATCATCTGTGGTCACTAATGAAAATAAATTATCTTCGTAAGTTGATTATTGATTTTTTGGTTTTATTTGATCATTATCGCTTATTTATGTTGTGAACTCTTAAAACGGTAAACAACTTACTCAGCAATCACACTTTTCAGTAGATAATGAGTACCCATTTACCGGGTACCGATTCATGTACCTCAATCTGAGTTCCAAAATGTGAGAGCTGGTTGTATTACCCGACTGAATTAGATGAGGCTGGATTCAGATCTGCAGCCTACTTTCCAATAGTTAAACTCTTAGTCATCAAGCCATCGCTCCACTAAAAGTCATGTTCTTGCTCCTGATGAAACCCTCAGTCAATATGGTTGTAACAGAACAAAAACACTTAAGCCAACAGACCACATTTCAATATGTAATATTCTATTACCACCAAAGGCTAAGTTGTTGATTATTACCAATCAATAATTTGTGTAATCTGGCTATGTATGCTGTTGCTCACCATTCATAGAGTTTGGTTTGTTATAACAATATAGGGCGTTCTTTTGCCTTGAGCGTTGGTATATCCCATTTACAATTATTCCCCTTTCAGTCAAAGTTCGATTTCATCCCACTTTCCTTTTTTGAAACAGTTACTGTATGAAAATGTCCTAAACTTGTAAGCGTATGTCAAAACAATTTAGTCTCAGCTTATTGATTTGATGTTATGGCAACTTAAACGCATGCACATTTCTTTCCAAATATTACATTTATTAACTGACAGCATTCTGTTTTGTGTTCTCTCCTTACTAATAAGATAAAAAAAGACATTCTTACTTTTATACATATAGCGTAAACCATTCATGTGTTGCATTACATCGTTCGTCTGTTAACAACACAAATAGTTTACAATCTGTTAATTTCATAAAAGTCCTATCACGTCGAAAGAAACGACCACGAATTATTTTAAAAAATGAAATAAAAGAACAAGTGAATTCAACAAATTCATGTTTAGGACCAAATTGTGGTAAAACTGTTGATCCTCAAGTAAGTTGTTATTTTGACCTGTATAGTCTTTTTCATACATAAACTAATAATATTCAGTCTTTAATAGATTAGGATTTGTTATTTTCTATGTCGATGTATGTAATTCAACGCTTCAGTTTGAATTGTCTTATCGACGCTTATTCTCTTACAGTGCTGACTGACCTTGATTAGATAACCATTGAAAACAAAAAACGCCGAATATATTGGTCGAGGAATATTGAGAATTGACGAGTTGGAAATGTACAGCATTGAATGGCACCTCAACTTGAATGATAAATTCTTATTATACGAGTTAGGGTTTCGGCCTCGGTCCGTAGTGAGGTTGTGTGTACGTACTGTTGTGTAGTTTCACACTACGGCGAAATAGCTATTCAGTGCTTCTTGGTTTAGATTGCCTAATCGAGATCACTCCGTGATGTGAAATTTCATATTCAATGATCTTCACAATATCCTGTAGTAGTACAATGTCTCTTTTCAAGGTGATTGCCGTTGAGTATACATTGCGGTAATATTTTAGTGGTTTTCAAAATGTGTAGTGTACAATACATGTATTTTGTGCAGCTTAAAACTCTTGAGCTGAAGTTACTTGCCTTCTCCAACATATACTAGTGTTAACACATAATTTGATGCTAGAACTAATACATTAATGCATAGCACAGTTATGTACTATGGTGATGCTGAGTTGTGACGACCTTGTATTATTCCTTAAATGCTTCACAATAAAATAATTTAAGTATTAAAACTATTAAGAGATCATACAATAAGTTCTTTCCATTTATCTACGACTGTGTTTCAGTTGTTCTGGTGCTCAATTCGCAGTATTTAATTAGTCTGTGACCCATATTTCATAGTTAAAGCATCTAGTTGGTGTCACTATCTGTATTTTTCACAGTATCCATAAGATTTGCGATCTGAAACAAATTTTTCAATAAACTTGGTTTGATGTTTTTTAAGATGTCAGTCTTTTTTATTCATTCAACTAGGTCTGTGAACTTTCGATTCTCAGTAAGGTATTGGATACTAGGTTGTCCATACCCAACATATTTTATATCAAGTTGAACTACCTTTCAGTGTTGGCCAAGAAATCTTAATCAAACAACCTGTTTATCCTTGTGTATCAATGATAAAACAGCTTTATCCATAAGATCGGGATTCGAACATATGACATAGTGGTTTAAAGTTAATTGTTTTTATCGCTAAGCCACCCCTTCACAACGTATGCAACTACGTGCAATGAAATGTATCAGTAGTAGAGCTACAATAAACACATATTAACTCGTATGTCTAAACTAATTGCCAAATCTTCCTCCATAACTGAAATCCACAAAAGCGGAGAAAATAGGTGTATCCATTCTTTGTCTTCTCCTCCCACCCAATATCTAATCTTTTGAATTCCTGGTGATATTTTTATCATACTAATATGTATTTTCTTGAATCGTATCTTCGATCCCTGACCTTTTATATTACCAGTAATACTGTGCCACGTCTACTACTCTAGAATTCATCTTGAAAATTTCATCTCTCCTACTCTAATGTGTGGTGACTTGAACCAATGAACATATGTACATGGTTCTACGTTGCAACTAACTGACTGACAATAGTATATGCATATTCATATTGATTATTCGCCGATCAGTTGCTAGTGCCATATTTTTCTTTTCCTTTACTGCTGATCGAATTCAGTGGACCAAGACCTAGATCCAGTGTGTACAGCCAACAGCATACAACTGCCTAACATTAAAACATATTGCACACTGTTTAGTCACTCAAACTAGTCAACTATATTTCAACGTGATCGATAAAATTTAATCAGGTCTAAAAACTATACGAACACGAAACTGACTATTACTCAGTGATTAAGCTACATTAAATAGATTAGTTTCTGTTTGAATAGCTCAATACTAATATCTCAGATTGTGAAGTTGGATGACATGAGTTCAATTACACCACTGAGCAATAGTTCTCTCAAGATTACATGCATGCCTTGGTAATGAGTGCTAACTAATACGAAACATCAGTCGAGCAGCGTTTCCTATCAGCTACCTCTAATCATCTATCATCTAAATGCTTTCAAGTGTTATTTAAATTTCTGTTATCGCTATTTTATTTTGCGTACTTTAGTACTCTTATTTCCATTTCATCACTATGTTTTACAGGTTAGTGTTTATTGTAGTAACAGGTGTTTGAAAGCTTACGGAATGGATGTACTTCAAACAGTTTGCAGAAAATATGACCCAACAGATTCTCTAGATAAATCGGTTAGTTAGTTTCCATGTATTTATTTATTCGAAATGACTAGGAATCCTGTTTTTTTCACATAACAGATGGTTTTACAATTCGATATAACGGATGTTTAAAATATTTTTTCTCGCTCTTACGTATATTACGATAATACGTTAATAAGACTAGTCGCGTTTTATCAGAACTACGATTCACGACCCGAAATAGAGAACCAGATTAACACTAGATAATACTTTATTCAATGCAATTACAGGTTGTCACACTCAGTGGGTCCAGAGTTGAAATCAGTGACAGGAAGGGAAACTACATAATTAATGGTACGTAAACTGTGACTTTGTCTACACTCAACGGCCAATCATATTTTACTCCCACTATCACACATCATAACTCAAATTCGCACGTTTTCTCTCCGGAATCCCATGTCTCAATAAACTGTCTATCACAGTACTTTTCTTTCTCTCCTTTTTCTTTACTGGTAACGGCTACTCTGGTTATTTATTATTATTCTCTTTTCACACAAGTGTGATATGTAAAAAGATTGGGACTTATTGGAGCAGTAAAAAGCTGTTTTATAATTAACGAAATTTTCCCCTTATCGTTTGTGGTGATGGACGACAATGTTGTAGCTTTGTGATCTTTCCCTTGAACTATGTTGTACAAACACCTAGCCTCGATTTGAATCTCATGAAAACCACAAGCTGCCTTGTATATTTCCAGGCGTCACATCCAATAAAGCAAATCTTGTTCGGAAGATTTATTGGTAAATATCAAAGATGTCTTTACGGAAACAGCATGTGTTTACTTGTATTTACAAAGATCTTGCGAATGGGAGGAAATATTAGACTACTAAATAAAATACACAGTAGATAGCCAAATAATGTCTTTAATCTACATTAAAAAAAGAAGGATGGGTAACACCGTGGCGAATTTACAAAATAAAGTTTTCTGGGAATTTGTCGCTCTTTTCACCTGAAGACTATAAGTAAGAAGATGTATTTAATATCTGAAAACAATTGATTCCAATTGCTTATAAGCATCTATTCTTTGAAAATCTTGAGTATATTGTTCTATTTCTAGCGTCAATTCGTTCAAACATGTGGTTCTTATGGTACATCCTTTCTTAGTACTGACTTTCGTTTTGTAATAAGACTGAAAAATCTAGCAATTTGAATAGATACATAATTTCGCTAAGTCCTGTATTACTTTATTTGTTTTGTTCTATGAGTGTAGTATACTAACATTTATTGTACTTTGCTTTTGTTTCATTTTTTTAGGATCATCAATATCGTTTAGATGGTCGTAAAACACTCGTTGTCTTAGATCGTAGGAGTGGAACAGTTCTAAATGGTACTAGAGCACCTACTAGTGATTCTTTGATTGATTTTTTGTCTGCCCATCCCACTTTTCAAGTAAGTTTTATTGTTTATAACATAACATACTTTTAAACTATCTACTTAATCTACGGAATGCGATTAGATTTTGGAGAAATGTTTATTATATTCAGTCTGTCTGTTAATGTCAAAATTATTATATACACGTAAGAAGAGACAAATACCAAGATCTTTTACTACTCTGTTGTACTTATTCCATCGCCTATGAGCAATTCGCTCTCACAATTATTTCAGTTCTACGGAGTTCTCGTTCACTTTGAAGATAGGTCTTATGACCAACTGACATCAGTTGAGAATTTCTTATAAATCAAAATGCACTGAAGAGTTGTTTCCTCTTAGTCTGTGATTCCTTAAAGTTTCTCACCCTTCCTATCACATGAAATAGGATTTGAATTTCTAAAGTAGAATATTAAGCGCGATACTATTCATTCACAAGATGGAGATTTATTGGTTCTTATTTCCAACGTGATCCTCATTCACTATCTCTACCACTGTTCATATGATTGATTTTTTATTTTATGAAAGCTGATAATGCTGACATCTTTTCAATTCCCTAACTGGAAGTAGATTGAACTGATTTTTTGGCACCTGTAATCTACTTGTTAGATTGCGATACCTAATCAGGTCAGGTGATTACAATCAGTTTATCCTTATATTAGATTATAAACAGTTCATTGTCTAGTACACAAATCACCGTATGTTTATATGTTTGATTAATGCTGAAAAACTTCTAGTGCTAAATCTACTTCTGTTCATTCTTAAATTATTTATTACATCAAATTGTTTGAATTTAATTTATTAAAAGCAACATCAATTTCATATTCTTCTTCTTTTATTTTTACGCTTACAGGTTGTTTACAGTCGTCAGAAAAATGATCGATTTCAAAAGACTACATCTTTCAGTCAATCGAATAAATGTTCTGGACAAAATGAAGGTAAATTATTCGTAAATACTGAATATTTATTCAATGACATAATATCTGCACATATACAATTATCCCTTCTTCGATACAATACCGATTACCATACCGGTGAAATTAAAACTGCTTTAAATGTAGTGGTTTATTCTTGTTTAGTTATCAATCACTTCACACTTCTGTTAGATTTACATGATTCACATACTCCTCAAGTCGATTAAAGTGAAACTGAAAAAAACTCACATTCAAATTGTTAACTTTGGGAACACCAATTAATTATTAGCGTATAAAAAGTGCAAAAATGACCAATTCAATATGACTGAGCTAATAAAAAATTTATCAACCAATACAAAGGCAGTTAATCTATAATTAATCAATGAAGTAGAAGAAAGAGATAGTGCAATATAATTTTAATTTCGTATTGGCATAGTATTCGGCTGTTCGCATCTACGACTGGGGCAATGATCGAACTCAGGATCTTCGGAACTCACGGCCTATTCTTGATCACTAGATTAATGACCATCAACCTAGTCTTACGCATTTCAAGCTTGAACCAAGTCGCGGTATACTGTTACTATCATCCAATGACAGTCGTAACAACTTTTCAGCTTCCCAAATAACTAAACTTCTCATTTGGTTCACTGTAAGACCTGAAGATATTGTATTCCATTTCTGGAGGGTTTAATCTCTATCAATAATCTAATGTTCCAATCTAGAAAGAAACGTGTCTATTCCTTCCGGATTGTCAGTGGTACCTCAACCGAGTTCAATCCACTATGAGTACCACCTACGACTTAAACCAACATTCATAGCACACGCACACACTCTCGTCAATAAAACAAGACTACATTCAATCTGTTTATATTCTTGGATATTTCAGATGGGGTTTGGTTTTGTGGTACTAATAGGTTGTGGAAACAGCTAGCATATACCAACTATCACTGTGGTTTATTGGTTCAGTCCAAGTAATAATTTACTAAGCGCTTGAAACTTCAACTATCCTGGTACTAATATATTAGTCCCTCGATCAAAACATATGGTATTTTTGTGTTTGAATTTTTGAATTAGTATAAATGTCATATGGAATCACTTTTACGTATGATGAATTTAACTTTGTTGGTTCTGTACCGGTTAATAATTCATAGTTAACCATCAGCTGTTCACTATTTTGCTGTTTAATGTCACCAAGCTACTTATTAATTATTCAGTAGCATAACCTAATTGGTCAACTTTTTCAACATTACATCGTTTTGATAGGATCGTCAAATGTGAATAAAATCTCATCGGAGTATGATGCATCCCGTTCACCTTCGTCCACATCATCGGAATCAAATGATAAAAACAATAAAAAACGACTTTTGACGTCTGAGAATGTTGAGCGTATACGAAAGAAGTATCAATGTCTTCTATTTGCACTACTTGAAAAAAGGTAAACCGAAACATTTTTTTCTAATATTTAAATCTGGTTCTTAATCGTTGGTCAGATAGTTAAGGTAAACATATCACATGAATAAGTATCGTGGGACTATTTCCATTCCGACGTCTAGTCCCACTAATCTTCTGGCACATTGGACTAATCAAAAAGCGGTTAAGCGATAAGTGCACATGATAAACAAAGAAATGGCTTTCATTTCTAAGGAATGAGACACAAACCACTGATGGTTCCTTTTCCTAAAAGATATTTATGTTTTTCTCAACGGGAGCACATAAAATCGATACGTCTAGTCTATACACTTCTCTTTTCACTGGAGTAGCCATTTGGGCTCACGTATAGTGAGCTTGAGTGTCACTATCAAATCTCAGACCCCTCATGCAACAATACTTATCATCTGTTATGTGTTGTTGTCTAGTATCCCCCTATTTTCCGTAATTACACTTACGTCGTTTTATTTTATTTATTTTTATTTCCAAACAGGACACAAACCTCACGTCATATTTTCACAGCCAATCGTTCTAGATTGAAAACTTTAGCTACAGAATTGGAAGATGTAATCTCTGCCAGAAATAATTTAACTAACTATTCTTCACCATTAGATGGATCTTCACCACTGGCACAAGATTACTCAACATATAAATGTCAACTACATTTATTTCTTAATTGTTTAGACAATCCTTGTATTTCAGAGAAATCCAATACTCTTAATAATACGACCTCTAGTACTGAGTCATCTATAATGTTACGTGATCAATTTTTCGACTCACTAATCAGCGGTACGTTGAGACCTATTGAATTGGCACATTGTCAAGATGTAAAAACATTGGAGTCCATAGTGAGACGTACTCGTTTGACAGATAATGCTCATAATAAATTGTCGACTCTCACTTCATCTGTCTCATCAAATAATGTAAGTGTATATTTTCATTACCGAATTTATCTTATATTTGTCCTGTTTCGCATATATTCTTGGAGTTTATAGGTCAGTTATCATAAACTGAGTTGGACAAATTCTTAGTGTTTTCCATAAAGCCTAAAAATAAGATGTTACTTAGTGACCAAAAAGTATTTGTAAGATGCACAAGTATTCCTTTCAAAAATGGTATTCATTGAAAATTCACCTTATATTTATCTTGTATTATACATAACCATCAAAGTTTAAACAAAGAAAGAAATAACACAATTACGTTTGTTGGTTAAATAAATTGTAAGCCTCTAGTATGAATTTTAAATACTTTTTAAGAGCTTTAAAAATCTACACAATTACTAGCATGGCTTTTGATTGTGTTGTGTTTTTTTACTGGATGGTTAAATTGCAAGGCCTTTATTGTCATTTTGCGAGAAAAAAGATCACCATCAGCTCTTAGTTCATATTGATCTCGTTTTTTGATGAAAAGATATTTCCATAGGTTCCATCATCAAATTTGTCATTGTTTCTCTGTTGTGTGTTTTGTTTTGTTGACCTCTAGTCATGTGATTAGTGAATCTTTTCTGCATAAGTTGGTAAATAGAGTATATCGATTTTCTGGTTTCTGAGGCTATTTTCACACTTAGTTCCCTTTCTTATCTTGAACAAATATCTAAACAGAATGACATAAATTTATATTTATTTCGTTTTTGTTGGGGTATTCAGAAAATACCCCGGAAATTATCTAGTGCTATTCCTTAATGAGGAATAGTGTCATTTCCCCATTGGTCAATATTTATTTGTGTCATTTCCTGAAGGTTAAATCTTATACAAATGTTATTTTCTATTTTATGGTACGTTGTGGTCTGTTTGATTGCTATATAAACGGAGTATGTTTGGATTATAATGATTCATATCACCGAGGCTGAGACTTGTGTTCTGGACTCAACTGACTGGGCTAGACAGGGAAGCAGGGCCAATCAGAACTCCAGGCTGCTCGCTCGTATTTTATGCGTCAGTGTTTCGATCGATAATACGCTGCGCTCTAATAGGCGAATCACACGTTATAACAGTTTTGTTCTTGTCAGTTGCTTACAATCTGTGATATTTATTATATACTTAATTATAAAATGGGTTTTAATTAACTTACATGAAAGAGTTTAGTTGAAAATCATTTTGGAGGCATATCAGTATAATATAGGCAAAGTTTTAAATAAATTTAATGGACTGAATAAATTGTTGTAAACATTTACCTTATGTAAAAGCATATTTTATAAACACATTTGGCCGCCAACTGTGTTTATAAATTTACGTGTATTTGCTAAAGCAGTTACATTGACCAAATAGAAATGATGGGATATATTCTATTTTTTGAACATGTTTCGAAGAGCCTTCAAACAAGAGAGAGAACCACTCTAAACAGAGCAGTTTGTAAACATTTCTTGGATACAGGTCATCAAGTCGATACCTTGCAATCCATCAGTGATTAATAACATATCGAACTCCAGTCATCATTGTTATCATGCGTCGGAAACCTGATTTATGTGCTCAAAAGGAAATGGTTGTTATGCTTTCCATCCCTTGGTGACAAATATTCCTTCATTGCATCAGAAAATCTTGCTGGACTCTTTCTATCAATTAATTACGTCATTTTTTTCTATTTCAACCGTCTTCTAGATTATTAATTTTATCTTAATTAACTGAGCTTTACTCATTTTATTATTATCAACATCTATTGATTACGTAGCCTTTGGACTATCAATGTTATAGTATGGTGTTGTAATATATTACCATTCTTTATTTTTACACCTTTGCCTATAACATACTGATTTACCTTCAAAACAACTCTCTACTAAACTCTTTCATGTTGTCCTGCTCAAATCACCATTCTTGATTTCTGAGAATAAGTTTATATTACTGATCTATCGATTTACTAGATTTTTAATGAATTTATAAAGATAGCTATTTGTATTCAGAAAAGACAGTAATGAATTCATTCTATTTATTCCATTTCATATCATGAATTCTCTAGTAAACAACGTGTTTTTCTATTCTGCTCGATTGTGACCAGTGTAATTTGTCGTCTTCAGTGTATCTCCATTTGTTTTCAAATTCTAATTATTTTTTTATCAGGACATCTTGTTTCATCATGATTTTAGTTTTCATTTTTTAAACTGGAGGTGTACAATTTGATGTATCAATCAGCCGCTTTAAGTACTCTTCCTTACTATTCTAATATTTAGATAAATACAAATCATTCTGATGTCGTATATGGATCTATTCCGACTAGTTGTACGAGGATTTCCTGTTCAGATAACTCTCTATCTTCTGATCCTCATACAGATACAACAATAAAAACATGTCAATCGACTGAAACTACTAATAATACCACTATAACAACTATAACAAATGAATTACCAATATTGGATACTACAAGTGAACATGGCAAACATTTATATGATATGCATTGTAAACGCTGTACAAGTCAAACAAAAACATTCACGAAACAATCATCTCAACAACTACAACAACAGTTGCCGAAAAATTCAATATCATCCCCTTCTAATAGTACCACTAATGTTTGTGATGGACTATCCACATTGTCTGTGAAAACAGAACCCAGTGTTAGCAGTATATCTTCTGGAGAAAAGGTAGTCTGTATTTTTATTATTTGTTTTGTTTACATTGTACGTTGACTTTACAAATAACTGTCTAATTATACCGGAAAGAATGAATTCATAATTAATTAGTATGGGATGATTTGTGGAGATTGCAGAGTTTTCGTAGTCGGAAATACGAAATGATTCTTACCAGATCACCATTGTAAACCTGAAAGGACTAGACCAAGGGTTCTGGGTTTGATTCTCAAATGTGCTGGGTCATGAAACGGCTGCACAGTACTTTAAGGTCTTCATTGGTGGTCTAATCAAAATCCTTTCGCGGTTGAAACAATTAAAGATCAGAACTAATTGTTTAAATTGATGTTGCACATGGACAAATAGTCTATGAAAATGTTCTATGGATTCAAAAAATCAGTCATCGTAATTAAAGTTCAAGGTGGCGTAACATCAACTAGTGACGTTTTAGAATCAAACACCTTAAATAATAGGAAAAATATGTGGTTTATTAAATTGAAGTCCCTTTCAGTTTTTGCTTTTAAAACTAAATATTACTTATTATTCACCATTGATTTGTATTACTTCATACTTTTCAAACAACTTGTCATTATCTATTGTTGAAATAGTTGTGTAAGGTTTTAAATACTTTGGCAGTAATTATGCATTTTTCCTAAAAGTGTGTTCATCAGTCAGTCAATCGCAATGTAGACCCTGTCACGTATGTACACCAGGTCAAGTTCCCATACTCCATGATCACAGAGAGATTAAATTATCAAAGCAAATCCCAGAGTCTTAGAGGTAGTAACAATATTAGGTAACCTATACTTACCTACATGGCTCGGCCCAATAGTCAGTTTCGTCATGGACTGATGACATTTCTTTGTCCGACTACCCCAAAACATATAAGAAATGGTTTCAAGACACCTGTGATCGACAACAAGTAACCTAAGAATATTCTCTATTCTTAATGGCCATGTTTCAAACTCATAAAGTGGAACGAAGTGAACTGCTGTCAACCGCACGCTTCATTTAGTTGTTGGATGGCTGTCTCGTCTACTCCACAAACGACACGACTGAGTTTTCTAATTTCGTGCCGAAATTTCATCATTTAATTAATTTATTTGAACACATAAATATTGGTACAAAGGAGCACCGAATACATATACGCCACACAAGTCACTCGATTTGTGTATCGGCTGTGATACTTCCTGGGTGCCCAGACCGAAGCAGGTAGTTTTCTTAGGAGACCACACCCGGAGCCTTCGACCTAATGGTCTGATCCACAAGGCAATGGAACAGCATAAGGAGATGCAGTTCCATGGTCGCCGGTGACTAACGATTGGTTCATACGCCATTTGTTCTTTCAGGATACTGGAGCCCATGTGCACCATTAGTTTGAAATGAAGGTTTTCCAACTCCCTTAGGTAGATCTTCCGTGTCCACCAACCCGGTTAAAGCACCGGACATTCGCTTTTCTTGCTCTCAGATTATTAAACAACACCCCGTTCGCGAGAAGACAGGTAGGACTTCCTTAGCATTGGCTGTATTCGCGTGATCATGTGAGAGTGTTTCGAGAGGGAGAGTAAACTCTCCCCACCCTCGGCCATACCAGGGCATTTGGGAGCACCAACTCATATGAACTGATGAGAATTCCAAAGCAAAATGATCGATTCATCAAACTATCTGACTCCCAGTCATTAGTTCTGGTGCTATAACATTTGACAGTTTTTACTCATAAATCCTTATCAGTATAATGACACCTATGGTTCTCTTAATTTCATCTTCGTAACTCAGTGGATCTGTTAGTGAAAATTTTGTGTGTGACATTGAACTTTGTAAAAAGCATTACTTTTAACTACGTGAAAGATTCAGAAAAAACTAATAAGGTAAATAAATTCACGCTCAGATTAGTAATGTTATGCAACGATATTTCTACTCCATTATTATCAAAAAACTGATTGTCTTAGAGAACCATTACTTTTTTTATAAACCACTAAATTCTAACAGGTTATATTATTTCTGTTACAGAATACTTTCGATTTCTTACTTAAGGGTTTATGGAGATTTTTTAATTCCATGGTTGGCATCCCTGAATGAGCTCAGATAAGCAGTCATTGAGAACTAGCAAGCACTTAACAGCTATTTCGTCCTAGATGGGACTCCATAACAGTCCTTATCTACGACCGCACCACAAGGGATGGAACCACAAGCCTTCAATCTTGCGCCCGAACAACTAACCTCTAGGCTAATGAACGGACACCCAATCGTTAGCACGTCTGACTTCAACAAATGTGTGATATTCCGCAATCATCTTTGAATATACCTGGGACGTAACTGTCTCGTACCCGACATCGTTAAACTCCACTAGTTACGGCTTTCCACTAGAACTGCTGAATTACGATCAATTGATTGATTACTGTAGGAGCTTATGAAGATTTCTTCGATTTCATTGGTAACATCATGGGCTAATATATATTTTTCCTACTGATCAATTTAAAAGTAACTTCAAACCTATGAGATCATCCTGAGAATCGCTCAATCTCGTACCCCCTGTGCTTTTGCCGTATTTTATTTTTCATGGTTAATTTTAGATAAATAAATAAATAAAAATTCATATTCACTTCTGTTTTTCTTCACCTATCCTGTTTCACAAAACAATATGTTAGGTTTCACCATTTCTTCCAAGCCCTGTTGAATCACTTCAAACAAAAGGATCAGTAGTTACATCAGATAGTTTACCTATTCAAGAAGCAGTAAAATTATCTCCTAATGATTATTCCACACTAAAAAGAACAAATTATTTAGAAGATACGACGAATGTCATGAAATGCATGGATCCAAGACGAAAAGAAACAAATCCACTACATAGTTCGTTCGATCAATATACTCCTAAAATCAAGTAAGTAGATGCTGTGCTCTCTTGCATCCAAACTTCTCAGAATATTATAGGCTTTTAGGTTTAAGAGACACTTAACATAGTGACACCAAAAAGTAAGTATTGATTATAAATGTTGTATTGTAGAACTTAGGTGTAGACTACCGATGTTAGTGCACCTATCTATGCTACTAGAATAATCGACCTAATCCAACATTGTGGTCTTACCATGATATGACTACCTAATCTACTAGATCTTACGTCGAAGTTATATCATTGTATATATTGACTCGAGCTTTCGTGTCAGTCAGTAATGTTTGTAATAACCTTTGAAAAACACATTTGGACTGGTAATGAAGTAATATATTTTATATAAAAACTAAGAGGTTACGTTGAGTTACAACGCCTATATGGCCGAGCCATGTCTTACTGATCAAATGTTTTCGCGTTCCTCCTTTCCTGAACTTCTTCTGGTGTTCAATGGTTTTATGTTCAGTTTCTAGGATCGTGTGATTAAAAACAAATCCCACTGCAGTATCCTATTACCTATTAATATTCATTCATTCCTTTAAATAATAAGTAAACTTTCTAAATCCGGCTTCCTTTATTAGTATTCCCTCTCCTGGGAATTTAATTGCTTTTCCTGAAAATGTAAAATCTAATCTTCCCTCTCTCCTAACTTGTATGCTCATGGTTCATTGTTAAAAAATATCGCTGTGCACATTCTTTTTTTAATCTAGAACCATGTTGGGTCAGATCTTGTATGAATGATTTATTTGTGCTTCATCACTCCATACACACGCCAAATATAACAAAAGATTCATGTTTACCTTGTATTATAAATTAACTTAAAATGGAGAACAATTTTTAAATGAAATAGCGCAACTGATAATGGTTGCTTCATCTTAGCCGTAAACATTTTCAGCAGCGCATATATGGTAAACGAAGTCAAGTGGGGAACACCAATTTATTGTTTAATGTACAATCACACAGTGGTTTAGTAAAATGTGTAAATCATACATCAAATACTTAATTTGCACATCTCTTAATTGTCTCCTACAAGCCTCATTGTCTTCTCACCTCCGTGGTTATCTTGATTGTTTTCACTTCCTTTCTCTCTTTTCATTTCAATCTTCCTAACCTTCTGCTCACAGACGTTCCACATCTGTACATGAAATCGAATCCAAGTCTTATTTACGATGATCAATGCTATTTTTCATAAATTTTATGTTAATAGCTATTTGGGATGATCACATTATTCATTGACTGATGTTATTCACCTCCTATTACGTAGTTATAGATCTGAAATTTGATTCGTATGTCATAAATTTTATGTTAATAGCTATTTGGGATGAGCACATTATTCATTGACTGATGTTGTTCACCTCCTACTACGTAGTTATAGATCTGAAATTTGATTCGTATGTCATTCTATTCATTACGACGTGTTATAATATGTTAGGTAGTTTTACATAGCTAACAGAAAACCCTGAATTTTAATTTCATGCTTCTTAACAATTGTTAACAAGTAATTCATACAATCATAAAAGAATTTATTCTCCTTTTTGAGATTCAAACATAGTTCACTAAATTTCATAGTTAGAGACATTAATAGTGAACTATTTGATACGCACAAATGACATCCTGTAAAGTTAAAATATTTACACTGATTAACCTAACATTAATACATATTACACATAATACTGAATCACTTAAACTAATAACATTAGTCCATTGCACAGCAATCAAAACAGTGTGTTACATTAGTTTTCTTATGATCAAATATTCACATGTACCCACGATCATTGAAAGTTTAGTACTTAATGTATTGTTATTAGTTTATTGATTTTTTTCATAATATAATTCATCATATTGAGATAGATTATCAAATTTCATACAAAAAATCGTGTACACCGGAGTGTCATCAATATTACATTTCTTTTTAAAAAAACTGAACGATTATATTACAATTTTAATAGTTGAGATCATGAGTCAATTGAAGCTAGACCACTATGGAAAACCTTAAAGTACTGGACAGCCGTTTCGTCCGAACTTGGGACTCCTCAGCATTATATTACATATTATGACTTGTTTTATGTAAATAATAAACAATTTTAACGTATTTACACCAATATTCATCAATATTAGAACGAATAGTTCGATAAAAATTGGTCGCAGAGTATAGAAAAGTCATTCATTATATTTGAAATAATCTTAGTGATTGGAATTTGAAATAATTTCAAAATTTCGTCCAACAAACTTGTCTGGACTTCTTCAAGGTGGTGATTAAAATCATCAAAGAAATATATAGCGTTTAACAATCAAATCTATACTGTGCTAATCCAATCATATTTGGATGTTGACTTTAGGAAATACAATAAAATCAGTCAACTTATTACTTAAATTTTGATAGTCTTATGACATTCTTGCTCAGGACAATGCCTTCATCATCATTATCATCTTCTTGTGTATAGTTTATCCTACATGGGGAACTTTTCATGATTGTTGATGCTTATAGGATTTTAAAAGTTTTTCTTCATCCATCTGTTAATTAATTTTTATTTATTCAAACATGAATATTCGTACATGTTGGCAGCAAAATACCTGTGCGCCACACAATAAAAAATATAGGATTGTGAAGTGATATAGGAAGAAAGATTAATATAGTGGAAACAGAACATAACTGAATAGAAATTAGTGTATGAAAGTGAAAATGTTAAGGATAATAAGAGGAGAAGCAGTTTAGTTAATAAAAATACAACGAAAAAGAATCCTGTCTTTTAAAGATGTTCCTCTCACTTCTATGAAAAAAGTAGAAGGAAATTACAGCAGGACCACCGCTTGCTTCTATTCTGAAATATGTCTGATAAAGTCTGGAGCCACTGTGTTCCACCACTTATCGGATCCCATCCAGGTAGTTGTGAAGCACCAACAAAGCTAGTCCTACACAACATTCTTTCCTACTATGAAATTATGTCATACACTGACCACCCATCCGCTTTTTCCAACCAACCTGATTGTTGACAAATCATTCACGATATTGGATTTGCTGGGACGACATTCTCAATAAATATCCACTATACTAAAGTTGGTGTTTCAAGATGGTGACAGCAGTTGAATTGTCGTTTCTATCCCTGAACATATTGCCGAACCTATATGTTTCTAACATAGTACTGATACTTAATGTCACAATCCTTCAGAAACAACGACGATTAAACACAGGAAGTATCTTAACATCTCAAACTCAGAGAGACTACGTTTCACAAGTATAGAGGAAAACCCATCATCTGTTTACAGTCAAACTAACATCACAAAGATGCCTCAAATCGACATCAGCCTCTGTGACTTTCATTACTAGCATATTGATTTCATCAGTCACCTCACCGCCAGCACTTACACAGCTACCCAAATACACGAACTTCTAACTGCTCACTACCACCTATTGAACGTTGAATTATTTATCAAAAATTGAATTTTACCCAAGGTTAGCGTTTTCTCGACGCGGTTATTTTTTATGGGATGAGTTTGCTAATCTCATGCTCAACTTTTCTTCCTTACCCGGGCTTGAGATCAGTAGTAACCCTAGAGATGGGCATAATAATTTTCAAATCCAGTGAGTAACGCTTATCTCTATGGGAACACACGTGGCTAAATAAATATTGACTATTGTGAAAATATACTATTAATGTCTGTGTGGGAGAAAAAATAGACATTTGTATATTTAGTTGAATTTGATTAGAAACAAACGCGTTTCACGTCGAATTAATTACATATTTACTTTAAGTAAATATCGAGTTAAATTCAAATTATTCATTTTACGATTTTCGTTTTCCTCCTAGATCGAATTTAAAACGATTAAATGATCAGTCATTATTTGAACCATCTACACAAGATAGTTCTATTTCAACAAAACCACTCGATAGCTTTTCTCATTCTCCTAATTATCACCCACCATCCAGTGGTGTTTCAACAGGTCTGTTAGATTTACCTTTACCACCAGCACAACTAGTTAGTTTGCATAATAAGTCACCATTCGATTCACAAACAAAACACGAGAATAGTAGTTATTTATTGTCAAATCGGGAAAAATCCAATTCAAAACATTGTCTATTATGGTCTGGAATGTTATCGTTATCAACACAATATTCTGGTCGTGAACATATGTTCAGTTTAGAAATTAATGTTTATCCTTTTGGATATATTCAACCGAAAATATTAAATTATCCTGTTAATAATGATAAAAATGAAATGATCCAATGGGAATCTTTATTAATAGGTAAACAAACATCACTCGTTGTTAGTCGTGGAGTGAACTTAATCAGTTTACCAGTTTATTTAGGACAGACATTGTTAGATTCAACACATCCTAGAGTAAGTTAAATGATATGTTTATTTGGCAATCTCTTTTTTTATTGATTTTTTTTCATTCTTGTGCGATCATTAAGAACTTTATCTCATGAATGAATCGTAAATTCATCCGACCATTAGTTTAAAATGTAAATGGTCAACACGAAAACTGATGTGTACTTCCAAAGAGCCCAAGAATAGAATAATATGGTTATCCAGTGTTCTCATGTTTCGAATGATTCTTTAATTAGCATTGATCCGGGATGTATGAACTACCAATCAGTTAGTTTTAATTTACATGAAACTGTACATTCAGATTATTCTTACAAGTTCAGAGAAAAACTTACTGAAAAACAAGCTATCTAGTGAGTTAAAAGTGCCCTTGATTTTGGCAAGAAAACAAGAACATTTATCTTGATAGATTTTATTAGAAAAGACTCAATCTTGTATGATTCTCCTTACTGTAATAGATGCGTGAATATTTTTTTCTTAGTATACATCACAGACTTACCTTAGATAGGTAGCTATTTTAAACTATGAAGCACAAAGCAATCGTTTCATCTTTCTATGAGGCTAGTCGGTTGTAGTGACTTATTTCCAGATGTAATTACCGAAGTTTTATTGAGAAGTTACGATCAGCGTAGTTCAACCATGTCAGATAATAGGAACTTATTCACTAATGGTGTTATAACGTGTGATCCGCCTATTAGAGCGCAGCCTATTATCGATCGAAACAGTGACGCATAAAACACGAGCGAGCAGCCTAGAGCTCTGATTGGTCCTGCTTCCCTGTCTAGCCCAGCCAATTGAGTCCAGAACACAAGTCTCAGCCTCGGAGATATGAATCATTATATTTCAAACATACTCTGTTTATATAGCAATCAAACAGACTACATCGTACCATAAAATAGAAAGTAACATTTGTACAAGATTTAACCTTCAGGGAATGACACAAATAAATACTGACCAATAAGGAGATGACACGTTGGAAGAATGTTGACCAATGGGGAAATGACACTACTTCTCATTCAGGAATAGCATTAGATAATTTCTGGGGTATTTTCTGAATACCCCAACAAATGGGATCGAGACAGTTGTACTGTATCACGAATTTATTACAGTCAAACATGTCAACCCACCGAATTCGATGTCTCAAGATGGTGAAAATTCAATTAATTTCATTATAGTATGCAGTGTATATGTATAGGTGCCCCTTCGTACCAATATTTATGTGTTCAAATAAATAATTAATTACTCATTACGAGATCTGACAGTTGTAGGTTCATAAACCATCGTTAATTTCCCCTCCTTTTCTCTCTGTTCATTTATTCATCTTATTGCTTTATTATTATTGCTTGCTTCATTGTAACTCTTCTATCTTTCTGTTTGTACATTTAGGAATTGTTTGCACTTCGTGTCACACCAAGAACTAAACAAATGTCTCATATCTATAAAGATATATTTAATCATTTAAAAGAGATCAATGCATGTGGTAGTTTAGAACCGCGTTTTCAGGGTATAAATGATTGTTTACTCTATCCATTGATAGGAAATACTCATTTAAAAGATATATTACTACCGGTGAATTTGTTATCAAAATTCCAGTTAACCGGATGTGATGCCATTTTAGAAAATCAATTATTAATTATATTGACTAGACCAATCAATGTGACATCAAATGTCGAAAATGTTTCACATCCTTTATCATTGTTATTATCATCATCATCATCCTCACCACCAATATTGAATACTGATCAAGAGACACCGAGTAATACAAAAGAAATCGCCGTTAATTTGCCATCAGATGATAAATTATGTTCACCATTATTTAATTCATTGTCGAAAGACGCTTACGTACCAACTCCTGTTCAGTTTAATGAAGAAGGTATTAACATGTTTCTTTACAAGTGTTTTTCTACTAAACTTTGATAGAATCCAAATTTTGGAAAATTCTCACTTTGTTTCCATTTAAAAGTTGGATAATTTATTGCTTGTTACATACTTTTTGCTCGATTTATATTCCTTTTTTGTATAAAAATCCACTCAACTTTACAGGGATCAGTTTTTCATAAACACAATCCAGGAGTTGTTACAAATCGTCTTGCCATTCATGTCTATTTCTCTCCTAATCTACTCTTAAAGCATATAGGGTAGCACTTAAGTGTAGGTGGCGACTAGATACCCGTAACCCTTGTCTCAGTCACCTGAGTAAGTAAAGTCTACAATCTCGTCAACTGATTTACAACCTCCACTCCCCCAACTTAACTATTACTCACTTTATGATCCCACTATATGCTATCAGCAATCACTTAAATCAATTCAATGTTGTTTTAGTCAAATATATTATTGTTGAAATATTCAAACTACGACTGACTTGCTATTGGCCTTTATAAGTAGGGAACTAAACAATATATATTACTCTACGGTGACGAGCTAATGTACTTGATAGATAGTTTGTTGTGATCCTAGATTTTGGGCAAATAAAAGGAATTCCCTCCACTATCTTTGACTATACAAGCTGACTAAATATCTTATAATCTTGAATGTAAATCAACTAACCAACCATAACAGTTAATGGAAGTCACGCTGTATTTTGAATCAATAGCTCAGCCAGTGGTTAAAGCATTTAAGTCTTCAATGTTGAATCCAAATACACGAATCTGTATATAGTAAGTAGTTTCATTTTAAAAAAGTATCTCGAAGTAACTAAAATTGAAATATGTGGACAATTGATTTTCAGATTAATAAAGAAATCCGGTAACCGATTATTTCATCAAATTGGTTAATAACGATCATGTTTCTTGTTACTTATAATCAAGATATGATCAAATCTTAAAGCTGAAGTAAATCACTTTAGTCATTCATCTTTTAATTGTTGAACTTGTCAGTCAGTCGTATATCAACGAATCTTTCAATAACTTCCCATCTTTGACTTCAGTTTTAAAAATTCTAGTCACCAGAATTCGAGGATAATTCTACTAAACATTCTCACTATCTCCTGCATTAAATTAATGACTCTTAAGAACAGTTGCATGTATATTTATTTTGTAACATTTCACAAAATCCCTATATTTTATTATTTCTTGTCCTAGCATTATCTACTGAAAATTTAAAAATAGAGAATCAGACTGTTGAAACATGTTCAATAGATGCTGTTGGTGATATTGATTTACGTCCTTTCATCGCAAATGCCACTATCAACAATGTCAACCAATCATTGTATCCTTCTACTCAACAATGGTGCTCATCATCTACTGAAGATGTTGATTATCGTAAATTAATTCCACAACCTCCTATTCATCCTGGGTGCTCTACACCACAAAATGTATACAATAAGTCATCTCCACCTATAAATAATGATTACAAGAGTAGTCATGGTAGTAATAGAAGTGTACCCAGATTTCGTGAAAAAATGACTTCCTTGTCTTCTAGTAAAAGAATGTATACAATTAAACCTACTAATTACCAACCAGTCCATTCGGCTCGTCATTTGTTACCTGACCCAGTAAGTAGAAGAAAATCATCTGTTACTCGTTCTCCTCTTTCGTCTAATAATCCACTACCAGTGACTATCAACATACAACGTTCGAATCCTTGCGCTCTTTTGCCTACACCATCTATCCAACCATTACGTCGTCCATCTTCCTCATTATCATCACGTCGGTCATCGCGTAGGCCATCACCACGTCTGTCGAGATCTCCACGTCCTCCTGGCTCTCGTAAAAAGCCTTCTCTAATTGTTCGTAGTTATGATCATCATAATAGACATCGTCATTCACGTTTTCGTCATTAAAAAACTGATTTTCAGATCGTCTTTGTGTATAGTTATACTTGTACTTTTTGCGTAAACAATCCACTTACACTACTAGATATGTATGTTTTCGTGAGACCTTGTGTGTATTTATTTCCGTCTTCAGTATCGTTTTCCTATTATCATTTTACTTTTCCACACCCGTTGATTAGTTCATCCATCAGTCCTAATCGTCATCACAGTAATGATTTCTTCGACATATTTCATGTAAAACTCTACCATCATTATCCGTGTGTTGTTCATGAGTTTTTTTTTGCTTCACACAACTTACAATTATTCAACTAATATGCACGAGATCAACAATCACTATTATATTTGTATGTAATTTCTATCTCGTTCTAAACAATTTTTATAACATGCTGTATCTCATGTGTGTGATTTTATTTTCTAAAACAGTTTTTTCTCGTTTTGCAAACACATATCCACCAGTGAGTACGTATTTGTATCCATCCTTTACCTGTTACCTATGCCTTAATTATTTTTATATTTTTTCTTCATTTTTCATAAAACTTTAAATTTCAGAGAAGTACTTCAGAGTAACATGTTCTTCTTCTTATTATTATCATCACTATTTCCTTCTTGGGTGTGTACAGTTTCAAATCTTTACAAAATGAGTAAGGCTTTTACCTATTAGCTTTGTTGGTTTTGCTTTTTCTTTCTTATGAAGTCAATTATATAGTTGCATGGTTTTATATCATCAATCTGAATTTCTACTATTATATCTCATTATATTGATCAGTGATATCAGTATGAGGTTTATAAAATTTATAATCTACTGGAAGGATAACTCCGTGGTATATATTCATGTGACCTCAATTTACTGAGATCAATAGAGTTGAAAGAAAAACAGCAGATAATTCCACCAGTTCTTGCCACAATGAATATACTAATTGTTTGACATGTATTAGTAGTGAAGCATAAATGTTAAATAGATACTTCACTGATCAGATGAATCTATATATCCTGTGTGAGTAAATAAATATCAGAATAACTCACCCTTTTACAGACGAATTGGTTGGCTTTTTGCCTACATATTTACTCCAGTTTCTCCTCATGGAGGAGCAAAGGCCACCCAAGAGCAGGCTCCATCAGACACTTTCCTGCGCAATCCTTTCCAGTTGTTATTCATCTTTTTCATGTCTTCTTCTATCTCCCGACGTAGTGTTCCCTGGCCTTCCTCTTTTCCACTTCCCTTCGAGATTCCAAGTTAGGGCTTGCCTCGTAATGCCATTTGATACTTCCCACGGTGTATGTTCTATCCACCTCCAACGTCTTTCCCTAATTTCCTCTTCAGTTGGAAGCTGGTTTTTCTCTTCCATAGTGGGCTGTTGTTGGTAGTATCCAGCCAATGGATGTTGAGTATCTTGCGTAGACAACTGTTTATAAATACTTGCACCTTTTTGATGATGGATGTAGTAGCTCTTCAAGTTTCAGCTTCGTATAGTAGAACTGTCTTGACGTTCGTATTGAGGATTCTGGCTTTGATAGTGGTTGACAGTTGTTTTGAGTTATATATGTTTTTCAATTGTAGGAATGCGGCCTTTGCTTTGCCAATCCTCGCCTTTACGTCTGCGTCCTATCTTTCTTGTTCATCGATGATGCTTCCCATGTACGTTAAGGATTCCAGATCTTCATCATCAAGTGTGATTGGATTGTTGTTCTCCGTGTTACATTTGAGGATCTTGCTTTTTCCTTCGTGTATGTTGAGGCCTATTGATGCAGAGGATGCTGCTACACCAGTTGTCTTCATCTTCATTTGTTCGTGTGTATGGGATAGGAGGGCCAGGTCATCTGCGAAGTCCAAATCGTCTAGTTGATTCTGGGCTGTCCGTTGTGTCCACAATGTCCTCCTATCCATACTGTCAAACGCCTCATGGCCAAGGAATTTGATGTATAGTGACGAGTTCCATTCGGTTGATTGCTCAACGGTGCTCCATAGTGTCGCAATTTGGTCTACGCACAACCGATCGTTACGGAATCCAGCCTGTTGATTTCGAAGTTCAGTGTCTACTGAGTCTTTCATCCGGTCCAGCAGCACTCTGTTGAAAACTTTTCCTGGTACTGACAGCAGTGTGATGCCTCTGTAGTTCTCGCACTTGCTCAGATCTCCTCTTGTATCTTGATGAGGTATCCTTTTTTCCAACCCGTCGACACTTGTTCCTCCTCCCAAATCTTAAATAGAAGGTGGAGCATGTTTGCAGTTACTTCAGATGATGTTTTGTCAGGTCCTGCTGCTTTCCCGCTTTTGATTTGTCTGGTCTATTTAAAGATCCTTCAACCTACTCTGCCTATCTGTTCCTCTGTTCCTGAATTTCTTTGGTTGGCCTGCCTTCTTTGTCCTTGACCGATCACTCTGCTTTTCTATATCTCCCTGCTAGTTTCTTTGTTGTATCATATTTCCTTCTCTTGCAGCTTTTTCCACCGTCTTTGCTAGTTCTTCCGCGTATTTCTGCTTGTCGGCCTTAATGATCCTCACTTGCTTGAATAACTCTTGCTCTTCAACTGAGCTCCTTCACAGCGATAATGGTTTGAACAATTGTCTTCCTCTATATAAGCCTCTCGAAACACATGTGCACTTGCTAGTTTGTCTAGATCTACAAGCTAGAATTTTAGTAGCTTGAGATCTGACTCCAGGTAGGTCGTATGAATGTTTGTTATTCGAAACATACATGCTGGCTATCCTCGCATATAATCATCGACTCAAATAGCGTTAGTGAATAATGCAATTAAATAAGTCAAATAAGAGAATGTAATTCGAGTACGTATATCTCATACAATGGTTGATTGGAAAGAGAAGCAATGCAAAATGACGCGCAATGGAGAAGGATGGTGAGCCGGCTCCATTTAACCAAGCGTTAACCGATATTTATAGTTGAACAAAAACAAATTACAGACATGTGATGAATAGAGTAAGAAGTGAACACACGTATGCTTACATTAAAACAGTCAGGGTGGATAAGTGAATAAGTAACATGGTCAAAATTTGATTTAAGGAGGATGAATAGGTTGATCTGTCCGGAGGCTAGAACAACTTATGTAGGTTTGACATACGTATCAATCCCTGCGATATATTTTGTTCGATTTTGAAATTTTACCTCAAGAAGACATGGGAGTAATAAAATGTCACTGATATGTGAATAAATTATTTCTCGAATTAAATGTATCTATATAATAGAAGAATAATCAGTGGTTGTCGAATTGTTTGGGAAGCTTCGTCGAAGTCATGTATGACTGACGATAGTTTGTTAGTCGGTGACGCAGCAGTGCGGTAGTAAACAATCATTCTCTACGCCTGACTATTGACGACCTGTCCTATATTCTTTCTATTATCCCAGAAAGTTTGCATGGCAAGATTTCGTTTAATCCGGAATGAAATAATTTCAAACTCAAGTGTCTTTCCAAATCTCCGATTCTCACTTTACAAACAATATATATCTTTGTGTTTCTCTACAACTCTTGAGGTGACCTAACACTTTAATCATTCAAATACACTAGAGACGTATTTGAGAGAAAAACTAGCAAGTGCACATGTGTTTCGAGAGGCTTATATAGAGGAAGACAATTGTTCAAACCATTATCGCTGTGAAGGAGCTCAGTTGAAGAGCAAGAGTTATTCAAGCAAGTGAGGATCATTAAGGCCGACAAGCAGAAATACGCGGAAGAACTAGCAAAGACGGTGGAAAAAGCTGCAAGAGAAGGAAATATGATACAACAAAGAAACTAGCAGGGAGATATAGAAAAGCAGAGTGATCGGTCAAGGACAAAGAAGGCAGGCCAACCAAAGAAATTCAGGAACAGAGGAACAGATAGGCAGAGTAGGTTGAAGGATCTTTAAATAGACCAGACAAATCAAAAGCGGGAAAGCAGCAGGACCTGACAAAACATCATCTGAAGTAACTGCAAACATGCTCCACCTTCTATTTAAGATTTGGGAGGAGGAACAAGTGTCGACGGGTTGGAAAAAAGGATACCTCATCAAGATACAAGAGGAGATCTGAGCAAGTGCGAGAACTACAGAGGCATCACACTGCTGTCAGTACCAGGAAAAGTTTTCAACAGAGTGCTGCTGGACCAGATGAAAGACTCAGTAGACACTGAACTTCGAAATCAACAGGCTGGATTCCGTAACGATCGGTTGTGCGTAGACCAAATTGCGACACTATGGAGCACCGTTGAGCAATCAACCGAATGGAACTCGTCACTATACATCAAATTCCTTGGCCATGAGGCGTTTGACAGTATGGATAGGAGGACATTGTGGACACAACGGACAGCCCAGAATCAACTAGACGATTTGGACTTCGCAGATGACCTGGCCCTCCTATCCCATACACACGAACAAATGAAGATGAAGACAACTGGTGTAGCAGCATCCTCTGCATCAATAGGCCTCAACATACACGAAGGAAAAAGCAAGATCCTCAAATGTAACACGGAGAACAACAATCCAATCACACTTGATGATGAAGATCTGGAATCCTTAACGTACATGGGAAGCATCATCGATGAACAAGAAAGATAGGACGCAGACGTAAAGGCGAGGATTGGCAAAGCAAAGGCCGCATTCCTACAATTGAAAAACATATATAACTCAAAACAACTGTCAACCACTATCAAAGCCAGAATCCTCAATACGAACGTCAAGACAGTTCTACTATACGAAGCTGAAACTTGAAGAGCTACTACATCCATCATCAAAAAGGTGCAAGTATTTATAAACAGTTGTCTACGCAAGATACTCAACATCCATTGGCTGGATACTACCAACAACAGCCCACTATGGAAGAGAAAAACCAGCTTCCAACTGAAGAGGAAATTAGGGAAAGACGTTGGAGGTGGATAGAACATACACCGTGGGAAGTATCAAATGGCATTACGAGGCAAGCCCTAACTTGGAATCTCGAAGGGAAGTGGAAAAGAGGAAGGCCAGGGAACACTACGTCGGGAGATAGAAGAAGACATGAAAAAGATGAATAACAACTGGAAAGGATTGCCCATGTCAGTGTTGTTTCTAGATCGGATTGTTAATTTTTAATATCTGGTTTATCAATGATTATGTGCTTTATAAAGCACATGAAATTCCCTAAAATTGTCCCCAATCGCTTTTACGTTGAAAATGTTCACAGGTTAGACTATACAGTCTCACTGCCTGATAAGTTATTTAGTTTGATATATTTCTTCGTGAAACGTTAAGTAATACTAACGGTTGCTTTGATCCTGCAGAGTAGTAAATATCGTCTCCATGGTTAATTCGATTTTTTGTTTTATCAGTTTTCTTATAATTTGTTACTCTTTAGCGGCTTTGTGCTCAAGGACATTTAGGAACTGATGTTTTGGGCGTGCATCTGTAGTTCACATTCTGAAGTCGTCTTCTTAACCTAATATACAAGGTCTGTTATTATGGAAGTGATTGTTAAACTATTTTATGTGAATTTTACAGCTTACCTTTTACCTTATCTGTCTACTTCCAGCGTTTCGTCTGATTTTCCTGTTGGTTCGCGTACCACTCCTAATACATTCATTGTACTAACCAACTGTCATAAAGTTTTGCTTATTGATTCTGAACAAGTCTCTCATCAATGTCAGAATCGATCTTTCAGGATTTATCTGCTCAAGTCAGGGTTCCTGGTGACGGGGATAAGGTTTTCAAGGATGAATGTCCTTTTTCGTTTGAGACACCTGAGACAGAAAAAGGAATATACATATGCATGCGACACTTCGTTGCAATTGGCTCCAAAATCCTTAGGCTTTACTATGAGAAAACTGGTTGTCGTGCTTTCTTAAGATACAAGATCGAAAAGCAATTCAAAGATAAGGGTATGTTTTTAATCTTTTGGTATTTCACTTCCACCTTATTTCAAGATACAAAGTAAAAATTGTAACTCCAAGTTTTCGGGCACAAGTGTATGACTCTGCTTGCTAGAATTAGATAGTTTTCTTTGAAACCCTTGATTTTTTAAAGTCACTTGTACTGTATTTCTCAGGGTACTTTACACAGCAAACAATGTTGCTTATGTATTTGTCCGGTTGTTCCACATTATCCACTATTCATACCGATTTGTGAGACTTGAGATATGTAGGTTGTTTTCTCTTTTTATGGTCAGTATCATTTGGTATTATTTAATTGGGAATTAATTCACAGGAAAATGTAATCAAGTGAGTTTCATCATCTTTGTGTCTAGATAAGAGGGAGGTTGATTATGAATGCAGTGGTCTTGAGTACTGTTAGAGGTATGAGGGCGGATATTACTTCCCGGTTGCCCACACCGTGGAAGGGTTCTCCTGGAGGTATCTGAAGTGGAACTTGAATTAGAGGTGGTCTTAGAGACCTGAGAGCGTGACCGCAGTACCCAAGGGACAACTGCTTAAGGCCAGTCACACGTGACCCTTCTGTAAGTGATTTTTGTGTTAGCTCCGTACTTGTTGAGACCTTACCGCCGGAGACGGATATGTATGGGATAGGGAGAGGTGTGCATTTTCAGGGTCGACCTTTTCTAACCCCACCCCTCCTTGTGGGAAGGCAGCATAACTGTCATGCTGGTCGTCTAAAGGAAACACCCTACTGCTGTCACACCTCTGTACAGTCAACTTCCCCTTCAGACATTGGATTTGTTGCTTTTAGTCTTACCGTACTTCAACCGACCTATCTGGCATAGTAGGATATTGAGGAACGATTGTTCCAGCCAGTATAGCTCAATTGGTTCATCACGACAGGCGAACCCGACCGCCACGTCAAGGTAGCAGTAACGGTCGGGATATGGTGCGGAATCGATCACAATCGCGTAGGTTTATTCACTCTGTCTTCTCTTTTAAACCATGAAATTAAAATAGATTCATATCCTTTCTACGAACTAATTCTTCCTTTATGTGTTACCACTATTAAATTGACTACTATGAATTCGGTGTTCATCTTGCTGTGCTAATGAGTTGTGGCAACTTGGACCGATGCATATATGTGCCTGGGCCTATGTCATAGCTGACTGATTGACTGTCTAGATAAGAAACTTTTTTTGGTTGTGTTTTAATTATGTAGGTGCTAGTGCTGAAGAACGCCCAACAAAACTCGCTATTGGAGTTTCTGGAGGTTTTGACTTTCCCCAAGATATGTATACAGTCACTGAACATTGGTCTCTAGTACGTCTTCCGCAAGGTGATTCATTTGATATCCCGAATCCAGAACCCGGACAAGGACAATCTGATATATCTCATTTAGAGATTTTGGAACTTCCTAAACACATAGCTATTTCAATCGCATTAATTCAACGTGCTGAGTCAGTATTACTGGCAGAAGAACGAGCTAATTCACTTAAAGCTTGGGAAGATGATAATATTTGTTTTATTTCGTCGTATGCAATGAATTTAGCACAAATAAATAATTCTGTTCGGATTCCCCCGTCGTAGGTCAACATTACTCATTCTACTAGTTTTTTTTTTTTAAATGAACAAATCGTCTTGTATCACTTTTACATCAACTTGAATTACTAGTTATACTCTCATATGCTTTTACTGCGTCCAGTATATTTATGGAACACTATCATCCTATACCCTTCATATGTTAACCGGATACATGGTAGTATACCTAAATTACTGTATATGACTTACTATTCTCTTTCCAAGAGATTTCTCTATATGGTATTTTGTGAACTGTCTTATGAGATGCCTGTTAAGTTTATTTCTTAAGATTTTGCTAAATACACCTCAGTAAAGGAACTGTACTACTTCCAGTCAAGTCATTTATAAACCTTGAATTTTCGCTACACATGTTGTTATAACAGAACAATTAAAACTGGTCATATTCGTTGACGCTCAGCCAAATTCATTCTCCAGTGATGCCACATGTGTCGGGATTTGGGAGGGGTTATTCTGTATGACTGAAGACTTTCATTCAACTAAGAAAACAATTGGATAAAATAACTGACCTGTGAAACTGAAAACCTAACATAAAAATACATTCGGTTAAATTACCAGAATGCATGTTAAATCTTATTGACTTGTCCAGATACCAACTGAATACAAAATGGATCTCACGAGCTGAATCACATAAATTACTGTATGACGTGTTTCTGAGTTGAATAAAAGATGAAAAATTGTCATTTATCAAATACCATCATAAAATTGTACGTTTTATTTTATTTCTCATCGATATTTGTATAGCAACTTACTTGGATTAATTTGTAAATAATTTTTTAGTGGATGGAAATGTGCCAAATGTGATTTGAGAGATAATCTGTGGATGAATCTTACTGACGGAACCATACTTTGTGGTCGAAAATTTTGGGATGGGTCTGGAGGAAATAATCACGCTTTGGAACATTATGAAAAGACCAAGTATCCACTAGCTGTCAAACTTGGAACTATTACTCCCAAGGTACTATAATAACTTTTAAATGCATCTCAGCATATGTCACACATTTGGATGATGTGAATCTTTAATAACAGTAGTTTTATGTAGTCCCTTAATCCATTAAGTACAGTATTTAAACATACCCTGAAGTTTCATATCAACAGACCTATAAAGGGTTTTATTTATGTCATTCTTTTGTTATTTATGCTCGAGTAACACATCTAAATGTTTTATTCATAAACCCCACTTGTTGATCAACAATATCAAAGCGTTCAGTTTTTATCGTCATATCAACTCTTTAACTGCTTAGTGGTTAACACGGAAATATAGGATGCATATTTTTTCATTAATAAATCTTCGTTTCAATATTTCTGTATCTCTTGCGGTCTGTTCTATTTCTGGTGTCATCAGTTGGTCTATTGGCTCAACAAGACGAAATAGTGCGCAATGGTGTAGGACTTTTATCCGTTAGATCGATGAGCACTAACCAGCGAAATTTGATTTCTGTTCTTTCTTCGTATCAATCAATTGATCATAATCCATTGACTAGATAGTGATCGCAATATCCCAAAAAATATTGTAATTGTCTTACGGTTGGAAAATAAATTTTCCAAATATTTTTGTCTTTGCATGATTTCTTGTCTATATTTTATGTGCAAACAGACCTCTAAAGCAATCTGTATTGGTATACATAAAGGATATCACAAAATCATTTGGTCGTTGTTGGAATCGTCATGACAAAACATTATTACATAGCTAGCGCCAGACTTTACCGAAAATACAACACATTGTCTTTTATTGTTTGTAACTGGAAAAAAATACACGTTGTGAAGTGGTTACGGACTGTTGTTTGCTTTCTAACGTAAATAGTCATATAATCATTCGTTTCATGATTGAGGTATGCTACACATATTTCTCCCACAATTCTTACTTTTCAAAGGGTGGAGAAGTATTTTCTTATCCTGAAGATTCAATGGTAACCGACCCGAAATTAGCAGAACATCTTGCCCACTTCGGTATTGACGTAATGCTTATGCAAAAAACCGATAAAACGATGGCCGAGTTAGAAGTGGATGCAAATGAAAGACTTGGAGAATGGTTAACATTGCAGGAATCCAACCATACACTTGAAGCACGTTATGGTCCAGGTATGACTGGACTTAGAAATCTCGGTAATACTTGTTACATGAATGCTGTGTTACAGGTTAGTCAGTAATGCTATGTGTAAAAACTGTAATTTTCCCATAGTTATTCATATGAATTTTCAATACAACTCAATAACTAGGTTCAGGTTTATTTTATTGGTGAGACAATGATTCTACCCAGTTGTTTCAATTAAAGTAGGTGGATCGAAGTTGGAATTTACGAATCACTGAATAAAAGTCGCGTTTCTCAATCATTACGCCAGTATTCAATAATAATATCAAAGTGCTTGTCAAACAAATGCTCACTGATTTTGCATTTTAGTTGTTCATTAAAGAGATTTTTTATGCCATTATTGTATATCTAGTTGTGTTTGACATTTGAGACGGTAACTACAGATAGGTTTTTACTTTAATATCAGTTGTTGCACAAGTAGAGACAGTGTTCCTAAATAAATCTCAGTGGTTTGATTAGTCCCAAGTAATTGATGTCATTGATGATTTTCATTTCATTTACGTCGTCATAATCAGATACTTTTTGTAACAACATATCACCTACGTGTACTAATTCATTTGATCTTTTATCTCGACATTTAGGTTTGTCTGTCCATCTGATACTTGTAGAACACCAAACAAATGATGGTCCCCTTCGTATTACTCGTCATTACCCCAGTATAATATAAAATAATCAATCGCACTATTGATACTATCATATGATTCTGAACACCGATTATATTTAGTTCTTTTTGTTTGATATTTCATCTGTTGGGTAGTCAATCTGAAATTCCGAACAAAGTATATAGATTTGTAATTATTTCGTCATCTTTCAAAAAGACATATTTGGACAGTGGGACCCTAAGTTTATTGATCTTATCATTTGTCACTTGTCAGTAATTGTTCTATTGACTGATCATTGGTTAGTTACCACTATAAAACTGATGTACTACCCAACAGGGTTTTCTTCAATTTCTGTGAATTTTGATGTGGTGTTTCTATCATGGGACTTTTCCAAATGTTCTTTTTCAATGTATTCGGTGCACCTGATAGCCTTTAGACTTAGTGATTATGTAATTGTATCATTCACTCTATTTTGAGGCTTAGCTTAGTGGTTTATATTGTTTCCTGATAATTCATTAAGTATTCCTATTCAGTTTGATGAAATTAGCAAACTTTATAATATTCAATACTGACCTATATAAACCACCAGTAATTACTAGCCAGTTTGAAGTGATTCAAATTTTATACATTAGTTCTACTTGTTTGACATTGAGTTACTCATTATTAAACTTAACTTTACTCAACACAAAAGATTTAAATTGTCTCAGTCACTTCTGTTGTAACTAGCTTCACCGAAATGTTTATCATCTTTATATCAAATTAGGAATATTTTTCTTCTAAAACTCATAAAATGAAGGGCGAGGGAGAGAAGCAGGGCCTGATCGATCAATCCTTGATATTTTTAAGAATAGTGACCCAGTTTTAGCATTCAGATTATCTGTGATCTTGGCTAGAATTAGTGAACTAAACTTAATCCATCGACTGGACATGATCACTGATTGTCCCGGTCTGTAAAAAGGGACAAAATTCCTTCCGTGGTAATCACAAAGGAATCAGTTCAATTAACATTGTGTCTAAAATATTAGCCTTAATAATACATCGGCATCTAACTAGGGCTCGTAAAGAGCAAACCCGAGAAAACCTGGCTGGTTTCAAACCTGGACGTAGATATACAGACTAAATATACACCACTCGGAAGATTTCGGAACATATACATACTTTTCGACGTTCGGAAATAATTGTATTTCCTGACCTTAAGGCGGTGTTTGACTCTTGATCGTGAGGTTCCATGGCTGTGTCTGTTATTAAAAGGCGTCCCAAGAAAGCACAGTGTCTCTACTCGAACACTGCTGATCGAGTCGGTTCTTATGGCGAACTGTTGTTAGAACTGATTAATTCAAGTGATGTTCATCAGGGTTTTCCGCTTTCCCCATCCTTACATATCTTGTCATGGACATGCTTTTAGATAACAACTTCATCGTTTGCCTTTTCAGAGGTTGACCTTCTACCTGGAGATCCTTTTGTTAACATAGAATTATTTATTTATTTGAACACATAAATATTGGTACAACAGGGCACCAATTACATATGCGCCACACAAAATTTTATTTGTCAGTAGGCTGTGATACTGTTCGGGTGCCCAGACCGAAGCAGGTGGTTTTCTTAGGGGACCACACCCCAAGCCTTCGACCTGAAGATCTGATCCAGAAGGCAGTGAAACATCGTAAGGAGATTCAGGCCCATGGTAGCCCGTGACCAACGATCGGTTCATACACCATTTGTTCCTTCAGGATACTGGAGCCCATGTGCACCATTGGTTTGGGAACCGGTTAAAGCGCCGGACATTCGTTTTTCGTCCCCCAAATGCCCTGATACGGCCGAGAGTGGGGAGAGTCCGCTCTCCCTCTCGAAATGCTCTCACATGGCCACGCGTACATAGCCCCTGCCAGGGAAGTCCTACTCACTGCCTTCAGGTGGCGGGGGTGTTGTTTACGAAAATGAGAGGACGAAAAACGAATGTCCGGCGCTTTAACCGGATCCCAAACCAATGGTGCACATGGGCTCCAGTATCCTGAAGGAACAAATGGTGTATGAACCGATCGTTGGTCACGGGCTACCATGGGCCTGAATCTCCTTACGATGTTTCACTGCCTTGTGGATCAGACGTTCAGGTCAAAGGCTCGTGGTGTGACCCCCTAAGAAAACCACCTGCTTCGGTTTGGGCACCCGAGCAGTATCACAGCCCTCACACAAATCATTTGAGATTCGTGTGGCGCATATGTATTTGGTGCCTCCTTGTACCAATACCTATGTGTTAAAATAAATAAATAAATAACCTCCGCCACGAGAAGGCAGTGAGTAGGACTTCTGTGGCAGAGGCTATAAACGCGTGGCCGTGTGAGAGCATTTCGTGAGGGAGGGTGGGCCCACTCCACTCTCCGCCATACCAGAGCATTTGGGGGTAACATAGAATACACGAATGATATAATTCTGTTTGGAGAAAACTGAAAAAAACTAGTCCTCTGACCACCTTAAGCAACAATGCAAAGATGTTCGGGATGAGATTTTCTCCTTCCAAATATTGCTTCAGAATCGGCTTTTGTCGGTGCATGAACAAATCTGGGTTAGGAGTAAGGCACTAGACAAGGATGAGAAACAAGTTTGTAAGTTACTAAATATTTACCAACTAAAGTGGTTGGGACATGTGTTATACACGTCCAACCACCGCCGACCTCAACGACTATGTTCTCTGGTGCTGAAAAATAACACGGTGACGGACAAACCTAGACATCCTATCAGTCCATGAAGTCATTGACAATAGGTGTAGACTACCTGGTTGGGGTCCACATGATTGGCATAATCAATGGTTAGAAACTTTACATGACATTGCTTGAAATTGTTTGCGATGTTGCAGGTGCATCTATTCTCTGTCTTTCTCCAAATTTTGAGTTCCTAACTTCCTCACAATGTTTTGGTTCTTATTTCCTCAATTTATATTTTCTTCTCGCATCGTATTTTCGATGCCTAATGTTTTCTATTACCATTAATGCTGTTACTATCTCCACTATTCTGAGGCTCGATCGGACAGTTTTATCTCTGTGCTAATGGTGTGTGGGAACTTGACCTGGCGTACATACCTACGAGATTCTACTGTGCTACTGACCGACTGAAATCGATAAAGTCAAAATTTGCTGATTACAGTTTGCATGTGGGAAAGAGGAAAAGAGTGAAGTAGTTCTTGGGTTTATATAACATGCTTAGTATGGTGATTGCTTCGTGTTATATTCTTTTTGATTAAGTACTTGTATTAGTCGTTACTGTCCCATATATTGGCTATTTTCTCCATTTGGGCTTAACATCAGGTTCTGTTTTCAATTTCACAATTTCGTTCATATTATGCCTATCGATTGCCAGTTTGGTGTGAGGAAGCATTGGATCAATTCACTTCTGAAGATCATCCACTTCTACCAGTAGATCATATTGGTCTACAATTTTCGAAATTAGGACATGGTCTTTGTTCAGGTGTTCATTCATGGCTAGCTCCAAATAATCTTAGTCATACTGCTACAGGTGGCCCTGTACCTATTCTCCCGGGTGAGTTTGGTCAGTCTATAATTATGATTACTGTCATGTTTAACAGTCTTTTCTGGTATGTTAATGAAATACGTATTATACTTTACCCCCAAATGTTCTTGCACGTTCAAGGATAGGAAGAGTGCTCTCCCTCTCGAAATGCTCTTGTATGGCTACACACAAATAGGCACAACCGTCTTCTCATAGCGGTGTTTTTTTATGAAATCGAGAGAACCAAAAGCGAATGTCCGGTGCTTAAACCGGGTTGATGGGTACAGAAGATCCACCTAAAGGATCCGGAAACCTTTGATTCCGAAACGACGGTGCACATGGACTCCAGAATCCTGAGGGAAAAATTGTGTCTGAACCTATCCCTGGTCACCGGCTACCATAGGACTGCATCTCCTAACTTTTCTCCACTACCTTGTTTTTATTTATTTGAACACATAAATATTGGTACAACAGGGCACCAAACTTACAGGTCAAAATCCGGTTGTGGCCCTCTAAAATACCACCTGCTTCGGTTTGGACACCCAGACACTCGCTCTGCCATCGCATAGTACACCGCCTTAATCAGATATGTGCACTCTATTTCTTTCAATGATTCTGTTTCATTACCACTTTGAAAACGTCTGATAAAGAAATATTTATTTTTTATGGTATTTATTTTACATTGGTTGTTTAATACATTGTGATGAATTATCATCGAATCTGTTGTGATCTTCAGTGAAATTTGGTATTAATTATTTGTTATCTGATAAGTAAGTCAGTCATTATATTATGATATCATGTTATACGCAATCTGTTCATTGATAACATAAACCGATAGCATATAAGGTTTGTCTTACAACATTTAAGATACAGCAACTCTGCTTTGTTCTTTCTCCGTTTCTATTGTTTAAAACGTTTCTAGAAGTCCTCAAATGTCAAGCTCTTCAGATGTTTTTCCCGCTCCACGTTATACTAGCATCAAATCACAGATGTTCTATGTTTCTCTCCATACTATCAAGTGTCGTTCTAGACTTGCACCATGTACATAGTCTCCATAAGCATAAGTGAAACACTTGCTTGGATTAAAAAAAGTTGCTTAATTCATTGTACCATCACCAGTGATTATCGATACTTCGAAAATTTTCTTAACGGTTTACCTAAGTTTCATTTCGTGCACTGATAGTCAAACATTGTTATTGACTCACCAGGTAAAGGCTCGTGTATTTGGCTTCGAGCCCCACTGTTAAGTGTTAGAGGTAGTAATGCTATCTGACTGTCCTAATTGAAGTAGGTGAAGCTGGGTTTGAACCTGTTGCTTAGTAGCTACAAGTCGGAGGTCTTTGGTACTGAACTACCGATCCACACGTATATTAATTGAATGTTGTCATTTATATTTAGTCGGTTAATTGTTAATACCAGCTTATAAAGTTTATTCGGTTGAAATCGAGAGTCGATTGCTTAAATAGATTATACGTCTAATCACTCCATCTATTACAGCAATTTCAGTAGTCATTAGTTGTTATTCCTCTTATTCATTTCTTGGGAGGTAATAGACTTTCGGCTTATGATAATTTTCATTTAACCAGTTATTTTTATATATTGAAAATGAAACATGCACAGGTATACGTCCAATTTTGTTTCGTCGATTAATGGGCGCGCATAATTCCACATTTGCCACAAGACAGCAACAAGATGCTTGCGAATTTTTAATCTATCTATTAGATTTATTAGAACAAAAAGCAAATAGACAAGAACACGGAAAAGTACATCCAAGTAATGTGATGCGTTTTGGTGTGGAAGAACGCCTTCAATGTGGTTTGACAAATAAGGTAAGTTAATGGTTGCTCCATCTATATATGCGTTTGTCTTGCTCATGACAGACTTATCAAATAGTGGCTCAGTATTGAAGGTATTTAACATCCAGACCACAAAGTTACATGTCTAAACGTTCTTCAACCTATTTTGTTTTGAGCGATCGGGTAGCATCGGTAACCTTTATACTTGGGGGTTTAAGGACAAGTTAACAAATGTATACCTGGTTACTGAGTTATTTGTCCTACATTGGACAATATGAAACTACCTGAAGTTATAATCTTCATTTATCAGAATTTGTTCTAGTCCGATGAACTGTTTATTACCAGTGGTGCACTGTTTATCTCATTTTGCAGAAATCGTTTCCACACATCCGCACTAATTTGCTTGTCAAAAAAGAATTGTATTTAATAACTTCACTTAATAACTGTTAGTCAATTGGCCATTGCTTTGAACTTACTCAATGTAATTGTCATAGACACGAAACAGTCTATTTTTCGTCGTTTCACAATGTCGAATTACATGGCGAAAAATTGGTCACAGTAGCCCGAATGCAGCCATTCTCTATCTTTCCTATTTACTGTGAGCTCAATACCATTTTTCCTAACTTAATAAACTGTAATCGGATTTGTTCTTTTCGAAGTGCATATCTCATGTGAGACAAGTTAGACCGCCAGTTCTTACATTGATAATAACCGACTCTTTCCAATTATTTTGGGAAAGATTAAAGTTCAATTCTTTTTGAGGGAACATTATTAACTAACAATGTTCTTGGTACAGAATTTATATTACTTGTTTTTTTTAATGTTTCATATCTACTATAATGTAAAAGTGTATAGGCCAATAACATATTTCAACAAGACTATTTACTGAACTTCATATTAAGTCATAAGGTCATGTTATTATTGAATCAATTAGACTAGTGGCCAGCCACTGTAGCCTAATCAAAAATACTTGCTCAGCGCTGTGTGATATATTATACAAAGTATAATAAACTATACTCTTTGCATAAATGAACTCTGTGATTCTGTTTTAATTGCCACCTTTCTCACTCCCTCACAATACCACACAATTCACAACAACAGGTCTCGTATAAAACTGATCATGAATGGATTCTTTCAGTTCCAGTTCCAATGGAAGCGGTAACAAATCAAAAAGCATTAGACAATTATGAAAAACGACGTGTTGACGCTGAATTAAATGGTATACATTTATCACCTGAAGAGGTTGTACGACCAATTATTCCTATGGAAGTAAGCAATAAAACGTATAAATAGTATAATTGATATTTATTCACTTGTAGTTATTAATTTATGTGTATTTTCCTAACTATAATTCTACCACACTTATTATTTGCATAATAGCTTATGTTTTCCTGAATTGTACGGAATAATAGTAATCAGTCAATGAATGTAAACAAGGTGATTGTAAGTGCTGTTAGAGGTATGAGTGGTTGTCGATTTCTGGTTTTCCACACTAAAATGATATGTCTTCCTAAGGTAAAGAAAACTCGTTTAGTAGCGGTCTTGATCATTGAATAACCTGACTACAGGACTCAAAGGACACTTACTTGAACCGATCATTTTGTCGGTAGTTTCTGACAAGTTATCTCCACACGTTTAAGACCCCTATCTCTGATAACGAAAGTACGTTAATCGAATTTCTCTAGTCCTCCCCTTTCGTAGTGAGAAAGAGGCATGCCTGCAAATATCGTCTGAAAGGAAGCACCATCCTGCCATCACACTACTACGGTCAGCTGTACAATTTGTCCATCAAATCTTAAGTTTGTTACTTTTAACTTCTCTACTTTCCAACCAACCTATACGGTGTGGTATAATCCATAGGGATGAATACTCGAACCAGTATATGTAGGCCTGACCTCTACGTCAAGTTAATATCTACATTCGGGAATTATTGAATAAGATCCCAAGTAATTTGTAACTACACAACCAGTCAATTCGCAGCAATTAATGTGAATTATAATCTATGAATGATGTTGGAAATTCACGTCTATAACGAATTTAATTTTGTTTTAAAAGTAACAATTCGTTAGTCAAACAAATCATTCGAGATATTACATAATTGTTAAATCACTTCTGTTTACAACCTCTATTACCAACTAATGTTTCCATTGCTTTCCAGTTCTAGCCAACATGGTTATTATTTCTCATATAATTTTGATCAACTACCACTCTATACCATACCCAAGCTTTAATTAAGGTATATTTTAGCGTACACCTGCTCAAATCAAATTATTATATCTCAAAGTACAGGCAATCAGTGATGCGTGTATGGTTGAATAATTAAGTAATCAATAGTTAAGACATGCGTAACACATGTTCACCGATTATCTCGATATTGAATGATGATTGGTGTTAAAGTGATCTAGTAGCAAATACATTATTTTACTTCATGAGGATGTCCAGACTACGTTATCAGGACTCAGTGGATAATCATGTTCATTAATAATTCTCTTGTCGATCAATAAAAAAGGTGTTAGTAACAATTGGTGAGTGAAATAACGTCTCCTTACCATTATTATCATTATTTTCATTAATAATATTCTTAGGCTTGTCTGTTGGCTTGGGCTGAAACAGAACGAATTAATGATTTTAAAACACCAGCAAGTCAACCTCCAGGTGCCAAAACATTCGCTTTACGTTCTAATCGTTTAACGAATTTTCCAAACTATTTATGTATACAAGTTGGACGATTTACTGTTGGTGCAGATTGGCTTCCGAAAAAATTGGATGTAGACATTGAATTGAAATCATCTGTTGGAAATCATGGTAATACAGAATGGTTTATTGATTTGAATAGTTTACGTGCACCGAATGGTAGTAGACCATTGCCTGGTGAACAATTAATGCCAACTGGGGATGAAATCAAATGTAAGTTTAACGCGTGGATTATATGTTTCAATAAATTAAACCTGTACATTTCCAGTTGGTTTCGGATTTGACTCTTCAACTCTATCTAACTCGATAGTTTAAATAATCAGTTACTTGTGTTTATCTTCATTTGTTTATTTTATCTGCACCTGCTATGTTTGAAGAGATTACGATATCACCTAAACCTGCAAGGCTGGACGAGGTCAGCAACAAAATAACAGGACAAGCTAAACTATTGCAATGCACCCCAGTCCTGCTAACCTGAGGAAAAAAACCACATTCAACCGAGGGAAATGTATATTACAGAAGCACGAACAAATAAGCACAAAACTCAAGCGTATATAAACAGTATCCTTGTGAAACGTCACAGAATAGCGTGTTAAAAGAAGAAAAAGAACCAATGACATTTTAGGTCCTTTCAGGTGGGGAATACAAACTAAAGGTCGAAGCTGGAGCTTTTGGTGCGAAAATGGGAAATTCAAACTTCAAAAATAAAACTACAGAAATGAGTTACCAACTGATTTCTGTGTATCTAGCATTCCCAACAATACCTTGATTATATTTCATCAATTTTTATTATCCTCTTAAAATATATTAGATAATTATGTTTAATAATATTACTTCGGTAATTTTACCTTTGCTAAGCTAAATATTTATGCGTGTACATTATACTGCTTATACTTCTAAAGTATGATAATGAGATCGGTGATATAAATTTTTCATTATGTTAGTAGGATATTATCGGTTTTTGTGAGTAGTTTAACTTAAAAATATGTGAACGTATTTCCCATGATATCTGAGAAATTTTCTTTAGAATATTTATCAAAGGTCACTCTCTAACAGAAAGACGCGTACAAGTTAATAGTCTCATTCATTAACCTCTTAGTTTTCTCACTTTTTCAATCTTAGATGGCCAGAAGGATAAACTTCTCGAGAAACAGAACACCAGGATTTTATTATTGTTTAAGGTATGTGTGTACGTGTGTCTGGTTGATACTTCTCAGTTACAATAGCATCATAAAAAGAAATCCCTCTTTGAAGGACTTGAGGAAGAAGAGGGATGAGTATCGAAGGCTTAGTCAACATTGTAATATAACTTCAGGGGTCAAGAAGAGAAGTTGATTCGGAGATGCCACATCGATTTCGTTCTTTTTTAAAGTATTTTAGCTCCATCGACTTTTTAAACTCTAACATCTGGTATCCGTGGATCGAACAATAATTCATGTTAGTTTACTTATTCGATCTTATCTTCTTTTCGGTTTCGAAAAGTCAGCATCGCCAGAGATGTTGGTTATCCTTCAAAATTTTCGCTAACGCCACGTCCAAGTACAACTGATTGTACAGCATTTCACTAGGATTTAAAATTTTCCGTTTTTATATCTATTCATCATCTAACCAACCTTTCTGGAACGATAGAAGGTCAATGAGTAAGTTATGTTGTCAATACACACATTAATTGTATTATTACCTCAAAGAAATTCTTCCTTGTTCTTTCCAAATATTATCATATAGCTGAACAAATGAAAACTGATGAAGATGATGATGTACAACCGGATGTAACAATTATAAATGATCTGTTAGTTATGGGTTTCACTTTGGAAGCAGCACAGAAAGCTTGTAAATTTACACAAAATTCTAGTGTAGAAAATGCTACCAATTGGTTAATGGAACATTTAGACGATCCAGATTTAAACGATCCGTTGTCAACGCCCAGTGGTTATCAGCAACAAAATAAACAGAAACAACCAGTAGTTGGGTCCGTCAATTGTACAAATATTGACGAAAACGCAGTTGACATGATGTTGGCAATGGGATTCAGTAGGCAACAGGTTGGTCAAAGTATATTCCTAATTTGATAAAATAACGAGTTAATAATCAATAGTGTTAGGAAGAATATTCAGTTAATCACTCAATCATTTTATTGTCATCTGAAAACTTGAACTGGTGTTTAATGTTTTTAGTAGTAGTATGAAGCTTCAATGTACCGTCCTTCTGGTTAACTGTTTGCTGAAGTATTCAATTCTACCTGTTGTGCTGATGATGTTCTTCAGAAGATCAATGAAAGTTTCACAACCGAACCATCTAACTCTGCGAACAAAACTCTGTCTGAATCAATTATAATCATATACTTGCATCTTACACATGCCTTCAGTCTTTTTATGTTCCCGTGATCAATTTATCCAGGATGAAATATTGTTCAGCATAATATTTAAATTTGTTTCAAGTAGATAAATACCTCTTCTGGACATAAGTTAATATAAGTTGGCAAACCCCAATCACCAATTATTCAGTTCTATAGGATTACAATTTTTTAATAAATATAATTTGATAATTGAAATGAGGTTCTTAAATTAGAAACCAGTATTTTATATACAAATCCATTCATGATTCAATATTATCAGTCTATGGACACTGGACAGTTCTTAACTCTTTAGTTGTTTAACTCTTTCGAATTCACTAACAGTATATGAAATCTTACCGGCTTTTAGAAATTGAATACATTAAGTAGTCCAGTCCACACTTTTGATGAAACAGGTTGTTAATCAATGTACGCTTATATGTTTCTTATCAAAATAGTATTCAACTTTAAAATGTGTTGTGCTAAACAGATGTTCTGGTACGGCTGAGAGTAGGGAGAGTCTGCTCTCCCTCTCGAAATGCTCTTGTATGGCTACACACAAATAGGCACAACCGTCTTCTCATAGCGGTGTTTTTTTATGAAATCGAGAGAACCAAAAGCGAATGTCCGGTGCTTAAACCGGGTTGATGGGTACAGAAGATCCACCTAAAGGATCCGGAAACCTTTGATTCCGAAACGACGGTGCACATGGACTCCAGAATCCTGAGGGAAAAATTGTGTCTGAACCTATCCCTGGTCACCGGCTACCATAGGACTGCATCTCCTAACTTTTCTCCACTACCTTGTGGGTTAAACTTACAGGTCAAAAGCTCGGATTATGGCCCTCTAAAATACCACCTACTTCGGTTTGGACACCCGGACAATATCTCATTCCTTACACAAATTGAAACATATGTGAGGTGCATATATATTTTGTGCCTCCTTGTACTAATATTTATGTGTTTAAATAAATAAAAAATGTTTCTTTTCTGTTTTTGTTTTGTTGAACACACTGTCAGTTTTTACTTTTCTCAAACATTGTCTATACACGTAAATATCACATGAGCATGAGTATTATAAAACACATGATATGTTTTTGTCCTTTTTTCTTTTAAAATTATCTATCGACGTAAATATTGATAAAATAGCGAAATTGTGAATACTTCATCCAATAATCCACTGGTATGAATTAATCATTCTTCAGACTAACAAAATATAAACCACACACTCTTGATGGTAATTAGTGAGTGAACTAAAAATAATAAAATGATATTAACTAATCAGAAATTTGATTGAGTACTGTAGTAATAGTTTAGAATGTAACGGATAATAAGCAGTTGACTATACTTCGACACAATTTATTTAGTGGAAAAACATGTTGACTGTAACAAATTTTGATTTCCAATTTGTAAGACAACACCAAGAGAAAGTAACATAAGCTGATTGCTTATTTATTGTCTTACAATATCAGGTCAACCAAAACCGCCAATATAAGACGCGGCTTCGACCAAGTTACTTTAACATATTAACGTAAAAAAAAGAATGATGAAAGGAATGACACAAGTAATCGATATGTTGTAGTAGCAATAATAATGAGAAAAACTAAACACACTGAGAATATGGTTTAAAAAGATGAAATGAAAAGATCTGTATGAAGGAATATTGAAATACATGATGTAGACAAAGACAAACAGTGAATGCACCTCTTCATTATTATGATCTATTCTGAGTCATGTTATTCGACATCTACAATCAATGATTGTCTTTATCAAACCGACGTCAATAAGTCTTACTATATCAACAGGCCTCAGATCACTAGTTAATGAGTTCATAAGCAACTATCAATAACTGAAATATTGTATTATTATTATTATTATTATTATTATTATTATTATTATTATTATTATTGAACACATAAATATTGGTACAAGAGAGCGCCAAATACATATGCGCCACACAAATCTCATTTAATTTTTGTGTGGGCTGTGATACTGCTTGGGTACCCAAACTGAAGCAGGTAGTTTTCGTAGGGGGTCACACCCGGAGCCTTTGACCTAAAGGTCTAACCCACAAGGCAGTGGAGCATCGTAAGGAGATGCAGTTCCATGGTAGTCGGTGACCAACGATTGGTTCATACGCCATTTGTTCCTTCAGGATACTGGAGCCCATGTGCACCATTGGTTTGGGATCCAGTTAAAGCGCCGGACATTCGCTTTTCGTCCTCTCATTTTCGTAAACAACACCCCCGCCACCTGAAGGCAGTGAGTAGGACTTTTGTGGCAGATGCTTTATACGCGTGGCCGTGTGAAAGCATTTCGAGAGGGAGGGTGGGCCCACTCCACTCTCGGCCATACCAGGGCATGTGTAATCCACAAATATTTATTGTAGTTGTAGATTACTTTCACCCTCGCAACAAGAATGGAATTTAGAGAATATATATATATATATATATACGCATATCTTTTGATGTTTATCGACCCTTTAAAATTGTTCCATCGATCATAATATAAATCAATAATAAGTATTAAAAAAATCTTGATTCTAAACTAATTAATAAGCGAATAGTGAAATCAGCTGATTGTAAGTATATTGAACTGCAACAGAATAAACAATTTTTTTTCGTAATCAATTGAACATACACACAGTTTTTGTACTAATTAGTTAACTTGAAGTATTGACAAAAATATTGACCAGTGGATTTCTTTTGTTGACCAAGAAATCGGTTTATTATCTAAGCAACAAACATATATGTATGAATGAATGTGATTTGGTTTAGCCCACCCAGTTAGCACTCCTTTATTTTTAGTCTTCTTATTCAGAAGAGTAGCCTATTAGGAATTCGCATACATAATATTTGTGTGTGTCATTCTTCAACACGGCACATCATAACATTTGTCTGCAGATTAGATAGATGCTTTTGGTTTTAATGTTTTCTCTGAGCTAAATTGTTAAATGTTTCAGTGTCGTAAGGGATGATAGACACATTTGTTATCGCCTAGTTCATGTAGAAGGGTGTTCTTCAGTTAGTCAGTCATAAAGTAGAACCTGACACGTATGTACTCTAGGTCAAGGAAAACAACAGAATTAATGTATATAATGACTTGGTAACATTGGCCAATCTAGTTGCACTATAATAATTGGAAGTGAATGATAAATATGCTTCGATCGTTTAATGCGCATCTGATCTAGAATCTTTGGTGAATCGAATCGCCTATCGAGTGATTTAAGCTTATATGCAGCGTAGTATATTAGTACTGTAGAAATTGCAGATGCATTTTGTTGATAAAGTACCAACTAACATTCAAATCATAATGATCTTTTTTTTACACCGATGTTTCAGAGTGTAGTACCGACTACTTAAGGAAACTAGAGCTTATGAATTATGTACATATTTGACTTGTACACATCATATTTCTTATATATTTGTTAGATTCTTTGATTAAAATCTTTCCTCTCAATCTTTTTTTATTACAGTCAATCGTCGCATTACAACATAAAAATGGTAATTTGGAACAAGCTGCTGATTGGGCATTGAGTAATCCAGATGAATTAGAAACTTTATTACTTCAATCTGAAATAGATATGACTAATAAATCTTCCACTGATGCTGGGAATAATTCAAATCAGACATCTTCATCAGGTCCGCCGTTATCAGATGGTAGTTCAAAGTATGAATTATTCGCGTTTATTAGTCACATGGGAAAATCGACCAATGTAAGAAAATTAATTACGTTCAAATGTGTATACTTACAAAATGATGTTTCGTTTGTTTAAAATCTCTTAGTTTGTGTTTGATTTTTCTCAAACTTGTATCATAGTAAGTTGTGTGTTAACCTTTATAGTTAGTAGTCCACATGACTCAACGTATTTATAAACTAAAAAGTTCCTCTTGTAGTCACTAACTAATCCTGTAGCTATATTGTTTTCATCGCTTCTCAAAATGGCATCACAGATCCCTCAGTAGTGGCATCTTAAACTGTGAAGTTAGTTGACGTAGGTTTAAATTCCACGGTGTGTATTCAGGACGTAGCCCTGGGTTCACGATTCCCTGCAGACTACCTTTTCTTAAAAAAAAAAGCGGGGATTAGAATTTTGTTGATGAGCTAGTGAATCTTCATCGATTGAGATGTTCAGGTCATATATTACATATATTCAAACCCTGCTTACCTCAGCGGAGGTCATTTTTTCTTGGTAAACGAGTAGGGGAAGCCAAATGTAAACATGGCATCAGTTCATAAAGCGATTGCGTGTTTTATTGAGACATGTTGTTAGTTGCAATTTACCAGGTAGATGTCTTTGTAATTATCACTGTCAGTTGCCGGAAACGAGTGAAATGGTTCAGAATTGGTTGCATTAGGTTAGATTTATTCCCTCTTTATCTCCCAGTAACTCGTGACTTTGAAAATTAATTTATACCAATTTATTCCTGAAATCATATTATCGATGCTTAATATCCACTAAATAGTGTCATGTATGTCTACTGTGAGATTTATCTTGTTGTACTAAAGCTATGTAACTACTGGCACCGATACATATTTGTAACAGATTCTACTTTGCTTATAACTAACTGGCTAATTTCGCTTCAAACCAACGGTTACTGTCCACATTTATTTGTATGGATTAGTAAAGTAAAGAGACTTCTCATGGACACAATAAGTTTTCTCTTTTTTATTCAATGTATGCAGAGACTGTTTATTCAAATACTTGTTGAAAATGAATAATTCATTCGACGAGTATTATATATATATATATATATATATATATATATATATATATATATATAATATTGTTGACTTTAACTAACAAATTTTTATTTAGTCTGTTTTTATTATGAGACATTCAAATTTATACATATAACATACACATCGTTTTTTGTTTATTTTGTTTTGCACAGGATGGTCATTATGTAGCTCATATTAAACGATCATTTCTAGCTAAATGTATTCCTCACGAACCGCCAGTATATCATGTTGGCTCACCAATTTGTGGCGGTTCCGATCAAGAATGGATTATATTCAATGATGAGAAAGTGGCAAAAAGTGAATGCCCACCACATCGTCATGCTTATTTATATTTCTTTCGAAGATTAGATGCTGCTGATCAATCTGATTAACTTTAATTGTTTATGTGTGTGTGTCCCCGAGTGGTGTAGTGGATGAGGTCATTTAAACAGTTTAGTGTTAAACAATGATAGATTTATTGTTTTATTTTCTGTTTCATTGTCTCCACCTATCTTCCATTCTTATTTTAAACTGCACTCCAGAAATGCATTAAGTTGTACACATTGTTAACTTAGAAAAACTGCTCTTATGTGTATGCGTACATGTAGGAATGACAGATTGCTTTTGTTTCTCTCTTTGTTAGTAAAGTACAATAAACAATCCAAAAGTATAACATATTAGTTTTCTGCATTCCCTAGTTACATTTATTTGTTCATTTATTATTATCTCTCATCTTCTAAATAAGTCTTGAGTTTATGTATCGTTAAAAAAAAATACAAACACTAAGCCAGATACATATTGATATGAATAATAAATATATTTTTAATCAAATTAAACTTGGAAACAAAAAGGAAAGTATATAACATACAGACACGCACACACACATACAAATACAAATACTACCTCTTTTCTGTTTATAAATTCCGTACATGAACGAATAAATTATGTTTTTATTTAATTATTTTAAAAGAGAAAAACAATGAATGAAACAATTTACATCATAGAAAATGTGGTAATCTATCTCTATTTGAAAAATTTTTTTTAAAAAAATGGACTATCCATGTTTTGATCAATTTTGTTGTTTTTTTTTCAATTATATATGACTTACTCGTTGTTAAGGCTCATTGTTAATGACTATAATGTTATATAATTTTGAAAGATATCATAAGTAATAAAAGTAAACGTTTTAAATGTAATACAGTTTTTTTTTGTTTTTAATATTTTGTTTAATGCTTGATTGGTTTGTGTTCATGTATTGTTACTTTGATTACTATTACTATGTGTCTTATGATCATATAGATTGGAATCTTAAAGTAATTAATACAGTTAAAGTATCAGATTACGTTGTTGTGAAATCTTAGTGAAAACACTATATTGATCAGTATAAAGATTAAAACTAATGAAGTTATTCAATAGTTGATTAATCTCTAAGATGTAATCAATGTCATGTTTTTTTTAATCCTATCAACTGAATTGAAATTTGGACACTAATCTGAATGATGTAAATGAATGTATGTACAGAAAAACCGCGCATCGTGATGATTGAGATTCTTCTATAAGATATACTTGAAATCTCGAAGGAATTAATACCATCTGTGAAATTCACTCAATTTAGGATGTGATTATTGGGCTATTCGGGCTGCTAATGTTTTCCTGTACGATTGAGATGATATTTACATTGATTATATATTGAGTCATAGCTTATTTCATGTTTGTCTCGTCATTTTTTTTATTGCTAATCAAACTATTGATTAAGCTTTTGTTTAGACACGAGTTGAATTGACTTTCCAAAACATATATACTTTTGTTATGTCAATTGGTGGTCGGAGGCAATTGACAAGAAACTAAATCGAAATTCCTTACTTATTGGTACTCATCAGTAAGATAATCTTCTCATCTTCAATACATTGTTACTCTCTGGTGGAGTTGTCACTATTTATGAAACTGGTGTTTTCAAGTTTACGTCACCCAATTGTTTTATATTGAATATCATCCATATTAGTTTATGAATAATCTGTAAATCAAGATTGATTTGATTATTTATTCTAAAGATGTAATTTAAGCAGTAACATTTTTAGTTAGACTTTGGAATTTGTTTTACGGTAAGAAATGTATCATCTATAGTCCAGTGTAATAATAATTACGTGCTGGCTGGTAACTAATTTCGAGAGGTTATTGTTGGAGCTCTACTGAGAATCCAGAGATAAGAGTTCATGTTTATTTATCTAAGCTGGTTATCCGCAAATGACATTGGGATATTGTTACTCAATACTTCAAATTAACTAAAGTTATAAATGAAAACTTTTTAATATTGACTCAGGGATTTAAATGTCAAGCACCTGTTGAGAGATTCCTGAACATCCTTGCTTCGATTCCGGATGAGATCTTGTATGCCCGCTGTTTATGAGGAGTTCCATACTAGGATAAAAAGCTGTTGATTGCTTCCTGGCTTTCAGTGGTTTTCTAAATTTATTTATTTATTTATTTTAACACATAAGTATAGGTACAGGGAGGCACCAAAATACATATGCGCCACACAAAGCTCAATTGATTTGTGTGAGGGCTGTGATACTGCTCGGGTGCCCAAACCGAAGCAGGTGGTTTTCTTAGGGGGCCACACCACGAGCCTTTGACCTGAACGTCTGACCCACAAGGCAGTGGAGCATCGTGAGGAGATGCAGTCCCATGGTAGCCGGTGACCAACGATTGGTTCATACGCCATTTGATCCTTTGGGATACTGGAGCCCATGTGCACCATTGATTTGGGATCCGGTTAAAGCGCCGGAAATTCGCTTTTCGTCCTCTCATTTTCGTAAACAACACCCCCGTCACGAGAAGGCATTGAGTAGGACTTCCCTGGCAGGGGCTATATACGCATGGCCATGCGAGAGCATTTCGAGAGGGAGAGCGGACTCTCCCCACTCTCGGCCGTACCAGGGCATTTGGGGGCGGTTTTCTAAAGAAGATTGGTCGCTAATATAAAGAATGATAGTGTGAATTAGTCAGTCATATGCGTTTTTCTCTTAATTCAGTAGCGATAATCACTTCAAATCTTACTGTAATTATAATTATTAAGATTAAATATGCAGTGGTAATTCATGAAATTTAGCAGTTCTTCAAGGTTTTACACTGGTACTAGATAATTTGTTGTTCTAATTTATTTGGCAATCGGAATTGTATTTTGCATCAAGTAGATGAAATGATACGACGTGCTCGTCGTATTTACCTAATTCGACAACTTTTTTAACTAATATATAAGAGCAGAACGAAAAGTGTTTCAACATTTACAAATCACCAAACCTGACGACTCTTTTTGTAGGTATCATAACCAACGTTTGACTTGGTAATTTCAAATACATTGAGCATTGGGTAAATTGTTATAAATAAAAATAATATATTTTTAATATTTCAATGAGTAGAAAAATTAAATTTTCTAACGTTTCGTGACTGAGTGTAAGTCACTTCAGAGAATAAATAACCAAATCAAAGTTAATTCAAGTTTAAATACTACAAAGGAATAGCACGAGGATATTATGTGCGATCAATCAAAATACAGGTCTGAACAAGTCAATGTCATGTCATTTCGGTCAAGGTGATTCGTAAGCGACGTATATGTGGATTTGTGTGTAGGGTCAAGGATGGAAACAATGTGACTTTTGTGGTGAGAAATGATATAGTTTAATTTGTATGTACGATAATAATGTGAAATGTAAATAATATCAGACATGATAGCTTGGATAGATAGTCCAAGTCGGATGTATAGCGAGGCCTTGTTTTCTATTGAGAACAGTTGGATTAAGCACTATGTGGAAAGCTTCAGTTACTCTCCTTTCTTTATAATTGGGAAAACCTTTTTGTTATGTGTTGATATCGATTTGGTGGTTGCTAAAAATGGCGTGAACTGCTGTTGCCGATTTAGTTTGAATTCTATTCAGTTATATGAGATTATTAGGTAGTTTATGTACCCAAGATGTTCTTTGACTCGAGTCAAGGTTTCGCGAGATGACTCTTCAGTATAGATGGCATCACAATCGACACATCCTAATTTGTAGACACAGTTCTGTGTTGACATAAAGGGGGTTTTCCTTTTAAGCGAACTAAATTATTTTGAAGTGTATTCGTTGTTTTGTAGTATACTTTAATCTTGTGTTATTTTAAAATTCTTTGGAGTTCCTTTGTGCTTATTAAACTTGGATTCATTTTGATTTGATTATTTATTCTCTGAAGAAGTGGCTTACACTGAGTCACGAAACGTCAGAAAATTTAATTTTTATACTCATTGGGATATTACAAATGTATTATTTTTATTTACGACTTTTAGTTATAGATAGACAAACCAAGACTATGTATTTAACTGGAAGTCAAATGTTTCTCTTATGGTGCATGAAATGCACAGCATTTTGATGTTTAATTTTCGAAATAGTATCTTATCATTGTCTTACATTGTAAATGACATACGTTTAATACATCATACTTTCACGGAGTATTTTTCTTTCATTTATTATAAACTGTAATTCCAAACATTGCAACTTATCCATTAACTCAAACTGTTTTACAAATCACTGTTGAATGTTAGCAGTTTAGTATGTTTAACTTATTTCATAAAGTTTCCCTTCGATCTACACCCTACATGGATTGAAAAAGTAAAATAATGCTTAGGTATAGTTCATTAGTCAAGTCATTCAATTCGTGAACTGCATTTGTGAATCCTGCTTCACCTAAATGCGTATTTTTATCGCTCTTGATAACTATTTCGAAGAGGAGTACAAAGTTCATACTTATCTTAATTATTCACCATAGATTATCCATATCACTAGTGACAATCTAACAAATTATATATTGGAACAATTTAGTCAGCCTAATACCACTACTTTAACCCACACAAATGAGTTTATCTTCCATATTTTTAATGCATTGATGAATATGCCCACTTACGAGTCTTAGTAATGCTCTGTAGCTTGTTCAATAAGTAGAATGCATACAATATGCCCGTGAGTTGTTGGTTTTTGTGGGAAGTTTGTATAATTTTGGTAGTTATCATCATCGCAATGTGGGTTATCAGTTGGAGAAAATCGATAAATAATTTGCAGTAGTATTAGAAATCCCAATCATGAAACCTATCTGATTTTCATTTACATTTAAAGATGTTATGACGAAGTTGTTCTAACTGAATTACTAACTACCATCTCAACATAGTGCACGTGACGTCAAGTTATTCTGACTAATGGCCATATAGGTATTTGATTGATACAGTTCTATCAACACTAAGAAAGTAAACAAATATAATATTGATCGCTATTCAGTAATCAATTAGTTCTCCCTATATGGAGTCAATCACAGTTCGAATGACTCAATAGCAATCCCTCAAACTGTTAAACTGGATTCAAATCCCACAGAGAGTATCTGTATATTCAAGTTTTCAGGTACGCCTTTTTGAGGAGTTTCAGCTAACTCAAAAAACTAGGTTTATGGTTTCCTCCCAGCTAGACTTTGTTCGACTGTTACTTCGAATGATTAAGCATTTGTATAACACTTTTCACTACAGTCTAAACAATCAGTCAATAGTCGTCAATGTCTTATGAACCATTCATATTGATTTCATAAAATCCTATTGGCTTTATAGTAAACAAGACTAATTTGCCCATGATTATCTCCTGACATCGCGTCATTTAACCGAATCTTTACTAGAAATTTGATTCATTTGTTTATTTGTTATAGAATGGCTGAAAAGGCCGACGATTTATACTTGCCAAATGCAGTACTTCTTCGAATTATCCGTGAATCAGTAAGTGTTTGATTACATGTATCCGTGTGTGCTTCCAAGTGTTGTATTGAATTTTGTCTCGCCTTACTGAATCTATAGAGAAACCTGGAAATAATTTTTTTGTACTGAATTCGATGGCTAGATTAAGTTTTTTGAATATGTTCTTTAGCTTTTAACTGCTGTAGGATAAAGAGTAAATATTTTTAAGCTATTTGTAATTATTACTTTACTAATGAGACTTTCTAAATCCGAACTGATTACATTTGCTAATCGTTGTATACTACCCAAAACTACTTTTCCTAACTCTTAGTTTTTGTATATAAATTTAAAATTCGATCAAGGTAGATGAGAAAGTTTTTGGCATGTTTTCAAAAATTTCTAGATGATCAAGATCACATAAAAATCAATTAGTACATTAGATCCTTTGTACATACTTAGCATCGATACTAAGTCCTTACTCATTTTTTATGTTTGTTTTACTGTTGGAGTTGAAGTAGTAGTTTGCGGTTATAAGAAGTAGCTAGAAAGTCCGTAATAAACATCCCTGTGGATAACGCATTATTGTTTTGGGAGCAAAACATACTAAGTTCAAATCTCAATATGATAATCAACACGGATGCATATGTGTCCAACTGACAAGTTTCAAATATAAAAAAGCACAAATATGACTGTTAATCTATTTAACCCTTTTTTATGTATTTACCTTTACGTTTCTTTTTTTACCCCCTTGTCCCCTTATAGTTACCTGAACGCACTCTTGTCAGTCGTGAAGCACGTTCAGCAATTAGTAAATCGGCTAGTTCTTTCATACTTTATGTAACATCATTAGCCAGTGTGCATTGTGAGAAATCAAAACGTAAAACGTTGACAGGAAGTGATATATTAGCTGCTTTAAAAGAAATGCAATTTGATCATTTTATACCAGCATTAAACGCATTTTTAGATAGTAAGTAAATATTTTATACTATAGGAGAATTTTTACTGGTTTTAGAATCTTCATAGTTTATAAATCACAAACTGATCTTAGTTAGCCCGTTATTGAGAAGTTGGGAGCACTGGACGAGCGTTTCATCTCAGTATGAGACTATACTCAAAACGATAATCACGAGTGTCTTTTCTCTAATGCAGTTATCCTCCTTATCTTTGACTTTTTTCTAACCGCTTGTCATTGTTTTTAATTCTCTAGTTTTTAGTATACGTGAAGGCCGTGTTTTCAGTATTACGTTACATAATTGTACCAATCCGTTCCGTACTTCTCATCATACGTCGAATATCAAGTTTTAGTACAACTCGTCTTCGCTGTGTGTTAGTCATCAGTCATTGACGTGTTACATGCTAGTTGCCGTTGTCAGTTCCAAAGAGAGCTGATCGTAATACAGTAACTCAATTATTTCCGTAATTCCCCGAGTATTGTAGGTTCGTATTAAGCCCCCAAATAATGGGACATAATAATGTGCTGCTTGGGATGTGTTACACATCCATAAACCACGATCGATCTCGATACAACATGCTGTACGGTATCTGAGCATGTTTGAAATGAGATCCCATACTAAAGATACGTTCTATTATGCAACATTCATCCACTAAATAAACGGAGGAATGTTGGTATATATTGGGTACAGTACATTGAAAACGTTGGTAGTAATCCCATCTTTTCCTCCAATCAATGAGTTATTGTAATAATAACTTTAATATCTGTTTATTTTAAATCGTTTTCTCGTATTTTTCAATCTGATAAACACATCAGGTCAGAATTACATACTTTCACTTAATATATAGATTGCTTACTTAATCTAAACATAGTTCGATGTTTACTGATGCATTAGTAGTCGATTATTTATTGGCAAATTCTGTTACTACTAAGCAACTATTAGTAACATATTTCACTATTAATATTAACCTTTTTTCATTTTACCCGACCTTAGAATATCGTGAGCAGATAGTTTTTAAAAAATCGAATAAACGTCTGCATAATGATAATGAAGATGAAATATCTTCTGAAAAATTGTCTCAAATTCCATCATCTTCAACATCACATTTAAAACATCTAGACAGTAATGTTGCAACAGTTGAAGATGATGACAATGATGAAGTCGTTGGTGATGACGCTGATGAAGAAATCGAAGAAGTCGAAGATGTAGATGTTATAGAGATAGATAATGACGATGTCATTGAAATTACAGATACTCATATGGAAGAAGGTACCGTAAAAAATGATCAACTAGGTGTTGGTATTAGTGATGACGATGAAGATGACGGGAATTCTCAGAGCACAGAAGCTTTAAATGAAAACGAAGATTCATTTTAGTTTTCATTTTTGTTATTTTTTGTACACTTTTGTCATTACTATGAAACTCTATAAATTGAACTATACTAATGCATTTCTCCCTGATATTTTTATCAAGATATTCAAATATGCTGCATTTTTCTTCCGTAAATTATTTATGTTAAACTTCTTTTTCTAAATTGTAACAATTTTGATAAAAAAGAAACTTCTTTCAAATATTTTTACTAAATATATTTTAGATTGTTATGCTTCCTCCTTGTGTCTATCCATTAACTTTTTATGTACATTCATTGGACGATCTAAAAAATAGCCAATTTCCTACACTATATTGTGGTAGTCAACAGGAAACCCTAGACAGGGGTTTCGTACTACTTGGTACTCGTCAGCAAGGTGTACCTGTAATCTTGAGGGGACTGGTGCTACCTGACGGATTCGATCCCGTGTCACCCAGCTTCACAGTCAGACGTTACCATTAGGCTATCCGGGCCGTGACCGACCTCCTGTCGGGCTCAGATGTAATCAAAATTGATTGATCACTGGGTGGTGATCTATGTCATGTGTGTCAAGTTCTTAGTGCAGATCGAATGCTATAGACCAAGTTGCAATGCGGCCACTAGTTTAGGTGACTCGACATTGCGTTCAATATGTTGAGGTTAGATGGTGGTTGATTTATTTATTTATTTTAACACATAGGTATTGGTACAAGGAGGCACCAAATACATATGCACCACACGAATCTCAATTGATTTGTGTGAGGGCTGTGATACTACCCGGGTGCCCAAACCGAAGCAGGTGGTTTTCTTAGGGGGTCACACCACGAGCCTTTGACCTGAACGTCTGATCCACAAGGCAGTGGAGCATCGTAAGGAGATGCAGTCTCATTGTAGCCGGTGACCAACGATTGGTTCATACGCCATTTGATCCTTTGGGATACTGGAGCCCATGTGCACCATTGATTTGGGATCCGGTTAAAGCGCCGGAAATTCGCTTTTCGTCCTCTGAATTTCGTAAGCAACACCGCCGCCACGAGAAGGCAGTGAGTAGGACTTCCCTGGCAGAGGCTATAAACGCGTGGCCATGTGAGAGCATTTCGAGAGGGAGAATGGACTCTCCCCACTCTCGGCCGTAGCAGGGCATTTGGGGGCAGATGGTGGTTGGATGTGGCCACATTGCAACGTGGTCGATGGCATTGGATCTTCACTAATAAGGACTTGACACACACACCACTCAGTGATCAATCAATTGTAATTTCGTACACCGTTTCAATAACGTTTGATAAGGCCTGTTTGAAACTCGATAAATGATTTTTTGTTCAAACTGACGATTCATGTGATTGGTTTTGATGAAATGTAGTGACTAAAATATGTCACAACGGCTGCAGTATATCATTTGAACTAAAGTAGTTATTCGTCTGTTGGCTTTGAATTTTCTACCGTAGTGCATTCTGATGATAAGATCCTCAAGTTCTATCATGTAGATGACTATATCTTTTTGTACAGATGAATGACTGGTCAGTAAAAATCCAGTATATGAGCTAATCAAAACCGAATAAAAACTTTAGTCTACTAGGGATTCAAGACTGAATGAATTCGGTCTTTCATCACATGAAATGCTTGTTAAAATAAACTTTGTATAGTGCTTGCAATGTTTGGGAGTTAATGGAAAAAAATCCCATTTAGCAACAATTACAGTGCTAAATGTATCAGGTACTTACTATTCTCTTATGTACAGATTTTACATAACACAAGAGTAGATTAGTTCTTATTTCAACTTACTTCGTTGGTGGTAAACCCTAAAAGAAATTATTGATTCGCTGAATTACATGTCAGCGGGTGAACCAGATTAGCTAAAATAAATAATTTTAACGGATAACCTTTATATACCGATATAACGACAAGAATGGTTTGGCTAGTGATAATGAATTCTCAATGTAAGTATGTATGATTATGCGAGATTCAGGAAAAAAACTGAGTGTGAATAAAATCACATTCAGAACAATTAGGTTATGCAGCGATATCTCCGCAATATCAACAACAGGAAAATAATAATAATCCTTTTAAAAACAAATTATAATAGGTATCATTATTTCTGTTGAGAAATAAGATTGACTTAATATTGCTTACCTTCTAATTAATTGAAAGAGGACTTTAAATTTACCTGGTCTTTTTAAAAATCACGCAACTCATTTCCACTACCCTATACTACAACTTTGAGTGTAATCCATGATCAAAAAGACGTTGAGTGAATAATTAATTGGTCAAAATGAAGCCTACAATCAAGTGTAAATAAAAAAAAAAGTATTTGAGGAAAAATATTTAACATTAACCAAGAAATAGTTATCCGTCTAAAGGTTTGAAGACAGGTATATCAAGCTATATTAAACAAATAAAATTAGTTTTTGTCATTCTGTTAACTGATTGACAGCTCTGTTTTGCGTGTCATTGAACTTTTTTCTGGTCCAAATATATTTCCTCATAGAACAGTGGGATTATTTAGTCGGTTGTATCCCATATCCAGTATGTGTGGCGCATATGTATTCGGTGCCTCCTTGTACCAATATCTATGTGTTAAAATAAATATAAAATAATAAACCGTCATAAGAACATATTACTACTAATTGAGTGAATAGCTCTGATCCCAGCTTATTGTTATTCTGTTTATCAGTCTGCTTCTCTATTTTTCCTGCTTAAACTAAAACAACTTATCTTGAAACATATTGGCGTTTATTTGGTTCTAGAACTTTTGAAGGAACGTTTTTTGTTGTTAAATTCAAGATTAATACAAAGAGGATCGTAGCATTTAGAACAAATCAGATTGTATTATTTGAAAAGATACTCGTTTTTTTAACAAGGTACTTTTTTACGAGGTGGAGTTGCTACTCTTATTCTTAGCCCTCTTCTTTTACCTGGGTTCGGGACCGGTAGTAACCTTAGAAGAGCTCCAGGCTGAGTTGTTTGAAAAGATATCACTCATAAGTTGTTTCAACCGAACATTTGTCAGAAATATCTTAATTAAATGAATCAAAGATGCAGGCAAAACTTTAATCAGAGATGACAGCATTTCAGAGTTCAGCATTGTTATTGGATTATATATTGCTCTATTTTCAATTTTGTAAGCACTGATTTATATTAATTAAGTGATATTAGAAGAAGGACATAGCTAGAACATCACAAGAGTTTCAGAATGACAGATGTCTTATAGGACACAAGAGTTAGGAACCAATATTTTCTCAGTAGGTGGTCTGAAACCTTATGTTTGCGAAGGAATAATTCTTTTACAGTTTACCAATAATCATTAACTACTAGGAAGAAGAAAACTGAGGTAAAAACCTTTTATTTGAAATCCAATGGTTGATTTTATTTCAATGCCAAGTAATACATGATACAGGATGAAAATTATATAATCTCGTCGCAATTATTAGCAATCACTCCCAATATAATCATATCTCGCCAGTTATCACTTCTCATGGAATTCCATTTCATCAGTCTAACTGCATATCGTGCTTATAACGAGATATATGATTTCATTCAGCATGAAGAAAACTAAATCATGGTATTTAATACTTTTTGGGTTTTGTGTAATTCCATGAAGCAAAACACTGAAATTGAAATAATCTCAAATAAAACAAATTTGAATATATTTCTTTAAAAAAGTTGTATTCATTCAATCCGACTAATATAATCTATATTATGTGAATTGGAGTTGAATGTGTGTACTTATTGATTGAGTTCAGTTTTTCAACCAATGGATGGATGAGTGTTCAAAAGTAAGCACAGAAGTATTGATGGGTTTGATAGCCGATATCTGTGTGCATTTTTGATAATATATATCGCTGTGTGCGTATGTGTGTCTGTACGCATTTTGCACTAACTTAAAGACAATGTGAAATATACTGGTTAATTTCTTTTTCTATAATTTACTAAAAAATATTTGAAATGTTAGACTAAACTGATTTAATTTACTTATTACATTAATTCTAACTAAGTTTCTTCTTGAATTGCTTTAATAGTTAAAGGCTACATTTTGGGGGCAGTTTTATAAAATGACAACATTTTGCATAAACAGTTATGGAGAACTTCGAATTTAACGACTGTTGATTGTCTCAATGTGGAGGAGAGGATAAAAAGTCCTTTCAAGATAATCACAAAGTAATTATCAGTATGGGATTGCGGGATTATTAAGTTTTTGATTGACATCAAGAACCACTTGATGTTATACCACTAACAGGTATTCACGTGGGAGACTGAAGTCCCTGGGTTCGAATCCTGCAAGAGGGATTGTGGATGAGCACTGCTGAGCAGCCTCACAATAGGACGAAATGGCCATCCAGTGCTTCCAGGTTTTCAATGGTGGTCTAACATCAATCGGTTCATGATCTCAAACAAAGTAATTAGTTGAGCAGATGTTGCGTCTAAAATGTTACCCTCAACAATTATTCTACGTTCAACTGGATTTTGGTGGGGTTTTGTTCTTTCAGCAGGATGACTTGATCGTGAAGCTGTCATTGTTCTTCTGGACGACACCATCAGCACATACAATAAATAGAAGTGAAATGTTTGGATTTCTGCACAGAAAGCTGACTGCTTGTCCTATCGACCTCGATCTTAATTGATTATTGTTGACCTTTATACCTGTCATTTTCTACTTATTTGGTTTGGTTGTGTCTCCTTTTGTTAGAGTTCTTGATCCTATATTTATTCATGATTTTTCTGATTGATTGACAGATTAGATTGTTTTCAATGTGTTTGTTGATTACTGACTGACCTAAATGCCCTCTATCGAGGAGGTACTTAAAACAGCAGAGAATGGTTTAAATAATTGGCACTTCATTTATTACTTGTGCTATAGCTGAACTATTACTTACTGTAATGAAATCTTGGGCGGGGTAAAGAATGTATCATATTACGTAGACTTCGTTGACGAATATGCTGAGCATCATAATATTACATTATCTCCATTCTCTGTACTTGTCACTTCTTGCCCACAGTCATATAAGATACTATCTTCTAATAGTTTGTTGTTATGCAGGCTCTGCACTACTATATTCTTATGATGATCCATCAGTATAAGAAATACGGTCAACATTATTGCTGATAGCAATAACCTATCCGTCACCGAGTTTTAAAATGTTGAATGTATACATTCACGTAAACTTTATGTTGAAATGTTGACAACCATTGATCTGAAACATCAAATTAAATAACTAAAGTTGTATTCATGTCGGCCACTTCAACGACCTCTTCACCATGTACCATTCGCAGACATTATGTTTTGAAGATACTAAAATACGTTTTACTTTAATTATGATTTACTCTTTCAAAAGTAACCTTGTTCTCTAGTAAAATGAAGCAAGCAAACAAAAAGAAGTTACAATTAACTGGTTGAATATGATTAACTAAACAAAATAACCTTTCCTTCTATTTTGTTTATACATACGCTTCATGAAACGTCAATGAAAACAACAACCAACATATCATTGAAACATGATATCAATCTTAAGAACATATAGTCTGATGCCTTTTGCCATAATTTGAAGTTATTCAAACTAGCATCGATTAATTCAGTTTGTTTCTGTTTTTGTTTCTTATTTGAGACAAACTATTCTAACTCACAGACTATATGGTCAGATATTAAAATATGAAATTAAAAGAAAATATTATTGGATTAAATAAATCAATACTGAGGGTAGATATTAAAAGATAAGCATTAATCTAACTTGCGTTTTTATATTATTCACCATAGTAACATTTTCATATCCAAATTAATAGTACTTGTCTGAATAATGTTTATGATACAACTAACGTTATTTATAATGTGACCTACATAATATTATACAGAACATTCGTCATGTATAGAATGTATATTACAATCCCGTGAAATAAATACACATTGTTCATGAAGTTTTAATGTGTTCGTAATGACTTTGAGATATTTACTAAAGTTTGTAAGTCAGTAGAAGACTATACAAAGTAATGACTACAATGTATTATCACAGAGCACAGATCAAATGACCATGAAGCACAATTGATTGATCACTGGTTGATGATCAGTGTCATGTGTGTCAAGTCCTTCTTTATGCAGATTGAATGCGTCGAATCCATCAGGGAGCACCAGTTCCCTTAAGATCACAGGTACGCCTTGTTGATGAGTGCCAAGTTGTACGAAACCTGGGTCTAGGGTTTTCTGTTGACTACCTCCAACCACCATCTGACCATGAAGCATGCAATGCAAATATGAATTAGAACGAATCAGAATTTATATATATAAATGTGGGAACAGTCATGTCAGGAAATGGGAAGACTGTTATTAATACAAATGACACTGTCTACAAAATAAAAAAGTTTAAATGTACACAAATTAAAATGTAGGTGAGGCTTCAATGGTGTTATTCTTTTGTTGGTATTTCCACTGAAATTTGATCAATCTTAGTTGATTATATGCACATTTTGTACAGATTACCTCGATAAAGTTTACAACACAAGTTTATGTAGTGTAGGTAGCATATGGTTAGCAGTAGAATCTAATACTTGCGTTTCGTTCTATTTGAGAAGACTCAAGTGGATGTACCTGCATCCCAGATTTAACGTTCACTTCACGAAGATGCACTCATCATTACTTATCTTATTATAAATCTTAAATTTCAGCACTATTTCACACAGTTTATAATAAAACTTCAATCACTCGTTTCAAAGAAAACTCTACCTATCTGATCACTCATCATATCGGATTCAAGATCATCAACACCTAAGTCATTGACCTGGTATTTAATGGTCAATAATCTTTTTTTACTCCAATCAAATTGAGATGTTGTTCGATTATCGGCTAATGATAAAAGAGAAATATTTTTCGACATTCAACTTTCTTGACTACATAGATTATACCTCCTAATAAAAAAGATCAAGTTGGAAATGAATTTTCTCAAAATAATGTTCAAAATAGATTCCCATGCATGTTTTAATCCCTTCTGCTAAAGTTGATCTTGCAATTATAGAAATGAAGAAACTTTTAATTTATTATTGAATAAAATACATAAACAGAACCAATAACAAGTGATTAGCTGGTCAAATGTCATGTTATAACAATCAATTTTTGTCATCGTAAAACATTCAAAATATCCTATGGTCACAGACATTTGTGAATTATCAGTATAGAGTTGCGGAGATTGTTGAACTTGGATTAATATCATAAATGGATGGATGTAAGACCATCACTGAAAATCTGGGAGCTCTGAAAGGCATTTCATCCCAGCGTGGGACTCGTCAGCAGTGCGCATCCACGATCCCTCACGCGGGACTCGAACTCAGCACCTTCAGTCTTGCGCGCAAACGCCTAACCTCTTGATCGCTGAGCCAGCATCTGGCGTTGTTAATGTCTAACTCCAATCAATCCACAATTACCTTCTGTGAGTGTCTCACAACAGACACGGTTGAACTCCATTGACCACGGCTTCTCACTAGAACTACAGGAAATCCATCTTAAAACTACTGTCGGCTGCCGGCTCAGTGGTCTACATGGTTAAGCAGTTCAAAAAGATTCTCCTCTCATTCCTCGAACTGCATGCATGTTATAATATGAATAGTAAATTGTTAACGAAATAGAAAAGTTACTATATTTATAGAACGTAGAATGTTCGTTGGATGCTTGAAATACTCTGAGATTATTTGATTGTTCGTAGATGCAGGTGGACGAAGGGCAAGCTGAATAAATTTCAAATCCTTAAACATTACATTTCCTCTTTTAATCCTCGTTATCACTGATATGTGCCCCTTTTATTAGTCCTCTTCGATATCCTAGTTCTTGTTAATATGAGTCTCTATTCATCGTACTCTTCTTCTTCTTTTTTATTGACATATTTACTCGTTTCATTATTAAAGTATACAGTTGGCCAGTGAATAAGATATTGACTTTTGGAATGCTAAGATTTGTCTCATTGTACAAAAAGTAAGACAAAATTGTTTTTCATAAACTTTTCCAATCAAAACAGCACACAATTGAAATCAATTTGTTTTCGTTATTATTTCATATTTCCACTAGATGTTAAGAATTTCTGATATTGATTTGGGCAACTCTGTCTAGTTGTATACTTTACATAGAAAGAAATTCCTTCCTACTCTGAAAAATAAAGAATGAGATTAAGTTGACGGTTTGAATTGAACTGGTTGTTGAGAAAACATTATTCATTCAGTGTTAGTTAACTTAGAGGTTTTGTTATAAGCTGCGTGAATTTATGCCGAAACTTAAGATTAACAATAAGATAAATAAAGACGAATGGATTTTCATTATTACAAATGATCCGGGTTCAAATCTCGAAGTGAACATAAAATCTAAGATGGGAGTATATGTATATCCACTTTAGGCGTCCTAAATAGACCGAAATCCGATTTTCGGATTTTACTGATATATATCATAGAATAATATGACACTATCCCTCCCCGTTGGCAAGTTATCATCCTAAAACTGTGATTTATTTGTTCAACAAATATATTTTTAATAATATATCAAGTGACCCAATATAATAAGTTAAAATAATGATTCTCAAAGGGATTTTTTATGCGCAAGCAAAGCTCTGGACAACTGGAGAAACAGCATTACAAAGGTTCAATAAAGCCTTCCTTCGAAATACTTTCAAACTCAACAAATTCCAGGTAGATCTTAACAGCAGGTTCCAAGCCTTACAGAATCTACTGAAAGAAGAAGAAGCTACTATGTAGGACAATTGGAAAGTGGTCAAAGAAGCACTTACTTTAACATGTCAGAAAGTTTCGGACCGCAAGAAGCATCATCATAAAGAATTGATCCCTATGGAAACCCTGAACAAGATTCAAGAAAGAAAGAACAAGAAGATAGCGATTAACAACAGTCAAACAGAAACGGAGAAAGTTAAGGCACAAGCTTAATACACAGAAGCAAACAAGAAAGCGAGGAGAAGTATTAGAGCCGACAAACAGAAATACGCGGAAAAAGCAGCAAAAGACGGAAATATTAAGCAATCGAGGAACTGTTGACTAAACCAGCTCCATTGAATCCACCGGACATCGAAGAAGTACCTACATACATTCTTATAGATGTCACTCAAACAATCATCGAAAAAATAAGGATGACCGTCAGACAAATCAAGAGTGGGAAAGCAGCAGGACCTAACAATATACCAGGTGAAGCACTGAAATCACACATAGAATCAAGTGTAAACATGCTCCACGTTCTAGTCAGGCAGATTCAGGAGGAAGAACAAGTGCCGATAGACTGGAAAGAATACTCATCAAGATATCAAAGAAATGAGATCTGAGAACAACACAGGCATCACACTACTATCGGCACCAGGGAACGTTTTCAACAGTGTTGCTGAACCGGATGAAAGATGCAGTAGACGCCAAACTTCGAGATCAACAGGTTGCATTCTGTAAGCATCTTTCGTGCACAGACAGGATCGCAACACTACGGATAATTTTTGAGCAATCAGTCGAATGGAACTCGTCACTATATATCAAAATCCTTGACCATGAGAAAGCATTTGACAGTGTGGATGGGAGAACGTTATGTAAATTTTATCCTTTATCCAGAGCATCAGTGAATCCCTGTATACTCTGATGAGCGACAAACAGAAGTTGGCTATGCCACCCGTTTATTTTTTTATTTTTATGAAGGTCTTCCACAACTGAATTATTGGCAGTCCACCATGTAATCTAGAAATTCGAGTAACTGAGGCATATATCTTGCCGGTTTCAGCTCCATGTGCCTTCGAAAAAGTTGGTTAACTCTCTGATCTCATCAGTTTTTTCAGTAAGATAAAGACTCCATTAAACTATCAAATGCGACCCTAAGCAGTATGATACCGTCAGGTAACGAATACACAAAACAAATTTTCGTCGGTCATATAACGTTGCTGAAGTCCCCGCCATATCTATTAATTCAGACGGAATAGGCAACCTTGTTGTACTGCATTCGGAAATACTTTTTGAAATCATGATAAAATTGGATGTTGGTAGTTAAGAACGATAGTTGTTGGATATGAAGCTTACTTTTAATCATGAATTAAGATTTACATAAAGGGAAAAATCATATCAAAGTTCATAACATGAATTGTACAGAGTTAATTAAACAAAGTTGCTGAGGATTTGAATGTCTTCACATCATACCAATAAAGACATTTTTTCAACAATCCCATATTCTGAGTTGTAGAAAATATCGAAGCTATATTTTTATCAGGCTCACTGTTATGAAGCAGGAAATTCTCTTCCCTGACATTTGTTTTACATTTACAGGACAAGTTTATTAGATTCATCAAACTTGAATTTGACAAGTGTGACTGATGATTATATCATACACGTCGAATTCTCTGTTTCATTCCAAAAACAGCTGGAAGTAGAGGTAGTACTGAATACAATAAACCAGTAGATGCTGCAGCCACTATTCTGCTTCCGTTAGTGATACTACTCGATCATATTTTTATTCTACTTATTGCTTTATACTCATCTACCTCCACTGAATCTGGAATACGATTGTATCTCGTCAGCTGTTTTGTAACGATTTCACAAGCCCAGCCTACATTTCACTACCCTTTGTTATTCGCCATCTTTATTGGCGCTCATAGTAATGTATACCCAAAAATATGTATCCCAATATCTTACCCCAAATGTACATCACACATAAATCATTTATCTTACTGGTAATACGACAAAAATAATTTATCATCGAGAAATGCATAACAATCAATTACTTTAAAACCAATAATAAATAAAAAAACAAACAGTAGGAGCGTCAAATTATCTGCCAAATACCGCCACAAAATGCATTATTTTGATTGGTTGCTAAGATGTCGTTACATATTATAGAAACAATCTTTTATTATGATTGGATGATATTGAAACTGCTTTCTGATTGGATGATTTTTCTCATATTCAATTTGTAATAACAATAAGAAAATGCATTTTCTGACAAATAAATGAATAACCAACTATACTGTTGAGATCAGTAATTGATTTCATTTTAATTAAGTTGTTATTCAACCAATCATTCTATATGTCCCGTATATTTTTACAATAAAATTGATCATAACTTGTAAAAAAAAATATAGAGATTTATTATTACTCTAAGTGAAAGTTGCTAACATTATTCACACATCGCTATTGAATACATAATTATGCCATCTGAATATCGTTTAGTTGCACTATTGCTATTTGTTACATTATGGATTTATATTTTTTATGAAATAAAACATTCATCAATGATTATACTGGATGGAGAACACGATCCGGCTTGTAAATATAAAATGAAGGTGAGTAGTGTTTTTTTTTCTTGGCAGTGAAACGAACAATTTTTGCGTAAATATGTGTATATATGTAATGGTGTATGTTACTCATGTCGACAGATTTAAGTAGTATGTTTAAGAAAAATCAGAAACATTTTACTCGGCATAGTTTGTGTTCAGTATTCCGTTTGTAATTCAGTGTGATAAATTGTTTCGTATAATATTCATTATATTTTAGCCTGGTATTTATTTAGGATGATACTCTTTGTCAGAAGGGGCTTTGTGGAGATTTTAGAAATTTCACTAGTTGAAATCATCAGTCAATTGAAGCTAGACCACGACGGAAAACCTGGAAGCACTGGACGGCCTTTTCGTCCTAGTATGGGACTCCTCAACAGTGCGCATCCACGATCCCTCCCCCTTTCCCTCTTCTGAGAATATAGAAGTATCAATATTAATATTACTTATAAATGAAATTATGAGATAGATGTGTGGTAGAAAATTAAAACAATGACTATAGATATTATATGTGAAAATTCTATTTGAGATAATCTCAGCGATTGAAATTTAAAATAATTCCAATGTTTCATCCAGTAAACTTGTCCCATACTACGACAAAACGGCCGTCCATTGCTTCCAGGTTTTCCATGGAGGTCTAGATCCAATTGACTCATGATTTCAACTAGTGAGATACTCTGTATGAACTTTGTTCAGTATAATACACATATATTTTTGGTAATTCTATGGAATACTGATTTTTTTGGTATTCTCCTTATATCAGTTGTGTTTGAGTGATATTCATTGACCAATAATCAAATGTGAGCAGAATCGATTTACAATTGAATGTTATTTAGTTACATTGGGTTAGGTCATGTGCAACTACTACTACTGCTACTACCACTATTATTATTATTATTTCTACGGAGGTTGACATAAATCTTTATTCACCATCACAGTTTTATCATATTCTCTAAGTTGTACAAATAAATCAAATATCAGTTTATCCTATTCGTTCAGTTTAATATCATTTTATCTCTATATTTAAGAATACTTAACTGAAGAATTAAACTGATGGAGTTTTGTTCTCTGAGCTGGTTAGTTTGTTCGTGGAGCTTTCATCGTTCTTCTGAACGACGTCATCAGCACAAACTTCAGGTATAATTGAAGTGTTTGAATTTCTCCACATATGGCTCACAGATTGTCCTGTAGACCTCGATGTCAAGTTCCACGTCCAAACCATCCAGCTCAGAGAACAAAACTCCCTCAAAATCATTCACCTGAGCTACAAATCTCCACCATCTCAGAAGAATTAAATTGTAGGTATTATTAAGAAACAATTACAATACATATTTATATGTAAAATCTGTTTAAATCACATAACACAATAAGCAATTATAAATTGATATTTTTTAGCTCTGAATTTGACCCTATGTATGATTGCTTGTAATTTTCATTTAATGTTTAACTATAAGGAAATTTTAGGTTATTCATGAGTAATATTTTCATCTGTTTAACCATTAATTGTGTCAAAGATTAAGCTGTTCACTAAATATCTTAAATGAGTTCAGATTTATTGTCTGGATAATGTTTTCTTTTGAAGTCATTCGAGATGTTTACTTACAACAGTTTCCATCCTATTAAGTTACTCGCTTCAAATAATAATAGTAATATTCTCTAGATATTTAAACAGTGTAGAGTAAATTGAAAGTCAAGTGTTGTGTTGTGCATTATCCGATTTTGACTTTGATATGAAAGCTTAATCCTATATGAAATCAGTACTCTTTACTTAATGAAATGCAGTTTTTCTTGATGTAATTGAGTGAATGTTTTAGTTATGAGTAGTGGAGTTTTGTGTTTTTCGATTGATCCAGTCAGAAATAACTTTTAAATTGATTTCATTATTCTCTTTTATATCTTAAACATAGACTAATAAATCTCTAGTATTTGAACATTTCAAAATTAAAACGAAATAACTCGAAGTTTTATTACCAATAAACCACTCAATATTGTGGATTAATTGAATTTAGACATTAACCCCATTAAATATCGGTTCACGGATCATGAGACTAAGTGTTCGGGTTAAAGACCGAATGCTCTGGGCTCGATTATAACCTCTGAGGTTATTGATGTGCACTGATGAGTAGTCCCATACTATGACGAAATAGATGTCCAGTACTTCCAAGTTTTCAGTAATTGTCTAACCGTGATCGGTTCATACTTTCGATACAACTCAGCAATCTTTACAACCCTATTCTGACAAGTTTCGACCAGTAATGGAAATGTAGACAGAAATAAGTAGGACTAAACATACTTCAGTCTGACCTATACTGTTCATCCTTTCATCAATTATATTTCAAAATCTTAAAGAGATCAATTGTATACATTGAAAATTGGCTGTACTTCATTTCAAAGTGCTTATGTTTCGTCAAAACCCTTGGTTTACCAACAAATTAACCATAATATTAAAAAAATGATATTTACGTTTACAAGCTCGATTACTATAGTAAGTGGAGTATAGTATACAAAATTGATAGTTCATGAACCATGAAAACGTCCTACTAATGTATGAACTATAATTCCATCATTATTATCATTATCATTATTACTATTTGTAAATTATTATCTAGCGTATGTTAGTCAGCTTCAGATATATTATTCACCATCGTTCATCAGAACTTAATGATAATGTACTTGAGGTCACTTGACCTTACCCATGGAAATACTCTTTATTGTAATAGTGATAGTAATTTACATTCCAACTATCGAAAACTATGGTAACCGATTTAAGGTCAAATAGTATTGACAAATTTTCTAAGAAATATGAATGAAGTTAAGAATCACCATTGTAATATACTGATGTATATAGAAGTATCAATATTAATATTACTTATAAATGAAATTATGAGATAGATGTGTGGTAGAAAATTAAAACAATGACTATAGATATTATATGTGAAAATTCTATTTGAGATAATCTCAGCGATTGAAATTTAAAATAATTCCAACGTTTCGTCCAGTAAACTGGTTTGGACTTCTTCAGGGTAATAATCAAAGTCATCAAAGAAGTATATAATGTTTAACAATCAGATCAAACCTTTACTGTGCTTATCCAGTCAGATCCAGATAATGACTTTAGTAAATAGGATAACATGAGTTAGTTTTATGTAAATCATGTGGAAAGTTCATAGTGTGAAAATAAATGACTGAATGAGTTGTATGTGTGTATGTGTAAGTTTGAGTTAGTAGTAGTTGATATTCGATATTAATTTGTTTTTATATGAAGGAAAAATAAAAGTTCAATCTGAAGGTTGAAATTATTTTCGAATCATTGATGTGCATGTAAAATGAGAATCCTCAAATACATAATTGTATTGCTAAAATAACCCATATCGATTTCAATCAGAATAACGATGCATGTGAAATGAACAGGTTAACAATCATTTTCCAAATAGTTGCTAGTTGAATACTATCCTTTCTGTTCAGGCTGTTCTTAATAGCCCATATATAAACAACGCTTCTTCTGCCAATCTTTCTTTATATATGCTCAAACGTTTCTGAAGTGTTTTGGTACCTTTAAAATTGATCTTGTTTCCTGTTTCCACAACATGTGACGCTATCGCTGATCTATTCTTAAGTTTCTTCAAATCATTCGAGGATTTGGGAACATTTTGCAAAGATTGTTTATGTTCCTTCAACCTCACATTCGATTGTCTTAAAGTTTCTCCCCCATACGCTGCATTACAATCATGACAGTTGGTCTCATGGACAATATTCTGTTGTTTTTCCTTTGGAAATCTATCCTTACCCTTCACTAATGCTGATCTTATAGTGTCTATAGCCCGAAAAATACACCCTTATATCATGTTTGTTCATTATTAGGAATAAAAAAGAAACTAAACTAGAGTGTACACCAAAAGATTGAAAGTCCATCGTGGTCATCCCATACTGTAGTGAAACACTGTATAATTTACTGTGCGAAACTTTCTCGGTCTAACTGTAGGTCGTAATACTGTTTAACTTTACGTAACATTTTATACAGGTCGATCATTTAAATATTTCAGACTTGTCATTATTGATCGTCATAAGTCAAGTACTGGTTCGTATGATGTTCAACCGACAGTAAGAATAATCCAAATAATTTCTATTTCTTGACACATTCATGTCAAAAAATGACAAACTAATATTATGGTGTTTGCTACTTATACTGACAGGTATTAAAAAAGGAAACGAAAAGCAATTAAAATTACAACAAGAATAAAGGAAAAATGTAGTTTTCAACGGTAAACTCATGAAAGATGTGCAAATAATGTGTTTACTGTATTCTTTTCATATTTTACCGATTCAGTAAGTGATTCGGCTTACTTCATCCTCGTTTGTTACATTTGATGTCGCTGCTGAAATAGGCAGGGAGGCGCAGATATGAGGATGTTGATACGGAGCCGGAGACGAAGCGCAGGCTGGAGTAGTCTGGTCTGGGGTAGCGGTGTGAGATGTCTCGACTCTTGGATGGACATTTAGTTCAGGGGACTTTGTGGGTCGATAGAGTCATATAGATCAGCACGCCTATAGGCTCAACGTTCGATGGTGGGGATCGAGTGTGGTGGATGCTACTCACTAGGATGTTTTAGGCAGTGTGTGGTGATACATGATATCGAAATTTTAATAATTACTGGACAGAGTAAAGTATCGCAGTGCATCGAAAGCATGGAGTTGGCAGAACATTTAGAGCCTGGTCCAGAACAACAGTTCAGATTGCTGAACATACTAAAAGGTGCAAATGGACGATTGAAAGTTATCTATATGTATTATGTAAATAGTTCGTAATTTTTTCAACGAATATACATTCCTCTTACCAATTGTTGTGTTTTACGGCATCAACTCATAGGTGGAATATTCTTATATTTTTAAAATAATTACTTAAATCCAATTGGTATTGTTTACTTGAACCTTCCCATTGATGTTTAGCACTGCAATTGATCAGTCTCTTATTGGCATATGTGTATACTGTGCCTGTCACCTCGATAAGATTTTAATTCACAAGCATTATAAGTAAGGATGTAGGTGCACCCAACTGACGAGTCCCAAATAGGACGAAACGCGCATCCTGGATTCCACTGCTAGCCACTACCCATCTTTGCTTATAATTACCTAGATCATTTCGTATTTATTACACTATTAGTAAAAACATCTACCTATCGTGCGATCTAGGCTGATCATTTACAAACGATTGTCCAAGTTATACTTTCAACTATTTTAAATTAATATGAAAAAGGACGAAACTCAACTCATGCGAAATATGAAATTCTTTAACGTAACTACTTACAATGTACAGTAGGACAGCTGTCATATGAATTATGCCCCAAGTCACCAATTCAAAATTTAGTTAACCTTATTTCTTAAATTTGTGACAAATTAATAAGAATACATTCAAATCTGTTTGTGTATAGCCTTAAAAGTGTTTTTGTCTGTCTCTTGGTTCATCGTTCACCGCATGGTGAATTGTTCTCCATAGTTCTCTTGTATAAAAATTTAAAAGAAAGGAATTAGATTAACAGTTAGTAAATGAGATATGAATGTATCGTTTTAGCTGTAATATTAAGCTTTGGTTGGCCTATGTCTTTCATGACACTTTCGTAATTGTGTCACATATCAGATAACAAAATCTGAGAAATTGGGGTTGTGGGTTCAAACTATAAAACAAATGAAACATAGCATTTACAGACGATTCATATTGCTTTTTCATCATTTTCACCTGGTGGCTGAACATAATGGCATACATCGTCCAGTCTGTTGCCATCCACATCTGCTATGTTATTACCAATGTCATTGACTGCTTCAAACTAAGTTGACACATCATCCTCTTCTTGATTGGTAGTGAGCCCAAATCTACGCTCGTTTGATAATTGTAACGACTGATGACTTGATTTCCTGACATTTCTCAATTAATACAAGTGGACACTCCAATATGAGATTCAGAAGTACCTGATAACGTTAAGGGTGATTGAAGCATCCTTACCTAAACAGATTTTTGTGCGACACTATAAATAGAAGTGTAGTGAAGAACGCCAGTGGGGATAATCGAATGTATTTGACATAAAAATAGAGGACTTGTTAGTAAAACCTAACAATCATATAGTAAATGCTTAATTTGCAAAATGTCCATCAATTATCTCAAAATGACTCAGACTCCATTGTTCCTGCATTTTCATACAAATTGCATTCTGTTTCCATTCTTTACTGTTCAATCCTCTTGGCTCTCTGCTGCCAGACATTCTATTCACGACTAACATCATATACTACTTATGTCTATATAAATAGCACACACCACAGCAGCACATTGTTTATCTGTAACACGCCGGACCTTTAAAAACAATTCTTTCAGGCTATTTGGCTGTGTTATTTGAACACGTTAATAGCTTCTGACACCTGAGTTTGAGAGGTCGACATTCGTACTACTGCATATATAATAAACCACCAGATCTTGGCACTCAATCCGTTTTCGGTTGAAAAGCTGCAGAAAGAGTTGTCTGGATTGCTAAAAACATTGTGAATGCCTATTGAGTTAATGACTGAACGTGTTGACTGATGCTGTGACCTCTGTTTCGGGTAGATGTATGTGACACTCAATGACTATTATGCAGTAGGTGTCGGTTTATCTTGAAGACACTGAGATTGAGATTTACAATCGACAATCTTTTTGTCGCAACATTTGGTTGTGTGTTTCTATCCAGTATCCAGTCTTCAGAAAGCATACTGCAGATTGATCTGAGTTTGCGGGTGCTTCTCGTCAATTTGTTGCACATTTTGTTATCACAAAATCGGTACTCTTTCGTTTAAGAAGTTAGGCTGCTGGTCGGACTGAATTAGACCATTCGTACTTCCTCAGTAATAAGTGGTCTCTCATGTATCAATGAAACGCTGCGTTTAGTGCTTCGATAATTAACATATACTTTTGGAAAATATAAACTAGACCTGTTAGGGCTGAAAATTTACGTTTACCTATATGCGTTTCTAGTGGACATCAGACAAAAGAACAGCTAAATAGTTTTTGATCACGGATTTTGCAATTAAAATTAAAGTTGGATATTAATCGAGCAATAACTTACCCTATTTATTGCATTCCGAATTAAGTATAATCGACATAGAATGTGATGCAAGTTAGGATACACATCATCGGTATCTGTGAAAACATTTAAAACAATGTGGTTAATGCTTGGTGCGTTATTAACGTTCATAGTTAGGAGAAAAGGTAATAATTGGTGGAATTATTACACTTTATATTCCTTCCAACTATTCGTTTGAATGGAATGACAAAATTTTTAAAATGGAATGTAAAAATCTATAGTATTAAAAATAATAAACATTTTGTCATATTATAAATGCAATTCAAGCTTTAATGACTAAACTGAATCAATATATAATTATTTTTCACATTTCAAATCGCTAGTGGATTTAAGTTAGACCACAAACGAAGATCTAAGAGCACTGGACGGTCGTCTGGTCCTAGTATGGGACTCGGTAATGCACACCCACGGTCCCGTACACGGAGCTTGAACCCAGGACCTTCGATCTTGCACACCAGAGCGTAACCCCTAGACTACCGAGTCGGCACTCAACGGTGTTGATGTCCCCTGGAAATTTGAGCCACATTTTCAGCCAAGGGCTCGTCTCGTTTCCTAGATATGGAAGCCATATTTCGTCTAATAGCTTAAGCCTGCCATTTGTTGGATTTCTGGTTGTGTCACTATCATTTTTCATTTCTGAGAGAAAATAAATCTTGCTGTAGGGATCGAGACAAAACCACTTTAATAAATATAAATCGGGAATTCAGAATCAGGTAAACAGAGTGATCATTCCGGATAAGAATCACTGTACTTAAATTTAAAGTAATTGATGTCCAGTACAATCAAGTTGTTTTTTTGTCAATCAAAATGAAGGTATTAACTGTGATGACAGAGTAATAGATTTGTAATAAATGACCATCATTACTAATCCATTGTTAAACAAAACAAAATCAGTAAAAGACGATTGTTAGATTTTGAGTTATATAAAGGGGAAGGTAATTAGTATTTTCAATGATTAAGATCATGAGTCAGTTGGTATAGATGATTAATACATCAATTGAAATTATTAAAATGATAGACGTAAGAACATACTCATTGAAGTGATTCATTAGTTTACACCGAAAAGATTTCAAACGTCAGAATCACTGACTAACTAGCTATTATACTCAGTTTAACCTTGACTCGAAAATCATACAAAAAGATATACTTGAAATGTCTGATCATAGTACATTAAATTATGAATCACACTTTAAGCACAATCATACAATAATATATTTACTTGTCTACATTCTCAACCTATTCTATAGGACCCTATATAAACGACTAAAAATTTAGTATGACACTTCCCAAATTTAGATTGATGGTCATATGATTCACTTCATTACATATTCTGTTCATATACACTTTATAAATATGTCTTTCCATCAAATGGTTTATCCAAGATTAATAGGATGACAAGCTGATAAAATAAAATGACATCTCAGTAGATGATAAGAAATGAGTCAATCCTACTGTATATTAAACTTATTATTTCAATATAATTAGTCTAATCATAATTTAGCGACTCGATTCATTCTCATAATTCAAATTAGTTAATTTAAATTTCCACAACATTGACGAAATTTGATTAGAGATTTATTAAACACCTCGAAGCCCTGAACAACTGTAGTAACCTAGTATGGGAAATTTCAACAGAGTTCATGCATAATCGTACCAGGAATTAGACTGAGGACACTTAGGCTTTGAGGAGAGCGCCTAACCTTTAGATCATCAAACTAAAACCCAATTGTTAACGATCCGAAATTTTTTTTCAATTCGTGATATTGTACAACTATCTTCCAATCTTATTGATAATATTTGTCTTACACCTTTAGAGAGGGGTCTTAAGGTCCTGAGTTTAATCGCTTATACGGTCGTGGTACCCATTGATTAAAAGTCCCATATTAAGACTAAATCACTATTCAATCCCTCCTTGTTCTTGATGAGTGTCTAAACAATATCCACTCTGTGGTTAAAACTTCAGATTTGATAATCTCGACCACATCCTATAATAGTTAATATGAATTGTAAAATTGTAAGTTTAGATTAGTAATTATATAAAGGTTTATTACCTTATACATTCGAATATTAATAGATTGGGTGGCAAAAGTACTGATAAATTATGCTTTAGTTCAACTAAATTAGACTGGATAGTAGATAAAACAAATTAAAGGAATCTTGATAAATTTACTATGAATAATATTCACTGACTAATAAATTTTCTGAGAATTTTGTTAGCTGTTTAGTATCTAAAATACCGAACCTTATCAATATTATTTTAGGCTTTCACCAACGTACAGATTTGAATTTCAAAATTTCACTGATATTATAATAGGAGAATGTGTTGAATCATTTCTATGGAGTTGACTAGGGAAGATTACTAAGGATCCTATAAATAGAATTGAAAAAGTCAATTATTTTCTAACATTAGTAAAATTTGAATTTATCTCTTTACTTTTTATATCTTTATATACAAATGTAGGTGTACCAGTGCTTCAATGTGTTATTTTTATTGATTCTTCATTATCACCTTTGAGTTCCAATAGAGTTAATCTCAGTCCATATTTTTACATATTCTACAAACTTGACCATTTAACTTGGTGTTTGCTGTTGTAGAAGTAGATTGGAAGGAATTCAGCAGTGGTCGAACCAAAATGTAGTACCAGTTTATGAAATCACTGACTATTGGACTGAGTAGCTTACATAGATGTAGACATATATATGTAGGTTGAGTAGATGCCATCGACACGAAGCATTGCCTGACCTAGATTTCATGCTGGTTGGCGCTTGTCAGTGAGATCTACTTGGAATGTTGAGAGAACTACATCGCACCCAGCTTCACAGTCTGAGACGTGTATGAATAATCTCTTGTGAGATTGATCTTCTTCCATTCGATTGATCAGTGAATAGTGACTAATATCATCTTCGTCAAGTCCTTCTCGATACAGATAGAATCCTATCGATCAAGTAGCAATGTGTTGAGATGTTAGATGGTCACTAGTCAACTAATTAGTGACCAATCAACTGTAAATTTTGGACAATAACTGATACCTTCAAATGTTTACTAGATTATGAATCATCTTTTCACAATTTATACTTTGCTTAGTTTTAAATAGCTGATTAATTATGCATGCATTTAAATGAGGTCAACTGACCGCTTTTACTAAATCGCTTTCAATATCCAAATGATTCACATTGTATGCACTTTAAGCGGTGTGATGCAATCAGTGGAAGCATAACGTGAATAAGTAGTACACGCCTCAACAATATTGATCCACAAAAGAAATTGTTATTTATTTGTAATCATATCACAACGTTTCTAGGGTTACCATAGTTACTTGTAATAACAAAGCAGATTGTCTATTGAACTAAAATATAACTTTGTGTTTGTTTAACTGTTCAATTTTTGAAAATAATTACATTCGTTGGGTGTCTGAACATGGACCTAAATGGTTGCAAAAACAAATAAAATCAAATGACCCAATTAGAGTAGATGATAAATATCCAATATCCTCTGTCGCTAAACAGATAGTTGAAACAGGTCATAAGATTGGTCTTAGCAGAATTTCTGTGGTGTTGTACAAAAGTGTAAAAGAGTATACTAAGGTTTATTGAAGCCTTAGCCATAACAAAATTCAAACCCCCTTTTTGTATTCAGAAACAGTTTGTTCTCACCTCAAATCTACCCAGGTAATATTAGCTTATTATTCAGAGTGATGAGGTTTCCAACTAATATTCATATTCTTTTCTTCGTTATTCTTGTCTCCTCTTACCCTCTAGTCTAGTTGACCTTTTATTTAAATATATAAATGTTCTTGACAAGTATATGAGTGATCAGACGGTTCGAAATGTGTTACGTTAAAATATCACTTAGTTCTGATAATCTTCGCCTTCTTATTACACTATCCAAGTTTGTAAAAGGGACTAATTACATTCCTTGTACCAAAGCAAATCACTAAATTAATGATGTAAACGTCTGTTAAACGATGAATAACTGAATCATTGTTTAATTGCATTTTTTAAAGTAAATTCGATGGTAAGATAATGAAAAGCAGTATCTTTATCGATGAAGAAGAAGGAGTAATTTGGCCCATCGATTTTCACATGACGATACGTGTATGATATAGTGGGGCTATCAAATTCCAGAAAAGTGATAGCTGCAATATGGCTTTTCTTCTCATGGAATGAGTCACACGCCATTGGTGTAAAAATGTGGCTTTAATTTCTTTGAGACAAATATGCATGTATATGAATGAGTGTTCAATTATTCTTCGATTCAGTTGATCGATAAACAACTTCCTTCTCACTTACAATCTTCCCAATCAAGTAGCTGGTTAGGCTCGTGAAAAAGGAAGCTTTTGTATCAGTATCAGAGCCCAGCACTGTACAGTACGACAGTGTATATTGCAAACTGGGTTTTCAAAAGACATCATTCGTGAACTAGATATTACAATTGCAGAAACTGGTACTTGAATGGAAAACCACTGAGATTTGCTCAGTGAAAAGAAGAGAACAAATTAAGATTTTATCCACACTCCATAAACAGGATAATAATTACTTTTTCCAAATACACTCAGTTATATAGTGATTTGACTTGTACTGGATGTTTAGTCAGAAATATTACGACTATCACCGAACTCATGGTCCTGGGTTTGAATCCTGAATACGCGGTTATGAATGGGTTATGAATGAGATCTAGTTAAAATCGGTTCGCAACTTTAACTGTTAAAGTGTCACTAACAGAAAAAAACACAGAAAATCACTACTACACAGAATTACCAAAAAGTATGATGTGTATTATACTGAACGAAGTTCACGTTAAGTTAATACAGTAAGTATCATCCTAAATAAATGTCACACTAAAATATATTAAATATTATACGGAACAATTTTCACATTGAATGTTGTGTTAGGCAGTGGTTAGACACACGTATTATTTGTCCTAACCACTTCAATCGTCTAAGAATTACGATCGTATCAAGCGACTTGCCACATTTCTCTAGTTTCCTGTACTTAGTGCTAACACTGCTCACCCGGTTATCCCACGATACGCAAGTAATGTTTCGAAAATACTTATTGCCAAAGACTTGCACTCCACATATATCTTATAGTTTCCACAAAGGTGGTATTTGTTTTAGGATAAGAAATAATTAATCTTGGTTAAAAATGGTGATGACAAAACAACCACTTATTTTCCACTTTTACTAGTCATGCTTGTTATCACTGAAAATCAAATTTAATTGAACAAGTCGATAAGTATGTACTAGATTGAAAATGGCAATAATATTGATTTTATGAATGTTATATAGCTTCTTTCACGAGTATTGTTTACTCTTTGCTATGATTCTGTGTAATCAGTTGCGAGCCACGTGTCTGATGAAATGTGATCGCACTTGTGTTCAGCTTATCGATCGAGTATCCAAGTTAAGAATAACAAACATCTCGGTCATCAGTCTTATTATTGTACAATATTAGTATGCCATGATATACAGAATATGTTTTTGTTATACCGTTATGCCAATCTCTTCATTATCCATTTTGAAAAGCCATTGGTTTTAATGTGGTACTCCCCAGCAGTGCGTATTTGCGATCTCTCACGCAGAACTCGGATCCAGGACCTCCAGCCTCGTGCACGAACGCTTGACCTCTAGACCATTGAGCCGTTATCCGATGATGTTAACATCTAACTTCAATCGATCAATAATCTTGCGCTTAAAATAAAAAAGTTCCTGCGAAACGCTTTCACCCAGAAGTTAGAATAGAACAAACGATTACTTTAAATGAAAAGAAGTGAGCCAATATATCAAAGTATAAGACCACTGAGCATAACCCAGTTGCAATTCTGCTCACTAAAATATTATTGATTATTCACCTAGGTTAGAATCTGGAATATGTAGATCTCTTATCGGATACTATTACTTTAGACTATCAAGTCAGAACACAGTGTTCCACATCGTCATATTTAATCAATTTCTACCGTTGAGTTGACTCTAATTATATATTACTGTTGACTTACTGCTTCATAACTAACTATGTCGATTCCATCTGTAGTGAATTATCACTAAAACTTTAGAATCATTAATGAATTTACAGATATTAGTTAGAAAACACATCAAACATTGACTGGTTTTTTTTAAATGTATTTTTCTTTTATAACTTACATTAAGAACTGACCTTAATTAGACAACTATTGAAAACCAGGAAGCATTGGATAACTGTTTCATCCCATGAAACTACTCACTAGTGCTCATTTACGTACGATACAATCAACTTTCAATTCTATTCAACCGTTTAAAGCTTCCTAATTTTTTTTAATCCTTATCTAGTTATAGTCATTTTGTAATATAAACTATGCAACATATATTCTTTACTCTAATCACCTTTATTTATTGTTTAATTTAGCCAGTGTATCAACCTTATTATGATTTTCATAATGATACTATACATATTGCTATGCTATTAGCTGGTGGTATTGATAATTGTTATCAAGCTGAAACACAAATTAAATCAATTTTATTCCATCAAAAACGATGGTATTCATCTAAAGATGATTGTTGTAATTTTAAACATTTCAAACATATTAATTCAAATTGGTTAACAGCAATTGATCAGGTTCAATCATTTAATGGTAATAAACGTAAACGATTTTCTATTATATTTCATTTTATTGTTGATCAATTACCATATGAATTTATGAATACATTAATGTCTGATTGGGGATTAGAAGGAATCAGTGTACAATTCTATCCAATTAAAAATTATGAAGTAAGTTTATTGTAGTTAAACTGATCAAACATTATCATAGTAACAAGTAATCCTTTATGCTTTATTCAATCAGTGTACACATGAATGAATTATATTGATAAGATTTTATATGGTAAGATCAGTGTATAAGTTCAAAAATTACCAGTCATAATTATCTTTAGTGAAGTCTTCTCTACAACAAAATGTTATAACTTGTAGTTTTATGCCTTTGATTCTTTGTTTTTCACGTCGTCGCCAATTGTCATAATGTTCGGTCTAACTTGGTCTAATGTTATAACGGTTGAGTTTCCATGTTTACACGTATGAGACGTTAATTTACATTAGACGAATATCTACACTATATTCCCTCCCAGCGTCTTTTCTACAGGACTTCAACACAACTCAGCTCAAAAACACGTGATTAGTCTGACCACAACGTAAACATATTTCTACACCAAAAACCCGACAATTCAACAACAATGGACTATCAATAATCAGTAATAAGGATATGGGAATATATAATTCGTCTGACACCTGTCAGACTATTTACATGTCTAACTGAGTAGACAACTAAACATTACCAGTCTCGCCCACACATCACAAAACCTGTCATTAAAAGTTGTTTATTTTTGGTTGACATAACTAATTACTTTAGAATTGACTAGGTGTACTAAATGTTTGATTGTTTAGAACATTGTCAAATCAGCTGATGAGATATATAGGCAATTAATGACTATTTAAATCCTGAGAAACAGTGTGGGATATGCTACTTATGTTGTAAAACTTAAATAATATGTAGCACCAATCAGAAGTAGAATGACTGGCAGCAAACGATTAAATTAAATAGAACAGGACTGTAAACAAAGAGCAATTGTAATAATAATAGAATTCAAAGAATCAAGGACAATACAAAGAAGACGTGCAAATAATGTATTTAATAAATGGTTTTCATATCTTACGAAAGTACTCTGTAATTTCGCGTCAATCAATAAACTGGCTTTCCCTACCTGAAGTCTGTTCACTACAACAGTACCTAAAAACCGTGTAGTTTCTTTTTTGTTGACTGTTGTTATCTACAGTTCAAATTCGTTATCTGAATGACTATTAAAAGTCTAATCTATCGTTTAGCAGTACTTTTTATGTTAATTAGAATCTGTGAGTTATTTATACCGAAAGTAGGCGATCATAAACTTCTTATCCCATCCATATTTTCTAGTATTTTTTCATACGAGAATTTGTTGGAGTGTGTTTTGAGACGGTAGTCCGAGTCTGATACTAATATACACACTTCCTATACACCAGTCCATCCTGGTACTTGGATAGGAAAACTAAGAGTGAGTGGAAAGTTTTTATTAGCAAACCCCAATCAAGATATATACACAAACTCATTTCTTAATATAAACAAATTTCCATAAGGAAATTAAGGCAACTTTTCAACCAGTAGCGTATGTCTATTTGCCTCGGATAATTAAGCTAAATATCGACCAGCTGCATGTACCAGTCAGCAGAATGTAGAAAATTAAACAGAAAATAACCTTATTTCAGGTTTTCTATATAAAATTTAGCTTCAGTAAGTTAATGAAAGTACTTTTCAGTGTTATTACTTACATAATTCTCTGGTGTTTGAGAAATAACTTTGAAGCAACTTTCCCTACAAAAAGTTTAAGACGCTTTGGGTTAATGTGAAAGAGCCTGTAATGTCATTATGTAGTAATAAGGGAAGCGTAAGAGACACACACACACGCGATACTCATTGGTAATCTAAGGTATTAAGGACTAGTTTTTCCGTTTGTTTAGTTTTATCTAACACAGACCATGTTACTGGAGTTGACTTGAGTAAAAAGGTGATTTGATCATTTATAAATGTTGGAGTATAATAAAAAATGGCGGCTCGATAGATACATTATAATGATATATCACTTAATTTTCAACGCGTATAATTACAAACAACATGAAGGTTATGTCGCAACATTTATGAAGTTTGTAGATATCATTATCAAAGTTTGACTTAATAATTTCGAATAAATTAAGCACCGGGTAGATTGTTATATATATATATATATATATATATATATATAGGTACTGTTTAAACTTCGGTTAATTTAATTTGGTTATTTATTCTCTGAAGAAGTGGCTTACATCAAGTTACGGAACATCAGAAAGACATTTTTTACCTGCTCATTGGGATACAACAAAAATATATTTATTATTACCCTCTACCTGATGCTCAATTTGTTTGAAACTATCAGGTCCATCCTTGGTACTGATATCTATAATCTATTGAACATTAATTAGTAGGAAAGATGGAATACGAAAAAACAAGCAAAAAGTGGATCGACGGTGCTTTATTATTATGTATATATGCATTAACCTAGCTGATTCAGTGCACTTAATTTGACGATTATTGTTTCAGACTACACATGGATTATCACTATTTTTACTATTCTTTTTATCAGGCATGGGTCAAATCATTTAAATCTGGACATCACGCTGGACATAAAAGTTATCTCAAATTATTAATTACACAAATTTTACCTACTGAAATCAAGAAAGTAAGCAATAACAGTTGTTTGCTAGTGGTCTAAGCACATTTTTTAGAAAAATACAAATAATATTTTAGTATTGAGGATTGTAGAGATATGTGACAGTCCTCTCTGTCATTTCATTTATTTTATTGTTGTCTCTGTTATGATTTATAGCCGCTAACCAATATAACGTGACAAAAACACTAATCGGAATCCGTTCAGCATCAATGACCTTGAATCGCAGGTTGAGATATAATCGCTTTAGGATTTTCTAGCTTTTTTCTTTACCCTACCCGTTGAGACCAAAATAACAGTTTTCACCTTCCACTACAGGAATATTATATTTGAAAGATGTGTATTCTATATACAGATATACCATATCAATTGTACATAATCAAGCTAGAAAGTGGCTGTAAATAAGAGATGTGAGTAATAGACTGGAAGCAAATCGGGAACAGTAAATCATATAACAGTAGTTAATGAGTCGAACGAAAGCTCATGATAAAAGGAATAAATACATATGATAATCTAGTTGCTCTATAATTATACAATAAGAATATATATATATATATATATATATATATATATATATATATATATATATATATGACGATAGTCCATAAATTAGTTCTATAACTCACCATTCCTTTACTCCTCTTTGTATAAAACAGTATCGAATCGATTCGACCATTATACGAATGGAAACATGTATACTTTATATTTTAAAATTCATAACGTTTAATCATGAACAGAAGCCAACGTAACAAAACATGTTTTTGCTTAAAGGTGACAATTTGATTATTTACCAGCTTTAAACTTGTTCTCCTCACTTCTACTTGTATTCTAGTAAAGAATCCTCTAAGTGGAGTACATTCATTTCTTAGTTGATGTAACCATAGTTACCATGTTTATTTTTCTACATAACCAATCACCATACAAATACAACAACAATTTATGATGTAATGAACAACTAGAAAATGCTATGTACTTAGTCAAGTCCTGAATGAACCAACTATCCACTGATGATATTAAACTCACTTATCATTCTATCCCCGAAACTTGAATGTTCATATTTTGATCTCAATTAGGTTTTTGACTATTCATTATAGCAAACTGAATATTAACCAAAATTATTTTATTTCGTATATTTTGGTTTAAAAAATCAGGTCATTGTACTGGATTCAGATATATTATTGAATGATGATATAACGAATCTGTGGAACATATTTGATGAGTTCAACAAGGATCAAGTAGGAATAACTTAACCAAAAGCGTAATTTTTTTTCGTGGTAATTTTAATATTCGAATTCATGAGTTGATATAATTTAATACATCATGAAAAATCTGGAAGCACTGGACGGTCGTTTCGTTCAACTATGGGACTCCTCAGAAGTGCGCATCCACGACCCCGCACTTCGGATTCGAACCCAGGACCTTCGGTTTCACGCGACAACGCTTAACCTATAGACCATTTAGCCGGAATCCGATGATGTTAGTGTCTAGCTTTTATTGACCTATGAATGGATGCGTAACCATTCATCCATTGTCTGAGGTAGATACTTATGTCTACCCGACACGGATTGGACTCCATTGGTCATAATAATTTTTTGTAACAGTAAATTTTATACAATTAATTATTTTATCTTTTTGTTAAATTTTAATGATATTTGAACGAAGACACTTAGCAATATACAGTTATAGATAATTGTTAAATGGAGATCATTTCAATTACTATTCAAACCTATTCATCAACTTCTATTCTGTACGGATCATGTTATATTGAAATGAAAAAATAATAAAATCATACACAATGATCATTTCTTACTTTATAAAGAAATTAATGAAAATCAACAGTTCAATTGCGTTGTATACATATTCCATGTTGAATTCATTTACCAAATGTTGCCATGATGTTATAACGGATGGTTTAAAATATTCTTCTCTCTCTTGCTGCTGTATACTACGCTACGCAAGGTTGGATGCTTGAACGGTACACAATACATAGATTAGTTCATATTATATCAGATAAACGATTCATAACTAAGAATAGAGAACTATAGTAAATGTAGATAATACCTTATTCCACACAATTTCAAGTTGTCACTCTCAGGAAATAAAATCACAAGGTAACACTCGGTAGAATAAGTGCACGTTTATTTATCCTCAATGACCGTTCACATTTTACCCTCACTAACACATATCACAAGAATCTGAAAAAAATGTTAAGAACTAAGTTTGTTAACAAACAAACTTAATTGCAAATAATGAATCATAAAAATGTTTATAGTCAAAAACCTTAGGATATGCAATATAGTAATAATTACACTTCATGGAATCACTATAGCCTCAAAATTTGGATCTTAGCGAATTTCGGTAATGCTAATAGCAAAGTCCCAATATATCAGATCTCAACACTTCATGATCACTTAATCAATCTTAGCCAAGAAAGAAAGCAAGATAGCTTTAGATTTAAGTTAAGTAAAGAGAGAAAGATAGATGTTTCAATGGACTAGCCGAAGAACTGATCACATCAACATGAGTCGTATGACAAGATGCCAAAGCTCACTATAGTTTGTTAATCTATTTCCAAGTATTTTAGTTCATTAAAATTAACAAACCTGGAACCATACTTTGAACATCTAGTGAACTATGTGTTTTTTAGGACTTACTTATCGTTACAAGATTATTGACTCAGACTAATCATTACTGAAAATCAGAATGTTGAATATTATTCTGATTGACTTTTGTTTCCGCTCCTCGTTCTTGTGTATACAAGACAATTTAAAAATTTCAATGGTTGAGATCATGAGTCAGGTGAAGCTAGACCACTATGGAGAAGTGGAAGCACTGAACGGCCGTTTCGTCTTATTGTGGGACTTCTCAGCAATGCACATCCACGACCTAGCCCCCTGCGGGACTTGAACCCAGGACTTATCAGTCTCGCGCGCGAACGCTTAACCACTAGACCACTGGGCCGGTATTCAACGATGTTAATGGTCTAGCTACAACTGACTCATGATCTCAACCGTTGAAATTACTATAATATCCACAAAAAACCCTTCTCTAATTTGAAAATTGCATACTTTTAAATAATTTTATAGTGTATTGGTATTGCCGCGGAACAGAATCCAACTTTCTACAGTAACATGGGACGAAGGTTTTGGCCAGCATTGGTAAGTCTAGATTTTTGATTGGATAAATATTTGTAGGTTTGATTATAAAGTGAATATATAGATGCATCCATCTGAGTTCTTGTTCTTTATATATATATATATATATATATATATATATATATATATATATATATATATATATATATATAACTAAACTAAACATATTCACATTCCTCTTATTGTAAGCTTCATTTTGACTTATGGACTATTATAATATGATTCACTATTCTTAAGTTATGCCCGGTTTATTAATTACAGTCTCTTATAATCACAGCCACATTTGGCTTGATCTTGTACAGATGTTATTTTCTATTTTATGGTGTGATGTGGTCTGTTTGGTTTGCATATAAATCCAGTATGTTCAAATATGATTCATATCGCGGAGGCTGAGATTGGTGTTCTGAACTCGACAGGCAGGGCTAGGCAGGAAGAAGGACCGATTAGGATTCTAGACTGTTCGTACGGCTTCATGTGTCATTCGTCCGGTCCGTTATATATTCATAGTACACAAGGCCGCAAATTATAAGAGAAACCGTAATAATAAACTGACTTATAATTATTATAATAAAAAAATGTTGTTGGAGAGTAGTATCATTATCACAAGACCTACTTACAGGTAAAATTCCATATCAAGTGTACATGTTACTAATTATTGAAAGATTGTATTTTGATATGTTAGTGTATATGAGAGATAGTTTCTAATACATTTATATTGACTATAAATAGCATTTTGTAATTGTTTTAACCTATATATCGGCAGAAAATTCTATTCCCTATAACAGAATACATCAAAGAATTTATACGCCTTGTACAAATTTCATATTACATTCATACTAATAATAAAAAATTTAACCTATTTCTTTAAAGCTAGATAATTATCGAAAACCTGTAAGCACTGGATGGTTGTTTCGTCCTAATATGGGACTTTTTAGAAGTATACACTCACTATTCCGTCACTTAGGATTGAACTCAACATCTTCATTATCAAGTGTAAGAACCTAATCCTCGAATCATGATCTCATAGTGTACTACTCTTATCTAAATGTTCTCGAAAGAGACCTAAAGGTATAGAATACTCACTTCTACAGAGTCACATACTACAACAGAGCAATTGTTTAGTCACTTCAAGTTCTCAATGAAATTCAGTAATCTCTATAACCGTTGTACTGACTGAATATTTTTAATCAATTTTTTATATTTTTTTATGATTTTTCACAAACATTACTGGAAAAAACACAACTTACAACAACAATGAAATAAAGGGTTACGGTTATAATGCTGGTGTTTTGTTAATTCATTTAACTAAATTACGAGCAAGAGGTTGGGATGAAATTTGGATGAAAACTGCATTTAATTTAATGAGAGAAAAACGCATTTTACCAACTGGTGAACAAGTAAGCAACAGATTAATTCATTAATTAATTAGTCATGGTAACTAGTTACATATGCGTTCTGTTTTGTGTGTTTTTTTATGTTAGTTTAATTTGGATACAGATTATAGATCACCAACGTAAATGATCTATGTCGAATGATTGGAGACCTACTCGAGTTAGACGGGGATGATGTGATGAACCAGATAACTTCAAAGTTACACTTCGCAGTCAGCATCTAACGTGGATTACATCTTCGACATATCAAAGTACTATGTCTACTTTGATGACCGTATAACACAAAGGACGTGATTATGGAAGTATATTAGTAAGAATGAGTACAGAGAAGATAGCGAGACCACCACCACATGCACCAGTCTATGACATACGATTAACTGATGCGCATTGGTTGTCCTTGATTTTGACGAGGATCGATGATCTGTTCGATATTCAGTGACCCAAGTGCCGAATGATTTGGCTATGTCTCAGTGACATTTCACTGACCCTACAAGATACTCATGCTACAGAGATGAATTTGTCTATATAGTTATATAAATAATAAGATTAAGAAATGACTACGAAGTCTCATATGACAATTGAATAAAGTTTATACAAATCATTAATATAAATACATCTGACTTTTTGATGAAGATAAAGATTTGTATACTATGACATTAAAAGTGGTTTGATTCAATAACATACCGTATTTAACATTTACTTTATCATTTGGCCTTGAGATACCATGTGAATAACTTGTTTCACTCATCATTTTGATTAATTCATGTATTTGGTGAAAAATTGAATGCTGAAACTATAATTTATGGATGATCTTTGAGCGATGCTAAAGTGCCCTTGAAAGTGTTCACCTACCTACTAGTGTTAAATGAGGGTTTCAAACCACTGTGATGAATTAGAATTGTGATTTACAGTTGATGGTTAGGGACTAGGAATTAGATTTAGGGTTTTCATCATGAAGTGACATAAGCTATAATGCTAAAACACTATTTAACTAAATGAATAAATGAATTTCGCGCCAAAACCCAAGATCTGTTATCTTAAATCTGATTGGTTCATCCATAAATTATAATCTCGCCTCGTATCGCAGTTAAATGTTTGTAGGATAATGTTTACTACAAGTTTAATGATTGATCTTACATGACTCCAACCAAGTAGTCTGTATCTACCAACATGGCTTAAACCAGAAGTTAGTGACTTCAAGCACTGATACCAAGTTTTGGTTTGGCCGCTCACAACTTTCTTCCAGCTGTCTCTAACGCTAGTCAGCACTGGGCGTCGTGGTAATCGGTGTTCAGGCATACGTAACACGTGGCCCGACCATCTCAGTCGATGAAGATTTACAACCTCATCAACTGATTTACCATCACTCCCTAATACCCTGAGTCTAACCTCACTATTACTTACCCGATAATCACAGTAGATGCCAGCAATATTTCTAAGGCATCTGTGATCAAATACAAGTAACTTGTGAGTATCTTCTCTTAACGGTCACGTTTCGTAGCCGTAAAATAGGACAGAACGAACTGCCACGCAGTATACTCGTACCTTTATTGATAGACGGATATCTCGCCTTTGCCATAGGTGACGCAAGTTAGCAAAAGCCAGACGAGGTTTTCGAATCCGTGATGAGATTTCGTCAGACACAAACCCATTAGGGCTGATCAGAATTCAAAGACAAGTGAAGTTTTCCTTAGTTCAGGTGTTGACTCAGGCCAGCAATGAAGCAACAACTTGCATTTATAGGGGAAGAAACGCATCCCAAACATCCTGGCATTGTTGTTCAGTTAAAACGTAATTCATTGAGCAGAAAGTAATCTACAAAACTAATCTTGTCCAACTGTTTATGACATTTCATTTTGTTCTTGCATTTAACATTTTGTATATAAGCAGTTGATTTTATTCTACTGACTGGTGGTATTGTCTTTCATATCAGTTCATTCAAGAACTTACATCAATAATATTATAGTCACGTGAATAGCTATCATTTGGCCCCATAGTATCAATGCATATCGTAAATTGATCATCGGTGTTGTATCCAATCCTTTTAATCATCTAATAACTCAATAGTTTATCTTAAAATTCTACTTCATAACAATAACATTGTGGTAGACAAAAGAAAAACCCTATCGTTCTTAAGAAAGATGTTATTTTCACAGATTACTCAAAATAGATGTCTGATGTTTACAACAACAAAAAAGATTCAGTTTATGCAAACATTGATTTTTACAGGAAGCGATTTTAAAAAAGAAAACCCAATGAAAATCAAACTCTGAGGTCAATTAGATTTTTCAAATGAACTTCAGTTGTATTCAAGCATTTTGTATTGTCTCCTAACTTGGAGATCAATTTCTGTTAAACTATTTATTCAAATTATTGAGGAGATCCAGGAAACTCCTCGAAAAAGCTAAAGACAAAAGGGCTCTGAAAACATTAAGCATTCACTAGAAGTTTTGCCAGAAACATCTAGAAATCGAAAAGTCACATATCGCGTCTCTGATGGGATGATTACCTATAGTGCTACTATGTTTACGTAGCGTCCCAGAATTTTCCGGAAACTCAAGGCCATCTAAAATACTATAAAAACCCTAGATTTTCTGTAAATAAACGAACCTTTGGAGTAAAGCGTTTCTTCTATATTTCACGCCTTTTCTCTCGTATTCAAGTCGCTGTGTAGATTTAGCCTAGGGGTTACTAGACGAGCTTAGGAACGGAATCTAGCGTTCAACTAGAAGACCTATCATAAATATTGGCAAATATATATGTTTCAATTGTTGAGATCATGAGTCAATTGGAGCTAGACCACCATGGAAAACCTGGAAGCACTGGACGGCCGTTTCGTCCTATTGTGTATATATGTATAAAATATTATTAAGTTTTATAGGCAACTGAATTTGACAGGTCAATCACATCACAGTTAATTAAGACTTCGATTACAATATATGTATCCCAGTCCTATAACAATTTTATGCTTAAGTCAAATAATTACTGTAAACATTTTCAAATGATAGTTTCATCGCCCTTTATTTCTTACAGGATGTTCTTAACGCTGTAATAAATCAAAATAAACATTGGATATACGAGATACCTTGCCGATGGAATATTCAACTAAGTGCATTTTCAATACGTGAACGTTGTCCAGTTGTATGGGAATTTTTACTGAATAGCGATGATAATAATAATTACAGACGAAAAAAAACACTACATGACGATATTGTATTACAGTATCCAAATGCTAAATTAATACATTTTAATGCACATGTGAAACCAGAGTACTTTTTTCCTACTCCATTAAGATTTCCATCACCTTTTGATAAATCCGATGAATATCATTCAAGTAAGCAGTAATAATATTGTATCATATCCATGATTATGTCTGTTAATTACTGATGTAAATAGTTGTTATTAAACTTAAAGCAATTATGATCAGATAGGGGTCCTGTATCCGAATCTCGTGAGGCGGATATTATAGTAATCTAACAGTTTGATTCATGAGTTAATTAAAGCTAGACTACCATGGAAAACCTGTAAGCACTGGACAGTCATTTTGTCCTAGTATGAGACTCCTCACCAGTGTAGTTCAACCGTGTCTGTTGTCATATAGTAACTCACTGATGACAATGGTAAACGGTGGCTCAATTTTGTGGATTGGTTGAAGGTAGACGTTAAAGCTGGCTCAGTGGACTAAAGGTTAAGCGCTCAAGTGCAAGACTGATAGGCCATGGATTCGAATCTCGCAAGGTGGGATCATAAGATAGAATTGATCAAGCAAATATCGGTAACTTAATCAAACGAAATTGATTTAATCACAGTCAAAATATCACTAGAAATTTCATTTGTTTATGTTATGAAATGATTTTGGTTTGATAAATCTTTGAAAAGGATAAAGAATTGAGTGGTTGTTTCGTTTTAATATGGCACCGTTAAGCAGTGCTCATTTGCAACTACATTAAGAATTGAAATAAGGATCCAGAATTATCTGTTATTAGTTTTATATGCTCCAATGATGAATGGCACATTTCACGAGTTAACATTTCAATAGATCTGCAGATAAATTTATCAACTTTTCAGTGATTATATTAATTAAAAATTTCGGGTTTAGAAGATTGTTGAATTTCATCTGAGTCATGAACCAACCAATGTTAGATCACTATTGATAACTTGGAAGTATTAAAAATCCGTTCCGTTTTAGTAAGAGACTTTTCAGCAGATCGCACACATGATCTCACACGTGGAACTCATAAATCAGGACGTTTGGTTTCGCGAGCGAACACTTAACCTCTAGACCATTCAGTCTAGAGATCTAACATTGATCGGTTCATAATTCCGACTAATTGAAAGTATTAACCTCACGTGTCAAACTATTGTAGCAGTACAGTACTCTTAATGATTAGTGTTTAATAGCTGATAAGTAACGAACTCTGTTCTTTCATAATTTCAAACATATTTTTTAACTACACTGACCAATCATAAACAAGCATTTTCAGTTCATTATTCATGATTCCAGTTTTAGAAATGATATACAATGGAGATTATTCAGCATTTTTCATATAAGAATATAACTGTGACTAGATTAGAATTAGGATTTAACAGTTCAAAATTGGTTAAATGAGAGTTAAAAAACGGACGATCAATATATTGACAGTGATTGCCTTAGTTTTCAATACAAACTTTGAGCTTTCTGTGTAAGACTATTGTACGATAAAAAACCAGAGTTCATTACCTTTTACTAAATTTTTAAAGAAATTCTCAGCAAACAGTTTTGGACATTGTTGAATTCGTTCCATTAATATCATGAATCAGTCTAAGTTAGACCACCATTGACAATCTAGAAGGATCAGATGTATGTTTTGTCCTAGTATAGGACTCCTCAGCATCCATGGGCTCGTCACTTCGAACCGAACTCGGGACCTTCAGTCTTGCACCCAAACACTTAACGTTCGAACCAATGAGTCGGCATTCAACGGTGGTAAAGTGTAAATTCAATCAATTCACAGCATCGCATGACCGTATTTCATTGTCTCAGGTGAGTAACAGCCGCGCACTAACCACAAATTAGCTCCACCGGTTACGGCTTTTCACTAGAACTCCGGAAATTTCTTCTCGAAGCTAATCACTAGTGAATACCTTATAATTGTCAGTAAGGGATTGTTGAACGCCATCGAACTCGTGAATAGAATCATGAATTCTGACATAGTGGTTTAGGGTTTAGGGGTTCGTTTGCGAGACAGGAAGTCCTGGTTTCGATTCTAGTGTTCGGTGTTGTGGATTCGCTCTGCTGAGAATTCCAATACTAGGACGAAACAGTACTCTAGTGTTTCTAGGTTATCAGTAGTAGTCTAATATCGATTAGTTCATGATTTCAATGAGTTTCGAAATTTTTTATCAACTGTCTCGAAAAATTGCTATTTAATTATTAGTTGAAAAATCAAATAATTTGCAACCCTATTATTTAGTTGGACCTTTTATCTGGTTTATGGAATTAATACTAAAAGAATTTGAATATATTTGTTTAAATTCAATAAAAGTTTTATGACATTCCTTAGAAAACTAATCAAATTAAAAAATCGATGAAAGGTTGATTTGTTGTAGGAGTTTAGATCTGCTCAAAACAGTGGAGATCATGGATTATAAGATTAATTATACAGATTACTGTTATATAAATGGTAGTGGGCCTGCATCGTTGAGAAGCCATTTACTAGCCATGAACTAAGGTGACTTATTTGTCTAGTGTTCTCTGGTCTTTTGTGTAGCCCCTACTTGAAAAAATATAACTACTATTTACTAATTATTGGTAGAAAAAGAACATGATCAGATATCATACATCATCGGACGATATCAGTTTTCTTGGCTACCCCGTCATTATTAAGATTACTTTTTACTCGTTATATCAAAACACTAATATTTAGCCCTAATAAATGCCCCAAATGACCTGGTACGACCGAGGGTGTGGAGGGAGAGTCAGCTCTTCATCTCCGAATGCGCTCACATGGCCACGTATATACAGCCAATACTACAGAAGTCCTACTCGCTGCATTCTCGCAACACGAGTGTTGTTTACGAAATTGAGAGGACGAAAAAGGGAATGTCCGGCGATTTAACCGGGTTGGTGGACACGCACAGTTCATCTAGGGAAGTTGGAAAACCCTCATTTCAAACTAATGATGTACATGAGCTCCAGCATCCTGAAGGAACAAATGGCGTATGAACCGATTATTGGTCACTGGCTACAATGGGACCGCATCTCCTTACGTTGCCCCACCGTTTTGTGGATCAGACCTTTAGGTCGAAGGCTCTGGGTGTGGCCCCCTAAGAAAACCACCTGCTTCAAATTGGTCGCCCGAGTAGTATCACAGCCCACACACAAATCAATTGACTTGTGTGGTGCATATGTATTCGGTGCTTCATTGTACCAATATTTATGTGTTCAAATAAATAAATAAATAAATAAATAAAGGCTTAATAAATCAGAACTTTGGATTAGTGTAAGAACCAATATGGAGTATTGTTAAACTAGCTACTTATAGACAATGATAATTAAATTTGAGTAATTTTACTTGATCCTTAATTTTATTCAGCAGTTATAGGATATCGAAGTAGTCTACTAACTAAACTATGAAAGAATATATCTCCAGATGAAATAGGATTTAATTCAGATTTATTTGGTCAAAATACATATAACTGATATTATTTAACTAGATCTTCTCAATCCAATTAGAGTTGAAGAAGACAGGTAATGTAAATCATGAGAAAGTATCCAATAAATTAATAATTTCATCGATACAAAGAGTTCAGATTCTCTTTCTTACCTTATCATTAAAGTCCTAATATAACTCCGCCTGTAGCTCTTCTAGAGTTTTTAGTGGCCCGTTGTGTTCGCCTGTGGTGGCGGGCTCACCATTTTAGTGGCCCGTGATCTGACTCCAATTTGATCGTAATGATTGGTTGCTATCGTCTATCCTCGTATATAATCATTGACTTAAATCGCGTTAGTTAATTACGGAATTAAATAAGTCAACTAACGAGAATGGAGTTTTGAATGCATATATTTCGTATAATTGTTGATTAGGCAAACGAACGGAGGAACGATGCGAAGATTAGAAAGCGAAGCTAAGTTGGCGCGCGGTGGAGATGGCTGGTAAGCCAACTCCTCTTTAACAAAGAGTTAATGAATATTTATAAGCCCACAAAAATAAATTACAGACATGTGATGAGTAACGGGATAAGAAGTGTGCATACGCCTACGCGATCATACAAAGACAGTCAAGACATTGATAAGCGAATAATTAACAAGGTCAGAATGTGACTCAAATAGAATGAACAGAATGAGCTGTCCGAAAGTTAGAATAATAAGGTATTTGGGCTTAACATAATGACAGACACTACAAGTTACTGCCGGTCCTAAGCCCGAATAAAGGAGGAGGGTTGGGCATGGGGTTAGCGTCCCCATCCCGTAGAAAACTAACTCGCTAACAAAACGCTTACCAGAAAAAATTATTCAAACCATTTAAACTGCCCTGGGAGTTAGAAAAAATATGACGCTTTATGGTGAAAGCCGAGTTCCTTCGGATTCCACGATGCCGATGCTCCTTCTAACAACCAGAGCAACAATTTTTACAGGTACATGGAAAGTCCAGACAATGTGGAAGACCGGGAAGACCGGTCAAATAGCAACGGAAATTAGGAGATACAACTTGACAGTACTGGGAATCAGCGAAACCCATTGGACCCAAGCTGGAAAACAAAGGCTAAATACGGGAGAGATGCTGCTATACTCCTGTCACGAAGAGCAAAATGCTCCACACACTCAGGGAGTTGCTCTAATGCTGTCCAAAGTAGCACGAAATGCACATGTAGGATGGGAATCTCATGGATCCACAATCATCAAAGCATCATTCAAAACAAAGAAGGAGGGGATCACAATGAACATTATCCAATGTTATGCATCCACCAATGATAGCAACGACGACGTTAAAGTTCAATTCTATGAGCGGCTGCAATCAATCATAGAGAAGTGCCCAAGAAAGGACCTCACCATTCTGATGGGAGATCTAAACGCCAAAGTCGGAATAGACAACACCGAACATGAATATATAATGGAACTACATGTATTGGGAGAGAGGAACGAAAACGGGGAAAGATTTGCAAATCTGTGTGCATTCAGCAAATTGGTCATAGGCGGCACAATATTTCCACACAAACGTATACACAAAGCTACATGGATCTCACTGGACCACACCACAGAGCACCAGATAGATCATATTTGCATCAATAAAAAGTTCAAAAAGACAATGGAAGATGTGAGAATCAGGAGAGGAGAGGACACAGCTTCAGATCACCACCTGGTTGTGGTCAATTTAAAACTGAAGCTAAAGAAGAACTGGACAACTGGACAAACAGTACTTCAAAGATTCAATACAGCATTTCTTCGAGATACTGAAAAACTCAATGAATTCAAGATAGCTCTCAACAACAGGTTCCAAGCTTTACAGGATCTACTGAAAGAAGAAGAAACTACTAAGGAGGACAACTGGAAAGGTATTTAAGAAGCATTAACTTCAACGTGTCAAGAGGTTCTGGGTCCCAAGAAGCATCATCACAAGGATTGGATCTCTATAGAAACACTGAACAGGGTCAAAGAAAGGAAGAACAAGAGGACAGAAATTAACAACAGCTGAACACGAACAGAGGAAGCCCAAGCACAAGCTGAGTACATAGAAGCAAACAAGCAAGTGAAGAAGAGCATTAGAGTCGACAGGTAAAAATACGTGAAAGAACTAGCAACGACGGCGGAAAAAGCTGCAAGAGAAGGAAATATGATACAACGAAGAAACTAGCAGGGAAATATAGTAAACCAGAGAGACCAGTCAAAGACAAAGAAGGAAGACCGATCACTGAGATTCAACAACAGTGGAACAGATGGGCAGAGTACTTCGAGGAACTCTCGAATAGGCCGGCACCAATGAATCCACCGGACATCGAAGCAGCACACATAGATCTTCCTATAGATGTCAATCCACCAACGACGGAAGAAATCAGAATGGCCATCAGACAAATCAAGAGCGGGAAAGCAGCAGGACCCGATAATATACCAGCTGAAGCACTGAAGTCAGACATCGAAGTAACTACAAGCATGCTTCATCTTCTATTCAAGAAGATTTGGGAGGAGGAACAAGTGCCGATGGATTGGAAAGAATACCTCATCAAGATTCCAAAGAAAGGAGATCTGAGCAAGTGTGAAAATTACAGAGGCATTACACTACTGTCAATACCAGGAAAAGTCCTTAAATACAACACGGAGAACAGAAATCCAATCACACTTGATGGCGAAACTCTGGAAGATGTGGAGTCTTTCACATACCTGGGAAGCATCGTCGATAAACAAGGAGGTTCAGATGCAGACGTTAAGACGAGGATTGTCAAAGCAAGGGCCGCATTCCTTCAATTTAAGAACATATGGAACTCAAAACAACTTTCAACCAATATCAAAGTCATAATCTTCAATACGAACGTCAAGGCAGCTCTACTGTACGGAGCTGAAACTTGGAGAACTACAACAACCACCATCAAGAAGGTACAGGTATTTATAAATAGCTGTCTACGCATGATACTCAACATCCATTGACGGGATACCATCAGCAACAGCCTTTTGTGGGAGAAAACCAACCAGCTTCCAGCGGAAGAAAAAATTAGGAAAAGACGATGGAAATGGATAGGACATATATTGAGGAAATCATCAAACTGCATTACGAGGCAGGCCCTGGCTTGGAATCCTGAAGAGAAGCGGAAAAGAGGAAGGCCAAAGAACACATTACGTCGGTAAATAGAAGCAGATATGAAAAAGATGAATAAGAACTGGAAAGAGCTTGAAAGGATTGCCCAGGACAGAGTTGGATGGAGAATGCTGGTGAGCGGCCTATGCTCCTTCACGAGGAGTAACAGGCGTGAATCAATCAATCAAAGTCCTTATATGATTACAAAATACACTTCGCCGACTGAATAATTAGGACTATTCCATCAAGTTACACTGTTTTCCGGTTCATATAATTTTGTATACCCTATCTATATGCTGGTCCAAAATTCTATGGGAGTGGAAAAGCCGTAAATAACTAGGAAATTGTAATTGACAAACTGAATAAGGCGTACACAATTTACTAGTACATATGAATCTGTTCTTCTGATATGAACAATGACATATGGTTTCAGACCTTAACTAAGTATATATTCAGCTTCATCTAGTAGCACACACTTTACTATTATCTATCTCCTACCGTTTAGCTTTGTGATGGTATATAAACAAAAGCACACGGTATCCTTGGCGTTGCACAACCTATCCTTTAGCACATGGATGATATAGATTTGTTTGACACAAAGACTAACTAAGATTAAAAGTCAGTACACAATACAGACTACAAGACTAATCTCTAATCAGTTTCTGCAAGTATAAGTTCGTGAAGATTATTGAATTCCATTTAAAGGTTGAATCGATCTAAGTTAGATCATAATTGAGAACCTGTAAACATTGCATAAACACTGTTGAAGACTTCCATACTACGATAAAACTTCTATCCAGTACTTCTAGGTTTTCAATCTTGATCTAACTTGAATCCATTCAGGATTTCAATAAAAAATTTTCTATCTAAAATTTTGTATGACTATAAGAAACTGAGAGAAATGTCTCTCCACTCAAATTCATTTTATAACACATGATCAATCCATCATTCACATGAAACAAAACAAATATATGATTAAATGCTTAACACGACGTCTTGCTCTTTAATTATAATATTTCAATTTGGTCAATCAATAATATTTATAATTTTAATAGTTGAATTCATAAGTGAATTGAAGCTAGACCATCATGGAAAACCTGGAAGCAATAGACGGCCATTTCATCCTAGTATGGAACTCATCAGCAGTGGAGTTCAACTGAGATTGATAGGTCCTGGATACGAATCTCGCGAGGTGGGATCATAGATGCACACTGCTGAGGAGTCCTATACTAAGACGAAACCGCCGTCTAGTGCTTTCAGATTTTCTATGATGGTCTACTTTAAATTGACTCATGAATTCAACTTTTAAAATGACTATAATATCCACAAAATTCCTCTCCGTTAATATTATTTGTATTTGTTGTTTGTATTTCCAGCTATTCATTTATCAAGAAAATATTTTCAATTGTATTATAATTTACGAAGTATGAGTCGACATTGTTTCCTGTAAAAAAAAATGATCGAAAAAACCGCTTATTATTGAAAACTGTATATTTTCTATGATTTTTTGTTTGTTTCTATAGAAAAAAAACTTTTTTTTTCAGTTATGTAGTTTTATATCGGTTTTTTAAGTTTTCTACTTTAATTAAGTAAATAAATTAAAACAATAAAGTGGACAATTACGTATTTTGTTCATTGAATGACTAATTCAAATCGGTATCAGTCGATATAGATGCCAACTTATTTATTTGAATACATAAATATTGGTACAATGAAGCACCGAATACATATGCACCACACAAGTCAATTGATTTGTGTGTGGGCTGTGATACTACTCCGGCGACCAATTTGAAGCAGGTGGTTTTCTTAGGGGGCCACATCCAGAGCCTTCGACCTAAAGGTCTGATCCACAAAACGGTGGGGCAACGTAAGGAGATGCGGTCCCATTGTAGCCAGTGACCAATAATCGGTTCATACGCCATTTGTTCCTTCAGGATGCTGGAGCTCTTGTACATCATTAGTTTGAAATGAGGGTTTTCCAACTTCCCTAGATGAACTGTGCGTGTCCACCAACCCGGTTAAATCGCCGGACATTCCCTTTTTCGTCCTCTCAATTTCGTAAACAACACTCGTGTTGCGAGAATGCAGCGAGTAGGACTTCTGTAGTATTGGCTGTATATACGTGGCCATGTGAGCGCATTTGGAGAGGGAGGGCTGTAGTATTGCCGTACTAGTACATTATCCGATAAATGCATTAATTAAAATATTCATTTAAAAAGAGATCGTAATTACATCATCACATCTTGTAAAACTGTATATTATTCAGATTTCTTTTCTTTCAACTCACTTGAGATATTTCTGTTTCAACAGTTGTTTGATATTCTTTGAGTCGTCCAAGTTTTCTCATTTGTGTTAAAAATTCACTTCTTTCATTAATTTCATCTATTACTGATATAAACAGACCAGGAATAAAAAATAAACTATTTAAGCGGTTAAAAATTAATCAAGACAAACGAAATAAACGATATTGAAATTAATCAGTTCAACAGACTGTGATTATTTTAATCAGGATTTAAAGAATGTTAGACAATAATAATTTAAAACATTAATATTTATGAATCAAATAAACTGTGAAATGAACCCAATACCAATAATTCCTCAAATTATGAACACATCATGTTTCATTAAAGATGATCAATTCTTTGTTGATATCTGTTATATCCCGACAAGAATAATGAATGGTATGTTTTGAGATCCATTTATGGACCAATACTATACGTATATTTTTATCCTATAATTATTAAATAACTAAACTATTCATATTCATGTTCCTCTTATTATGAGCTTTATTCTGACCTATGAACTATTATTATACGTTTTACCATTCTCGAATTATGACCTGTTTATTAGTCACTGCCTCCCACATTCACAACCACATTTGGCCAAATTTTGTACGAATGTTATTTTCTATTTTATGCTACGTTGTGGTCTGTTTGATTGGTATATAAACTCAGTATGTTTGAAATATAATGATTCATATTGCAGAGGCTGAGATTGGCGTTCTGGACTTAACTGGCTGGGCTAGACGGAAAGCAGGGCCAATCAGATCTCTAGGCTGCTCGTACGTGTTTACGCGTCCTTGGTCCGATCGATAATTTACTGCCCTCTAATCGGCGGTCCCAATATATAGCAGAAGTTAACAGCATAAACACTAATTGAGTTAAAATAATGTAAAAGATTGAGCACTAAGACTAACGAAACGAAGCGACGGAGTGGTAGTGTGTGTAGGAAGGACCAATGAGACTCAAGATCTAGAGGTAGATCAACAATAAATGCATTTGAACATTTATGAACAGTTCTGAGTAATTTCATTCAAAATTTTCAGTCAGCTATCATGGTTATCACGCTAAACTTGACCAAGTAGTCTGAATCGATTAGAAGGCTTAGGTCAATGGTGAAAAAAGTCATGGACTTGTGCTATCTTAGTTTGGCTACTTCTTAGATTTTTCCAACCTACTTCTATTCCAGCAAACAGTTTCTATATTGCTTGCAGCTTGAAGTTTCGTTTTAACACGACTTACATGTTATAAATACATTCTAATGAACTAATATCAACAAACATTAATACTGGTTTAGATTTATCTCACATCTTTCAGGGAATCTAGATTTGTATCCGTGTTCACTATTACGGGAATAAGTTTTAAAACGCTCAGTTACTGAGCATACAGAATAGTAACATTTCAAAGAGTACTGAAGTTCATAGTGTTTCGTAAACATGACCTGTCACTTTCATTTAGGTTCTATATCATTATTTCTTAAGATTTCTTAATGTTTTCTCTATTCAGATGTAAGTTATGACTAATAAGTAACTGGTGCCTAGATCAAAGGTTCACTTCCACAATCAGTCAGCCTGTTTTCCTATTAGGCTTTATTAGGAAAGTTAAAATTCTATCTGACATGAAAGTAAATATAATAAATTTACGCGCCACAAAAATTAGTTATTATCAAATTTTCTAGCTGGGATACTGTTCGGGTGCTCAAATCAAAGTGGTTTTTTAAGGAGGTCACTCTTTGAGTCTTTGTCCTAGAAGTCTATTCCACAAGGCAATCGAACAACGTTAGAAGACATTCCCATGGTAGCTGGTGAGGAAGAATAAGTTCACACTTCATTAGTTCTCGCAGGATCCTGGAACCCATGTGCATCATTGGTTTGGAATCAATATTTTTCAACCACCATAGCTGGATGCTCCGTGCCCACTAATTCGGTTTAAGCGTTGAGTATTCGCTTTTCATCCTCTCAGTTTCGTAAAATACACTCCTCTATGAGAAGGCAGTGAGTAGGAATGTTCTGGCAGTAGAGTGAGGTCATGTGAAAACGTCTCAATAGTTAGAGCACACTCTTTTAGCCCCGACAGTACTGCTGCATTTTGGGGCAGTTAATAATCAACAACCATAATTATAACCTTTGTGTTGCATTCAATAGATCATTAACTACATTGTATGGTAAATTCTGTATAAATAACTTTAGATACGACTTTCGAATCGAATCATTGTTTATTTAGGCTACTATTATATTGTGGTGTCTGCTACTGATGTCGACAGATATAAGTAGTATGTATCACCAATCAAATTCGAAATACCTGGACCTATTACTAGCAAACATAGATTATACTTTCTGATTTACTTTCTGACTTAATAGACGGATGCAAATCTCAGATTTTTTCATTCTTATTATTATGCCAAATCAACTTTATGCTAGCCTACTTTTCACGTTGAGTTAGGAAGTTAATATGCGTAACGCATGTCTGAATCATTTAAGTTGACGAGAGTATACAGCCTCATAATCTCTACTTGGTAATCTACGCTTAACTTTAGTGATACTTAGTTTGATATTTCGCGGAACTTAAACAGTAGTCAAATATATGTATCCTAGACTTGATTTTTATGTTCAAATTTCATGTTTCACGACCATAAAAAACATGAAGTGAACTTTTATGCAGAGCACTTGCCATTTGATGTGAAAACGAACAACTTCCCTGTTTACAAGCTGAAATTCAATTGACCAGTTGATAAGCACGATATCGTCAAACTTATTTATAAATCCCAATGAGTCATACAAAATTGTCATAACCATAATCAATCATACGAAGTTGCCAGAAACCAGATATCATAAAATGATATTCCTAGTGTAAGGCAAGTGAAATATCACTGAGACATAGCCAAATCATTCGGCAGTTGGGTCACTGAATATCGAACAGATCATCGATCCTCGTCAAGATCAAGGACAACCAGTGAGCATCAGTTAATCGAATATCATGGATTGGCGCATGCGGTAGTGGTCTCGCTATCTTCTCTTTACTCATTCTCACTAATATACTTCCATAATCACGTCCTTTGTGTTATACGGTCTTCAAAATAGACATAGTACTTTTATATGTCGAAGATGTAATCCACGTTAGATGCTGACTGCGAAGTGTAACTTTGAAGTTATCTGGTTCATTACATCATCCCCGTCTAACTCGATTAGGTCTCTAATCATTCGACATAGATCATCTAGGTGGTAATCTACACTAGAAACAGATAATTAAGCTGATAAATTCTGAGACTACTACCAACTTATAAAAGTAGCTCAAAAGATTTAACAAAAAAAACGAAGTGAACGATATTTCTTTCTAATCCAAAATAGCCAATTCATGGTAGATAATCACATGTATATCAATAAAAATGAATGGAAACCAGAGAAGTTCAAGATTTTTAACATACTACTGAAATGAATAAAAAAACCAAATATAAAAAAAGAACAAAACTGTGATCAGCTGAAAAAGAATAAATCAACTTAATAATATCAAAAATAATTACCCAATATACAGATACATAACTGTTTCTAAACAATAAGTATTCTAATGTAAACAGGTGTCTATTATCATTTTATTTTTCTTCAATGAATTGAAATGAGTCATGATTTAAAAAAAAAAAGAAAGAAAACAATCAGATAAATAGGGACACAAACAAGCATGTCATCATTTGTTATAATTGATGTATTAAACAAGAATCTTTCATTATTTGAATAATCACTAAGTGAATAATAATAAGAAGAAGAATCATTAAGTAACATCGTTTTATAACGTGGTTTATATACATGTAAATAAAACATTAGAATCTAACGAAAGAAGGAAAGAGGGAAAGAAAAAAAAGAATTACAGAAAAGAAAATTTGTTAAAAAAAAACTTTCAAAATTGCAAATAATTAAATTTTCCACAAAATTGAGAATATTTTTGAAAAGAAAAGGAAAACAGGAAGACTAATTGTGATCCTATTTGCTCTTCTTCTTCTTCTTCATCATCAATATCTTCTTCTTTAAAGAATCATTCTTTTACATCAATAATTCAAAATAGAATTAGGACTGAATATAATTTGAAGTGAAACGATGTGGTTGAGAATGTTTAATGGATAATATTTAGTATGGAATTAGTCGATATTATTGATTTTCATTTCCGTTGGCAACAGTATTTTGAAATTTTGGCGCACCATTACCAGTGGTCACTGAATTATCATTATTATTAGTATTATTAGTATTTTTCATGTAAGTTAATCGACCCCATGGTTGAATTTCACCGCTTGTCAACCATAAATTCATGAATGCACCAAACCATGCTATTCCTGCAGCTATACCGAAAACAATCATCCAATTTTGAATGCTTGACTAAGGCAAAGAAAGAAAAAGAAGAGTAATACGAGTGAACAGTAATGAGAAATGTATAGTAAATGATTAATCACATAGAAAGTTATAATCCTTGACAATGGAGAGATTAAAGCATTGATGATCACTAATAAAATACAATTTAGTGAAGTATAAAAATCAATAAGAGATCAAATAACTTAACGCTTATATCATGAATTGGTATCACTTTGGAAATTACTAAAAATTCAATGGAACTGAATACCGTTTTAGTTCTAATAAGGGAGTTTTTAGAAGTGTTTGCCTGAGAAATTCTAAAAAAACGTAAAAAGTACTTCCAGAGCTCACCACGAGTGCGTTACCATTTAGATTAGCAAGTCATAATTCATATATCTAACTGCAGTAAGTTCGTGTTATTCATTAGTTTTGATATAAAATTTCGCATTTCTAATAGATGGAAATATCTAATCATTTTGAGAATGAAGCAAGTATCAACAAGTGACATGGAACAATTATGATGTTACGTTACACATTAAGTGGAATGAAAGTTATGCGCTATCTTAAATTCCATCATTCAATGATATCATGCTCGATGTAAAACCTGAGGTTAATTGGCTTGATAATGGCATCAAGTCATGATGAGTGGAAATTGCTGAAGAGCAATAGACTAATGCGAAACAGCTATTCAATTTCCTATTATTTAATACTTCTATAAAATTTTATTATAAATAAGGAAGCAAATATTACTTTTTCAATATAGAGTAATCCTTCCATATATATATATATATATATATATATATATATATATATATATATATATATATATACCAGTATGAACTGATGATTACTCAAATTCGTACTATAACTATTGGCAACTCATTTCCATGTGCAGATTCTTATAATTGACTTTAAGCTAAACTTTACATGTGAATACTAGTTATACTATGCAGTTGGCCGAACCGGTTATCAGTTTGAGACCACACAACCTGATACTTTATACAAGGAATTAGGTAGTACAATATTTAGACTGTATGAATCATTTTTTACTAAAATCTCAATGTACAAGTCGGAACAGTTTCAACATAAAAATAACAAATATTGAATTCTTTTTAAAAAAGGTGATGAATACACTTACACTATTTCTTGTTATATAACCGATTAATAGTGGTCCAAATATACCTGGCAGAGTAGCAGCAGTATTGGTTACTGAAATTATATTCCCTGAAAATCAATCGACATAATACTCATGTATATTACGGAAACGGCAAAGAAAACGTGTTTCACTTTTACTACACAAATCTTCATCATGTAAATATGTACAAGTATCACGTGACTATAATTTATGAACGAACTTATGAAATCACGGGTATCAGGTCTTGGATTTTCATTCATCCATATAGTTGAATAGCAATTCGTTATTATAACTGATGCCAGTTTGTCACAAAAATCCTCACTTTAATTCCTAACTCTAAATCCTAATCCTATTTCATCACACCAATTTGTTGGCCTCTTTTGACTTTAGTAATTAGGTGAGTTGTCTCAAGATCACTTTGGCGTTGTTCAAAGGTTTTCCATAAACTATAGTCTCACCACAAATATAATGGACTAGTTGAAGGTCATTTTTAGAGAAAGAGTGTGTGCGTGTTTGTTTAAAGTCCTTTTGTAAAAAAATTTGAGTGGATATTTTGATATTTAACACTATAACAAATATACGATTTCTCAAAAGAATTTTATTTATTTTAGTAAAGTCATTTAATTATCATTTGATAGTAATAAGCATTAGATTAACTTAACTAATCTTAATGTCACTTAATTAGAAGCAGTTTTAGGCTTGATAAATTAATTTTGTAATTTGCATCATGGATCAATATTAGTTAGACGTCTACTGAGAACCAAAAAGTACTGAATCGTTATTTCCTCTCAGTATGAAACTCATCAGCAGTGACCCCACAGAGGGATCAAATCCAAAACCTTCAGACCAGTCAGCGAATGCTTTACATTTAGACCACGAAGTCGGCACATAATGGTTAAGATGTTCAATTTCAGTCGATTAGTGAAACAGCGCAGACATATTTTATTACCATTTTTGAGTAACTGACAATCAATCAACATAATTGAACACCATCGATTAAATTTAGCTTAGTAGACCTTTGTGAATTCCCTCTGGAATTTGGTCACGAGTGCGCACAGGTTTATTATTAGAACAGAAGGCTTAAAGAGATTGTTGAATTTTGTGGTTTACATAATCATCTACTCTTAATCAGACGATCACCGAAGACAACTGAAAAATAAATGAATCAGTAAAGAAGTCTTTTATGCATTTAATTTATATTCCGTGATATTCCCATTTAATTCATCTATGTTTTATATACTTATTCCAATCAATAGTTTGTTTTTATCGAGTATTATCAACTTTTTAGAATAACGTATTTTCAGTCGATATTTCAGTCATACTGCAACTTGGCTGATGGAATTCGACAGACAGATTCATTACCAATACTCAGTGATTAATCTGTTGTAAATATTTCAGTCCAATTGGAGGTCAGTCACAGTCTGAATAACTCAGTGCTAACATCTCAGACTGTGAAACTTAGTTCTACTAGTTCGAATCCCAGAGGGCGCATCGATTCCCTCTAGACTGAAGGTACGCCTTGTTGATAAATCGAACTATCATGAATACCAGATAGAAAAGGATTTCTTGTAGGTTGTCTTCAACCATATAATATTTGACAAAATGCACACAAAGTCAAGTTATTTCGATTAGTGATCACATTACAACTTGCTTGATAGAATTTCATTAGTACTACAGAACTAGAAAAACAAGACATTATCCACTTTTCAGTTGTCAATTATATGAAGTAATATACCATTGAAATTACTATACTGAACACAATATTACTTCGACAAACAATAAAAGAACTACTGTGAGTGAATGTTGCAATTTGTAATCTTTTTTTACGGAAACAGCTTTTTGATTGTTTATATGATATCTGTTAACTTGAAGTAAAGCTGTGTTTTTAGCTAACTGAAGATTATTGCATGCGATATGATGATGATGATGCCACCTTCCGTTTTCATCTTTCTACACCTATAAACATATAAAACGCGAAGATGTATAATACCACTATTATTGTATTGAAAATCGTTAAGTGTGATCCCATATAGGGTCGTGCATGTACACTAATATGAAATCCCTGTAACTAATGATAGAAACTTCACCTTCCATAAATTTCCCAACACAACAAAAACAAATTACTAGTAATATTTATCACAGATTGATATTATTTTGGGTACTAGGGAACACCGAAAAGCAATAAATGATAGTTGTTTCACTGAAGTCTGTAGGTTTCATCAGTAATACACACACACGAACACCTATGAAAATAAACTACCTAACAATTTGAACAAACGAGAAAAACAAATTACCATTGTAAATTGGGGCTAAATCCAAAGCATTCGATCCATAACCAGCCAAAGAAAATCCCATTAAACCAATTGCAACAGAGAATAAAACAATAGCGGCCATCCGATTACATCCAACTAAACTGACACATATTAGACTTAAACCAAGGCCACCCAAGGCTAGGTTGATCGAAACAAAAAGAAAACAAAAGAGGAAAGAAAAAGTTTAAGATGGTCATTTAATAAATAGTTTTTATAACAATGATTACTAAATTAGAAGAAAATGAAATATTAAGGTCACTGATTTACTCTAAGTTACTTATCATTCTACTGAAAAAAGAAAAGAAAATTTATTTGGACCGCTTTAGTTATGACCAATTAGATAGCTGTCACAACTTCATTTCGGACTCCTCAGTAGTATACACAACTAAAATCCAGTCCTAAGTAGGACCAAATCAGATGTTATTGTAAGCATCATACCTATAGATCACAAAGCTAGAATTCAGTGAATCACATTCAACTGACTATTTAGCTCGAAGATCATTTAATCAATAAAGTGGATATTGTCCATAATGATAATGAAAACTCTATTATTAAACCATTTAGCTTATTTATGAGTTAGTGAACCTTACCCAATCAAAGCAAAATGAACTTCACAGGTTTCGACAGCTCTGTTAGAAGGAACGTCAAAAGTAATTATGCGTGAATGAATGCCTCATAAGTAACCAAAAATCACCATTGGTAAATAAAGAATGATAGCTGAATCTTTTAATTAATCTTTTAAAGAGTACAAAAATCTTACTAATTTGAATAGTAACTGACAGTAGAACCATGTAGGTACGTTTAGTTCCATTTTTTGGAACTGATCAATTGAATGTCCCTGCATTCCATTGTTGATGTTCAAACTGAAACTAATGTATAGCTTAAGGAGGAAGAATGCATTTGTAAAATCTCTGTGAATGAATTTGAAGTAAATCTAACCTTTTGTTCGGCAATCTGGCCCAAGCCCTGTCAAGGAAATATAGCCAAATATAGATTGGTATATGGTTCTTCGATTAACTATATACTAAATATGTGATCCAGTCATAATAATGATGTTGAAAGTAAATATTTGCTGTAGTGTGTATGAAACATATGGTGTGTAAGGGGAAGTGTGCTAAGATAATAGATTTTGTGTAAGTGTATTTGAGGTGTGAGAAGAAATTTCATTGACTACTTATCGCCTTTGGTCTATGGTTTTTAAAGATATGTCACAGCATACATAAAATGATAAATAAACAAAATAAAAATGGGGGAACGGATGATTATGTAATTTTTACTGTTGCGATTAATCATTTACCATATTCAGAAAACACAACTGATTAGAACAGTTAAACATGATTGCTGTTATTCAGATAATAAATGATGTATTAAATGAAATAAGGAGTTCAGGTTTACTTATTAATTATTAGTTGCCATGACCCAACTAATTGTATTGCATCTCCCCTATTAATACTATTTGGATTCGCCCATATGTGTAGTGCTTCGGCTAGTAATCTTTCTTTCTAAGAACTAAAACCTTTTTGTGGGATTCTTGTGCCATTGATTCAATTATATGACCCGCCTTTATTGTGTAATATATTGGGGTTTGAAGCGAAAGTTAATGAGATTAAATTTCAGAATAAAAATTGACACTGGGGTGAAGGAACATCCAACCAAAGAGACCCAAACAGGAAACAATGAGTGTCCTGGATATCACAGCTACTCACTATCCAACTTTAATAAAAGCTTGTGACTAACGGGCAATATCTAGGGAATCCGTTCAGGATGCGATATATATATTCCGATACGGACTGATCAACTGAAATCTTTCACATTAACCATTCAAAAAAACAAACCTTTGCAAATAATTATGAATTTTTATTTAGTATTGTCTAAAATCAACATTAGCAAATGTCAAACTGACTCAGTCAATCAAGTTCGGTATTTTCTAAGTAGTAAAACTCTAATAGTTGACATCAATGAGAAAATTGTATTCCTCTTTAACCAAAAGTTTCATAATTTCATTGTCTGAAACAATTGATATAGCAAGCAATGACTTAGCCGATTCGGTTGCAAATGACATATAAAATCGATTATTTGTACTACATCTTGAGAAAGAATACTTAGTTGTATGATATTGTACATATGTATTCACACAATAAGTTGTTGGCCAATTGGTGTTAGATATCACTTAATACAAATTATACAAATATGGGTGTTAAACTGATTTTATGAAAAACCATAACAAATTCGTATATTCAGATATGAGTTTGATTTGTTTTGGAGGTTGAATAAATTCATATAATCAATCTTCGTTTTTTCACTAAGTGTTGTCAGATTCGGGGTTTTCAATATCAAGCATAAGTCAGTCAATTAACTCCGAAGACATAGCAAGAGTATTATTCGTTTAAAAATCAGCAAGTGGTTCTCACTGCCATCATCAACACAGGGTACAATAAATGATTACTTACCTATAACATTATTTAATTTACGTACCGAAGTGGTAGATAAAAATTGTTTAGCGATTACGAAATCTGACAGATAGGCGGCAAATAAACCGACAATCGATTGTGCAATATACGGAATAGATGATAAGAGACCATTCTATGTAAAAATTGTTATTTTTTAAATAACGTAGAAAAACAAGTAAAACGGTGAATAGGTTGATTTTTCCACTTGTAAAAAAGATTAGGTACAGCAAAACAAAGCAAAATTAAACATATTAGTGTTAGGACAACCATCCTTTTTTCGGTATCCCACAAGAGTGTAATATCTAGCATTTCCGAACATTCTTCCATTTATTTAATATATATCAGTGCTACACATAAGAGCGTAATTTTTACTGAGGATTTCATTTCAGTCATCTTAGGTTACCTATATATTTCTTCTATGAATACGCCAATGTAGTCTATCTTAACTTATTTGATAAAAAGAAGTGACGCAGTGAAAGTTAGCGCATGAAATGAAATCCTCTCTGAAAATATTATACTCTCATATGCAGCATCCGTTTATCAAATAAATGAAAATAAGCCAGATATTATTATTCCAACCCAATGAATTAGGGGAAACCATTAGGATCTTCGTGAAAAGAAAAGAGCACTTGCAAAGAGTTCGCGATTGGGTAAATGAACACGTTACAGTTTACTCTGCTGCTTTTGTGTGCGAATACGAAAATCAGTATCTGTAGCGCAGAGAGACAAATTACAATCTACCCTTTCCTGTCACTTTCAGGAATTTGTTAACAAACCAAAATCGTTTAGAGCTATAATTAATACACCGGTATGGGCGTGGAACTGCCGCAAATATGAGTTACATGTATATATAGAATAAACACATCAAAGACATGCATTCTACAGTAAACACGTAGGCACACATTCATGCGGTCATAAGTATACGTTACACGTATGTATATAGTGCATAAATCAAGATTTATACATTGTACAGTACACATATAGGTATAGATGCTTCATCTCTCAAGCGTAGGTTACACGCATATATAGAGTGGATAGACGAAGGCCTGTACACTCAATAGTATACGCATAAGTATAAATGCTACATCTCCAGTTAGCAGCCCAGTGGTTACCAAGCAGTGAATGAATAAAAAGCCTACAAATAAATCCAGATATAATTCGTTTTTAACGATATGCTCTCATCACGCTAATACTATATGCAAGCTTAGTGTCAACCCCTGAGCGCTGGTTACAGCACAGTTTATGACCTTAGCTCTGGCCACCCCTGCTAGACCTAATAGATCTTTCCGGAGTGAATCCAGTCAGGCACTAAAAGGAAATTTTCTTCCAGTATTAACTTTCACGCATGTCAATAGAAAGTTAAACGCCCCCCCCCATAACTCAGATTTTATGACAAACTGGAAGATTAGCCTTATCTCTACCGGTTTAAGAGGATTGGCCGGTCAGCCCAGTCCCTACTTAATAGCTCGCGTTAGCTCATGAACAGAGTTGACTAACTACATGGCACCACTCAAAGATGCGGGTCGGTCTTTGCCCAGGAAGCTAGATATTGGCACAGATACTTAACATTTGGAAAATAAGATCTTTTGAAAAGCACCACCGATTAGATCTTAAATATTTATTTTAATACCATTTACAACTACATTTTATGGATGTTTCAATTTTCAGCAAACAAAACATGGACTGAGGTTATCTCCAACGTTTTCAATGTTGAATAAGTTTGTAGGATCCATTTTTCTGTTCATTTAGTGTATGAATGCTGTATATTGAATTGTGATTCTCACCAAAAATTCCTTGCGAAGCATCGGTTATTAACACTTTAACGCATGTTGATTATAAAACGCAAATATTGTGCAAGTTATAGCTTGAAATAAAATCTTCAATTAAAAATAATACTTCAGTATACAGCATTCATTTACTAAGTGAACAGGAAAATCAACAAAATTGCTTTATTATCAGTAAAGGGTTGTGGAAATTATACAGCTTTTTGATTGAGATCATGAACCGATTGATGTTAGACCACCATTGAAAATCTGGAAGCACTGGATGGCCGTTTCGGCCTATTTTGAGACTCCTCAGAAGTGCGCATCCACGATCTCGCTCACTAGTGATTAGCTTCGTGAGGGAATTCTAGGAGTTCTAGTGAGAAGCCGTGACCGGTGGAGTTAATCCGTATCGGGTAGAGACAGGTATATACCTCAGTACAGTGGAAGATGATCGCGCGATTTCGTGGATTGGTTGATATTAGACACTAACACCATTGGATGCCGGCTCAGTGGTCCAGTAGGTAAAGTGTTCGCGCGCAAGACTGAAGGCCCTGAGTTCGAATCCTGCTGGTGGGAGTCGTGGATGCGCACTGCTGACAAATTCCAAAATAGGACGAAACGGCCGTCCAGTGCTTCCAGGTTACCAACGGTGGTCTAATATCAATCGGTCCATGACTTTAATCAATAATTGCTTAACACAACATAAATACAGAACATTGAAAAAGTTACAGATTACTTAAGCTTTAAAAATATATCTGTTTATTCTAATCTGATATGACATATACGTTAGAGCATTAAGAGTCGTTTTTAGTAGTTAATGTTTATCTTCAATTTATACGGTTCTATGTTGAATAATCACCTGAAATTATTAAAAATATACATGTATTCTTTATAAGTTTGTCAAAGAACACAGTAATGTTTACTATAGTTTAATTAATTAATGGTTACTGGAATAAGTAAGTTGTCGAGAGAAAAAAAATGAATAGCAAGGAAATCTTTCGAAAGAAAATGAAATGATTAAATTTATAATCTGTTAAAAACGATTTATTATATATCCCTAATGGTGACAAAACTAGGATAAACAGCTATCTCATTTGATTGTTTCTAAGGAAAAACAGGAAAATGAATTCTTTTCAAATACTGAGTTGAGTAAAAAAAATACAGATATAATGAAATCATTCTAAGTAGCTGGCAGGATACTTTTCCTAACCTAGGTTTCTTGTTAGTAGATGCTCTTCATCAAGGGGTACTTGGAATCTTGAAGGGACTGATGTGCTTTGAATCCCTATCATTCATCTTCATTGTCTGAAATATTACCACTAAGCCATTCGGGATGCAGTTAACCCTTTTCGAAATGAGATTTCTACAACTGACTGATCCCTGATTAGGGACCTATGTCATATTTATCTAGTTCCCTTACAAAGATGATTGAATTCTATGGACTAATCTGAACTGTGAGCCAATTTAACAGAATGGACATTGTACACACTGTACTCAAGTGTTAGGTTGTTGGTTGTAGTATGCGAATATGCATTTGTTTAACGGTATTTTTATACCACTCTCCTGGTAAACTTTCTCTGAATTCATCAAAGGTTAGAATATATCTTACATTTCACAAATTACCGTTGATTAGTTATGCATCTATTACTCAGCTCTGAATCACAAATGACGTAGTAATGCACCGATTTAACTTTTCTATTATGGTGCATTGTAGTCATGTAACTGGTTACATATTATCATGTGAGTTTTTGAGATATAACAATAGAGAATAAATCGGTTGACAGTTCGCATATTCTTATTGAGGATTAGGGTAAATACAAGAGTCTGTGCGAACTAGTGCTCGTTTGGATATACTGCCAATGTTGATGGTCATTCGTTTTGTTGGTTAAGCGGAAGTCATCAGTTTTGTTGATATAGGTTAAACCCCCACATGGTTAACTTAAGAGATTCCATTTGACATCAGCACACTTAGCAGGTATATCGAAATTGAGTTTACAACTAAACATATAAATGTAAATTATGACTAACTTCGGTCATACTGAATCCTAGGACACGACACATATAAGTAGGCATAGATGTAATTAACGAATAGAAAGACCAATTGAAGCAAACATGACAAATTATAATTGACCAAACCGGAGCTGACTTAAATATTTGACGCCATGGAACTGGATTTTTATGTAAAACTCTCGTTTCAACTGAAATATTATCTAAACTAAAAGAGAGGAAATTCCATATGAAAGAAAAAATAAATTCAAAGATCATCATCAACAAAGTCATGATGAAATAGTATGAATTTGAAAAATGAATAACATGCTATTACCATATATATTTCCTGTTAAAAAGACTAGTATAACAGGCAATTTGCTCTACTTAAAAGCCATCCTGAAGGATAAATGTAATAGCCATTACATTGTCCAGGTTAAATTTAAGAGAGACTATCGACATTTTTTGTCCAATTTTTTTCAATTTTTGCGAAAATAAATTAAGTTCTTCACCAGATAGCTGAGCATGAGTCACACCCTAAGTATGAGGAATAATGGTATTATCCAATTGCCTAGAACAAAGTACATAGAGCAGAGTCTAATCAGTCTAGAGGTTTTCTGGAGATTTTTGAACCTTGTGGTATAATTCATGCATTGAAATTGGTTGCACAGCCATTCGAGATCAGGAAGTGCTACACAGCTATATTGTCCTACAATGGGACTCCTCAGCAGTGTGCACCCACAATACCATCAGGGGTTGGATTCAGAACCACCTGGTCTCTGGGACAACTCATAAGATTTAGATCACTAATCCGGCATTCACTGGTTTAGATATCTAATATGAATCAATTCAAAATATTGCTAAGCCATCTTCCAATATCATAGATGGTTTACTGACTTATACTAAACATGATTAAACTATATTTGTCACCGCTTCCCACTAGAATCATGAGAATCACTTCTCAAACTTATTGATCAGTGGGAACAGGACTGTTATTATCATAGGGGGTCCGTAGAGATACCAGGATGGTCGTTGACGTTCAGTACTAAGTAGCCTCATACTAGGATCAAATAGCAGAGCAATACTTCCTGGTTTTCAATAGTTTTCTAAGGTCACTTCGTATTACAAACTATAAAATACATATGTGACTGGAAATGACTAATTATGTTTAATAAAGCGTCTTAATAAAATATGAATTATTCACATTTTAGAGTTAATTCAACCAGACAGATAAAGATTATGGTCACTTAATCCATAAGACAGTCCCAATTAAAAAAGGCTGATCTCCAGTAAAAGTTGAATAGTGGTTAACAGTGAAACATGGGATAAGTATTTTGTTTTATTTCGGACTCATCAGTCGAAAGTGTCTTGATGGACACATTAGAACTTTAACGCAATCTTAATAAAAGACCTTTCAAAATAGTTTCGGATGCACGTATATCGATAGGAACTGATCGATTGCAGACCTCAACATCAACAACGAAAAGATAAAAGTCCTCATAAATAAATAAAAACTGTCTACGATTTAGTAACATACTCGTTTATATAGCTCTGACAGAGTTCATTAACTATGTGAACTGTTCATATGTACATTGATCTCGCTAGTTTACTTTCATTTCATATAACATCACATTTTAAGCGGTTAATAACTTACCATGCTTTATATGTTTTAAGCAACATTCCAGCCATCACAATTGATTGATCACTGGGTGACCAATGTCATGCGTGTCTAGTCCTTATTATTAGTACAGATCGAATGCTATCGATCATGTTGCAATGTGGCAACCAGTCTAGGTGACTCGACACCACGGGCACTATTGTAAGATTAGATGGTGGTTGGAGGTGGTCGACAGGAAACCCTGGACCCGAGTTTCGTGCTACTTGGCACTCGTCAGCAAGGTGTACCTGTAATCTTTGAGGGAACTGGTGCTCCCTGGCGGATTCGATCCCGTGTCACTCAGCTTCACAGTCAGAGACGTTACCACTGAGCTATCCGGGCCGCGACCGACCTCCTGTAGGACTGAGATGTGAATCCTAAACCTTCTTTGTATTTTTCAGAATTCAGTTTAAGTAATCACATCAATAAAACTCTTAGTTTTTACAGTTCTGAGATACTCTTCCGATGCTTAGAAAATTTTATCCCGCAGGGTTAGTCAGTAATGTGGTGTGCGCTACTGTGTATCATCAATCGAAAGTGAAATGCCCAGTGGCAGAAGGTTAAGAAGATCAAAGAAAAGAGGATGAGAACAGTGAATGATTGCTGTGCAAATGAAGGAACAATGAAGTTTGAGACGATTGACTGATATTTGCAAAAGGAACAGTCGAGTTTGAAACAAGTGATTGGCATTTTGTAAATGAAGTATTTACTGTGTGGTTCTCAGATTTTACTAAGTTGTCCTGTAATTTTGTATTCAAATTCATTAGATTGTCCTCACTTGTGTTCTCGTTCACTACAGTAGGAATATATACTATCATTAATTGATTTCAGGTCTTTAGTAACCAAATGATGTGAACAAAGTGATTGGTTCTATTTCGAATCAAACATGTTGCCAGAACATATAACTGTCCGATCGGTTAACTGAATCGAAACTATAAACTTATTGTGTTATTCTTGTATAAACCAGATGTCTGTGTACTCAGTTCTACATGCTTGGTTCAGTTGTTATTGTTACTCCTAATTCTGTTGAAATTACTTGTTAAAGAACTGTAGACAATGACAAACGTAACATGATTAAAAGTAAAGTGATCCAACCTACTGTAAGTTTTTTTAATATCTTCATTATTAAACAGTGATTTAATGGAAACGAAGCAATTTTAAGGAAATCACTTTGATTTGTAAGTTATATTTGTTACAGACTAATCTCAGTCAGGTTGCTGTAGAGAACCAGAAAGGATTGTAAAATTGTTCTGTCTTAATTTGGGACTCGTTAGCAGTGATCGAATCCGCAACATTCTGGTCTACTGGCAAACGTTAAATCATTGCAACTATTAATTCACTCTCCAACAATATAATTCCGACTTCAATCAATTTGCAATATTGTGTGACGATAACTCGATGCATTAATGACAACCGTTTCACTCTCAATATTTCTGACCAGTTGAGTCTTCTTTTTAGGACTTCAGTAACATCTTGAAGTCACTAGAGAGCTGATTATTACAGTTTATTTGATAGTGTTTAGTGTAAATCACTTTAATATGTAGGCTGTGTTCTTTAAAGGCTGATCTCAGTCACTTTAAGATCTCCCTGATGATCTAGTGAGAAGACGCAAATGGTAGAGTTCAGGTATATCAGAAGTAAAAGTTATCACTAATGGTATTGAACGATCGTTGCGCAATCTATGACACAAAAATTAATAAAATGAAATAAGTAAATACCTTCTTGAATCTGTTGAATTCACGATATCACTTGTCATTTTTTTCTAGAAATAATAAAAGATGGATAAATAATTTTGTATTTCTTCAAATCATGGTCGAAAACATCTAGATCAACTAAAAAAAATTCAAGATTGAATAATCGACAAGGGAATTTGTATCTCAGACTGATGTATTTTATTGTTATGTTGAATTTTCTGAGCTTATTTATTTGATTGCTTTTCGGAATAACATAATAAACAGTGCTTACTTCAAAAATATAAGTTAACTTTTGAGGAATACTACTCGAAATTCTCAATCAGTTCGTACTAATAAGTAAGGTTATGCTTAGAGGTATTGTTGTCTTCATGTTCCCATGTCTAATTACGCATATAGGAAGTGATCTAACATCGATATTATCAAAACATGCAGACGATTAAGAGAACACATTTTAAAAAATATCGAGATTCTGAACTGAGAAAACGCTGAAAATGCTGCAGAACGTCACTTTGACCAGTGTTCAATTAATAAACATTTTGACACAAACTTAACTTTGCAAGGTATGAGGTGAAAGTCACCAGCAATTCAACCGACTTGACTGCTACCCTGATGTGGTGGCTAGGCTTGGATATTGAGAGGAACTAATGGAGTTATATTAACTGAAACTTTCATTCCTCTTGGTTATACCTTGTCAAGAGTGTTGGCTGGAGAAGATTAGGGCTTAAAGCAGCAAACTCATAGTCCGGAGACGCAGTCACATTATTGACTATACTCAGACGTCACACCAGTAAAATGGTTTTCTTGGGTAATAAGCATATGCATTAATGCCTCATTTAAACGGAAAAAAGGGGTTAGAAACGACAAGCTTTAAAAATACTGCACTTTACCTAGCCCAGTGGATTCCCTTCTCAAATTTCAAAGCGTTACAAATGGAGAGGAAAAACATCCTAAACTGTTCACAAAAATACTATGTATGACTAACCTTGGATAGCTGTCCCTTGGGATGTGGAGTCACTTCCTCAGGTTATAGAGCTCACCCGTAACCCAATTTCTTCTTATAATACCTTACAAAGAAGTATACTTCTACTGTGCAAAGGACTGGGAATCGAGAACCTTCCCTATACATCTCATATAACTTAGAATTACCTTGTTGCCATGATCAAACCCATTCTCAATGAATTCTTCAACTCAACTGGATTCAATGAGATGGCTAGACGATAATAGCGATACTAGATGTTGACGGTAACTGGTTCTAGATGATAACTCTTCATAAAATTTAACCACACTGTAAGAATATAAATATGGTCCTAATAATGACACAATCTATGCACATTTAACACGCATTCAAAAATTACCTAATGGCATAATACATTGCATTAGATGAAGTTCAATGCTACTTTCAGTCACTTCAAAGCCCTTAGAATTATGAATTTATTCCATCCTCTGGTACGTATTTGAACTCATGCTAGGTTAACCCTATTCTAGGTCTAATATCGTCTTAGTTTACTTAGGTTCACTGTTTCCAAGCTTTATACATTAAAGTTGGGTGGTGACTAGAAGTAGAATCTGTGATATGCATTTCGCCTAATTTGGAAATCACTAGGTAGAAATGTCTAAATTTCATTGTTGATTTTCACCCCAAGACTCAAATTCAATACACTGTGTTTTTCATCAAGTTACTGAGTTCAAGCTAAAAATATCGAAACTGATCAATCACACTCCTGGAAATTAACAATAGGAAATCACAAACTTTTACCGTTTTACACAAAATCCATATCTAGACAAAGTTCAACTTACTAACTTGTTATCATTTTCAGAATAATTATTTATTGATGCTGATAAAATATATTGTTTCTCAGTTGAACTAATCCATGGATGTTGATTAGGATTATTAAATACTAAAATAGCCCAAATTCCAGAGAACAGTACAGCGGTTACCCCATAAATATAATGAACATAAGGCCAATAGGAAATATAAGTTGGAGTTGTTAAATTTGTCGAATGAACTAATCTTGGTTGTGAAATTACACCAGCTAATGATTGACCAATAACAGCACCAAATACTAAACCTTAAGAAAATTTTTTTTTGAATACAACAGGCTAACATTAAATTCAGGAAAGATATGCAGTTAATATATGTTAAATGAAAATGAGTAAATTCTAAAAAATGTTACGTACTTACAAGTACATATTATTAACGACTGTTAAGCAAAAACACTAGCTGATAATGTATAATATTTTAACTACTTAATATTTTTAGGTAGGTAAATAAAACTTTAAAAAGTTTAATTCCACTTCTGTATAAATTAGTGATATGAACTCGGTTAAATGTCAGTACATTCATGAGAACTTCAACTTTTTAGTGGTATAAAATTATTTAATTGAATTTGTATCAGTTATATGTTTAAACATAAATATTCTTATAAAAGATTATAAACTCAACACACAATTCATTATCATAGTTTACGTAACGGACTGATCTTCCTAAGTGGACAACCATTAAAACTCAGAAAGCACTGGACGGCTGTTTCATCATAGTAGAGGACTCCTCAGAAGTGCACATCTACGGTGGGAGATGGACGCGTGGTACTATGGATTGATTGAAGTTAGACGTGTGCATCATCGGTAGTTAGTTCAGTGATCTAAACGATAAGCTCTTGCATGTGCGACCAAAGGTCCTAGGTTTTATCCCCGGATCAGGTCGATGAGCAGAACAGTTCCCTACTCTAACTGAGATCAGTCTGTGACGTAAGCTATAAAAATTTCGCCATCTCCACAAACCACCCTACACTAACGAAAATCACCATTGGACAGAATTTAACATTGATCAACTTTAAACCTTTCAAAATATTTCCTATTTATGGTAATACACTTAACGCATCCGCATTTCCACCATTTACAAAATCCCTGGATGTATTTAGAAATCAGGTATTTTATTTGCGTCATAGTTTCACGTTTTATCTCTTATTCGTTGCTTTGTGATTCCGAAAACAAATGATGTACGCGTAGAACGATGATTCTTCTCAGCTTTTTGGTCAGGTGTTAGGCAAATTGGAGACAGTTTTTGGAGATAATTTTCTCAACCACAAGTGTTTTGCTTGAATCGTACGTACAGAGTTTTCCAAATCTAGTTCTTCAGCGGACATACTGGATGTTTTCACTAACATCAAAGTTTAAAAGTCAGTTCACACTTGTAATTGATACATCACGTAAGTGCCTCTAAATAATTTTAATATGTTTGCTTACTAACCCTGAAATATATTAGATTTTCTATTGTGTCGCATAATTCGTGTTAAACCAATGAAATTAATAATAGTCAGAATTATCTAACACTACAAATATCATTATTGTAATCATGTAACTGACCCAAGGAATATAATAAAAGAAGCCATGACAGTTAGAGTTAAAATATTTTGGATAAGATCGTAACAGATGCTGGTTGCGTAGTATTGCGAGTTGACTAACGTTAGTAATGTAAAACACTGAATGTGCAGGTGGTAGTTAGTGGGTAAACAGCTTCGTGTAAACCATAAACATCTTAGGTGTGATCTGTGATGAGTTAATCAGCGCGATATAATGAGAATAAAACAGACATCTAGTCCTACCTAGTTTTCAACAGCTCGTGAACTGAACTATGAATTGTATAATTCCTACAAATCTCCTATATCGATAATAATAGAAGTAATAATAAAACTATGACATAATAATTCACAATCTAGTAATGTAAAGTAAATATTTTTTTCCACAATATTATATTTAAACACAATTCAGGAGTATAAGAAGCAAATAGAAATATTTTTTTAATTTTGTGAAAAGTAAAAACATGATTAAATAAAATCATCAAACCTGAGAAAACGAATGTGGTAAATCGACTTTTTTCACTTGGTGGTGACCAATTTCCAACTAAACATCCTGTATTTGGCATCACTACACCCTTTTGCGGAATAAAAATGAAGTAAACAAAATGAAATGCAAAGATAAATAAAGTAATGACCATATGGAACGGGATATTGAATATGATTGATTGATCGCCGAGTAATGGTGACTAATATCATATCTGGCTAATCACTTTAAGTAGATGGTCAAATTCTGTCGACAAATTTCGGTATGATCACTGGTCTGAGCGACTCGATATCACGTGAACTGTGTTGAGAGATTATGTCAATCAATCGGGAACATCATGGACCAACAGTTAGTCATTCAGTCATGAAGTGAATAGCTCAGTAGTAGTAGTTCGATATAATCACCTGAAACAGGATTATACATATAGGGCTTTTAAAACTTTGGTAACAACTACGAATCAGAATCTAGTGATTTGCATTTCCAAATTTAATAATTTATAGTGAGATTATGATTAACTGTGATCGAAAGGTACTTAACTGTATAGCTCAATGAAAACTTGGTTAGCTCTACAGTTCTGTTATATTTTAGTTATTGTTAAATTTGTGTGGCGATAATGAATGAATACGAAGAAGAAAGAGGAGAGACAGAAAATATATTTGAATCAGATCACAAATAAAAGTATGGAAATGACTGGTCTATTGCGTTCTGTTACCTGATTCAGTAAAGAATTATTATGTACACTGAATCAATAAATATATAAGTGAATGCCCTTTTGAACCAGACAAAGGTTTATTAAAATCTTGACTAAGTGTATGATTGACTTACTCTAATGGTGTATCTCGTTTATAATATCTCGTCTATTGTTCGACCTTGAGAGGATGTAGGCACAGGCAAATGGTACAATTAAACTCGCCTATCATTTTCTGAACTTCTTTACCTTAAATTAATTTATTCACTGTAATGCTGTGAAATGTTGTATCTTGAACTGCTTTACATTTGTACATGGCCTTAAATTATTTATAGTAAACCCACTGATTGACAGGATGACTGACAAGAACTACCTTACGAATTAATCATTTTATTCTCAACCTAGATCACAAATAATAAGCTCAAGTAATTGCTAATCAGGAAGTTGATCCAGGGTTTTTTGACATTTGAAATGTCTCAAATTTACTTGACGTAAACTTAGCAAGTTTTAAAGACAAATCCACATGATAAATTTATTTCTGTGTCTAAAAACTACATAGACTATCTTAAACCAGCCAGATGGATTAAAAGGAGGGGCTATCGGATTTTATCACAGTATTTAAAACGTGGTGACAAATAACTTATAACTTATCTAAAACTATGTAAAGGTCAGCAAAATTTACCGATATTTTGTTAGTCAGACGTAAAACATGGACAAACATGAGGAGGAATGAATTTTAAAAAGACAGGAAACTTATTATTTTTAAGGTAAAATTATTAAAAAACGGATTGTTTGGAATCCTAAAGCCGCCTGGAAGTTCCTGAGGTAGCACTATATTTTATGAAAGCGGATTTAAGATAGTGTCTCGTAGTCATTTGTATGGAATTCACCAGATTATACGGCGATAATGCTCTATAGCCAAGCTATGTAACCTTAACCGTTGTACTATAGCTGATGTTAGTTCGTAATCAAAATCTTAACGCTTTTTTCCTTTACTGGAAGAAACAACTCACATAAAAATGTACCTTATTCATGTCAGAACTCCTTATGCTTGTAATGTTGTCATTTTATTTATAAATTACTTCATCACCACACACTATATTCTAACTGGCTAATAAATCACTCTCAATCATTTGAAATTTTCAAGGTCATCCATATTGTTTACTATACCAAAAACTATCATGTAAGGGTATTATTCAAGTCATAATATGGACATGAATTTCCGACTAGACTTCTAGAAATTGAATCATTATCTGTAACACAACCAATATATTCAGAACTTTATATCAGATGTGAATAATATTCTCCAATACAATTGGTAGATATTATCAATGAAAGTAAGAGACAGATATGTATATTTACATGTTAATGTAAACGGTCGAACTGTAAGAAGAAGGTAGTGAACTCACTCATAAACTACATTAACTGAAATTAATTTGAGATGTTTTATAGATGATTGTGATGAGTTGAACTGAACAAACGGTGGGACTATAACTTTTGAAAGAACCAAACTGACTTAAGATAGAGAGGTTTAAGTCTTGACGCAAAATTCATCCATTCATATTGTTAAATAGTATTTTGGGATTATAGACAATCTCAGTTCGTGATGGAAACTCTAATCCTAATTCATAACCTTAACTTGTAACAATAAATCCTGATTCTGATTTCTCACACTAACTTACAACCCTCTTTAGGCCTAAGTAAGTTGGTGAATTTTCTCAAGGCTACATTGGTGTCACTCAAAGGTTGTCCATGAATTAAAGTCTCACCAGAAAAATCTTGTTCCATGTCCCAAATTGTTATTAACTGTTTGCTTGCCTTTGATGTTTCATTAGCTGTATCACCAAGACATCATAAGAATGAATAGAGTGTGAAAACAGTAAACATTTTACCGAATGGTTTATCAATTTAAACAAACGACACAATGAATTTAACAAGATAAACAAATCTAAATAGATTGACATTCAAAATAAAACATCCACATATTTTCATATAAACAAAATCGAATTTGGCTGTGATACATTTTTCATTATTATTATCTTAATGAACATCCGCAAACATTCAAATGAAATTCAGTGAAAATGAATGAAAAGTGTGGCAGATTGTTAAATCATAATCACACACACACACACACACTAGGAGGGATATAGATAAAACAATTAATCCTCATGAAGTGTTTTGCAGCATCTGAACAGATTATCCAGTAATATAAATAAATACTAACCAAGAAATATTAGACTAAAGATCAAAGATAGATAGGAGTTCATTTCATTATGAAACTTGTTAAACAGTGAATAATTTCGACAGTTATCATGTGATATAACTACGATAATCACGTGGTTATAATTAATACGGATTAAATAACTAAGAGCACACGCAATGTAACACAATCTCGACTAATGTAGATTAGACAGAATGTTGCAATACACATTATATATATATATATATATATATATATATATATATATATATATATATATGCTCAAAAGGCTAACCAGGGTAACTAGGAATACAATTATCCTACTAAAGAAAAGACAGTTCAACCAGTGAAAACTAATTTCATTCACAACAGTAAACAGCTTATCTATTATGATGGTAATGTATCTGATGAAATTAAAACTATTTAAAAGTATGTATTTAAATAATGAACTACTTTCAGGTCTTTTGGATAAGCCTGCTACAAATGATCTTCCACAAGGACTAATACCATCAGAGCTTCAGAACCACTGAACACTGAGTAACAATAATGAATTGTTAATCTAATGCAAAAGTAGAACGCAGTAAGCACACATACAAGCTTCAACAAGATTACAGTTGAGTCAAGGTGCATCACAGGAATACGTCAAAATTTATCATTATTTATAATTATGTGGTTGATGTCTGATTTCAAGAACATGAATGATTGAATAACATCCTATATAAACGGGAAATCTGTAATGATTTATCGAACGAAGTGATTGCCAATAGTATTCTAGTGTTCAAATAAATAGTTCCTTTGGCGAAATTGTAACCAAAGCTAAGGTTAATTATAAGAGTTTTCTGGAATCAGTTGATCAGTTTGTATTGATAAATGGTGATTCATGAATCAACGAATACTTCGACAGAGCTTGAGGGAATACCCGTTTGACGACTTAAAAATAAAATAAAATATTTGTCCTGGTATTAACTATTAGGCCAGTATCGACACTATGTTGTCTGTTTAGTAAATATGCCAGATGAGCTTTTTTAAAACATTTAATGAGCATTTTTTATTTTTCCCTTCCTTTCTATTCAAAACACTCTTCATTTGTGACAATATACTTGTTATACTTGTGCTCCCATTGCTAAAAATGTCGATGGAAATCATCAAAAATCAGCCTCTTCAGATGCAATATCTTTTCACATTTCGCTAGTAATGCAAGTAAAGGTAATTTTTTCAAAATTTTATTCATCAGTAATCATTTCGAAGGTACGAAAGACCACACATGTTTGATGTTGTTGTCAACTTGATCAGATAATCTTTCACAACCCTTACGGAAACTTTTGATCCATTTATAAAGAAAGTATTTTCCTTAATCATTTATCTCACCAAACAACAACTTGGGAAGATATGTGTAAACAAAACTGAACTGTAGATAACTTTTACGACCCGAGAAGGAAATCCCGCAACCGAAGGACAAATACTTGAGGCCATGCATACACAGTCTTTAAAAGGGAAGATTTGGATGTATAGCTCCTCACTTTCACTGCCTATCTACAGACAATTAAAACATGTAGGATGAGATAAAGTGTACTATTCATAGGGATGACTTTTTAACTCCCTCCTTCAGTTGTGTGAAGGCAGCAGCACCACAGATGCCGATTGTCTAAGAAAAATACCTTATTGCTGTCACATCCTAGTATAACCAGCAATGCGGTTTCACTCTCAGAATATGAGTTTCCTGTGTTTAGTCATGCCGATCTGTCTAACAAGGTAGTATCTGCAGTAACCGATACTCCAACCAATATAGCTCGAATAGGTCTTCAAATATGCAAGCTTGACCACCTAATGATGGTAGCAGCTACGACCAACCATTATTTTTAATCAGAAATACTAATTTATCATAAAAGCACAAAAGTAAGAACCAAAACTGTCATAGAAAAAACAAACGAACAAGAATCATTCAATTGTCGTCATTATCTGTTGGTGTGATTATTAGTCATGATTATGAAATTGATAAATTCTTTTTCTTCCAAAAAAACTAACAGACACAATTGAAACGTTGAACCACAATGAACTAGAATTCAATCATGTAAATTCATTATAGCCTTTAACAGATGATCATATTTAGTAGTTGAATTCATGAGTCGATTAAAGCTAGACCATCTGGAACTCAAAACAATTGGCAACCAACACCAAAGTCAGAATTTTCAATACAAATGTCAAGACAGTTCTACTGTATGGGGCGGAAACCTGGAAAACTACGAAATCCATCATCCAGAAGATACAGGTGTTTATTAACAGTTGTCTACGCAAAATACTTCAGATCCGTTGGTCGGACACTATTAGCAACAACTAGAAAAGAAGGCCCAGGACAGAGTGGGTTGGAGACTGCTGGTCGGCGGCCTATGCTTTATTGGGAGTAACAGGCGTAAGTAAGTAAGTAAGTACCTTGGAAAACCTAGAAGCACAGGATGGCCATTTCGTCATTGTATAGAACTCCTCAGCAGGTTTTCCAATGTGGTCTATCTTTAATCGACTCATGAATTCAACTATTAAATTACTACAATCTCCACACAACCCCTTTCAGATGATCATAATGTTAATTATTTTTTGTCTTAAGAAATCATATTAAGCAGAATAACTAACAATTATGTAGTTTAATTTTTGTACCATAATAAAAAATAAGTAATCACTTGGAAAACAAATAATTAACATCAAATAAATCGTTTTTTACCGTCTCTCTATCTTCTCTCTAACAATGATACATGCGACTATATAAATGTAGTGTTGTTTCATTTTTGTAAGTTGGCAAATAAAGTTTATTCTTAAAACCTGTACTTTAGAATTCAATACTGTTTGAATTTAATCAGAATTTCCTCTTACGCTAAGACGGGTAAAAGTAGAGGCATATCTCTTCTATAGTAAAAGGATTTTAATGTGAATGTGATTAGTGTACCTAGTTATCAGACATGTATGTATGTTGTATGAAAATCATCGATACTGGTGAACTAATTGGTGAAGTGACGAATCTTTGGAGACAGGTGGTTGGGACACGTGTGACGTAACCTTAACAACCGCCTATCTTGATGAGTGGTATTTGCTGATGTAGCAGAAGGTTCGAAGAATGTTAGGAGTGACCAAAGTATAACATGGTAGCTCATGAAGTCAATAACTATCGATATCAATCATGTTAGCAGAAACAAACCACATGGTTAGAGTCCGCGTAATAAATGCGATCGGTATTTAAAAACTTTGGGCAATATGGATAAGAATCTTCCACAACAGGGCATATATATTCATTCTTTATCTTCCTCTAAATCTTAAGTTTCATTATTTCTTCATACATACCTTTTTATACTGTCTCTTCGTACCATATTTTCAACGCACAGTCTTTCTAATTATTAGTGAAACTACATTATTTTGATTCCTCTGTTATATGTCCTTTTACTTTCAACTTGGACCAACGTACATCGACGTTTATTGCGACTGACACCCACCAAACTAAACAGATATATATGTAGTGAGAATTCCTATTTTGACATATGGTAAAAAGAACAAGTCGAAGAAATTTCTTTTCATTTAGTCTTTGTTGAGCAAATGATAGGTATGAGTTATTAAAAGTTCTATTCTCGCTCACTCGATGGACACAGTTCATCAAGTTGACTTGAATAAAGTTTTTAAGGTTATCTACTTTATCCTATCAAATTTGCCACATGGTTTACGAGTTCGCCTTTTGCGCATTCCTGGAGCCATCAGAATCCATGTTCACATACCTAACCTTTTCATCCAAAAACGTTTGTACAACAACTCTCGCTACCTTGGCCATTGGTATAGAAATGAGTTTGTAGCTAAACTTAGACGAAACCCTTTCCTTCAAAATTATTTAAACTATTTTTAATTTCATCCACTTTTGTAATTTATTCTCAAAATTCGTCCCTTGATTCTTACATAACTACCATAACACTTACCGTTCATCAAACTATTGTGTTAATTCTTTCTTTTTATATATTATACAACGTAGCAACTGTTTGATTTTTCGAATAATTACTTTGATTCTTATAATCCAGTTTCTTCCAATCACTCGATATTATTTTATAATCAGTCCGTCATTATGTAGTTATTACGTAATGTAACTACTCGATGAGTATTATTTGGTTGTTGTAAATCATATATATATTTTCGATGATTAAGATCATGAGTCAGTTGAAGCTAGACCACCATGGAAAACCTGACTCATGATCTTAATCATTGAAATTACTACAATCTCCACAAAACCCCTTCTGATTATATATATATATATATATATATATATATATATATATATATATATATATATATATATATACTAGGACGAAAAGGCCGTTCAGTGCTTCCAGGTTTTCATTGGTGGCCGGTTCATGATCTCAATATGAACTTAACAACTTCCGAAATCCGGTACTGATAATTATCATGTGCTTACTAGTAACTAACTTCGAGAGGTAATTTTTGGAGTTCAAGTGAGAAACCTAGGCCAGTGGAGTTCAACCGAGTCAGGTTTTAGAGTGTTATCCGTCAAAGATAATGAAAGATGGTCACTCAATGTTATGGAGTGATTGAGGTTAGATATTAACACCATTTAATTACGACTCAGTAGTCTAGATATTAAGTGTCTGCGCGCTAGGTCGAAGGACCTAGGTCCGAGTCTTGCGTTTGGGATTGTGAATGCGCACTGCTGAGTCCCACACTAGGACAAAACGGAAATCTAGTGCTTTCAAGTTTTTAATGGTGGTCAATCTTACATCGGTTCATAAACAAAACAAAAACTCAACAATCTCTGTGACCCTATGCTGATATCGAAATCAATTTGGTATCCAGTGGGACTGACAAATTCATAGTTTAGTAAATAAAGAATATGTATTTGACAAATTGTTTTGATAATTAGTTTGTTTTAAAAATGAAAACTTGAAAAAAAGAAATTTTCTTTCCTGGAAATTTGTCGCATTTTTTAATGGGAAATTGTAAATTTCGCATTGATTTATCGTTGAGAAATACAGATCAATGTTTAATTATCCATTCATATTCCCGACCGTTGTTGCTACCTTGACGTGATGGCCAGGATTGCCTTTCGTGATGAAGCAACTGAACTATACTGGCTGGAACAATCGTTCCTCAATGTCCTACCATCCCAGATAGGTCTGCTGATGAACGGTAAGACTAAAAGCAGCAAAACCAAGGTCCAAAGGCGAAGTCGTACTGCTGACTGTACAGAGGTGTGACGGCAGTAATGGGTTTCCTTCAGACAACCAGCATAACAGTGATGCTGCCCGTCTCACAAGGAGGGGTGGGGTTAGAAAAGGTCGACCCTGAAAATGGACACCTCACTTTAACCCATGGATTTCCGTCTCCGACAGTAAGGTCCCAACAAGTACGGAGCTAACATGAAAATTACTCACATAAAGGTCGTGTGTGACCGGCCTCAAGCAGTTGCCCCTTGGGCACTGCGGTCACGCTCTCAGTTCTCTAAGACCACCTCTAATCCAATTTCCTCTTCAGGTACCTCCAGAAGAACCCTTCCACGGTATGGGCAACCGGGAAGTGATATCCTCCCTCATACCTCTAACAGCACTCAAGACCACTGTATTCATAATCAACCTCTTTCCTCCATTAATATTCTACATCTCAACAAAAAATCACTTATAGACGCTTTCCGTTCGTGATTTTCGATAGGAATAAACTACGGTATGTAACGTGTAATAGTGTTTATTTTCTCTGCAATATGTACATATATTTCTCGAATTACCTGCAATTTTTTTTAATATGAAACTTGAATCGCTAATTGTTAGTGCTGTTATAGAGACGGTAGATTGTTTAGAAGACATTAATTGATTTATGAGTTTGTTTGAATCATGAAATGGATAGTAGCTAGAAAAAATTCCTTTAAAAAAAACTAGAAAGTAGTTGATGGCTACATTTTTATTTACGAATAATTATCAGAAAACAAACAATCAGTGTTGATTAGGAATAAAACAAAACACGGTCTCTAAGTTTTGCACAGGAATTACGATAACAATCAGTTAGTGTTTTATAAGAAATTTAAATGAAATTACTGTATTTGGCAAAGTATGGATTTTAATAATTATTCGATCAAATTTGGTCAGCACTGAAAGGATTAGGCGAACACAAAACGGGTTATTGTTGAGTGATCAATCAATTGTAAATACCTCAGTGCTATATGAAGTCAGTTGTAGCGCGAATAGCTTAGTGGTAATATTTTGCACTGTGAAGTTGGGTGATATGGGTTTGAATTCAAAATTATAGATATGCTTTCCTGACAAGTGTCAACTAGTACGAAACCTAGATTGAATAGGGTACCCTGACAACCACTAAGCATTTCAATAATTATCTCTCTCTGTGAGTGAGTGATGAATACTAGCCTTGTATATTCGTGTCTTCGTGAGTAATGAATAATGGTCATATTTTACCCTATTAGAATTCAAGTGCCCATTTTGAATTAGTAATAAGCAACGTTGGATCTGTTACAAATTGCCAGAATCAAGTCAACACAATAAGATGAACTTATCAATATGACTAGAATTTAATTTGGAATGAAGAACAAATAATCTTTAAAATTTTTTTCCAGCAAATATATCTATCTTACTTCGATTATAAACATGAATGACTATGTATAAATATGACCAAGGTAGGGTGATTTTTTTCATTGTAATCAATAATAAAAAAAAACACAAAATAACTGAAAACTTTTGTTATACTGAACAGTGAAAATTAACATATAATACAGGTTGTTTTATGAAACCAGTTTAATCAGTAATCTTACCGATCATTTAATTAATTAATTAAATGATTAATTCTTTAAAAAAAAAGCACTTAATAATTTACCTGAAGAAGACCTTGTATCACACGTAAAATGATTAATAATTCAGCACGAATACGTGCTGCGGTTGGTACACAAAATTCCGTGATAGCACATCCAAATAAACTAGAAAAAATAACCCATTTAGGACCAAAACGAAACGCTAGTATTCCACCTGGAAAGATAAAAGAAAAAAACAATAATTCTAGAGATAACATTTTATAGTGTGAAATAATCAATAATATCAGTCAGTCGTCTACAAGGTAGGACTAGGCACATACATGCATCGGTCCATGTTGCCGCAGCTTATTAGCACAGCAAGATGAACATCGAATTCATAAAATCAATTACTTCAATGGTAGTAATATATAAAAAATGATTGCATATAAGGATATGATACAGAGAGAAACAATTAGTTCGTAGAAAGTAAGGCATAAAGTAATTTTAATCTCACAGTTTAAGGGAAGACAAAGAGTGTATACACCTACGCTACTGTGATTGGCTCTAAGTCATGTGACCCAGGGTCCCCATCCGTTGGTTACTATAGCTGCACGGACCCCAACCAAGTAGTCTGCATTTACCAACATGTCTCAAACCAGAAGTTAGTGACTTTATGAACTGATACCACGTTTTAGTTTGGATGCTTTTAAATTTCTTCTATCTGTTTCCAACACTAGACAGCATTATGAACATGTGAAATAATTGACAGATAATGTGATATGCTTTTCTTCTGGAAAAATAATAGTAACCGATATTTCTATAACGAATTATAAACAGAAGTTCGAAGTGTTTGAGACAAAGATCACAGACTAATCTCAGTTAGACATTCACTGAAATTCAGGAAGTAGTTAACGGATATTTCATGTTAGAATCGAACTCCTCAATAGTATGTCGAGAACCAAACTTAGAACTTTCAGGTCTTTTTCAGTAAGGTCTTAACCTTTGGATCACTAACCCAGCATCCCATGGTTTACATGTTTGCTTTTAATTACTTTGTAATCTTGCGCAACCATTTTTCGATGTCATCGATGAACTCCTCTACATTCAATACAACTGAACTCCATTTGCCACGGTTTTTTTCGCTAAAACTCTGAGACTCACCTCTGGAAATTAATCATTGCAATTTACTATTCACAAACCACATGTCGGTAAACACGACTCAGTGAAAGTGAGGTAAAATGCAAGAAAATATAGACTTATTAGACCACTAAATATACATAACCAAAATGAGGAAACTAAGTTATTAATACATCTATAACTGGTAAGATTTTATTAAGATTTGATCGAATAGAACTTTCCAGTGATTAATCAATCAACCTGTTATATAAAATCAGTCTATATAATATCATAAGGTGAAAATTTTTCGATCAGAAACATTGATTATTAAATTATATCACTAACCGCTTATATTTACATTCATATCTTTAAGAATACTAATTAAATGAAATGATTAAGGTGGACATGGTTAACCGAATGGGATTTCTGTCAAATAAGTGGAATAACTGACAAGATTTAAAGCAGAATTTTCCAGGTAACGTGTTATAATAATTAATGCAGGAGATCCAAGTGTCAACTAGGATTTATTTTCACTTTTTTAATGCATATTATTCCCTGATTTTAGAGAAAAAAATAGACTGGGAGAACAGCTAGTATAATTCACTTGATTAAAACTGAGAACTGATTAAAAGTGCAGCTAAGGAGTTCAGTTGGGACAGTATCGAGGAAGTAACCACCTGTGTACAAGTTTCACATTATTAGAACCAGTAAATACCGTTTGACTTGAAATTTGAGCAATCAAAACACCAAATATTTAATCTAGTCATGTTAATCAACTTTATCAGCCACATACTTGAACACCTGAGCTAATTAAAATATCCGATACGCAAAGATTAGTTTGCCCAAGCAAAAATATTTCATATGTAGTTAGATTTTTCTAAAATCTACTCAATGTATCAAAAATCACTGTCCAATTCACTGAAATAGTTGGGATACGATAGTTATGAACTCGACACTAATGATCCTGAAATTACGTATATATTAATAATACTAATTATTGTGTGTAATTTTTAAAAAAAATGTACGTTAATTATATCATCATTTTACTTATGTATCAGAGAGATCGTATTATTAGTGTTTTTTTAAAAATCGAAATGAAAGATGTAATCGAATGATACAAACAACAGACAACAATAGGAAGAATTCGATCCACATTTAAAAGACTACAAACTAACGACACTGATCATTACTACTCAGTGATCAATCAATTGTAAATACTTTTCAGTCCTACAGAAGGTTAGTCACTTCCCAAATAGCTCAGAAGTAACGTCAAAAGACCTTGGTACTGAGTGACTTAGAATCGAATCTAACAGGGACCACCAGTACCCTTACAACTGCGGGTACACCTTGCTGACGACTATGTCAACTGGGACGGAACCTACGTTGAGCAGGGTTTCCTACAGACTATATCCAACCACCTAATATCAGATGAAATAAACAATTTTTGCAACTATAAACAAAGAAAGACATTTTCACTGATAAAACAGAAGCTAATTTTCCTGAAAAAAGCAGTTTATTATCAAAACCTGTAGAGAAAAACAATGAAATACATTCATTTTAACTAATATACCTATATTGTGTTCATTCAGTATTGCCATCCAAAAACGACATAAGAAGTTAACTTCATTAAATTCCTGCTCATTGACTAAAATCATTTAAAACTGTAAGCATATGCCTACTTACAATACTGTGTATTTTCCGTTATAACATCGTTCCTCAAATGAATTCATCAAAATTCAATAAATAGTTTTTTTATACTGTGATACTTTAGCACAATAGTTCAATGAATGCGGATTGTTCGAATATTCAAGTATAATGCATCTCTCAAATTTTAACTCAAACTCACTATAATAAAAACACTTTTTCTAGTTGCTTCACGGTGCGCAAAAGCTAGTTACTATACAAAAACCCTGATCTATCAGGGTTTCATGCATCTATCATTAAGGCGCACCTACAATTTTGAGGGAAATGTTCGATCACATATCGTTCAGCTACATAGTTTTAGACGCTACAGCTCAGTCATCTACACCGCGACTTACTCCCAGTAGGGATAAGTTATTTACGACTGATTGATTACTGAATAATGACCAATGCTGTATTTGTTTAGAAATTTAGTGCCAACTAGTACAAATCACTTTCTGTCTATTTCCCTGTCGACTACTTTGAAGCATCTGATATCTCAACATAGTTCATATGATGTCGAGTCACTTGGACCGTGTCGGGTGTGAGGCAGTTACCCCCCAAATACAATCGAAGATGGTCACTCACTGTCATGGAGTGATTGAGGCTAGACATTAGCATCATTTAATACCGACTAAGTAGTCTAAAGGTTAAGTGTTTGCGCGCTAGGTCGAAGGTTCTGGGTTAGAGTCTTGCATGTAGGATTGTGAACGCGCACTGCCGAGGATTGCCATACTAGGGCAAAACGGACATCTAGTGCTTCCAGGCTTTCACTGGTGATCTAACTTAGATTACTTCATAAACTAGTTAATTCGATGAAGCTTCATAAAATCTATTTTTAATCTGTCCACTGAATACCACAAAATATTGACAGATTATAGAATTTCTGTTTAAGATCAAAAACATACAGACCAAGGGTTAAATAGGTAGAAAAGCTGCTACCAAGTACCGAACTGGAACTAAATTAATGTCCAGAGCTACTTTTTTTCAATGGTAACCATTCCAACAAAGCAAAACAGTAAAATAATCAAAATTTTAGTTACAGTTATCTGTCGATCACAAATCAAATTGTTCAATTATAATGTTTCCTGTCTTTAGTATGATCCACTTATAATTCTTAGTATACTAATGTTAGATACCTAACATGACGGCTTTAAAATTAATACATGAATTACTGAATCATTGGAAAAAATGTGTTTCCTTATAAATTAACATCTATCTGAAGTGCACGAAGTTAATGATTTTCTGAATTTTATATTTTTTGATAGAGTGGTAACATTCGCTCAATATATTAAGTACAACCTACACATACATAAACTTAATATTATTTTGTATAGAAGATATAAAAGTCAAATTCATTATACAACTTGTATTAATAAATTAAAGTCAATATTTATCATGATAAGTTTAAGGTAAGTACAAACTAATTATGATTAAACAGTAGAGATACGTAATATATGTACATGATTCCTGTGACCCATATTTATATAATATTATAAAAGATAAATTTAGATCAATTTTCTGATCTTTTTATAATTGTTGTGTTTAATAAAAAAGGATTGAATGATTCTCAAATATTGCGTCATTTATGACGTAGGCGAGATATCCGTCTACTAACCAAAGAACGGGTTTGCTGCGCAGCAGTTCGTTCCGTCCTACTTTATGGCAGTGAAACATGGCCAGTAAGAGTAGAGGATATTCATAGGTTACTAGTATTCGATCATACGTGCCTTCGAAGCATTGCTTGTATATCCTGGGACCACCTAGTAAGTAATGCAGTTGTTGGGAAACGGGTGCTAGGTAAGGATGGAAAATCAATTGATGAAGTAGTGGAACTTCATCACTTAAGATGGTTGGGATATGTGTTACGTATGCCAAACCACCGACTGCCCCGACGTGCGATGTTTTATGGTGTAGGAGTAGGTTGGAAGAAAGATAGGGGCGGCCAGACCAAAACATGGCACAAATCCATGAAGCCACTTACAAGTGAACTGAACCATGTTGGTAGGTGTAGACTACCTGGTTGGGATCCGCGAGACGATAGCAACCGATAGTTAGAGACCTAGAATGACATGGCCCAAAATCGTTTACAGTGGCGCAGGTGCATCCACTCTTTGTGTTCTCCCAAATTCTAATCTTCTGAATTCTTCATGTCCCTTTTCTTCTCTTCCCAAATTTATTTCACTGGATTATACTCCTTGAACAACATCTTCAAACCCTAATTTTCCCGATTACTGCTTATACTTTTACTACCTCCACCATTACGGGATTTGAGTCGACAATTGTATCTGTCTGCTAATGTGGTGTGACAGGTTGAAATGATGTACGTACGTACGAAGTTCTACGTTGTTACTGACTGACTGATTTGCATGTTATAACTAATTAAATAAATAGATTTCCAACTACTATTACGATCACTTCTTACTTATGTATGTAGGATTACAATTATGTACAAATTGATAAACAATGATATAATATGTTCAAAAGGCGAATTTGCTGTTTAATTTTTAGTTCATAATTGACTTTGTTTTTTTTCAAGGGAACTGAGAAATAAGTTTTATTTGGCATACATTTTTATATTTTAGATGGGTTTTTTTATTCCAAATGAATAATGTAGTGTGCACTGCTTATGTGGCTGGATATAAGTAGTATGTAGTAGGAATAAGAAATTCAATGCTTCTCGGTGAAGATTGAAATAAAGAGAGGAGAAAAGAAAACAGAGTGCATTCGGAATAATGACAGGATTGGAAGAATAATGGTATGAGTTAAGGAGAACTCAAGGAAGATATACAAATGATGTATTTAATGTACGATTTTCATATTTTAAAAAGCCAATGCGTAATTTACGTTAAATAATAAATTGGTTCACCATACCTGAATTTTCATTCACTATAGTAGTATCTCTTAGTATATGTCAACGTTCTAGATGATTCTTTTGTATATGACTATGGCGTCAACCACTAGTCGCTTACAAAAAAATATTTTCAATAGGAACTTCAGACAATTATTCAACATATGACATGAATATATTGATGTGAAGTAACATTCATTGGAACACCATCAATTCACCAGAAGTACTTGTACTCAAATATCAATTAGAAATAATCTTCCTCAAGGGATATTTGTGCAAAGAGAATTCGACATCGAAAAAGACATTGCTTTATTGTTAGTATCAGTCTAACACGGTTTAGCAGTTTCACTAATCATTACGCAAGATTTGTTTAGATAATCAACATATGTATGAAAATGAACATAACTATTTACTAGATTTATGAATAACAAGGGATTCCACACAAAAGAAACAAACTATATACTTACCAGTGTGAGGGGTATTTTGAGACTGGTAGATTTGATGGTTTACATCACAAACTGACTTTAGTTAAACAACTATTGAAAACCAGGAGGGACTGAATAGCTCTTTCATATTAGTATAGGATAACTCGGTGGTATGCGGCTAAAATCACAACGACAGTTTAACGCACTTTAGGTGTTGAACAGTTAGTTACTCATCAATTGGCAATATTGTGAATTCACTAAAGTTAAAGGCATAAACCATCAGTGATCTAAAGCTTGAGTACTCACCATGAGATATGGTTACTCGATGTTCGAGCCCCGATGCGGTTATAGATGTCAAGTATTGGTGGTTCCTACACTAAAATAAAACAGCAGTTGACTGCCTCCTGATTTTCAATGGTTAACTAGCTAAGATCATTTTATGATGTAAACTATAATCAAAATAACAAAGGGCAACATTCGAGGAATTAAAATATCGTGTTTTCCTGACAGTTTATGGTTATCTTTTTAAAACTGAAAACGGCTTTTTGTGGTCTTGAAAAAAACTAACATTTGAATCAAACCATCTGTAATTAGACTCACATACTAATATCGTACCCTTAAGCAACAATTCTGATGTTTGTCCCACTCAAGATGGAAATAAAACCAGTTATGTACGTCACCAGCGTTATCTCATAGAAAGACTAATAAACCTTAAGTCATTATTCACCACCATTATTATTCAGTGGTATCTTTCTAATACTGCAGCCACAGATAAATGAAAATGTTGCTCAAAACACTTGTCAAAACGTTTTTATGACCAATATATCTAGCCTAATACTCTTCTGAGCATCTGAATAACTGATTATTTATAGTCTGAACAAACCAAATTCCACGGTTTCTTGTGTAATACCTTGAACTATGTAACACCAAAAGTGATAATACTGCGGTTTAATAGACAGAATTTGATCAAAATATTTGCTAGCCCTACATATTTACACGCTATGATTATTAAATTTTCACAGTTCCGTATGTCAATTCCACACCATTTAAAAAACAACGGTATTTCAATAAGTGAGTAAATCTTTCGGTTCTCATCTTTTTAACACATCGAGTTTTGAGTTGTTTTAGTTTGGTTGAATTCTATTCGAGCCGATTCGTAGAGATGAACATAAAAGGAAGTCAGGACAAGAAATCCTGAGACTCCGTACACGTGAAAGGCCGCTACAAGTTGTGCTCTTCTCAATATTATCTCAGATCCCCTGGTATTCTTACCATATTTCCAATAAATTGCCTAAACTATTTAAGTTGGAGGAAGCCTTAAATACAGGGCATGTGGCGTTTCAATAACTTTGAGCTCTAAGTTGATTTGCATCTACTAGTTAAACGGACTTGCAGCTGGAGTTTGGAGATCAATCCCATAAAAAAGCCAGACGATGTTGGTTACGATAATAGTGACTAATTTATCATCAATTAAACACCACTTTCACGAGTAAATAAACAAAATATCCCGGTGTAAGAACAAATGGGAACTTTGATGTAGCGACAGCTTTGCAGTTTTTGATATTAAAATTCATTACCAGATCCTTAAAATGACTTTATGAAATTTTTTGAAATTTTTTACTGCACCTAAAGTGTAGCATCCAAGCACTTAATCAATGTCGTGTTAAAAGTGCTGACACTCATGTGTGTTTAACAAGTATATAATAAGTTAGTGAAAAGATTTTCTGGTCACTCTTATGGGTAGCAAGACTTTTCGTCTTATCACAAAATGCAAGATGAACTAATATTAAATTTCTGAATACACTAAACACAACGCTGTGTCAAATAGCACAAAAAAGTAAATAAACATTCATATTGAGTCACTAATAACTGCTAATCTCAATAAACATGTACATGCAAAAGCGTATACATTTGAAGAACAGAGACATTTTTTGCTTTATTTAGTGTGCTCATTCCAAATTCCCTACACCTTAGAAAAGAAAGCTATTTACGAAGTCTGGTATCACTCCACCAACTAAACACAAAGCACAATGTGAATTTGGTGAATTTATTAAAGATTATCAGTAAACAGCTCAATTTAATTGTTATCGAAATTTGCAATCATAAATCGTAACCCTGACTTTTAAATGCATAAAAAGTTAGTAGTTTACCTTCAACTGCCTTATTAAAATTTTAACCTTTTTATAGTTAACCGTAACCATAATTTAATGAGCTGATCTTCACATGTTCATATTTTTGCTTCAAACGTTCAAGAATTTTTTTACGTCATCTATAAGTTTATCTCAACATCTCAGACATTTCACTAGCCCTAGAATCTCAAGTAATTATAAAAGGATCTTTTTTAAAATAGTTGAATTTTCGAATTTTATATGCTACACACAGTTTTTTCATAGACAGTTTAATGCTAATATTGGGTTATTAACTAGAAATAATTAGATATATCGGCTCGTATGAAGCTAAAACAGGACAAAATACAACAAATTCATACTGTTTTGAAAATATTAACTTTCTTACTTTGGATAAATTTGTGAAGGGATCCGAGTGAATGAATTTAGTGCCATAATGTCTTGTTTTTCGTAATCTACATAATAAATAATCTTTAAAGCCGTCGAAAAGTAGTCGAAAGAGGTCAATAAATAAGGTGACAATGTGAGTTCATTTTTCATACGGAATGACTAACAGGTGAGACATCTCACCCAAGCAATTTATATCAGCCTTAGCAATAAACAAGAAACTGAACCTACACAGAAACACTTCAATAATTAACACAAGTCAACTGAATTGCCATTTTCATCAATAAAGAATGAAGATAGCATTTGTGACATTCAGTAAAAATTACATCTAAGACCATTGTCCAGTGGATGCATACAAGTATATTAAAAATTAGCAAATCTGACACAAATAGCTTCAAATGGAAATTTAGCTTTCCTTAACATTATGATGTAAGACACTGTGACTTTTTACCTCGCAAAAGATAGTTTCAACAGAGTCTAAAGATTGAGACAATGTCAAAAAAGTGTGTAAAATAGTCATCCTTACGACCTGAGCGAAACAAGAACACTCATGCTTAATATTTTTGTGTCAAGTATAAAATATTAATAATGAAAAACCATTACATATGATCAATGAATGTGTCAAGGCCATCAGTTTGGGTGAAAAGTGGTCGCAAAGTTATCTTACATATAAGGCTATAGTAACTAATAAACTAAAATATTTGCCACCAGGCAAGCAGCTAGCCCAAATATCGTAACAATTGCCGATAAACCACAGGTGGTTTCAATCACTGAACCGGTAGTTGATAAAACCTGAGGTTAAGGCATCTAATATGTCAAACTAAATATTTCTTTACTATCCCAGATATTCTTTCAATGTGATATTTACCATAAGGTATTAAAATTTGAATCTGACTATACGAAACTCGTGAAAATGATGGAATAAATCATGGTTCAGCAAATTTTTTGATAACGTGCAGTTCACTACAAACCTTTCTCTACTACTCAGTAGGAAGTAATTTAGTCAAACTTAAAAAAAAGAAACTAACCTGGGATTTGAGTTAAAATATAGCCCCAGAAAAATGCTCCTAATATCAAACCTTGTGTCAGCCTATTCCAATTGAACTCTCCTGTGCTGATCTGCATGAAAGTTTTATTCGAACTAATGAAGTATACCTCAGTTCTTTTCAGATACGTGTAATTAGAAAAGTTAGAACAAAAAAATGACGAATGGTTTGTAGAGGTCTTGTCTACCGTATCATTAACCATGGCAAGTATTGTAACATTTAAGTCAACTCTCATCATGTAAATCAGAATTAGGTTGATAAATCCCATTGTAGCGATTATGTAACGACATTTACAACAGAAGACCCCTGTCGAACAACCCATTTTTTTACTGAACGAAGAAGTACAATAACTTACTTAGTTAAAACACTCTCAAAGGTCGTCAAGTATCCGATACGTTATGAACAACTAGCGTGGCAAAACTACTTAGTTCGCTCTTTTTACTCAGTGTTTATCCAATGTTTTGATATTTTGCTGCAATCAGTATATATGATCAATCTAATTTATCATATTTACATGGTGAATTCATGACACTATGAAGATATATGCGAAATCTTTGTGAAATGCTTATGTACATACCTTTGATCGCTTTTGTTGTCCTCTTAGTTTCGTATAGGGGACAGCTTTGGATCTTTTAAGAGAATCAAATGGACTTGTCAAGTCACTTAATCTCGATAAACCTAGCTTTGGGTATATTTCCAAGACGTAAAAGAGGGGTCAATAACAGCTTAAGTGGGATCGGGTAATCAAACGTTTTCAACAACTGTGTTGTGTTTGTTATTCTACTTTTTACTTGTTATCTTGGATAAATATTTTTGGTAAAGTTTCATCGATGCCCCAAAATTGATTGAAAAGCAGTGTGTCACCATCTTTAAAATATGACAAATCAGATTCAAAAATCTTCAGATTTTACAGTTTCAACTCACAAGTATGAAAACTTGACGATCGCACTTAAGATGCAACCGGTATTCTTAGTCTGACAATACCTGTACGCGTAATACATTAAAAGTGCCACACGTATCTGGAGTTTGGCAGCGCCTTAACCGGTAACATTTTTCTACGGTCAAAACGTGCTATACAGTGTAATCAGAAGTCAGAAGCAAAAAGACTCAAAGATATATTTGATAGAATATCGATATATCGAGAAGTGACCAATCTAGTCTGGCTAGCGATTATAGGATGCACGGCGTGGTCACTCATGATCTGGTGCAGGTGCATGACTGATCTCCTTCGGCTAGGTGAGTCCATTAAAATTAATGCGGTCAGTATCAAATGTCGAGGACTTACAGAGCTATTGACATTGGGGATTTATTCACTGCTTCAACCTTCATAATCGAAGTACACCAACCCACTGAGGTCATAAATCAGAAATGAAGTGGTTTGAATATATATTTGGGATGTTATCGATATGTTGAAAAGCAACTGATCTGAGCTGGCTATCAGATGCAAGGGATGAGTAGCATTGCGAACCCACTCGGTGCGGATGCGTAACTTATCAACCTCAGGTATGCGAGTTCAATAAAACTAGTGAGGTCAGCATCAAAGTCTTGGACCTAAAGAACTACTTATTACGGGGTTATATTTGTAGAATTATGGTCTACTATGATATTAATACTGCTCTAATAATAGACCTAATCCTAAAATTGTAGATTTATCATCATGTAACTGCCTAATCTATAAGATCTTACGTGGAAGTTACATCATCGTCTACACCGATTCATTGCATTGTAACAATTACCAATACGTGATAGAGAACAAGCTTAGGCTAGAGATAGAATATATTTAATATGAATAGAAGATACAAGATAACAATCAGCTGGGACCACGCCTGCAAGGCCGAGCCATGCCATCCGATCAACTCGGACTAATTCAAAATTCCTTATTCCCGCCTTCTCCATTGTTGGGTATTTCCCAGCGTTAAATGTTGAATGTTTATTTTCCGTTTTGTCTCGTGTTAGGGCTCAATGCCACTACACTACTCTCCCACCAGAATCAACGTGACGTTGATTCGATACCAATTTGAGTGGGATTGTCGCGCGCCGAAGGTTACCAAGACTAATTAGAACCCTCCGGGTATTGATAAGCTGAAAGATAAATCAAAAAGAAGGCAGCAGCATCTGGTCGGGAAACACATGTAATAATTTCAACACATCTGATTGCATGTTTAGCACGATTAAAATGAAAATTTAGGTAAATATTATTAAAGCTAAACAAAATGGGATTATAATAATAATAATAATAATAATAATAAAGTGACTCCGTGTAGGGATATTTTAATGAGTCGCCGTAATAATAATAATAGAACGTAAGATGCGTGTTAATATCCGTTGGTTAATAACTTAACTTATAGGTAGTATTTTTTGTTTATAAATATTAAAAGCAATCCATATTGTAAAAATGCTAATATTGGCATTAGTTTTGGTTTAAATTATGAAATTAAATAACGTTTATGCCTGTGCGCTGTCCATATGAGTTGATTTCCGATTGGATCTGTATTAGTAGGCTAACTGAAAGAACAAACGTGTTACCGTGGAGAAGATTTACCATTATAATTTGGATACAAAGACACTAGAAACTCACCAGTAACGAATTTCAAATTTAAGGTACTTTCCGTTTATTATAGCACCTGAGAGCAAGAATGTTATTTTTAAAAATTTCTTTGATTGAAACGTTGATTGTCTGATCTGAAATGTTCTACGCCTAGCAACTTTGTTTCCACGATCCTTAGTTAACAGAACTTTAATGTGACATATGAGTGATACCAGGCCTTTGGTCCTACTAACCGAAGAGATGGTAGGTTATGCTCTGAAGCGAACTAGATGAGTACATTAAAACTGTGGTCAGCATCCAATGTCGAAAACTTACAGAGCTATTAATTTTGGGGATTTATTTACCGCTACAGACCACTCCCTCCCCTAGTGGGGTAGTGATGACCCTAAGACGTGGCCAGCCAGAAGTTTAAACCCAACGAGTTTTTCGTTGACAAACATTCTTCTGATAGATCGCTAGGTTTAGCAGCGTCTGGTCGTCTTTCCTTACTATAAGGGACCATGACGTACAATAAAGTAAATAAAGGAAAAGGTCCAATGAAGATTTCTGTCTCTCGCAAACTTCTTTGTTCTTTTTATCGTCTTTTCCAGCAGTTTTGGAAAAGAAAAAATATATGTAAGTGCATGTCGAAATACACTCATACGCGCGTGAAAATACAAAGCAGGCGAAAACATAGGAAATAAACTCATGCTCACGTAATAGCGTAAAAAATGGATTTTTATAATATGATTTTTTTGTTTTATTCTGAAAAAATATATATATAAGTAAATTAAAAATTTAAAAAAAATTATGTATAGTACAAGGGAAAATCGAGACGATATAAAATGTCATCAAGTATCTTACGTGCAATAATCGTTCAAATGTATTGGAAATCTTACTCTTCTTCCAGAACGCGTTGTTTTGAGTTTATTTTCTGATACCGCCGAAGTATCAACGTGTGTGTTGGCTGTCTATTGAGGTATTATAAGTGCAGGAGTTGTGTCGTGAGATTGTATTGAAGGAAAAATCGACGTGAATGGGATTTCCTTCTAAATACGCTGCTTTGAGGCAATCGATACTGATGCTTTCGTTGGTTCCGTTCTTGTCGGTTAAATAGTACTTAGATTCGCGTTGAACATTTTTGAAAGGTCCTTCATATGCTGGCTCGAGAGGTCGTCGATGCGAGTCTCGACGTACGAAGACGTGTGAACTATATCGTAAGTCAGGTTGAAAGAAAACATCAGTTGATTGTGGTCGAGTGGAAACAGGTTTAACTGAACACATTGCGTTTGTAAGCCAGTTCGCGTAGGAGGTTAGCTCCATGTCCATCGAAGAGGATAAAGGATCCACGAATTCTCCTGGAAGTCGAAGGGTCGTACCATAAACGAGTTGAAACGCAGTGTTTCCAATGTCAGCTTTCACTGCATTGCGAATACCTAGTAAGACGAGTGGAAGTGCGTCAGTACACTGAGAAATGTTTGAGGCTGGTAGGCCGTCGTTCAGAAGTGAGTGATTCCTAATTTTACGGTTAGACAACGGAAAAGTTCAGATTCAAACTGACGTCCACGATCTGTAGTGATGGTTGTTGGGCAGCCGAGGTTTGCTACCCATCGTTTGACAAAGGCGCAAGCCACTGTTTCAGCAGTAATGTCTTTGATGCATACTCCTTCTGGCCATCGAGTAAAACGGTCTACGCAGGTTAAGAGATAAGAATATTCATTTGAATCTGGTAAAGGTTCTACCAAATTCACATAAACATGGTCGAAGCAAGCATCCAAAGTTTTAAACGAGCCTAAGAGACATTTGTTATGTCTAATAACTTTAGATTTTTGGCAGCTTACACAGGAGCGTGCCCACTCCCTCACGTCTTTATTCATACCAGGCCAGCAAAACCGTTCTGCTACAAGCCTGATGGTTGCACAAACACTTGGATGAGAAAGTTTGTGCAACGTGTTGAAGACATTGCGTCTATATTGTTTCGGCACGATTGGACGATCCCTACCTGTAGATGTGTCACACAGTAAAGTTTCCTTACCTGTTTCCATCTGTTTGATGCGCAGTCTAAGTGTTGTTGAGAACAACTCGTGCTGAAGATCACTGTCTTCTTTTTGAAGCTGTGCGAGTTTTAAAAAGTCGATTCCTTGGGAACTGTTCAAGGAGTTTATTCGAGACGAGGCGTCTGCAACTACATTGTTTGCTCCAGAAATGTGCCGAATATCTGAAGTAAACTGCAAAATGTAGTCCAGTTGTCGAGACTCACGTGGTGAGTACTTGTCTGAAGGTGAGCTTAAAGAGGAAGTAAGAGGTTTATGGTCGTAAAAAAGGGTGAATTCATGGCCTAGGAGTTCCCTACCGAATGTGCGTTACCTCGATCCAGTGTCTAGTAATCGTCTAGAAGTGGTTAACCCATTGTTGTAAGACTGCTCCGATTGCTGAGTCGGTACCGTCTACTGCGATACTAATGGAGGCTTCAGGGTTCTGATGAGCAAGCCTGGTCGCTTTAGCGATACGTTCCTTAACTGTGGAGAATGCTTTTCATGCGGTGTCATCCAGATTGATGGATTTCGCGCTTCCACGAAGTTGGTCGGTAAGAGGTTTCATTTTGGCATGAATCGCCTATGGAAACTCGCAAGGCCGTTAAACATGCCGATTGCTTGATGGTGGTCGGTTCTGGGTAATCCAGAATGGCCGCCACTTTCGTTCTAAAGGGTCGGATACCTTGCGCATCGATAGCGTCTCCTAAGAAGTCCAAGGAGTCGGTTCCGATTTGGCATTTCTGAATGTTAACGGTAATGCCATGTTTTTGTAGTCGGTCGAAAACAAGGTCCAGATGCTGGAGATGCGATTCTCTGTCCAAACTTGCTATTAGGCAGTTATCAACATACGAATGTAAGAAGTTGAGACCTTGAAAAACATCATTTATGAACCTTTGGAAAGTCTGTGCTGCGTTTCTCAGACCGAAAGGCATTCGCAAAAATTCATAGACTTCGAAGGGCGTTATAATAGCGGTTTTTGGAATATCGTCAGTTGCCATAGGGACTTGGTTATACGCTTTAACCAAGTCGACTTTCGAAAAGACAGTTGTACTTTTCAAGCTAGCTGTCAAATCGTTAATATGAGGCAACGGGTAACAATCGGGAATGGTTTTTGTATTCAATCGTCGATAATCACCAGTTGGACGCCAATAGCTGCTGTCCTTTTTAGGGACCATGTGCAACGGAGATGTCCATAATCTATTTGACGGTCGTATGATTCCTAAGTCTATCATATGGTCAAATTCGTTTTTCGCCAACCTTAACTTCTCGGGGGCCAGTCGACGTGCTTTAGAGAAGACAGGTGGTCCTGTAGTCGTGATGTGATGTGTAACGTCGCTGGTTACACACGGCAATTTCGGCTGCGATTGGTAAATGCCAGAATACTTATGGAGTAGTGGTTGATAGAAGGGGTTTATAGTGTGCTTAATAGTGACAAGAGATAACCTGCAACCAGGAAAAGAGGTTAAGCAAACTAATAAATTAGTATTTCCGTCTACTAGCCTTCATTTACGCGTATCGATAATTAAGTTGTGGTGCTGTAGAAGGTCCATACCAATGATTGGCACAGAAACATCCGCAACAACAAAGATCCAGTGAATGGGTTTGCGTAAACCCACGTGTGTCGTTCACACTGTGTTCGCAGAAGTCGGCTTCTGCGTAGCAAAACCAGGCTTCGATGTTATCTGGCCAGAAGGGCATAAGTTGGAAGAAGGTGGGGACACAGTCTTTAAGTTAAATACTTTAGGTGTCTGTTCAGTAATAATGAAATATCAAATACAAAAATGAACGAGTAAGAAACATATATATATATATACATATCCAAAAACTCGGGAAAAAATATCACAATGTATAAAAAATAAAATAAAACAATGATATATAAAATCCCCAAAATGGAAAAGATTCACAGTTTGCAATTTAGTGTACCAGATCACGTCGGGCTCACTAATGAAGACACCACAGGCATTCGGAGTTTGACAAGGCTTTAACCAGTAACACTTTCTAATATGAAGCGTACCCACCAAGTGAAATCAAAAGACAGAAGCGAGAAGATCGAAGATATATTTGATAAGCTATCAATATATCGAGGGTCGTTTGAACTAATTTGGCTAGCGATTGAGGCAGATGTTGAGCGTGGCGTTCCCACACGTGATCTGGTGCGGATGTTTGACTGAGCACCTTCAGCTAGATGAGTCCATTAAAACTGTGGTCAGCATCCAATGTCGAAAACTTACAGAGCTATTAATTTTGGGGATTTATTTACCGCTACAGTCCTAAACTCCAGTGCTGAGTGGAAACCAGTCCTACCAAAAAATAGACAGTGGAGTGTGGTAAAAGGTTCAAAATACAGTGACTAAGCTGATTTCTGGGACAACGAAGCTCCCGCATGATGCTTGACTGTTAAACTAAACTGTTCCCATTCCCGAGTAGTAGGATCAGAAGCGATTCCATCGTAGTTTTCAAATTACTTAGTGCTAAATTTTCATCTGCCTTAACTTTTCTTGTCTTCCGAATCAGGAAATTTATGAGGACAGTATAAAAAAGGTTCACAAGCCCAGAACAAATTACTTGTCATCTGACTACTGACTTTTCCATTGAATCACCAACGAATGAAGCTCATTACCTCAACACATGAATAAAGCTCCGTTTATCGACGCTTTCTAAAGAAAGTTGTCTACCATTGCCAGGCCTAACACAGTTCACCTAACCTCTTGTCCTTTCCAAAGTGTAACTGAAATTCTTGAATCAAATATTCTAGTTGGCTTATGATCCTAAATAAATGATCTGCATCAAGTAACAAGAATAGTACCCAACTTCATTGGATTATGATAATATAAGATAATTGATGGATCTATGAACTCGAGATATTGAATGTCATATGTAGTGGCAGTTTTAAGGCTTTGTTTGTACGGTTGTTACTAAGTGCAACAAATCAATCACCTCAATATGGGTGATAGTCCGTGTAATATTGCTCGATATATTACATTGCTAACGGATGAAGACAGGTTTGTTCGAAAAAAAGCTTTGAAGTCTGTGGAAGACTACTTGAATACTAACTGCGATAAAGAAAGTACTGTTTTTAGTACAGTAGCAGAAAACCTGGCAAAGACTCTAAATGATCCTGTTGAGGTCAATCGCGAACTGGCAGTTAAAGTTTTAAAGCTCTCCATAGATGTAACTAATGACGTGACACCTTTGCTCGCATTATTAGTGCCTGTGCTGGTTATGCGTTTGGGACAGAAAGAAATAATAGAACATTCCGAAGAAATTCGTTACTCCACGCTTAACCTCTTACATATTTTGCTGAATAGAACTGACGAGATATCTCCGTTTGTCGATGATTATATCTCAGTAATTCAAAAGACACTTGTCGATCCATATCATGAAATTAAAAAATTGTCTTGTAGAATAGCAGTCGTTTTATCACAGAGAAAATGCCATCGATTTTATCAAATTTCGGAGTCTATTTTACTGCCTATGTTGTCAAATCTTACACATCAACATTCGAAAGTTAGGTTAGAAACTGTGGTCGCTCTTGAAAAGGTTTTAATGCACAGCCAGGGGAAGCTTGTTGAAAATGTTATCGCACCATTAACTCAAAGACTTTTTGATTCATCATCAGCAGTTAGACGAGCTGTTATTGAACTTGTGGGCTCATGGTTGTTGGATTTACCTGATCGGTATTCATATCAAACAAAGTTATTGCCTCTACTTCTTTCTGGTTTCATTGACGAATCAGATGAAATTCGTATGGTTGCTACAGAATTGTGGCATCATATAGGTAAGTTAGGAAGGTTGATTAACCTTTGTAAGCTTTCAGGACTAAAGTTTGAAAAAGAGAACGAAGAGCAGCTGAAAGACAAACTGGATTTCGATCACGGTCCTCCATTTCACTATCCATATGGGTGCAGACGACCAATACTGGGTAAGTTTTCCATGTAAGTAGTATCCTCACAAAGGTGCTTGATCAATCCAAACCTTAAGCTGCATCATTAATTTGCTGTTGTCACATTAAGTTAAGAGTCATGATGATACCTGTTAAAACAATTTGATTTTTTTACCTAATATGAATTCCAACTGATGAACTAAATTTAACGATACGATTCATTCTTTTCGATATCAAAGTAAAGTTCTGCATAAGTCCATGTCCTTGTTTCAGGAAGGCGGAAAGCGTCCTATTAAGTTTGATCCTTTATTGACAACCTTAGTACTGAATTGAATACAGTAAATTACATATTACGTTTGACCAATTCCACAGATCATATTATTTATGTAAACACTGAGGCGGGTGTTTTCTCATTGTTTTATAATCATTTTCTAAAGAAAAACACCGAACCAAAATTTATGGTCAGGGGAAAATTGCAGGATTTACTTTTCCTATTAAACCAATTGGGTAGTTGGTTGACACAAGCATTACCCATTCAAATCAAGGGTCAACGTAATACAATATAAGGCGTATCTATTCAGGTCAGGGGTGTATTTCAAAACCCTTCTCTTGAAAATGCTGATTGTCATCAAATTTATATTAGGGAATCACTTTTCGTTAGCAAGTAGTTGGCTATTTCCTATCTTTAACGGTCATTTTATTGAAGATATCAACAACACTAATAGTACACTTACTGTAGTTTTTCCTTTCGCACGTTCAGCCAAGTCATTTTATTTTCGTAATGATATGCTACAATGAATGTTTATTGAAAGAGTATACTTTTTTACAGGTTGTCGAGAGCTTGTCTACAGATCGGCATCCAAACTATTTCCAGGTCTATGTAAAGATCTTTCAGACTGGCAAGAAGCAACACGTTTAAAAGCAGCCAGTTTAATGCCCATATTAATATTACATCTTGAAGAATCTGCTACTCAACATACTCAACATCTTTTAACTGGTATTGCAAATGGTCTAGCTGATGCACTTAGTCGAATATCACCTGTTGGAAATATGTCTTTAATAAATATGATGCCTATAGTTTCATTTCGGAAGGAAACATCTTATTCGTCAAGTACAACCACTACTGACAGAGGAGATGTAATTAGTTTAGTCGTTACACATGCCACATCTCAGGTGTTTAGTTTATCTGAAACCAACGAGGCAATTAAAGTTATTAATCAATTATTTATTTCTGCTCAAGTTTTGGGTTGCATGATCTCCACTAAGGTAAGTTTTTAATATTTTTAGTACTTAGATTATCCGTTTGATACTTATTTTGGAAGAATGTTTCAGGAGTACAAGGTAATTTTTTAGTAGAACAGTTCAAAGACCAACCACCATATATCACTTGTTCTTTTTTGGACACCAGTCTAGTGTTCTACTCAATTGAAATAAAGTTCATCAACTTAGTTTTTAGTCGGACTGATTTAGGAAGTTAAAACATTCAAATATGTCCGATGTTCACTTAATTCTAATCTAATTAGTAGAGTCCACGAGTTAATCCTTCAGAGAAGGGCTGATCCCTATACTACTATCCACTGTATTTGACATATTAAAGCGGCACCTGTTAGAAAAATTACAAATTTTCCTCATTGAATGATTACTAGCAAACGCCATTCTAAAGTGCTTTTTACCTTTTGAATAAAAATAGTCATAATTGAGCTCTCCAAAGTCGAGTTTTTCCATTCAAACCACTATAACTTTAGTCTCAACCAAGTAACAGCTATTCCAGCGTTTAAATCCTTCTTAATAACTTGGAAAACTTTCAGATCATTATGTATGATGTTTAAATAGTGGTTATTATATTATATTAACAAGAGAAAATGGTGTTTCAGTAAATAGGGAATTAGTTCTGTCTTCGATCTGCTGTTTTTAAATTTACGCAAGTTTGTTTATTTATGCCTTTTAAACATAAGGTCTAATATTTACAAATTCCAATGCTATTTATCAATTCCCCTCAATATCTGTATAATTCCAGGTAAGTTAGCGAACTATTCAAACAAATAGTGGGAAAAGATTTAAGCTAAACGTGGAATTGAAATTGAAGTATATACCGATATGTGATTTGCTTAAATAGATTGAATTACTAGGAAGATTAAAGTTCATGCATCCTGTTATTTTTTAAATGGATGACCTATTTACTGTTTACAGATAATTAGGTCTCATGAAAGAAATTTCATTTACCTATCAAACTTTATCCTGAATTTTTTAAATGTACTGCGGGAGCGTTTTTTAATCAAAAATAAGTATTAGATTAAATATACGCCTATACATTCTCATACTTGTTATGTTAGTAGACTAAAAGGATTTCATTGAACCTAAGCACTAGCCAAAAGTCTTTTCTGGTTAGTAAGTTTACACGAGAAACGAGACTACTACTCTATAAATGTCTACTTCACACAACGATGGCAACTAACGATAAACATCCGTTACTCAAACCCACTCATAAACCATTTATACACATTACAACCAATAAATCAATGAATATTTTCGCACCAATTTTTATGTCCTAAAATAAATATGTTTTCGTGAGTTATAATTTCGAATATTTCCCGAAACGTAAGCAAGGTCAAATAACGGGAATGTACAAACTTTTCTGCATACAAAATGTAAATTTATGGATATGTATTCCTATGGCTTCCGATGTGTCCAAGAGGCGGATTGTAAAAACATAGAACAAGTTCGACAAAGTTCTTTAGATAACTATAAAGGCTGAATTTGTCTCGGTGTGGTGATCTAATGTCCCCAATGGGAGCTTCTCGTCATTTCGAATTTTCTTTTGGTCAACTAAGCAAGACTATTTTCAGAAATCCGATAGTATGATCGCTTAGTTATACGCCTAGTATGAGTACACTCAAAGTATATCGATAAAATTCACAGCTGAAAGGAATCCTCAAACAATTTGTTCTGTCTTAACGGGAAGTGGGGAGGGGTATTGTACCACGACTAGAGTTTAATCACATCAAGTACAGTAGGTTTCATAAACTTGCTGGGATTTTCGAGACTGGGTTTCCTGTTAGTGGTACAATACTTCTTTCACTCACCATTCAAGGTAATAAACTCTGTAGAGATTCCTTTTGGCTCCTGAAAAATCAACACATGATTTGCATGTATCATAGTGTAAACTCCAGTGCTTTTTCGTTCAGAAAAACTAATAGGTTCAAACAATTGATACTTTGTAGTTTACACCATAAAGTGACTCTATTTAATCATTGTAAATGAAAGACTAGATATTTATTTTATTCTGGTATGATACTCATCAGTTTGTATCTATAATCCAACCAGGGATTGAGTCCAAGGCCTTCAGGCCTTGCAAGGGGTGCCCACCCTTTCAACCATTAATAATTCTCAACGTCATTTAGATTTTGACATCGTTCATGATTCAAAGTCTTTTATTTATTGACTTTATAAAAAGTCGGTTACTAATGCATTGCCATCTTCGATTTGTGTTTGTATATAACCAAGTAACTTAAGAACCAATGGTTATTCAGTAACATATATCCTATTTTTCACAATTGTCTACTTATCTATTTGTTTCTTGTATAGTTTTGGTGGCACTTACTGGAACCATGTCTCGATCGTTGTACAGAATCTGCTGCACCATCATCATTAGCTGGCCATTTACTCCTTTTATCTGGTTTACTTCATGGTAGTCCATTAAACCAATTAATAATAACCGACGAAATGAAAGGGTTAAAGTGTGACTCATCATTGAATAGGTGTTCTACTAATATGACTAATGCGTTCAATAATACGACCAGTACTGCTACTACTTCTGATACTAGTCATTGTATTCATGAAGATGAAACTAATGAAACTAATGATTGTCAAATGAAAAGTGGTCATGTCAAGGAGACCCATACACCAATCAATTATAGTACATTACATAAGATTATCTCTTATCTTAGTCAAAATGAATTAATCTCTGTCATATCGATTAATGCCAAAGCAGGTCTATTAGAATGTGTTCAAGTGTGTATTAAACATCTTGAAGAAGCGATTGTTTTATTAAAAAAAGACACAGAACTACAGCAACAACAAGGGGATACTTTGGAAAATTTACAGTGCAATGATAGTCATCGAAGTATTATCCAAACTACTTATAACGCAGCAAAATTAATAATTCAAGATAACCAGGTAAGTAAGTAGATAACATTTTTCACTGTATTATTCATGAAGTACATTATGTAAATGCTTACGAAACGGGAATGTCCTGGCAATTTTTTTTCCATATATGGAACCTTTAAAGTATTACTCGTATGTGGATCTTGGTAAACTATATGTTATGCCAGTTTCTTCAAACCCCAATCCGATTACATATTAATCCGAACAATCCAACAGTACTACCGACCTCTATAAAACAGGTACAGTTGAAAACCAGGCACTTGTGTCTTTACAAGACGTGAATTAAGTTGTTTACGTTGCCTTCTCAAGCCGATTGGTTGAGCCATTTATTACATATACCAAGTAACGCATATTTTCCTAACTAGTAGCATAAAGAGCAGCTTATACCAATCCGAGTTATCTTTGACGCCGTAGTTTTGTTTGTCTGGCTTTTAAAGATTGTGTTTGCAACTCGTTGGTAAAGGCAGTTCTACTCTATGCTTGTAAGACTCGTCTGACGCTAGCCTAGGATATCCAGTGACTCGGTGTTCGATTATAATTGTCTCCGAAAGATAGCTGACATTCGGTGACAACACCACATTGATAATACAATGTATTTGGGCACAGTGATGATGATTTATTATCACCATCTTGAAACAGTGTTCGGTGGCCCCCAAATGCCCTAGTACGGCCGAGGGTGGGTAGATTCCACTATTCCTCTCGAAATGCTCTCATATGACCACGCATATGCAGCCACTTCCAGAGAAGTCCTGATTACTGCCTTCTCGCGGCGGTGGCGTTGTTTACGAAATTGAGAGGACGAAAAGCGAATGTCCAGCGCTCTAACCAGGTTGGTGGACACGTAGGGTCTGCCTAGGGGAGTTGGAAAACCATGATTCCAGACCAATGGTGCACATGAACCCCAGGACCCTGAAGAAACAAATCGTTGGTCACCGGCTACCGTGATACTGCATCTCCTAACTTTGCTTCACTGCCTTGTGGATCAAACTTTTAGGTCGAAGGTTCCGGGTGTAGCCCCCTAAGAAAACCACTCACTTTGATTTGCGTACCCGTAAAGTATCACAACCCACACACAAATTAACTGACTTGTGTGGCGCATATGTATTCGGTGGCCTTTGTACCAATATTTATGTGTTCAAATAAACAATTGTTCGATGGTTTAAGCATTTTCCCAAGTCCCATCATTCTTGCTCACACATCTTACACCGTTTCATGACTCTGTGGTGTGCTGGTCATTTTGTGAAATGGAGCTGTAGTATGAAAGAAATCTATATAGGACTGGAATCTATCTGTTCATCTTGTCTTTTTGGTCGGGTTCCTAGGGTTGGTCCAACTTTTTGGCTTAGTACTTTGTCAGACGTGGCTTAGAATAGAAACCAGTTGTGATCCCGCTATAGTTTCCTTTTACCTTCATAAAAGTGAGAGGTAATCGCTTAACTAAAAGAAGTCTTTTTTAGTTATATTTCTATTTAAACTGTATCTCATTATATTGTACTGTTCTTCACTCACTCATTCCTTTATAATGTCTTGTATGTTGCATACCTTCCTTGGTGCTTCGTTACACTAGAATTTATGTATATTAAATAAATAAAGTAAGTAACCGCAAAAATCTGAGGAGTATTCACAAAAGTATGAGATCTTAATTTAATTAGTCTACATAGAACAGAGTTATTTACTTATTCGATAGAACTGTGGGAGGGACATTGGTAACTTATGGTGATGTGGTCTGCAATAGATTACTGGACCTAACGAGTATCCGTTGTTTTTGTAGTTAACAAATGTGATTCCCTATTCTGTATCTTTTCATCCAATATCTTTTCTGCACATTTTTACATATTTCACAATCCTTTACGACAATACCTATCATTATTAGGAATATAGAAACCATTATTTCTACTTACCTCTTGTTAATTCTCCGTCACTGCTCTATTTGATGTCATAGGGCATTTTCGATTGTGATATTGTTATAGTGTACTGAAGCAGAACACTGGTGAGGACAATCGAATTGTATTTAGCTCAAATTACAGAGTTAATTGGTAAAATAGGAAAACCATATATTAAATCGTTAATTTGCAAAATATCAGTCCTTCATATCAAACTGAACTGTTCCTGTTGCAAATATCAATCTATTGACTGACATTTCATTGTTCATGAGTTTTCATACAAATTCCATTGTGTTGCCGCTCTTCCTCTATTGATTTTCCCCCATCTTCTGCTGCCAGACATTAGTTTAAAACTCGCGTTATATACTACTTATTATATCAATATAAGTAGCGCGCACCACAATAGTAGTTAGAACTCTGTTGGCCTGTTTCGAATTCAGATCATATTATTTGAAAGTGCACATGAAAAAAACTTGTACAGTAACTACCCACGTACACAGACACGTCACTATTGCAAACCACCCGTCTTCGTGTTAACGGTTAATAATACTGCTACCCAGTTGTGAGAGCGGAATAAGACTGGATAAAGTTCTAAACTGTGATCTTGTTAATTGAGTGCCGAATCTCTTCATATACTAGATAATTGGCAGTTTCATACACCTTGATAAAAACTTAATTTGTGTCTAGTCGTTCAAAGAAAACCTTTTCGTTCAATGTATGTCATTTCCGTTACGTATTGCTCCGAATGTACTGTCCTAAGAGTCTTTCCCACCCTAACTTTAGATCCGTTCATGTTTGTTTGAAATAATTCTTGGATCAGGTGCAATTTGGCCAGAAAATGATTTGATTTCATCAGATTTCGGTCGTACAGTTCTTAGTTCATGTGATAAACTCATGCAAAGGTTAGCAGCCTGTCATCAAGACTGTATAAATTTATCCAAACAATATCGCTTCTCCATTGAGGAGGATTTTGAAGTGAATTCAACACCAGTTAGTCATATGGATCAACTGTTTTTCAGCTGTATGCCTAAGGTAAGTTTATTTTTTGTGCGTCATTAAAACTCGATCACTTTTTGATAGATTTATTTTTATAAACTTTATTTATATCCATGTATGCGTAATTCATACTACTATTTATAATATCGTTTACACATATATGCTCCTTACGATTGTTGATAAACTCTGGTCAACTATGGAGTATATATCGAAAGAGATGACCGTAAATTTTAAAAAGTTCAAAACAATATGTGTGAAGCGATGGCTCACTAATTGTGTGAGAATCCGGTTCACCAACTCAGTGGTCTGAATCCTACTCCAACTACATGAATTCGGACAACTGCATGGTATCACTAGCCCCTTTTACTAGAAATATGGCTCAAACCGAAATACTCCAATTTTTATCTGGTAAATGAATTGATAAACATATGTCATAGGAAAATATATGCGATAAAATAATAGTTACTCATAAGTAACATAATCCGATTACGTAAAGTAAATAGCACCAGTCGTTTATTGAAAATACATATATTTAATTTGTCGGTTTTTTTCTCTTGTTACGCAGTTAATTTATAGATTAAATGAAGATTTGAAAAAATCTATTTCATGGAATCCACGTTCAGTTGGATTAACGATACTTTCACGTTGTTTACAAATAGCTACTGGACCAGCACTATTATTCACATTTAATAATCATGATAATAATAGTCAAACTAAAAAAGAATGTTTAACAGCTGTGCTGGATCTTTTAGAACGTGGTTGTCGATTAAATTGTGCACCTGGTGGCGGTGGTATCGACAATGGTAGTAGTAGTAATAGTAGTCACTTTGATAAATCACCCGGCGGTACAGATCCATTAACATTAGCTAGTGAGGCTGAACTTCGTCTACGTGGTTTAATGTTGCTTACAAAATTGACAGATAATAGTCAGATTAGAGTAAGTTTACATTATTATTATTATTATCACTATTATTATCCATTGTTTATGGTAAATACCGATTGACATCGAGGAAGCCCATCTCAAGATGAATTTGTGCCAACAGAGACTGACGATTTACAGTTCTGAGTATTAAATGAGGGAAGTTATAAACCCTTCATATCCATTGACTACCAGATCAGTGAATAACATCATCTGAATTTCAAATTATTCAATATTAGATTTCCTTACATGGTATTAGTTATTTAAAGGTTGATGCAATTGTTGCATAAGTTTTATTTAACAATATTGTGGGATGGTGACTCCCTGTTTAGTGTGTCACAACTACTTATTCACAGATTTGAACCCCACTCTAACTACTTTGGTTTAAGCAACTGGGTTTAATGACTTGATATTAGAGTGCTGTCAATCATAGCCAAATATTATTACAACATGTATGTGCCTATGTAAATTAATTAACAATTTGAGTAGTTGATTTTTTCGAATTTTTTTATTTCAGATGGTCATATTGCTTTTCAACTTTTCAACATTATTATTTCAGTTGTAAAATATACAAGATGTTTCTACTAAATATTATTGCTCATACTACATGGTTTGTAGAAATCTGAAATTTTTCACAATATCAAATTAATCTAATTATGTTTCGTCTTACAAATGGATTAGACTGATGCTGAAGATGCACTTCACAACTGGAGAAACGACTTTATAAAATTTCAATACAGTCTTTCTTCAATATGCCGATAAGCTCAATGAATTCAAGAGAGTTCTCAGCAGCAAGATCCAAGGCTCAAAAGAACTACTAATATGGAGAACAACTGGAAACGGATCAGAGATGCACTAGCTTCAATGTGCCAGGAGATGCTGGGCCTCAAGAAGCATTATCATGAAGAATGTATCTCGATCGAAACTCTGGGTAGGATTCAGAGAAGAATGAACAAGATGACACCAATTAATAACAGTTGAGCAAGAGTGGAGCAAGTCAAGGCATACTCAGAATATACAGAAGCAAACAAGAGAGTGAAGAGGAGCATTAGAGCTGACAAGCTGAAATACGTCGAAGATCTATCAATGGCAACCGAAAAAGCTGCAAGAGAAGGAAATATGAGACAACTATGATACAACGATAAAACAAACAGGGAAACATAGCAAACTAGAGAGCGGTCAAGGACGAAGAAGGCAAGCCAATCACTGAGATTCAAGAACAGAGGAACAGGTGAGTAGGACACTCTGAAGAACTCTTGAATATACCAGCCCCACTGAACCCGCCGGACATCGAAGCAGCACCAACAGACTTTCCCATAGCTGTCACTCCACCAACGATCGAAGAAATCAGCATGGCCACTAGACAAATCATGAGTAGGAGAACAGCAGGACCCGACAATATGCTAGCCGAAGCACTGAAGTCAGGCATACAGGCAACTGCAAAGATACTCCATGTTCCATTCGGGGAGATTCGGGGGGAAGGACAGGTGCAAACAGACCGGGAAGAAGGAAACCTCATCAAGATACCGAAGAAAGACGATCTAAGCAACTGTGAGAACTACAAAGACACCACACTACTATCAGGAACAGGAGAAGTTTTCAACAGATCGTTGTCGAATAGAATAGAAGATTCAGTAGACCCCCAACTTCGAGATCGGCAGATCGAATTCCAGAAGGACCGATTGTGCACCAACCTCATCGCGATACTACGAATCATTGTTGAGCAATTAATTGAATGGAACTCGTCATTATACATCAAATTCCTTGATTTCGAGAAAGCATTTGTCTTTAACACTATGGTGTACCTGAAGAGATTGTCAACATCACACGATTTATAAGACAAATTACTTCAAAGTGCTGCATGGATGGCAGCTGACAGACGCATTCCAAGAGAGGACCAGTGTCAGACAAGACAACTTACTTCCGCTCTTTTTATTTGTTCTAGTGGTCGACTGGATTATGAAAGCCTGCACATCTGAGGGGAAGTACTGAATATAATGGACAGCTTGACGATCTGCACTTCACAGACGACCCAGCTCTCCTGTCCCATATACCAACAAATACATATGAAGACAACCAGTATACCTCATCATACACGAGGTAAAAATCATGATCGTCAAATAAAACACAGAGAGCACCAACCTAGTCACATTTGATAGAAGAGCATTGAAAGAGGTAGAAGCGTTTACGTGTCTAGGCAGCGTCTTTGATAAACAAGGAGGATCCGATGTAGATGTAAAGGAAAGGACTCGAAAACCAAGGATAGCATTCCTACAGTTGAAGAATATATGCAACTCAGAATAACTGTCAGCAAATACCATAGTCAAAATCTTCAATATACAACGTCAAGAGACTTCTATTGTGGAGAGTTGAAATTTGGAAAACTACAACTATCATCAAAAAGATACAGGTATTTACAAACGATTTTTTACGCAAGATATTCAATGTCCGTTGACCGGATACCATCAGCAACAGTTAGATAGGGAGTTAGGAAAATACAAACGTTACAGAAATCATCAAACTGCATCACGAAACAATCCCCAACTTGGAATCCCGAAGTCAGGAGGAAAAAAGGTGGACGTAACAACACATTGCGCCGGAAATCAAAGGCAGGCACCAAAAGAATGAGTAGCAATCGGAAAGAACTTGAAAGGAAATCTGAAGATAGAGTTGGTTGGAAAATTTTGGTCAGCAGCTTACTCTGCCTCCATATGTTTAATCCACATTATTAAGAGTAGGTCTTTAACCCTCCTCTGTTCTTCAAATGCTTGATAGGTGGGTGCCTTAGTAACTAAACAATTATCACTTCAATTCAATTATCTTATGGTCTACGTCACGAACTGACACTAGACAACTATTAAAAACTAGAATGTCCTGGATAGCTGTAATATTTTAGTATAAGACTTTAGCAGTGTACATCCACGACCTCACCTGGGATCAATCCTAGCAACTTCGATTAGTGCATTTGGCACTTAACTTTTAAACCACCAAGTTAAAATCCACTGGTACAATTTCATCTTCAGTTAATTCACGATATTCGACAGTTTATTTTTTTAAATGACATTCTCACATATTTGACACTTGGACCAATTTAAACCTTTTTATCTTTTTTTTAATTTTAATTTTCCAGAAAGTATTATCATCTCCAAAATATTTAAACTATTGTTTTTCTAAATTAATTTTACCTGTATGTGTATGGAGAGCTGGTCGTACATCAGAAGCCATGCGAAAAGCAGCTATTACAAGCTATTTAGCATTATTAGCTAGTGCTGTATCAATGCATCATTTATCTGAAATTGTTTTGAATTTACGAACTAACAGTGAAATCAACATAGATAATTGGCTTTTAACTAACAACATTGAATCTATGCATGAGATTATGCAAGAGTTAACAAATAAAGAGGAAGTCTGTGATATTAATAATGCTAATTGTAAGTTAATTATCCTTTGTACACTATCATAATAGGTATATGGAATTTGTTTAATTTTCTAGTCCGTCAACCGAAGGATGAGTTTACTGCACAGTAGTTCTCTCTGTTCTACTTTATGGGTATGAACCATGCCTATTTCTAATAGAGGTTATTTCTAGGTTACTAATATTCACTCATAGGTGTCTTTGAAACATCGCTCGTGTGTTTTGGGGCCACTGAGTGGGCAATGCTGAGGTTGCGTATAAGGTACTAGGTAAAGAAGTCAAGTCCGTTGATGAGGTAGTGAATCTCCATCAACTGAGGTGTTTGTGACGTATGTGCTTATACCCAACCGCCTACCTCAACGGGAAGTGTTGTTTGGTGTAGGAGTAGACTGGAAGAAAGCTATAGTGACGAAAACCAAGACGACACCACTCCATGAAATGACTGACTATCTGTTATAATTTGTAGCATTGTGCCCTTTCAACATATAACGTAATGATACCGCCAATTAGAGAACATCGACTTATCGACCGGACCGACGACGCATAAACCCGTACGAGCAGTCTAGATTCCTTATCGGTCCTTCTTGGTATTATCACCGTGCCCGCCACTTTGTGATTTGTCTTGATAATTTTATCTAGCTGTGTAGTGTAACAACTTGTACGTGTGCACATGCGTCAGATTTTACATTGATCCTGGTTGACTGAACTTACGTTACGGACAACCATTAAAAGCCAAGGAACACTAGATAGCTGATTTATCTTAATGCGAGACAAGTATTCATTCTTATCAACCTATTTACCATCTTTTTCTAGTACTCTGAGTCTTACTTAAACTGGCCACTCAACGTTCCTAACATACACGATCCATTGATTTAAAACACTGATGATCAAATTACTAGTAGCTTACATATATTTTCTACTTCTGAAGATCATGTTTGACAGCCGTAAAAGATTGAATGATGCATGTTTTGTAGTGGATGTCTCATTTGTGAATTGTAAACGGATTAAAATCCGTAAATTATGTGTTTGATCTTGTGTGTGCTAGTCTTTAGTTCCTTCAACTGATATCGTCAGTCCGTAGTGTAAACTGTCCTTAATTCATTGACTGTAATCACTTCATATATTTTTTCTCATTATTGTATCATTTACAGCTAACAATGAGATACAATCCTTTCCAAAATATAGTAATCTACCAAGTTTATCTGGCTCCTTGTTATCTTTGATGTTGGCACGGTTAGGCTCATTATTAGATGATGATTTGGAAGGGACCAGACGTTTAGCTTGTCTTTGTTTGACAATATTCTTTAATGGTCTTCTTATACCTTCACCACCAATATCACTGGCATCTTCATCACCAATGGGGTTATCCAACGGTAATCAAAATCATTGTGAAGGAAATCGAGTTATAGATTTTCTCAATTCACCTACATGGATTCAACCGCTTACTTCTACTATTACTAATACTGTTAGCGGTAGTAGTAGTAGTAATCATGAGCTGGTCAAAGAACATAATGTATTATTGCCTTATTGTCCACTGGCCAATTCATTTGGTGATCAAGTCTATCGTTTCTATGGTAATTTTATTAAGCGTCTAAATGATTCGAAAGATCAAGTAAGTTCTACTTTCCCACTACTGATCTCTTTGACTATTATTATTATTAATTAGTGTATGGACAATAATAAGATTTACCTCGTAGTTAAATATCAATTTAGTCAGATGAATAGTTCCATATATTAGAAGAAAAAATAATTAATCATATGGTTACATGAACGGCTGACTTTGACTTTGTTCTATTTATTGCTAATACAATTTTCAGATTTTGTTTTTACAATTCCATTAGTGTATTAATATTGTAAATCAAGTTTTACTGTAATTCTACCGTTTGGTAACTTGCGGACATAATATTTCACTGGAATAGTCCCAATTCAGGGTAAAAATTGGAAGGAAACAAAAATATATATGCCAAAACCCGAGCGGCCAAAGGTACAGTGGTAAAATATTTATATGAGTTCTTATGGGATAAACATGGAAATCTGATAACTTAAGTCCATCTGTAGGCGCTAACCAGTTGCATAATGGACTAATCAGCGCTCCTCATCGTGATCTTAAGCATACAGTACTCGAAATTCTATTAATGGTAGACTAGTTTCATTTGGGGTATGACTAAAATTCATGGAGCATTGAACTGCTGTTACATCCTGGTATGCGACTCAGCAGTGCTCACGCAATGTCGAACTGGGGATCGAAAAACGACCTTTAGGTCTCGTGGTCTAGCGATGCGATTTCAAATTTAATCAGTTTGTGATTTAGTTCGACGATCATACACTACCATAGGTACCTTTTCTGAACATCATTTGTCACGAATTCTCTCTAGAACTTCATTAGCATCTTGAAGTAAGTTACTAGTAAACTGAATGTTATAGTTTAGTTTTTAGTTTAAGCAGTGCTATTGTCAAATTATGATGAAAAATTCTGTTATTTCGTGGATAAATTTGCTCCTTGTATCTTGGGTTTGAAGACTGCTGCATGTATATTAAGGCTTAAACATCTGAATACTTTCATTCTTTTGAACCAAGTAGCTGGTTTAGCTCTCGAATAAGAAGCTTGTTTTTTCAACATTAGAGTCGGTCATCTCACAACACAATTTCATAGATATTTATACAGTTTGACCTTGTTGCTCTCAACAGTAATTATATATATATATATATATATATATATATATATATATATCAGTATGGGGTTGTGGTGATTGTTGAGTTTTTGATTGAGATCATGAATCCATCATTGAAAATCTGGAAACACTGAACGGCCGTTTCGTCCTAGTTCGGGACTCCTCAGCAGTGCTCGTCCACGATCCCGCACGCGGAATTCGGACTCAAGACCTTCACTCTCGCGTTTGTTTATTTTGACTTCTGCATACATTAAGGTACTGAAAGATTATGAAGGAAGCATATAATTTTGTGTCAGTCAGTGATCTAGACAGTTGTACTTGGACATAGAGTTCAAGTAATTCGAATTGCGGTTACAATTATTATGTTGCCTGTTATACATCGAAACTCGGTGCTTAGTTGTTTACTTGATCTCTGAGTTCCGTACAGATATGATTATAGGCTTCGATCAATCCGTTGGTGATTGTTTGTAATGCATATCTCGGATCACTGGTTACTACAATGGGTTTTTTAATAGAACCGGGGTAAAATGGCTAGGAACAGATGGCTAAAACGATAATGCGTCACCAGATCAGTATGTCATTGGATCTCGATCTAAACCATGTTTGGAAATTTAAACTTTCTGCTTGAGGTTTTCTCGTTAGTAGTAGTTGTTAGCATGTTAGGATTTTGACCTCCATATTCTGAACAGTTTCAAGTCGAAATACGCTGATTGATTGATTGTCAATCAATCAGTGCTACTGAATAATTCGAGAGCTAGTAGATTCTTATGTGAATCTTGCATAATTTCTGTATTCGTTGTACGGGTTTTGTGGAATATATCTGCGCTGTCAATCCATGTTCTAACTTGGAAGCAGTCAAGTGAATCATGGTGTCTGAGGAATGCTAAATAATAAAAGATTCGTAACAGCAATTCATATTTTTGAGACCTTTAGTAAAATGTATGGCGATCCATCACAATGATAAATTTATATTTATTCCTTGTGTTTGATCCTAGTGTCATGTCATTCATCAAATTCATTCGTTCTCTGTGAACTATATTTCTTACGTTTAGTTTCGCACTATCGTCATGGTTTATGTTTTTATTTCAATTCATCCTCCTTCCAACTTGCTTCCTTCCTTTTAATTGTTTTCATGATGTTAAATTGGTGAATGGGATCGATTTGGTTTTGTTCTGTCTATGACTGACTTGTATCACTGCTCACTCTTTGACCCAATACATTGGCTTGTTGGTGTAGTGTAACAGATCCGTCACGCTAGAATGATTATAACTGTTCTGACTCGTTATACCCATTTACTAACTGCGACTTCATGTACTTGTTTTCAAGCCACTCTCTAAATGTGAGGGCTATTGATACTACTTATGTTTTGAAGTTGCCCTGGTATGGCCGAGAGTGGGGGGAGTCCGCTCCCCCTCTCGAAATGCTCTCATATGGCCACGCGTATACAGCCCCTGCCAGGGAAGTCCTACTCACTGCCTTCTCGTGGCGGGGGTGTTGAGTACGAAAATGAGAGGACGAAAAGCGAATTTCCGGCGCTTTAACCGGATCCCAAACCAATGGTGCACATGGGCTCCAGTATCCTGCGGGAACAAATGGCGTATGAACCAATCGTTGGTCACCGGCTACCATGGGACTGCATCTCCTCACGATGCTCCACTGCCTTGTGGATCAGATCTTCAGGTCAAAGGCTCGGGGTGTGGCCCCCTAAGAAAACCACCTGCTTCGGTTTGGGCACCCGAGCAGTATCACAGCCCTCACACATATCAAATGAGATCTGTGTGGCGCATATGTATTTGGTGCCTTCTTGTACCGATATCTATGTGTTAAAATAAATAAAAATAAATAGTATTCGAATCTGGAACGTATTGGCTGATAATCAAGCACTTTAATTAATAAGGCATTGCTTGTTCACCCGTACGGAGATCCGGTCTTAGGTTCTTTTGATAGTTATGTTTAAGTAGTCTGATTTATCCACTCGAAATCAGCTTTAATGTTAAGTATGTTGGAGAGTCTAACGAAATGACTGAATTATGCTCAAAATCCCGATCTGTAAATCGGTAATATTATTTCAAAATAGATGTAAAATATTTGCAAAATTCAATTCTTTATATTTCTGTAGTATTTGTACGCTGCAATGTATGTAATCGAAAGGGTGATTCTTCCTGGAATAGGTATATAAAAATTATTTACAAACATATAATCCATATATCATCTATTAGCTGTGTCTAAATTTACAGTAGCTGTTAATAGTCGGAACTGTGACTAAAAACACAAAACTTGGAAGCTGTTACATCTAAAAAAAATACTCAAAGAATGTATTACATATAAATAAATTATCACCTTTCTATAATAAATAAGGAGAATATTGCAGATTCATTCAAACACTTCGTAATGATGATGTACAACAACCCAGATACCTTGCACATCATGTCGTAAACTTGATCGAATTTGATATTACTTTACTGAATTTTAATAAGTAGTACAATTTAGCAAGCAAACTTTATAGGACACGAAAGTAATAAGTATCACAACTACTAACATATGGTTTGTTCCGTCTTTTTTCTTTCTTTCCGGATTTATAACTAGATACGACTACTTATCTGTGAAACAATCAATGCGTGGATTCGTCTACTTATTCCAATGTTAACATCATCAACAATAACAACCATTAAAACATCTCAGCAATTAAATCCAGTTTATACTGCTGTTATAGAAGATTTCCTAAATAACCTCATTATTCATTTAGATGATCCTAACTCACGAATACGTGCCAGTGTATCACGTGTTCTCTTAAGAATCAATCAATTCGCTTCAGATCTGGTGATTAAAGTTTTAGACAAAGCTAAATTATGTCATCGTTCATCTCAACTATGTGATAAACTATTAGAATTTTGTCATTCACATTCTCAGTAACGTTCACAAAAAATATTATCAACAAAATGACCGAGGTAAATGAGGAACGAATGATAAAAAGATTGAAATTATGAAGTGATAATGGCTATATTTTCGGATAATCTATGCTCCCACATATCTAATTAAGTTTGACACTGTTGTTGGCAAAATCTTTTTCTAATTAACTTTTGTTTTTATTGGTTAGTCTTTGTGTTATAACATTTTAATACAAAATGTACAACTTATGACGATAGGTCACATATATTTTTTATTTATTTTATGTGAAATTACAAGTGAATAAAAGAAACTACTACTGAAAATGTTCCTTTTTTTTCAGTGTTTCTTTCTTTCTTTTTCTTACAAAAATTAAAGAGGTAGATTTATTTTGTGGATTATTGGGTGATCAGTTTTTCACCTTTAAATCATATACATGAATTGTAGTTTTTGCGCTAACTGACAAATATACACACAAAGATTTGTGTATGTGTGCACTTTTGTATGTATTTAATGGGTACTTCCTGGTATTACATAATTTTTTTCAGGTTTACTAAGGTAATCCGGTGAAGTTATACGATTATCAACGAACAATCAAAATAAACGAAAGCTGATTTTAAATAATTACCCCGTAATAACTTCATTAATCATCTTTAATCCCTAGGTCATGTTCTTTGAATAAAGAGCTCTTTCATAAAAGCTGCATTCCGATTGGTTAGGCCTTAGATCAGTCTTGAAATCCCTCACCCGTCAGTGTGCTATACATTTATCGGTAATGCAGTAGATTTATTGGTATTTAAAAGCTTTATTTAAACTTTCATTCGACTTTTTTATTTTAATGAGAAAGTTTATTGTAAATTATGTGGAATGTTGTAACTGAGTGACCAAATACTAGTTTGCTCATTCAACTCTGCATCATATTTGGGGTTTAAATGTCTTTAAAGTATCGCCAGTGGTTAGAATTTTAAACTTTCAGCCACTTAGTCTTGGATTTGAACCCTGCCACATCTCTTTCGGTCATAGTGACCGGTATTGTATTAGTATCCAAACACTTAGTTAATTTATAAGTTATAGACTTTAGAGCACAAGTCAAAAAAATTTAAACCATGCCCCCATACAATGCAGGACAACACAAGGCGTAAATTGTAAAGACTAGATACAACGAAACCAACACGACGGTAGTTCATGAAGTTATTGGCTGCTAGTTGGTGCAGACCGACGACGTGATTAAATGTTGGTGACGTTAGCATAGTATCAAAGAGGGTTGCAATGATAGTGACATATGCCTTCTTAACTTTCCAAATTTTGCGTTTCAATATTATTTCACTCATTAACTTCTTCATTATTTTATTTCCAAACCTTATTCTTTACTTAGTTTTTTTTCACGGTAATTGGCACTACGATTATTTTGATTTTTTCATTCACCATGTTAATTTTAACTCGCTATGATATGGTGTTGTGATTTTAATAGATTTATATCTGTCCCAAGTCGTTTTTTCACTGAGACTGAATTTTTGTTGTTGTTTGAGGTCTAATCATAATAATCAAAGCGAAGTGAGTTTAGTGGATATACATCTGTCACCCGACGAGCGATCGTTGTACTTCTATATTCGTAAAAAATCACTGTACATAACCTGATTGATCGAATAACATTTTTAGTTAGTCGTGGTCTCTGTGGTGTATTTATGAAGTGATGATACAACCTATCTCCCGAATTCCAGTCGGAACCACAGATCGTGTGATTCAAAGTCTTATGTTTTTAGTACTTAGTCACACATTCACAAAAAGTACCATTCAATATGTATAAACATATCAAACTCGCTAATATTTTAGTATCACGTTAAACTGTAATTCATATTATTTGCACGCAAATCAATTGTTTGAAACCTTACTCTTTAACACCATCAAAAAAGTCAATAAAATGACGCTTTCTACAATTTAATTGATAATAGTTTGGACTATCCTCTTATATTTTCACTGAAGTTTGATCAAACTTAGTTGGTGCATATGCCGGCTGCCTCAATATAGCCCTTTGGAAACAAGCTTATGTAGACTAAATGGTTCTGAGTTTCCTTGAACCAATGCTTTGATATTCCTTGCATTTCTATATGATCAACTTGTAAATTATAATTAATAATTAATGATAACTCAGCAGCTTGAAGACAAACGCTGTTGTTCATAGCTACAGGTTTTGAGTTTCAGTCTCATTTAGAATAGTAATAACACGGATGCATCAATATATGACTAATGAGTCTTAGATAAGACTGGAGTTGCAACCTGTATTTTATTATTTGAAAACTATTCAAAATAATTATTATTTTATACTACTTTGAATTGTGTTAAATTTTAGTCAAGAACTTTCCGATTTCATCATCCGTCGTAAAACACATTTGTTGATGCAGTGAGTTGCTCACATAGATAAAAACCAATAGCATGAAAGATGTTAGCTTAAAAATATTGCAAAAAGGATCAGAGGGATTCTAGAAACTCAATATATTCAAGTTGACTAGTGATCGATTCTCCGAATTATATTCATGCATTTTACTAAGTAACCATCCAGGACACTACAAAATAACAAAATTATTATGTCATCCTATTACAATAAGCATCAAGACGTCTGTAGAATAAGTAATTGTTGCCACGTGCCAAGTAATAAAGCCTAATTACCTGTAGTATAGGTTCTCCAGTAAGGAGCTGTACAATAAATTAAATTATTCAGATAACAAGTATGGAACTACCAGTGTGATACTTTTAAAAATCATGACTAGCTTTCACATAATTTTCAATGTCTAATAGAAACAGTTTAGATAGGAATTTATATTTAAAGTAAATTAGTTGGTAAGAAAAGATCTTTTACTCACCACAAAATTTCCTCACACACCTACGTAATTTGTTTTAACCTTAGGACAGAAAAACTTCTAATCTTCCTACTTGTCCCGTAATCTATATGTTTGACCATGCCAATTACTCACTTGTAACATTGGTTAGTGATTTAAACAAGTGTGTATGCTAGTGCTTGTGTGTCTGTGCATGTACTTGTTTCTTCATGCGCACAGAGTTAACTATTTCTTCCACTTCAGTTAAAGTGCACTTCATCTCGCCTCTTATCGTTCGTTAACATTATCAAATGTTTGAAATATATGTTCCTCGAATAATTGTACATTAGACTACTTATACCTAGGTTGCAATTAACAAGATATGTCTACAGAATATATACAAAGTAAATATGATGTATATTTCACTAACACCAGTATCATATGGAGTCAGATCCCATATCAATAAACATTCACGATATCATAATAAATATATTTTTTGTTATATCCCGAGTAGAAAAATTGTATTTCTGACGGTTCGTGACTTGATGTAAACTACAAGTTTAAATAGTGCTACGGTACACATCAACATTTATTCCTGATATGACACACAGAAGTGACAGATTATTGGTTACTTCGTGACCTTGACTAACCCTTTATTACTTGGTTGAATATTTAATTTATTAACAACATGCGTGATGCATTTTCTAAGGTACTGCTGAAGCCTACAACGGATTTAAATCATTTCAAATGTCAAATTGTATCATCTTCAAAGTTTGTGACTTGTGATAATTACCCCTAATGTGTCAATTGTCGAAGAATATAAGTAATTTCCGATTGATGTTTACTGAACTGAAGCAATTTAGTGTCCAATTGCGTGGGATTTCTTTGTTTAAACGGTTTCGGATAGATAGTAATGCGATTCTAGACTCAATATCCACTACCAATATCGAGTTAAACACTGATTTGAGAAAATTCGCCATTTGTATATTTTTGTTACAAGAACTTATATTGGTTATATTCTACAGTTGAACAAATCTATCTATACCAAAGTTTTCACTTTACAATTTTTTTATCTGTGTACAGAGGCATGAAAACAAAACTAATATGGTTCCTACTAACAATTTACCACATACGTTAAAACAATCACTATTAACCAATAAGAAACAAGAACCATTATGCATTGATTATCATATGTTAGCTGACATTTTACCGAAACCACCCGAATTACCTATACCAAATGAGCCGAATTTTATTCCAAATGAATTATATGATTTGACAATCAGTAAATATCACAATGGTATGAAACTTTTCATCGATGATTATTCACAGGTAAAATTAGATCGCTCTCAGTGAATGCACTTTATATTAATGGTTTTGTAGAATTAAAAGTGAGAAAAAAGTTTAATGTAATTTTCATGAAAATGAATTTCTTTTCTTGTTTTGTACTTGTGTGATAGAGTTTCTTATACTAGAAGCAGATGACTATTGCGGTCGTTTATTGGTTAACTTTCTATGTTTCGCTTGTAGGCATGGTAACCTACTATACCAACGACACAGTAACCAATAAACAACAACCGAGACCTTAACACATATTGGTCCAAGAGCTTGCTCCAACCCACTGTCCAGTCAGAAGGCGAAGTTAACAAATAGATATCTTCTCTATGATGACGCATTTCATTATAAATCAAGTACTCAAACATGAGTTAACGGACCATAGCATATGCTAAATAGGAAATCATATTTTACATACATTCAAGCCTTAAGTGATTGAGGGGAACGGAACAAAGGACGAATAAGTAATTAATGGTAGTTAGAAAATAGTAAAGTGTTTAGCTACGGTTAATAAATCCAACAACAATAACTTACTCAGTATAGAAGTATAATGATCCAGTCATTTGATAATTGTACACTAAAAATATGTAGTATGATAATCTGCAAAATAGTTCCAAAAATTACAGCTTTCTCAATATCTTCGTTAGAACATTAAGAATTATGTATTTTTTTACGAAATTTGGGTATTTCTATGTTTCGGTTATGAGTGTACACTATTGATGAGTCTCAAACTAGGACGAAATACTTACTTACGCCTGTTACCCTTCGTAGAGGAGCATAGCCAGCTCACCAGCATTCTCCATCTAACTATGTCTTGGCAATCCCTTCCAGTTGCTATTCATCCTTTTCATGTGTGCTTCCAAGTCTTTGACCTTTTTTCTGTTTCCCTTCAGTATCCCAAGTTAGCACTTGTCTCATGATGCAGATTGATGATTTCCACAATGTGTGTCCTACTCACTTCCAACGTCTTTTCCTAATTTCCTCTTCAGCTGGAAGCTGGTTTGTTCTCTCCCACATAGAACGAAATACTTACCATATATTACATGGCTTCTAATAATTCATTAGTTTATATTCATATGTGTTACAAATTACCTTCGCAATGAATAAATCATTACAGATGAAGTGTATATTTTATGGAAATCCTCAACATATGGTGTATATCTTTTAGTAAACGGAATACACTCATTAATACATTAAATAAGAAAGATTGGTTCAGCGAAGAGTTCTCTTTTCGGCGAACTCATTTCCAAGGCTGTATAATCGAAATATACATACTTATTTTTCGGGATGATCATAATTACAATAATAATGATAATAAACTTCTGTTAGACATAGTGACAGTGAGGTAGAATAAACAAAGGTATTAAAAAAAATTTTAGACAGGGTAACTCATAATTGTTTGATTGTTAAGGACTTAAATATTCATCCTAAAGATGGATAGGGAAATTATAATAGGGAAAGAATGGCTCAGTATGATAAAATAAAATGTAATCGGGAGGATCATAGATACAGAAATAAATCAGTCGGGGGTACAAGGTTTAAGGAAAAGATGGAAGGGGAAGCACATGGTTGTAAAGAGAAAAGAGTATAAAGAAAAAATAAAAAAATCACGAGACATTAAGACCATGGTGGAAGAAGAGATTGTACCAATCTCTTTTGGACACAATTCTGGTTTTAACAGATGTATGACTATTGTTTCGGCAATGTTAAGAAGATGTAATATAACTGCCTGATAATGCTTTTAAGCGAAGCAATGATAAAATCACGGTTAAATTATCTGTTGATAAGTATGTACTTTAATAGTTACAATCCTTTTCTAAATCATGATAATCGGTTCTCTTTTCATAAATTTGTATGAAATGTCCTTAATATGTGTATACATAGTTTGAATCAAGTTGTTTACAATCTAGTTAAGTGATTATGCTTACTTGTTAATTAGATCAAATTGATGAATTAATCGAATTACTGACAAGTTTTGCTATTCATTTAAAGTTTCTAATTACTACCTATTTCCTACATTGTGTTTTTTAATCAATATTTATCGCTTAACTTACAAGGCTACTGGTTAACCACAAAGTATTCGTTATTTTTTTAATAGTTTTACATCAGTAGAAACTACTCAGTGACATTGAAAATACAAAATGACCAGTTTACTGCTTTTGTGTTTGAGGATAGGAAAACAAACACTTTTATCCAATTAACATACATGAAGTTATTTTAACCTCCTACATAAGGGCATAAGATATTAATCAACTGTCAAATCTATGCTTGTTATACTAGGACAACAAACAATGCAGATTATAGAGGCAGTTAATGGAAATGGTTGAATTGCATAATTTTACATCAGTTACCGAACAATTGCATCGAAAGATATTACGTTATTGTCAAGTAATTGAATTTAGATGTTATAACGGAACGAATATTGTAGAAGTTGGTACTGGTTTATCGAATTATTATTATTGATCATAATTCTATCGCACAAATTACTGTATATATATTCCACTCATTATAAACTTCCGGTTAACTTATTAACGATTGTTGCACGATTTATTGATTCTAAATTGTTGTCAGTCTCCCCTATTTACAACCACTTTGTGCTTGTTTATATTGAATTGTTATTTTTTCATCTTATGGCGTGCTGTAGTTCATCTGTATATAAACTACGTCTGTTTGAAATATAAAATAGTGGAGGCTGATTCCTACTTCTGGACTTGAAAGTTGGGCATAGAGAAGAACTAGCGAATAGTGGACCAGTACGAACCTTGATCCCAGTTCAAGGTCAGTAGTATTAGTCGGATGTACAATTGACCAAATCAAAGACATGAAGCCATAAAATAAATACCAAACCAAATTATAATTAGGGTTCTGATTAGTGACTGGGCATGTGATATTAATGAAGACATAAGATTAAACATTGAAACTGGCTCAGTAGCCTAAAGGTTAAACTTACTTACTTACGCCTGTTACCCCCAATCGAGCATATGCCGTCAACCAGCATTCTCCAACCCACTCTATCCTGGGCCTTCTTTTCCAGTTCTATCCAATTTTTGTTTATTTTTCTCATGTCTGTCTCCATTCCTCAGAGCCTGGAGCCCCTCCGGGGCTACTGCCGGTCCTAGACCCGGATAAAGGAGAAAGATTTAGCATGGGGTTAGCAACCCCACCCTGTAGAAAACTAACTCGCTAAAAAAAAACGCTAACCAAAAAGTCGCTAAAGTTTAAACAGCTAGTATGAAACCTTAAAGTCTTGTGTTTTAATCTCTAGTAGTATCATGAATATGCATTACTTTTAAGAGTTCTATACTAGGATATAGTCACTATTCTATTGTTTCATTTTATTTATCTCTTTAGACAGATATTTCTGAATTATTTGAATTAAATGAATTCAAAAATAAATTGAACAATTTAATACTTCTTATTAATGAATATCCAAAACAAATAAATCAAATTAAAAATATATCAAATTATCAAATGAAATTGTATATTGAAGAGATTAGTTTAAAGATTTATGAAATTATGAAATCACGTATTGATAATTTATCTAAATCATATAATAAATCTATTGAACAAATTCGTGGTTCATGTAGAACACAATTAGCTAATACAATATCTATATTAAATGGATTACTTAATGCTGCTAAACGACATGATGGAACATTAGTTGAAGTTAGTTATTTAATTTTATTAATTTATAATATTTTTTTTAGGGGAAACTTGAAAATCATAAATTTCTCATACTCTCTGGAACCATATATGAAGATTTTCTTGACTTTTGTTGTTACCTTGACGTGGCTGTTGGTCTTGCCTATCGTAATCAACCAATCGATCTATACTGGCTTGAATAATCATTCCTCAAGATCCTACTATGCCATATAGGTCGGTTGATGAACAGTAAGACTAAAAGCAGCAAAACCAAGGTCCAAAGGCGAAGTCGTACTGCTGACTGTACAGAGGTGTGACGGCAGTAATGTGTTTCCTTCAGACAACCAGTATAACAGTGATGCTGCCCGTCTCACAAGGAGGGGTGGGGTTAGAAAAGGTCGACCCTGAAAATGGACACCTCACTTTAACCCATGGATTTCCGTCTCCGACAGTAAGGTCCCAACAAGTACGGAGCTAACATGAAAATTATTCACATAAAGGTCGTGTGTGACCGGCCTCAAGCAGTTGTCCCTTGGGCACTGCGGTCACGCTCTCAGGTCTCTAACTTACTTACTTACGCCTGCTACTCCCAATGGAGCATAGGCTGCCGACCAGCATTCTCCAACCCACTCTGTCCTGGGCCTTCTTTTCTAGTTCCATCCAATTCTTGTTCATTTTTCTCATATCTATCTCCATTTCCCGGCGTAACGTATTCTTTGGTCTTCCTCTCTTCCTTCGACATTGAGGATTCCATATGAGGGCTTGTCTTGTGACGCAGTTCGGTGCTTTCCTCAATGTGTGTCCTATCCACTTCCAGCGCTTCTTCCTGATTTCTTCCTCCACTGGGATCTGATTTGTTCTCTCCCACAGTAGGTTGTTGCTGATAGTATTTGGCCAACAGATCTGAAGTATTTTGCGTAGACAACTGTTAATAAACACCTGTATCTTTTGGACGATGGATTTCGTAGTTTTCCAGGTTTCCGCCCCATACAGTAGAACCGTCTTGACATTTGTATTGAAAATTCTGACTTTGGTGTTGGTTGCTAATTGTTTTGAGTTCCAGATGTTCTTCAGTTGTAAATATGCTGCTCTTGCTTTGCCAATCCGTGCCTTCACATCTGCATCAGATCCACCGTGTTCATCGATGATACTGCCCAAATATGTAAAGGTTTTTACATCTTCCAAAGCTTCTCCGTCAATTGTGATTGGATTGGTGCATGCTGTGTTGTATCGAAGAATCTTGCTTTTCTCTTCGTGTATATTGAGACCTATTGCTGCTGAGGCTGCTGCTACACTGGTTGTCTTCTCCTGCATTTGTTGTTGCGTATGCGATAGAACAGCCAGATCATCTGCGAAGTCTAGATCATCCAATCGCATCCTAGCTATCCACTGTATCCCGTACTTCCCTTCAGATGTTGATGTCTTCATGATCCAGTCGATCACCAGGAGAAAGAGAAAGGGTGAGAGTAAGCAACCTTGCCTAACACCGGTCTTTACTTCGAACGACTTTGTCAACTGTCCTCCATGCAGGATTTTGCAGTTTAATCCATCATAGGAATTCTGTATGATATTGACTATCTTCTGAGGCACGCCGTAGTTTCGAAGAAGCTTCCATAGGGTTGTTCTGTCCACGCTATCAAATGCTTTTTCGTAGTCGATGAAGTTGATATAGAGTGATGAATTCCATTCAATTGACTGTTCCACAATGATCCGTAGAGTTGCGATTTGGTCTGTGCACGATCTATCCTTACGGAATCCTGCCTGTTGGTCTCGAAGTTGGGCGTCTACGGAGTCCTTCATCCTGTTTAACAATACCCTGTTGAAGACTTTTCCTGGTATTGAGAGAAGAGTGATTCCCCTGTAGTTGTCACAGTTTCTGAGATCGCCTTTCTTTGGTATTTTGACTAGAAGTCCTTCTTTCCAGTCTCTCGGTACCTGTTCCTCATCCCAGATCTTTCTGAAGAGAGTTTGGAGTATCCTTGCAGTTGCCGCTACGTGTGCTTTCAGTGCCTCTGCTGGAATGCTGTCTAGTCCTGCTGCTTTGCCACTCTTGATTTGTCTGATAGCCATGCTGATTTCTTCAATTGTCGGTGCGCCAACATCAATTGGGAGGTCCGTGAGTGCTGCTTCGATGTTGGGTGGGTTCAGTGGGGCTGGTCAATTCAAGAGTTCTTTGAAGTGTTCTACCCACCTGTTTCGTTGTTCTTCAATGTTGGTGATTATCTTGCCTTCCTTGCTTTTCACTGGTCGTTCTGGTTTACGGTGATTTCCGGAGAGTTTCTTTGTTGTGTCATACAGTTGTCTCATGTTTCCTTCTCTCGCAGCCTTTTCCGCCGTCAATGCTTAATCTTCGACATATTTACGTTTGTCAGTTCTGATGCTCCTTTTCACTTGCTTGTTTACTTCTGTGTATTCAGCCTGTGCTTTGACTTTTTCTGCTCTTGTTCGACTGGTATTGATTGCTGCTTTCTTGTTCCTCCTTTCTTGAATCTTATCCAGTGTATCGACCGTGATCCAATCCTTGTGATGGTGCTTCTTTTGGCACAGAACCTCATGACATGTTGAAGTGATTGCCTCTTTTATCTCTTTCCAGTTGCTCTCCATAGTAGTTCCTTCTCCATTGAGTAGATCATGAAAGGCTTGGAACTTATTGCTGAGGGTTATCTTGAATTTATTGAGTTTGTCATTATCCCGAAGAAGAGCCGTATTAAATTTTTGTGATATTGTCCTCCCCGTTGTCCAGTGCCTCTTGAGTTTCAATTTCATCTTGGCGACCAGCAAGTGATGATCTGATGTTATATCAGCTCCTCTCTTTGTTCTCACGTCCTCCATCGTCCTCCTGAACTTTTTGTTGATGCAGATATGGTCGATTTGGTTCTGTGTGCTGTGATCCGGTGAAGTCCATGTGGTTTTGTGTATGCATTTATGTGGGAATATAGTCCCGCCTATGACCAGTTTATTGAAGGCACATAGATTTGCAAATCTCTCACCATTTTCGTTCCTTTCTCCCAGTCCGTGTCGTCCCATGATCTCTTCATATCCGGTGTTGTCAATTCCAACCTTGGAATTTAGGTCTCCCATCAGAATAGTCAGGTCTTTTGTTGGGCACTTCTCGACGATTGACTGCAGCCTATCGTAGAATTGATCTTTAGCATCTTCATTGTATTCGTTGGTAGGCGCATAGCATTGGTTGACGTTCATTGTAATGCCCGTTTTCTTTGTTTTGAAGGAGGCTTTGATGATCCTTGGTCCATGAGATTCCCATCCTATAAGTGCATTTTGTGCTTGTTTGGACAGCATCAATGCAACTCCTTGTGTATGTAGAGTATTTTCTTCATGACTGGAGTATAACAACAGCTTCCCTGAAGCTAATCGTTGTTGCCCAACCTGCGTCCAATGTGTTTCACTGATTCCAAGCACCTCTAAATTGTATCTCCTCATTTCTGCAGCAATTTGGAAAACTCTCCCAGTCTCCCACATTGTGCGAGCATTCCATGTACCTAAGTAAATGGTTGCTCTGGTTGTCAGAAGGGGCATCGGCCTCGTGACTTCCGAAGAAACTCGGCTTTCATCATGAGGTGTCATAATTCTTCTAAACGAAGACCTCCTGACTCCCAGGGCAGAGTTTAAATGGTTTGAATAATTTTTTCTGGTTAGCGTTTTTTTAGCGAGTTAGTTTTCTACGGGATGGGGTCGCTAACCCCATGCCCAACCCTCCTCCCTTATCCGGGCTTGGGACCGGCAGTAGCCCCCGGAAAGGGACTCCAGGCGGAGTTTCAGGTCTCTAAGACCACCTCTAATCCGATTTCCTCTTCAGGTACCTCCGGAAGAACCCTTCCACGGTATGGGCAACCGGGAAGTGATATCCTCCCTCATACCTCTAACAGCACTCAAGACCACTGTATTCATAATCAACCTCTTTCCTCCATTAATATTCTACATCTCAGCAAAAAATCACTTATAGACGCTTTCCGTTCGTGATTTTCGATAGGAATAAACTACGGTATGTAACGTGTAATAGTGTTTATTTTCTCTGCAATATGTACATATATTTCTCGAATTACCTGCAATTTTTTTTAATATGAAACTTGAATCGCTAATTATTAGTGCTGTTATAGAGACGGTAGATTGTTTAGAAGACATTAATTGATTTATGAGTTTGTTTGAATCATGAAATGGATAATAGCTAGAAAAAATTCCTTTAAAAAAAACTAGAAAGTAGTTGATGGCTACATTTTTATTTACGAATGATTATCAGAAAACAAACAATCAGTGTTGATTAGGAATAAAACAAAAAACGGTCTCTAAGTTTTGCACAGGAATTACGATAACAATCAGTTAGTGTTTTATAAGAAATTTAAATGAAATTACTGTATTTGGCAAAGTATGGATTTTAATAATTATTCGATCAAATTTGGTCAGCACTGAAAGGATTAGGCAAACACAAAACGGGTTATTGTTGAGTGATCAATCAATTGTAAATACCTCAGTGCTATATGAAGTCAGTTGTAGCACGAATAGCTTAGTGGTAATATTTTGCACTGTGAAGTTGGGTGATATGGGTTTGAATTCAAAATTATAGGTATGCTTTCCTGACAAGTATCAACTAGTACGAAACCTAGATTGAATAGGGTACCCTGACAACCACTAAGCATTTCAATAATTATCTCTCCATCTCTGTGAACGAGTGATGATTACTAGCCTTGTATATTCGTGTCTTCGTGAGTAATGAATAATGGTCATATTTTACCCTATTAGAATTCAAGTGCCCATTTTGAATTAGTAATAAGCAACGTTGGATCTGTTACAAATTGCCAGAATCAAGTCCTTATACCTCTAACAGTACTCAAAATCACTGTATGAGGATTGTAGAGTAGTTCTCAATTGTATACGTTGATAATCAATAATTCGTCGGTTGATATGATCATTGAATGTGATCTTATATACTATGCGGCATGTCGAACAGGATGAAACAAAGAATCCATGTGACTAAACCTAGAAGAAAATATTATATTTAATAACAAATTATTCAATAACTGACAGCAATGGTGTAGATCAGCGTATACGAGAAATTCGTAAATGGAGTTTGCTGTGATCACTGAAGTTTATTACAGATTGAATCCTAGTTAAGCAACCATGAAAAACTAGAAAGCGTTATACAGCTAACATAGGACTCTTCTGTCTATCCACAAACCCTTCATGGATTAAATTGGAGCCTTTAGGTCCCATCGCTTTGATGTTCTTTGGAGTGATAGTACATAAATATTGTTCAGTTTTTATGATTGCAACTTTTAATTTATCATATTTTATGAGCTGAAAGTTTAGTAACAATTTCACTAATCGTCTTCTATATAGTAATCAATTTTATATCTAACCTTGAATGTTAAAAAAGCGATAGTGATTGTTATATTTACCTTGGAATATGTTTCCTTGAAGATTCAAAATCTGTCAGTAGCAAATACTAACATATGCAAGACTAAGATCAACCTTATTACTTTCTAAGAATTCTAAATTTGTCTGTTATTCATTTAAATGTTAACGAGAATTGCAACGAGAACCCCATATTAACCATTAACTATTTTAGTGATTAGTTCTAGATTTTTTGTTTATCAATAAGGTCCATATTCCATTGATAAAGTTTGGCTTATAACTTGTCGATCTTGTTAACAACATTCATTAGTCCTTATTTCTGAGTGAACATTAATTTATAATGAGTACCTGTAAGTATGGTATTCAGATAGAGAGCACTCTTTTATCTTGATTCAATAATGTTATGGTTGAGTTAACCAACTTTTACTGTTCTTTCTTATGTAATATTTTGGTACACTTACTTCAAAACTAGTGGATTTCAGAAGTGTTGAATACAAGACTGTTACTCACCAATGCAATGGAAGATGTTTGATCCATATCCTGAATTAATTGAAGTTAGATATATAAACCATTAGGTACTGGGTCTAAAGATTAAGCACTCAACGCGTGTCTTGATGTTCCTCATTCAGTTCCCGATCTAGTCGTGAATTCCCACTGTTAATGGTCCTGCACTAAAGTCAAACAGATGTCTAGTATCCCATGATTTTCAATAATTGTCTAACTAAGAATAATTTATGATGCTAACTATGAGAATTATAAAATTATACTGTTGAATAGTTTTCCTATAGTTCCGTTAGTAATGAACATTATTTTTTATCAGAATTCACTTCGTAAGCGAATTGTGGAATTAGAAACAGTCTTACAACAAAACGAATTAGATATGAAATGTCTACAAGAAAAATTCAAAGAACTGGAAGACAAATACGACTCATTAAATCTTGAAATGCCAAATATTGTTATTTCAAGGAGTTCCTCAGTGGAATTATTGCCAACACGAGCCATTCCACCTGTTTCTGTTGTACTAGTTCATGAAGACAAATCCGTACAAGCCGATTCTTTTGATAGAAAGAAGGAGTCACTAGAGAAAGAAATAAAAAATCTATTAGAGCAGATTGAGGTCAGTTTTGTTCTTAACAGATAAACTATTAGTTTTAACCAGTAACAATTCAGGTGGCTTAATTCCTTATAGTCAGATTGGCTTCATTATATAAATTTACATGTACATACTTTACATAATGTTAGTACTGAAACTTTTCAGATAAAAAACGCAGCATAATTAACATTTTTTACGGAACATAACGGTAATATAGTGTATTAGTGTCATGACACTGAATTAGCCAATCTATTATGAAATAAATGTCTAGATGTTGTTACTGATGAACATAACTCTAAACGCAGTAGGTTTAGCACAATCTCTTTGCAAATTATTATCTATCAGCCTATCATACTTAAGATCAAGCGGTATATTACCTGCTAAATATCTCAGTCATATTACTAATAATTGCGTGATTCAAGTTCCAATCCAATATATGTTTCAAGAAAATACAAATTATTGAAATAAAAACCGAAAAATTATATAGATTTCTGAAACTCAAAATTAAAGGGAAGACAAAAATTGGATGCACCTACGCCATTGCAAACGATGTTGAGCCATATCATTCAAAGTCTCTAACCTCCGGTTACGATAATCACGCAAACCCCAATCAGATGGTCTACATCTACTAACATGGCTCGATCCAATAGTTGATAACGTCATAGACTGATGGAATGTTTTGGTTTGGCTGCCCCTAGCTTCTTACAATTTACCCCTACACCAGACAATATAACCCATCAAAGTAGGCGGGAGTTGGACATGCTTATCACATTTCCTAACCTTCTCAGTTGATTAAGATTCACTACCTCACCAATCGATGTGATATCATTGTCTAATACCCCACACCTAACCTAAGCTTTTCTTACTCAATGGACGCAAAATACACGAGGAATTCTTCGAAGATAACTGTCTAGAGCTTGATAGTTTTTATTGCTACCGTCAGTCCATGATTTAATCTATGTAAAACAACAATAATAATCATCGGAAATCAAATACAACGACAACATTGAACCTTATAATGTAAATCATTCTTCTAATATTCATGTTTATTTTATAAAACTTTTCGATCCTAGATATTCACATTTGAACTATTCATGTTTTCTTATTATATATCTGTACAAATATCCAACAAAAAATATTAATAACAATACTAATTGACTATGAATATTTGTTTGAAAACTTTTCAATTTCAGGTTCTTAAATCTGCTTTAAGTGCTGTCCAATCACAAGTAAGGTCATTAACTGAACAACGTGACCAATCAGAACAAAAAGTTAATGGATTAAATAATCAGTTGAATGAATTTAAAACAAATTATGTTAAATTAGAAAAACAATTACTTGATAAAACTAATGAATTAACAATGTATAAACAGAAAGTAACTTCAGCTGAATCACGACTTAATGAAATGTTAGCATCAATGAATAATTTAAGATCAGAGAAACTTAAATTAGAACATGATTATGCAAATAATCGAGATAGTGAAATGGTAAGACTTCCAATTGTACATGATATGCCATCTTAATTTAGTATTGTTATAACTGTTCCCTGTGTCCTATTACTTTATAACGTAATGATACCGCCAATTAAAGAACAATGAATTATCGACCAGACCAATGACACATAAAACCCGTACGAGCAGTCTAGAGTCCTTATCGGTCCTCCTTACCGCTTAGCCCCACCTGTTAAATCCAGAACACCAATCTCAACCTCTGCGATATGAAACATTTATTTCAAACATACAGGGTTTATATACAAACCAAACTAACCACATCACACAATAAGGTAGGAAACAACATTTGTACAAGATTTAACCAAATGTGACTGTGAACGTGGGAGACTGTAATTAATAAACTGGGTATAACTTAAGAATGGTGAATCGTATAATGATAGTTCATAGTTCAAAATGAGGCTCATAATAAGAGGGACACGAACATGAATAGTTTAGTTACTTAACAACTATACTAGATACCCAGTCATTACTGTCCTACAAAGCTTCAACACAACTCAAATCGAGGACAAGTGATTCGTCTAACTAGTACGTCTATCAATAAACAATCAACAACCAGTATTTAAGTAAGTACAAAGGGTGGGGAAATATGTATGTATGCTGTGTTTCTTCAACAGCACAGATATATTTATGGATCTTTTCTTTGATATCAATAAGAATGCCAGTTTTTACACTTTTTGGTGTTTCTAAGGATTTATCTACCTAAAAACGTCAGTCAATTTTACCTCAAGTTACTTCGTAGATGCAGAGATCTTCCCAAAACTTTTTGATATGGTGTTGAGATAACAGAACAAGGTAAAGAACAATTCAGCATACCTCACAAAGTCCTCTAGAAAATAGACGGATTATATTATCTTACTCTGATTAGGTGATTACTTATTCTATTACGAATTTTAGAATTATTGTAGGAGATTCCAATGGTGAAAGGTTACTAATAAACCTATTAATAGTTACTTTCTGTAAATTACTCAACTTTAAAGTAAAACTCATATTGTTGTTTCGCAGATTTTCTCCAATTTCGGACTCAAGTGTAGAAGTAATCTGGGTTATATAGGAGCGACTTTGATCCCCAAATGCTTTGGTACGACCGAGAGTGAGAAGAATCAGCTCTCCCCCTCGAAATGCTATAACATGGCCACGCGTATACGGCCACTGTCAGGGAAGTCCTGCCCACTGCCTTTTAGTGGTGGTGTTGTTTACGAAATTGAGAGTACGAAAAGCGAATGTCTGGTGCTTTAACAGGGTTGGTGGACACAGAATCCACCTAGGGGAGTTAAAAAACCATAATCCCAAACTGACAGTGCACATGAGCTCCAGGATCCTGAGGGAGAAAATCGTGTACGAACCTAATGTTGGTCATCGGCTACCATGGGACTGCATTTCCTGACGTTGCTTCGTTGCCTTATAGATTAGACCTCTAGTTTAAAATCTAATGGGTTGCCTCTAAGTAAACCACCTGCTTCGGTCTGGGCACCCGAGCAGTATTCCAGCTCTCACACAATTAGAATGGCATGGTGTGGTGCATATGTATTTGGTGCCTCCTTGTACCAATGTTTATGTGTTTAAATAAATAAATAGAAGCTACTAACAAATCCTATCAACCATTCAAGAAACAGTTCTTGTAGTAGTTGTTGTTAATAATTAGTGTGAATCTACTGTAGCATGAAAGTACTTCATCAATATCCAGTGTTTTCGACAAAACAAAGATGATAAATTAAGCATTGTAAGTTCTTTTTTTCCATTTTTCAGTTACAATTAAAACAACAATTAGATGACTTATTAAAAAATAAAGAAAGATTAGAACATGAATGTGATTCACTCCGTAATGAATTAGCGCGTTTAAATCAAAAATCAAAAGTTCCAGAACCAATTACTGAAAGTTCAAGTGCTTCTGCTCTTCGCGAACAAGCTCTTATAGCTGAAGTAAGTTAAACCAAGTCATGCAGAAATTATTATTTACTACATGAGTTATTATCTATAATATATTGTTGATTTGAAGAGTATTCAAAGATTCTTTTTATTATAATCAAACATGGATTGTGGCTACCATTCGAATCCAGGACGCACATTTCGTTTCATTTCGGACTCGTCAGCTAGATGTACCTGCATCCCAGAGTTGATGTTCACTCCAGGACTCGAACCTAGTAGAGAACAAAACGTGCATCCCTGATTCCACTGTTAGCCACCATCCATCTTTGCTTAAAATACTTGTGGCTTAATAGTAATATCGAAGCAATTCGCACAGGATGCACATATGCCAATAAGAGACTGGCAAATTGCAGTCCTGGACATCAATGGGAAGATTTAAACAAATAATACAAAATGAATTTGTATTTTTTACTACTTCATAATGTTTAACGAATCATTTTAACCTAAAGTGATATGCTGACCCATTGTGGACATACGAAGTGTCTGTGCTCAAATGCTATCTGAGGATCAAGCACATTAGGTGAGGAATTAGAGAGGTGTCAGTCTAATGAAAGACGTTGATTATGTACTTAGTCAAGATCCCAGTCTATAATTTGCCGTTTGAATCGAAAAGACAGATTTTAGTAAACTCATGGTTTATGTACACTTTATCCAGCTGCTGATTAAAACTGAGCGAAACAAAGGTCAAAGATACAGTGACACGATAGGCTATTCTAATCCGTTGTCCCCGGTACTGCTAACTAGATCGAGAAGTCTTGATGAGGTGTAGAGAATGTATTCCACAAGCAACCAGAAAATACAAGGTCACTAAGCACACACATCAAGCTTATTTATACAATCATAGAAATGCCCTTGGGAGAGTCACAAAATAGCGTACTAAAAAGTCCGTCAATCAATGACAGTCAAGGATTTCCGAGTGGGTTATGTAGGCTGTAGGTCAATCAAGCGTCTGTTGGCGCGAAAACATACATAAAATTCAAATTTTCAGAATAAAATTACAAAATTAGGACCTTTTCCAAATGAGTTCTGGGGGTCTAACGTCCTCAACAGTTTTTAAGTGAAAAACTTTCATAAAATTATTCTGTAAGTATTTTCATCGTGAAGTGACATTACCTGGGAGAAAATCGAAAACTAGAAATACATTGAGACCGTTTTCTTATTGCGGGCACTAAGCAGAAAAAAGTCCGTTCATTGAAATTACAAGATACTTATGCAATGTGTACACCTAGTCTTCAGTCGTCCATTCCCATTCTGTTGTGTTCTTCAATCCAAATTGGTTCTGGACTGTCCTCTCTAACTTCTCTTCTGATCTCCAAAGTATTGTGCATACGTTGTGTTTTTTTGACCTCCTGGAATTCTTTTCGGCTGTCAACTGTAGCAACTTTCACGCAACATTTCGCTACATACTATTTATAAGTAATCTTGTGAGTAGCATGCAGCACCCTAGTGCCGAACGTTTGGCAGTGCCCAACCACTTTACGAGTAGAAATAAAGCATAAAACCTTTAAATATCAGTGCAAGCTCCTAACATTTGTTTAACTGAGTTAGGATCCTTGGCCCCATTGTAGAAATCTTTTGGGATCATGAGTACAAACTACTGAGGAATCACATATTATGACACAACAGTTATCCGGAGCTTCATGGCTTACAGTGTCTCCTTAACTGATTCCAAATTACAGTCAAAACCATCTAAAAACCAAAATACTGTTTATGAAACATCTTAACCAACGTTCATATTTATGAGTTAAAATGTTCTTTTTTAAATTACAGGAAGTTTTTACAAAATTTCGTTCTCATTTCTGATCAGCTACTATGTCAACTTGCTAATTAGCTTATTCATCTAACTAATCAATCATATTGAAGAAAAAACAGTATATAATAAGCATAGATTTCTATTGGAAGGAAATAAACCAATATGATCCAAAGCATATTTTCACTGAATATTTACTAATATCTTTACTTTCTATCATTTCTTTTTAGATCATTCGTTTACGTCGGGATTTAAATCGTTTACAAGAAGCTTCAGAATCAAGAATTCAATGTTTGAAAAACAGACTACAAGCAATTAGTGAAGAAGCATTTAAACGACATACATTAGAATTGAAAGTATCACAATTGCATACTGCTGCATTAAAGTATGCAAATGAATTTGACCAACTTACATCTTCAAACAAATCATATAATTATATTAGTGAGGACAAAGTAAGAAATAGTGGTTTACTTCCTATCAATCATATCATTTTCGACATCTTTGACATATTATTAAGATAAATTAAATAATAGAAGGATGTTGAGTAAGAATACTTTTGTATGAAGCATTAGTGAAATACTTATCAACAAGTATGTTACTTCTATTTATACGAAGGAATATAAAATCTGAATAATATATTCATGATTAGCCTTAAATTTGAATTTCATCTAAAAGTATCATTTACCGTACAGTTTTGGTCATTAACACTAATTTTAGAGTATAATTACCCTGATTACGAGTTAGAATGAATATAGGAGTCGAGTTGCCTGTTCGGCATCATCGTTTACTCCAACTTTTTAATTTTTGTATCAAGAAAGCTGAATAGTTTTAATCCGTATTCGAGTATTTGTTATCACTATTATATATTGATTATCACTAGCAGTGTAATCCTGAATCTATTCTATGTAAAATATAGCTACATTGCATTGTTGGTGTTCATACTGAGATTAAAACCCAGCACACTTATCTCATTTAGAGGCAATATAATACTGAAACATTGAATTTAGATAGCTGTGACGTGCGGTATCCGAAATCCGATAATGATACACGGTACGCTACGTGCTAACCCCCCCTCAACTGACTATTTGGGCGAGAACGCGGATTGAACTACCGTATCAAATGCACAAACACTCATTTATATATATATATATATATATATATATATATATATATATATATATATATATACCACTCTATCCTTAGGAAATTAACCCATTGATGAAATGCAATTGAAATGCACTTCTGATTTTCATCAATTGACCTTTTGCTAGTTCTGATTGACTCTTGATACTACCATCAGCTTGTACGATTAGTATATAATTATCTTTTAGGATTTGTATTTTTTTGTTGACTTGAGAGCCGTGTACAACTTATTGCATCGTTTAAAAATGACCAACCTTGTAGATTCTTACATTTTTTACCCTAACAGTTAGAACAACAGAACTCATTACGCTTTGTTCATTACAGAAATAGTATGATCATTGGGAAGAACATTAGATTTTCCATGATACCATGCATCCATCATAATACGTCAAGACTTCTCATAGGCCAGTAATAGCCTAAATTCAAGCTTCGATGACTTTCTTCTGAGTTTTAGAAATAAATTCGAATTTATCTAAATGCAGTATACAAAACTCACATTTTTAATCATGATATTAACATGAAACTTAATGACAAGTTATTAGATGGAATGGGTCTGTTTCATTCAATGAATCTTGTTAATTTTGCTCTGTTCGAATTCTTCAAGTGATTAACCAACTGAATAAAAACAAACATAATTATAGTTAATCGTCGCAGAAATACAACTTACTCATTTCTATTTTTTAAATAGAATATTATGCAAGTGAACTTGTCAATGTCACTAGATTTCCCCTTTGTTTAAATCTCGGCTCAATTATGAGAAACGACTTTTTGAAGTGTAGCTAAATTTATCACGTATGTATTATTTATATAAACGGAAATTTTTTACATTTATATTACGTTTGATTTGTTTCTATTTCTCTCTCATTTTAGACAAAATGTAAGGAGACCCCTCTTTTCCCTTTACCACCAATAGCATTGCCAATATCGAATAAAATTTCTCATCAAAATACAATGGAATTAGGAAATTCAATGAGGTCAACACTATCTACGATTGTACGCACTAATTAGTTCATTTTATATTAATTCATATAAATTGTTATTCTACTTATATTATATTAGAGTAGTATAACTTTATTTGTTGAATTTAAGTGGCGATTGTATATCCACTTTACCTGACGATACTTTCTGTGTAAAAAAGCCAAATCATTTTAATAAATCAATAATTTAAAGTATTGTCTGTGTGAGTAGGTTTATCTGATCTAGATTCAATTCATTTGTCCTTTTTTATATTTCCATGGTTTATAGTTTTTATTGTAGCGTCCTAGAATATGACAAATGTAGACTTCAGTTTATTTTGAAAGTCTCAACACTGATTGTCTATTTACTAAGATTTTTACATCTACATGGCTTAATTAGTACCGGAATATGTGTAGAAATATGGAAGAACTGTACTGTTTTCATTCTATATTAACATGATCATCTAAAGACAATATCTCCAGTTTTGATAATTTACTGTACATAACGACGTATGGAAGCTCATAAAATATCATATTACCAAATCTACTGAGGGTTTTGAACCAATGACCAAAGTCAAGATTTCAGCCTTGATGTTTTGATTCTGAATCGAAATGATAAGTTTATATATACCGATGGATTCAGTGCATTAATTACAACTCCCTATTCATTTCTCAGTCTCTTTATTCTCATATCTGGTTGATTAAGAGTATTGAACTTTGTGTATTGTAACAAAATATGATGTCGATTAATGTGAATATCTTAGTCCTATAAATAGTTAGTCACTTTCAAAATAACTCAATTATGACATTGAACAGAATGAATCTGAATCCGACTAGTAGTATTAACCTCCTTAACACAGTAAATATTATCTTAGTGGCAACTAAAAAAAGCACAAGTCCAGATATGTCTAGTGATTAACTATGGATACTTAACCTTGTACTCATTACACAAAACTTAGACGAACTGATAAAAGCCACTAGCAAAGATTGATAATGAATTTCACAGAAAAAAAAAACGTACTTTTGAAAATCAAATAACATAATGACAGGATGTAGTAGTGAGACAGACATTGCTTGTCTGTAAAACAACTAACTGTGTAATCATAATCTAATTCAAGGATGAATAATTAAGCACTAACCGGAGTCAATAACAACTATGAAATCCATACTTAATGCAACAGTACAAATTAATAGAGAAAAACAATCGATTTCAATAACCTAGATTTACTTAAATTAAAAAATGTCTTCACAAAACTTTATTAATGCTTACTGGCCAAATGGTATCACATTTTTAATTAAGTAGAACATAAATATACACTTTTCATTTTTTTTAGTATAAATAAGTTAATTTCTTAATTAGACTTTATTCAGAACCAGCTAGATAGTATGATTTAGTATTGTATTAAAGGAAAAAAAGAAGCTGTTTACCCTTCTTATGATACAATACATCTTGAAATGCATTCTAAAAGAACCAACAATCCAAGATAAATATAGAGTAGTTCATTAAAGAAAACAACATACTGATAACAATAGTTAAAATAGCCTTAAGAAAAATGTACTACTGTTGAGTAGTTCAATATTTTACGCCAAATTATCGAGCTTTGAAATTCTTGATTGATCTTAAAGTTCATCGGACTATATAGGATATACTTGTCAAGTTCTTATTAGTACAGATCGAATGCTATCGGTCGTTCGCGACCTTGATATCTCAGTAGTAAAGTCTCTGATTGCGAAGCTGAGTGACACGGGATCGAATCCGTCAGGGAGCACTAATTCCCTCAAGATTATAGGTACACCTTGCTGACGAGTGCCAAGTAGCACGAAATCCGGATCCAGGGTTTCCTGTTGATAACCTTCAACAACCATCTAGATTTTAAATATGTATATTTCATGCATTCATTATTGATTTAAAAAGGCAATCAATGCGACGAAACAAAAGGACAAGAGCGAAGCAGATTAGAAAATGCAAATGAGCCAACTCAATTTAATCAACAGTTAATCGATACTTATAGTCAGACAAAAATAAGTTACAGATATGTGGTGAATAGGATAAGAAGTGTACACACATATATGCGCTAATATAAAAACGGTCAATACTGATAAGTAAATAATAAACAAAGTTAAAATATGACTCAAGAAGTATGGATAAATTGGCTTATCGAGAAACTACAATAAGTTATGTGAGGTTAACATAGTAACTGACACTACATTGATACAGATGACCAAAGAATTTAATATTTGTTCAATGATATATATCAATATTTTAATTAGAAATGTGTAAACGTCAAGATGATGTATCTACTCTTTAAAACAAAAACACAACCATAGAATTAATCAATCATACGTTTGTAAGTATCATTCTACCATACAAATATTAGTGGAAATGCTAAGAATTTTCAAAGTTTCAAGTGTTCTATCATCAGTTACATCTGTCATTTTAAAAAAGTCGAATTTTTCAGCAAGAATAGAAAAATGTAATGAAGTCACATAAATAAATGGGACAAGAAAATATTGAAAACAGAAAGAAATGTAAAGAGGTAAACTAATTAAAGCATTAAAATATGAAGAAAATAAAAACGAGTAGGATCGTAATTGGTTCATTTCAATAAATAAATATCACACTTGACAAACCTTGTTAATGGTAAATGTTATAACTTGTGGTTTATATAACATAATGATACCTTCAATTAGAGAATAGTGACTTATAAACCGGACCAATGACGCATAAACCCATACGTGCAGTCTAGAGTTCTTATCGGTCCTGCTTTCTGCCTTACCTTGCTTGTTGAGTCCAGAACACAAATCTCAACCTCTGCGATATGAATCACATATTTCAAACATACAGGGTTTACATACAAATCAAACAGACCACACCATAAAATAGAAAATAACATTTCTACAAGATTTAGCCAAATGTGGCTGTGAATGTGGGAGACTGTAATTGATAAACTGGGCATAACTTAGGAATGGTAAATCGTATAGTAATAGTCTGTAGGTCAAAATAAAGCTTATAATAAGAGGAATATGAATATACGTAGTTTAGTTACTTAACAATTAAACAACAAAATTATATACGTATAATATTAGTCCAGAAATAGATTCCAATAGTCACCATTCATTATTCTCATCAGAATATAACAGTAAACATTATAAAGTAGTATAATGTAATATATATCTTTAAAGAAACCAAATTGATGATAGCCTTGGTGAGTACACACATATCATGTGTTTGTGTACGTAAGCAATTTCAATGTCAAACGTTACTCAAGGTATTTTAGATGAAGCACACCATTAGAAGTCGAATATACCCTTATTAATTAATCTTTCATGTCTTTTCATTTCTATAGTGGATTTGATACATCGTCAGAAGTATGTCGTAAGTGAATTAATCGGTAGAACATAACAATTAATCATTTTGATGGTGAATGAATATGTTTTAACTTTAACTATACTGAAAGTGATTATATTTGCATTAATATTTCCAAGTAAAAAAAAAGGTAACAAAGGGGAGAGAAACATTTTACATCATATAGAAAGAATAAGAAATTGTCTCGTTATCTTAGGCCATAGAATGACTTAAGGATTACCTGGGTAAGATCAAAGTTATATGTATCGATAAATAGATTGATAAATAGATGTGTGGATAGATAGATAGAGAGAGAGAGATGAAATATGGAGGGTCAAGTAAATGCTGAAATGTGAAAAATAAAACACTAAACACCAAAAACAAAGAAGAAAAACCATGTTCTTCTTCACTATTAAAAAAAGGTGTTAACATTCAATTTAATACTACATTGTAATCTTTCTAATTTATCAATTAACACGGGGAACTTATTGGGTTGAGTATCATAAATAATTAAAACAGAATATTTATTCACTTGAATACACATTACTCAGTTGTTGTGTTTTTTCGAAGGGGGGATTAAATTGTGTAAATAAATCTGTTATTTTACATGTATGTGCTAAACAATTTATTGTTATATGTGATAATTTATTTTTTCTTTCTTTTCTTTTCTCCTTTTTTTTCTTTTTTTTAATACCACTCACATAAAACAGCAAAAAGTATTGAATAATTTAAACTGAAAACCAAATCATGAAGTTGCAGAGATATTGTCTCTTTCTCTTTCTTTCTTTCTTCTTTATTTACATTAATTAACACATTTTGAATCTAGTCACTAGTGAGCAAATGATAATTATCAATATAGGGTTGTGAAGATGGATTTGTTGGAATTCTAGTAGAGTATTATGTATTACCAATCGAAAGTGAAATGCCTGACGGCAGAAGGTTGAGAAAATCAAAGAGAAGAGAATGACAACAAAGAATGATTAGTATGGAAACGAAGGAAAAACAAAGTCTGAGATAATAGATGGATATTTTGTAAATAAAGTTTTACTGTATGGTTCTCAGACTTATTCTGTAATGTACTAAAATACATTTGGTTTTCCTCACTACAGTAGTATTAAATAATTCCTTAAAATCAATAGTCTTTCGACATTGATACTGACTTTGTTAGTATTAATGGAAAGCAACTAGTTAAAAGCATTGGATTAGGCATCATTATGGAAACACGTCATGATTTGACGTACTCTATCATATCCAGTGTATCTTCAAATATATTATTTTAATACTGATTATATGTAAGTTGAATGCATGTGAGTTTCACATTACTGCATTACAAAAAAATAATGGAAAACAGATATATATATATATATATATATATATATATATATATATGTCAACCATGGAAAACATGAAAGCAGTGGACGGCTGTTTCGTCCTAGTATGGGATTCCTCAGCAGTGCGCATATATGTATATATAATATTCCAATCAATTAAATTTTTACTTACCTCATTTATTTATCTATTTACATTATATTGACTTGAAATTCACATAACAGTCATAAATAGATTCTCGATTATGAATTCAGTGAAATACAACAGAAAAAAAAATATTTTTTCATGACTATATGAAATTTACTTATGATATACTAAACAATTATAATCACATTGTGATTATATTCAGTGTATAAAAATGCTAGTTAGATGAAATAATAACTCAAATTATGTAATACAGAAGTATTAAGGAACGACAACATCTATGCTAATATCTGTTCATAGATGAAATTGTAATATTTTACAGTATACATTATGGATTGATATTAGTCAGACGTTCATTTGAAACCAAGAAAAGTTGAACAGCTATTTTGTTGAAATATTTGACTTTACATTTCATAACCCATCTAAGAGTTAGAAATCAAGACCTTTAGGTCTTGTAGTGAGTGTTGAATCTCTAGACCATTGAAATGCCATTTAGTGGCTTATACATGTTTAAATTCAACCATTCTTTTGTGCAGTAATCATAATTATTTGTTCACTGGTGAATAACTTTGAAAGATCATTCCTAGAGTTCTAGTAACAGCCCGTTACCAGTGGAGGTTAACCATGTCGAGTATCAGTCAGTTGATTACGAATAAGATTAACAGATGGTTCCACAATACTGCGAAGTGACTGACATTAAATATGCGAATCATTAGATGCCGGTTGAGTAGTTCAAAGGTTAGATGTTCACTTAGAGACCAAACCATCTTGTTTCTGATCGACGGTGAAGTTGTGAATGTTCGATGGTGAAGAATTCCACACTTAGGAGAAACAGTTGTTCGATGTCTTCTAGTTTCCGATGGTTGTCTAATTGAAGTCATCTATTACGAAAGGGGAAAGGTAAGAAACTTCAAGGAACTATTGCTATTCCCGACTGAAGTTTACCGCTAATCTTTGATTTATACATTATTTTCTAGTTACGACTATTTCCGACTAGCAGTAGATCTCAGCATACACAAGGGAAAAAAAGATCCTGAAATCCAACACAAAAGCACCAGCACGATCAAACTTTATGGAGTCAAAACGAAAATAACTACTACAACCAAAATCAAAAATGTACATGCATTTATAAACAATTATCTACTCAATTCACTCATTGTCCGTCGGTTGAATGCCATTAGCAACAACCTACTATGTCAGAGGACAAACCATTTTGCAGCCGAAGAAGAAATTAGAAAACGACACTGGAGGTTGTTAGGACATTCATTACAGAAACCATCAAACCGCATCACGAAGCAAGTGTTAACTTGGAATCCTGAAGGTAGAAGGAAAGGAGGATTTCTCAAGAACATCTTAAATCGGGAATTAGAGTCAGACATCAAAAGAATGAATATCAATTAGAAATGACCAGAAAGGTGGACGGAGTTATTTGGCGAATGCTGATGGGCGACCAATACTCCTCCGATGAATGTTAAGAGACGTAAGTAAGTAAGTAAGTAAGTAAGTAAGTAAGTAAGTAAGTAAGTAAGTAAGTAAGTAAGTAAGTAAGTAAGTACTTTTCTAGTAATCTAGAAACCTTAAAACTTTAATGTAAATTTCAAAGACAATAAAAATTTCAATTTGACTAAATGAACTATGTAAAGGTAGAGTTATAGAGTAATAATTGACCTTTTTATAGTTTAGTTCTACAGATTCAATAGATTTCATAGACCAACTGATCTCAGGACTGATAGGTTCTGGGTTCGAATCCTGCGAGGCGGAGTCGTGGATGCGCACTGCCACGGAGGAGTCCCACAATAATACGAAACGGCTGTCCAGTGCTTCCAGGTTCTCCATGGTAGTCTAGCTTCAGTTGACTCATGATCTCAACTATTGGTCTCATTTTATTATTGAATATTTTTCACAATTTAATTGAAAAGATAGATGACCCACTTTTTTTCAACAGTATTTATTGTAACTATACCTAACACTGGAACAATATAAATTAAGGGATTATTGATTTTTTAAAGTCATTGTATACATACACTTATTTGAGCCAATTCGATCACCTATAAATGTTTAAAAATAATTGTCGAACTTTCAAAAATAAAGTTTAGTACATGAATTTAATCATTTCTTTCTGCTGACTGTAGATCATAACACTATGTATTATATTCATTTTGTATTGTTTGTTTGAATCTTTCAGCTAATGTTTAGGATTACAATTGTTCCGTCTCTTACTCGTATATGTGCATTCTGTACGGATTGCATCGACATTGCCTTAAATCACAAACGTTATAAGCAAAGATGGATGGTGGATAGCAATGGAATCCAAGATGAGCATTTCGTCCCATTTGGAGCACGTCAGATGGGTGCACCTACATCACACGGTTGATGTTCACATCATTTTACAAGATATTGGCTATCTGAACTCAGTAGCTAAGTGGACAACGCGATGGCGTTTGAAGCGATTAGTACTGGGTCCGAGTCCCAGAGTGAACATCAACTCTGGGATGCAGGCACATTCAGTTGACGAGTCCAAAACGGGACGAAACGTGCGTCCTGGATTCTACCGTCAACTACCATCCTACTAGGCATTATAGATTCGATAGTTTTAAAGCTATTATTTCGTAGTAAGGCAAACAATATTTTGTTATTTATTTACTCAACAACAGTTTCCCAGTTTCCAAAAAGTAAAGAAACTTGTGGTGAGTAATTCTAATTTCATTATCTACTGTGCTTTTACTTAGTAATACGAATTTAAACTATTTCATAAAAATTTTCATCTCACCTCCCTGAATGTACACGTTTTATACACATTAGTTTGCATAATTTTTCAGTCATTGGTGCTTTAACTTTAATAAAATATATTGGTAGATCTGAAGATTCGTAATGTACACATGAGCAATCTAATGAAGATGTATTCTATACATTTTCATTATCTTCTTATGATTAAAACATCTGAAGTCATTCGGTTAGTTTTCTATCACGAAGGGTTTTTATTTGATATATTTGGGTGTATCTAGAGAGAGAGAAAGAAAGAAAGAAAAAAAGAAAGAAGAAAGAAAGAAGGGGAGAGTGAGAAAGTAAACACTACAAACTGTTATTAATTTTAGTAAAACCCGAGACATAAATATCATTCTAACCGTGGTGGTGGTGGTGGTGGCACTGTAAATAGTGACTAAATTAGAAAAAAATAGACTAAAACAATATTTCATTTGAATCGATAATTCAAAGGATCACAGTTTAAACGAAGTAAACTATATAAAATCAGTATTTAAAAAAGAGAAATGATGAAAAAGAGATCTTTGATACTTGAATGAGGATTAAAAAAAATAATCAATATATCATTGATTATCGATTAATGTTATTGAAAATAAAAGTTGGGAACAAAAATTCAATTGTACAAATAAGATGATTAAAGTTTCATATAACCAAAAGCTTAAATTGAATGATATATGTTTTTAGAACAATTGAAAATAGGATATTAAAGAAATTTCCAAACTTCAATAGTAGTAATGATAAATGTCACAACATTTATTTCTGATTATTTATCAATATTAATTTGAAAAATGATCTGATATACCGAATAAAATGAGATCAGTGTATGAAATGTGATTATGTCAACTATTATCATAATGATATGATGGTGAGACTAGAATTTATGAATGATCTTTGAGCTATACCATAGTAATCTTGAGAATGTTCACCTATTTGCGAGAGTTAAATGACGGTTACAAACTTGTGAGAAGAATAAAGATTATAATTTACAGTTGATGGTTGAGATTGGAAATTAGATCTAGTGTTTTCATTATGAATTGATACCAGCTAAAATGGCAAAACACTATTTAACTAAATGGATGAATGAATTTTGCGTCAAAATTCAAGACTCCTTATCTTATATTTGATTAGTTCATCCATGAATTATAGTCTCATCGGTTTGACTTGTGGAATCAAACACATATTGAAGCGGAACAGTTATCCATTTTTGATAATGTTTGGTTTGTATTACAACTTGACTAGAATTGATAAATGTAGGCAACTGATTCTAACTCACTTACCGTTTGATATAAAAGCCTTGAATTCAGTCCTACGCGATGTGATCACTAATTTGTAATGATTATCCAAGTAATTTCATTTTCTAGTGGAAACCAGTCTCCGTACGCCTCTTATCTTAATTTTAAACACAATCTACTTGGGAGTTATTCCTCTAACTACTGTACAAGTACATCACTTTGTTAAAGAAATTACCCATATAAATAAACGTAAAGGAATAAGTAATGTTTATTTCGTAGGTATTGTATCCTCGCAGTTAAATTTTTTTTTAATTAGCATGTATTTAGTGTCTTTATGAATAACACTATCAGCGGGTAATTTAAAATGACCAAAACATCCTCATCTATCCTTACTATCAAGCTGTTTACTGTCCTTTTTAAAAGGGGTAAGGGAAGTAGGCGGATAGAACACATTCAAACAAAACGTTAAAACCGAATGTTTTTGATTAGAAAAGATTCTAAAATAATTGAGAAGTAGTTAATTAATTATTATTTCATCGAGCCATCACATATTACCAGCCTGTGTTATACTTTATTACCTTAGAGTATAAATTACTTACTTACGCCTGTTACCCCCAATGGAGCATAGTTCGGCGATCAGCATTCTCCAACCCACACTGTCCTGGGACATCCTTTCCAGTTTTATCCAATTGTTGTTCATTCTTTTCATGTCTGTCTCCATTTCTCAGCGTAATGTGTTCTTTAGTTTTCCTCTCCTCCTTTGGTCTTCAGGATTCCATGTGAGAGCTTGCCTTGTGACACAGTTCGGGGCTTTCCTCAATATGTGTCCTATCCACTTTCAGCACTTCTTCCTGATTTCTTCCTATGCTAAGATCTGGTTTGTTCTCTTCCACAGTAGGTTGTTGCTGATAGTATTTGGCCAACAGATCTGAAGTATTTTGCGTAGACAACTGTTAATAAACACTTGTATCTTCTAGCTGATGGCTTTTATAGTTCTCCAAGTTTCCACCCCATACAGTAGAACTGTTTTGAATTTTGAATTGAAAATTCTGACCTTGGTGTTGGTTGACGGTTGTTTTGAGTTCCAGATGTTCTCCAATTGTAGATATTCTGCTCTTGCTTTGCCAATCCGCACCTTCACCTCTGCATCAGATCCACCGTGTTCATCAATGATGCTGTAGAGTATAGATACTAATTATTAATTATCTATTTTAACAGTGAATATGATTATTAAATACCACTGTGAAGTCGGTTATAATCGAAAGTGAACTATATTATACCAGACAATGTACATCAATTCCTACTGAGTAAATTGTGTGGAAACAAAGCTTTGAAGAGATCGTAACATTAAATTTTGAAATTTACTAGTCAATCTAGAACAAACAATCATCAGATCTTTAAAATTACTCTTAAATATGTTACCAACACTTGTAATCTTTCATTTGTTCTTCAACTAATTAATGTGAATATTGTAATACTGAATTGTTGACACGTTCGTATTTAGACTAGAAGTATTAGTGTACTAGTGAAGTGTACAAATAAGTTTGTTTAAAACAATCTGGAAAAGAGAACAATAAGATAAAATGTTAATCGACAACTGAAATAGTATATGAGTTGTATGATAGTCTAGATGAATCTAGATATATCAAGTGTCTGTAATCACATGCTATTTTAAGGCCAAACTCCGGTTAAAATATAATAAACAATATATGTTACTTCGCCAAACCGATTATACACTTTGTCAAGACCTTGTTTAATATATATATATATATATATATATATATATATATATATATATATATATACCACTGGGTTGTGTACACTTTCATTGAGTTGCTAGTTAAAGCAACTTAATCATTCTCAGCTTTGTCATTCTTACAATTAATTGACCTAGCCTATAGAGAGTTCATATATCTATCTATGTTTAAATAGAATGATCTCAGGACGTAACAATACACTTCTATTTATTAATAAAAACAGTTGATACTAACAACTGGCAATAAAGAAATATAAAATCAATATCAGCCATGACAACAGTGTTTAAAATGTACTAATCTATATATTTGTAAAATACACACACAAAAATCAATATTGTAATTTAGTTTGTTTTAAATTAAATAATCCAATAAAATTTTGTTTTCAAAAATGAGTCATATATATTTATGTAAAATACAAATCTGATAGAGTATTATTATAAAAATTCATTTCTGATATGACCTCCACCCCTCTTAGATTCAATTCTTTTCATTGTGAGTCAGTTGATGCTAGACCACCATGGAAAACCTGAAAGATCTGGACGGCCGTTTCGTTCCATTGTGGGACTTCTCATGATCTCAACTAATGAAATTACTACAATCTCCACAAAACCCCTTCTGAGACTAATCTTTTCATTGTGTAGTTTATTTAAAAGAATGATTCTCATTGGAGTAAAAGATCTAGAATTGCTTAAATACTCCTGTATTCAACTAGTGTTAGTTTTACTGTTCCCTTTTAAAAGCCATGTTGGATTATGTTCTGAGATGAGTTTAGAATGTGTTCGTTTTGTGAGATCAACATTTCATTGTGAAAATATATATTATTTGAATTATCTAAGAATGAACTTGTCAAATTCAAAGATTATATTGATACAATTCATAGAAATTTCTTAGAAGACCTGATCTTGAAACCGATGAACATCCAGATTTTTTTCCGGAAACATCGGAAAAATATGTATATATGTATATTGTAGCACGACGTTATTGTCTATTCGGATACAAACACTATCAATGAATCCTAAATTTTATAATACATCAACTAACGTTGATGAACTCAACATTAAAATCCAGTTTAAAAGATTTATTCATCAAGTGAATGACTTTACCCCCGTATCTAACAAGGATTATGAGTAATTTAAAGTAATTCTTGTAAACTTGTATGATCAATATGTGAACACAATACCTACAAATAGACGATTACTCACAAAAGAATATAAATATTGATTATTTGATTTTCTGTGAAATCAGAATTCAGTATTCTGTTGTCTAAGTAAGGGTGCTATTATTGTCGTTTTGGATCGTTATAATTATGTTATCGGATACAGACAAATCTTTTAAACAGACCATCCTAAAAAATGTAACTGAAAAAAAAAACTGAACGTATGTTATCTAAAATATTAGGGGAAACGAAAGATAAGTCTGTTATCAAGCATAACGTCTATGAGCATTTTATACTATCTGGTTCCGTTATATTAAGACTATACGAACTCCCAAAAGTTCATTGAAAGAGTGTTCCTGTACGTCTTTTACTTGAAATAAATAGCTCTCCGTATCATTTGGTTGTTAAAAGATTAACTGAACTTTTACGACTCGTCGGAAATCATATCAACATATACAAACACCTGATTTATTCTATTTTGTCTATTCAATTGTGAATATCAATGTAAGTGACAAGAAATTGATCTCATTGGATGTTTATTTACTGTTTACGGATATTCCACTCATGAAAATTATATCTTTTTATGCAACTATATTGAAATAATAACTTCGATATTTGAGTCCCGAAATATTATCTAAAAGAGCTACTTCTACGAAGTACTTTAGACGTACAATCCAGACTTAACAATGATTTCTATAAACAAACTGATGAAGTTGGATTGTGTTCACCACTGTATCCTCTCTTGGCTGACTGTGTCCTAGCCAATCTAGAAAACACAGTATAGAGAGATTTCATTTATGTCAGAGGTATATTGATGACACTGATTATGTGTGAAGAAAAATTTGAACTTGAATGAAATCTTGGATAAATTAATTAGTTATCATCACCCAATTAAATTTCCATTAAAGCAGAGGTGAACGCATAATTTCATTCTCTTGATGTCCTGTCAAAATAAAGGCATGATGGTTTCTTACAAAAACCTTTATATAAAAACCAACCTAGAACAGTCAGTAGGTGGATTTTTATAGCAAGGTTTCATCAAGTAGAAACAGGAATCTAGTTCACTTTTTGTCTTCGAGAACTAGGCTAATATGCTCTCATGATACAAGAGGAGACAAACTACTGTAACTTTGACAAATACTCAACAGAAATAGCTATCTACGTAGATTCACCAACAAAAACTCAACACCTAGATACTGAAAGACCAACGAAAGTTCAAAAGAAAACTATTTTTATGAATATGGCTGCAGAAGTCTTGAATAAACGAATTTCATTCAGCTAAAACTTCTGTTTTCTCAAACCGGTCTACCATTTATGGGTTTGTTAGGAATAAAATCCCACTTTGAGCTACATAGATATACATCTATAAGTTCACTTGCTCTTGTGGAACATATTACACTGGTCACTCCGGGCGAACACATTCTAAACGCGTCGCAGAACATAATCCAACATGAATTTTAAAAGAGGATTGTAAAACTATCACTAGCTGAATATAGGAGCACCTAATCAATTCTAGGTATTTCGCTTCAATAGAAATCATTTTTTTAAAATAATCAATGTTTATTGTCAAGATAGAAATAAATAGTCAAAAGAAAAGAATAACGACTAAATCGGTTAACCGCCAAATCACAATTAATTGCAATAAATTCAATTCAATTTAGTTAACAGATCATAAAGAATTTTGACTAATACAAAGTTTAGATGAACATTAAGTGAATTGATTATGAGTTGTTCAATATTTAAAATCTGGATGTGGTTCGATAAACGTCATTTAAGATTAATGTATGGGTCTTGGCAGTGAACTTTCCGTTTTTCTCTCCTAAACTTCTTCTGTAGCCCTTCGGATAACGTCAGTCCCAAGATTGGATAAAGGAGAAGGGTTGGATATGGAGTAAATAACAGCATACCGTAGAAAATAACCTTTCTAAAAAAATCAATAACCAGAATAAAAAAATTAAAACAGTCAAATTCTGACCTAAGAGTTGAACGGTCATCAGATAGAAGAATTATGATGCAGCATGATGAAAGCGGTGATTTTTCGGAACTCAAGAATTCAATGACTCCCCTAACAACCAGCACAACAATTAATATACATATACATGTAATGTACGATCAATGTAGGAGACTAGGAGGACCAGTCGAATAACTTTGGAAATGAGGAGATACAACATGTCAGTGCTCATATTCAATGAAACACATTCGACAAAATTTGGACAGAAAAGGGTAGATTCGGAAGAGATATTATTGTCTTCCTGTCACAGAGAAGAAAATAATTTGCATACACAAGGAAATGTGCTGATACTGCCCGAAGAAGCACGAACACCACTCACAGAATAGGAATCTCATCGGTCCAGAATCAACAAATCATTCTTTATAACAACGAAGGACGGAATCACAATCAGTGTCATGCAGTTGCATGAACACACAAATGATAGCAACGAAGATGGCAGAGATCAGTTTTATGAGGGGGTGTAGTTGGTCGTAGAGCAGTGTCCAGAAAACGATTTAACTATACCGATGAGAGACCTAAAAGCTAAGGTCGCGATGGACAACTCCAGGTATGGAAATATCATGGGACCACAAGGAGTGGGAGGAAGAGACGACAATGATGAGAGACTTACAAACTCATGTGCATTCAACAAAATAGATATGGTTGCCACTATATTCCTTCACAAACGCATACACAAAGCTACATGAGTCTCATCTGACTGCACTACAGATAACCAGATTGATCATATCTACATCACTGGAAGATCTAGCAGGTCAATAGAAGATATGCGAACAAAGAGAGTGGATGACGTATCTTCAAATCACCACCTGTTGGTTGTCAAGATAAAACTGATGCAAAAGAAACACTCTACAACTGGGGAGCAGCAATACAGAGGTCTACTACAGCCTCCCTCTGAGATACTGACAAACTGAACGAATTCAAGATGACTCTCAACAACAAGTTCCAAGCCTCACGAGACCAACTCAAAGAAGAAGAAACTACTGTGACAAACAACTGGAAACGAACCAGATAACCACTAACTTCAACGTGTCAGGAGGTTGTGAACCACAACAAGCATCATCATAGGGAATGAAGTTCTATGGAAACCCTGTGAAAGATTCAGAAAAGGAAGAACAAGTAGAGAGCAGTTGATAACAGTTGAACAAGAACAGAGAAGGTCAAGGCACCCTCAGAATACACAGAAACAAATAAGGGAGTGAAGACAAGCACTAGAACTGACAAGAAGACATACGTCAAAGATCAATCAATGTCAACCGAAAAGGCTTCAAGAGGAGGATATATGAGACAACCAAACTATACAACGAAGAAACTGGTAGGGAAATATAATAAACCAGAAGGGGAAGTCAACCAGTGAAATTCAGGAACAGTGGAACATGTGAGTTGAGCACTTTGAAGTACTCTTGAATAGACCAACCCCACTAGACCTACCGGACATCGAAGCAGCATCTACAAACAATCCTTTTTCTGTTACACTACCAACGATCGAAGAAATCAGGATGACCATCAGACGAATCAAGAGTATCAGATAACATGCTACCTAAAACAGAGAAGTCGTAGGCAACTGAATGTATGATCTATGCTCCATTCAGGAAGATTTGTGAAGAAGAACAAGTGCTGAAAGATTGGGAAGGAGGATACCTCATCGATATGCCAAAGAAAGGAAATCTCAGAAGGTATGAGAACTACAGAAGCATCACACTTTTATCAGTAGTAGGAAAAGTTTTCGAAAGATTATTGTCGTGTTGGATGGAAGATTCAGTAGATGCTCGACTTCGTAATCAAGAGGCTGAATTCCATACACAGTAAAAAATGCAAGTGAAGACATACAGTTTAGTAGCAGTCTCTGCACCAGTAGGTCTCAACATACACAAACGGAAAATAGCAACAACCACAAATACAATACAGATAACACCGACCCAATCGCACTGGATTGAGAAGCTCTGGAAGAGGTGAAAGTGTTTACGTAGCTAGGTGGTATTATTAATAAACAAGGAGGATCTGATGCAGATGTGCAGGTAAGGATTTATAATGTAAGGCTACCATTTCTACAAATAAGGAACATATGGAAATCAAAACAACTTTCAGTCAACACCACAATCAGAATTTTCAATAGGAATTTCTAGACACCTCTATTTTTCGGGACTGAAATTTGGAGAACCTCAACAACCATCATCAAAAATGGACAGGCATTTATAAATAATTATCTACTCATGTTACTCATTGTACGTTGGCCGAATGTCATCATCAGAAACTTACCATGTCAGAGGACAAACCATTTTGCAGCTGAAGAGGAAAGTAGGAAACAACGCTGGAAGTGGTTGGGACATACGTTGTGGAAGTCATTACGGAAACCATCAAACCCCACCACTCAACAAGTGTTAACTTGGAATCCTGAAGGCGGAAGAAAAGGATGAACTCTCAAGAACACCTTACATCGGGAATCGGAGTCAGACATCAAAAGAATGAATAGCAATCGGAAAGGAGTTTTGAGGACGGAGTTACTTGGCGAATGCTGATGAAAGGCCTATGTTCCTCCAAGAAATGGCAAGAGACGTAAGTAAGTTTCTAGCTCTTGAATGGTTCGGTAATACACTTAAATCTAACTATGGATTACTTTCTAGACGACTGAGTTTATATACAGTGATTCCCATTTCTACCTTTACCGAATTCGGGATATTTTGGAACCATCATATAATGTTCAGAGCTCAAAAGTTTCCAATTTTATTTAGTTAGTGTCAGTGTATGATAAAACGTATCTCTTCATAATAAACAATCACCACAAATTTCTCATTCTAATAATATACAAAAATGCTTAAATCTCTCTTTAGTTGCTTTATTCGACCAGTTTAGATTAACATTGACTGATAAACAGATAACATAGCATTTCATTAATCAATAACACTGTCATGAAAGCTCCTTAGGTTGATTACAAACTTCAAAGAGAGTAGAATCAATTTTAAAAAATACTTCTTTGGTAACACCCATGTGAAACATTTTATTTAAACCCCTATCATATGCACAATTTATGTATTTCAGAACTGATTTTAGTGTTACCTAATCAATAGTGTTGAAACGATAGGTGAGACTATAATTTATGGATGAACCAATCAGATATAAGATAACAGGTTACAAATTTTGGCGCGAAATTCACTCATCCATTTGTCTAAATAGAGTTTTGGCATTATATCTGATATCAGTTCGAGATGAAAACCTTAAATCTAATTCCTAATACTAATCATCAACTGTAAATCATAATTCTATTTCCTTATGCTGGTTTATGACCATATTTTGATCCTAGTTATTTGGTGAACACTCGCAAGGCCAATTTAGCGTCGCTCAAAGGTTGTCCATAAATTATAGTCTCACCGATTAACTAAGCGAATGATCATTTTCAATGTACATAAATTGTGTGTTTGAAGGGATTTACACTAATAAGGGCGTGAATAAATGAGTGACTATCAAAAAGCTGAATAAAAAAGTGCGCCCATTAATAAGTATTACCATCAAAAAGGCGTATATTAGTAAAGGTGAGCTTTCAAAGGGGGGAATAATATTTTTAATGATGTGAAATATGTCCGATTTACCCTCTGTCCCTTTATCCTACGATCAATCAAATACGTAATTTTCTAAACATCTAATGAAGTGTCTACTTTTGACAAATACAGTAATTCTTCGAATATTGGTAATAAATTGTTAATCTTATGACCCTATTCGTGCTATCCCTCACGAACATTTAGGGGATAATCTTTTTAAAGGGATGTTTGTTTGTGTTAGATTCTCAACAGGACAAGAGTTCATTAGATAATTTCAAGTGAATGAAAATGTAAAAGTAATAGACGTAATTACGATTAAGTATTTGTGGTGAAAATGCAATGATCTGTAAAATAAATTTGTATAAATTTTGCATCTCAGAGTGATCATCAAAAAATTACTTAGAGTACCCACTTCTTTCTGTATCTATCAATTCAACTGCTCTTGTGGAGCAATTTATATTGAGAGGTGTTCTAGGAATTGTACTTTCGGCCCCGCGAACATCTCTCAATGTGGTTAAGCAAAAACGTGGTTGAACCTGTTAACAGCTTGATTTTAGCTCATTTGGTAAAAGTTGACCATACAGTCAACATGGAGCGATCATTTAAGATAATATATCGTGTTAACAGCAATCTGCTTAGATTCTTCAGACGACTGAGGCAATAGCTATTCGGACCAAAAGCCCAAGTTTTGTGTCCATCATTCCTTTTACCTTGGCCAACTTCTGACCTATTTAGTTAACAATGATTTTCATGAGATGGTGACGGGATTCAATTAATGTTCGTTTTCATACCATAAACTTGTCATATTCACACATCTTTTATTATTATTATAACATCTGCCAACGTTTTTGAGAAATTTATTGAGCACCCACCCCTATCCACCAACTCTTGCTCGACCCATATTATAATCAAAGATGGATGGTGGATAGCAGTGGAATCCAGGAATCATGTTTCATCCCATTCAGTTGGATGTACCCGCATCCTAGAGTTGATGTTCACTACAAGACTCGGACCCACTACCGTTCGCTTCAAACGCCGTTGCGTTATCCACTTAGCTACTGAGTCCAAATATGTCAAAATGCTCGTCCTGGATTCCACTAATAACCACCATACATCTTTGACCATAATGCTTTTGACTTAAGGCAATACCGAGGCAATCCTTTCAGGATACGCATATGCCTATAAGAGACTGATCAATTGCAGTGCTAAACGTCAATGTGAAGATTCAAGTAAGCAATACTAAGTTAATCCAATTCATGTTATTCTATATATTACGTGATTTCCGATTTGCAATTATATTATTATCTCCCTCATCCCATATTAATCATATTTATTCTGATCATTTATCTCAAACTTTCATTTAACAAATAAATCTATTCAAGTTATACTGCATATTAGTCACCCTAATACTAACGATTTGATTTGATGTTATGTAACAAACAATCCTTAATTCACATGTTATAATTTTAAATGACATACTTTACCCGAAACCTGGTCAATTTTTAGAATGATCATATTGGATATATAATTGTGGAACCTGATGAGAAATTACTGAAAAGAGTATTCTTCGTCCATATATTTATATTTTAATATGATGGAAAATTTTCAGTGATTAATATATCGGTCACAATTCAATAATTAATCAATCGTGGATATCTCAAACTTACATGAGATCAATTGCGACCCTATTAGTTGTGTTGATGTTTATTGCTGTAATTTGGCTATGAATCCAAAGTGAAGCATCGTTTTCTTTAAGATTATAAATACATTCTGCTGATTAGTACTAATTAGTAATAAACCTAAGTTGATCAGGATTTTTTACTGACTACTTTCAACCATCCAATTAATAATATGATATCTATTTGTTTATGAATTAATACATTGAAATCATTTGGTATTGTGTGTCTGAATCTTCTCATTAATGTTTAGCACTGCAATTGATCAGTCTCTTATTGGCATTTTAATAAAATGTGTAAAGAAAAACAAAACAAAATCGTAAAATTTACCAAATATATTTTGGTTCGATAAAAAGAAAACTTTGTGTTATCATTTGATAGTAAACTATTTGTTGATCACTGATCTCTTTATGTTCGAAAAACAACACTTCGATGATAACTATACACGTGTAAGCGTTTGTGTATAAAATGAATTACCTGTAAAGTTGATCTATGAAAGTTATCACCACTTATTCTTCAATTAGTTTAGTTTTTGATTGAATAATAACAGAGAAGCTACTTTCAAAATAAGTGAACATATACCTTTCAATTTCTAGTGAGAATTCATGACTGATGGAGTTTTAACATATTTGAGGTGAGATAGTTGTTCCCAGTGATGTTGAATGATTGTAGGACTATAAAACAAATTGATTAAAGTTGAAATCATCGAGACTATAATTTATAGACGAACCAATCAGATTTACGATAACAGGTCTTGGATTTCGGCGCAAAATTAATTTATCTATTTCGCTAAATACAGTTTTGGCATTATAACTGATGTCAGTTCTAGATGAAAACCCTAAATCTAATTCCTAATCCTAACTATCAACTGTAAATATTGATCTTAATTCCTCACACTGGTTTATAACCTTGATTTGAGCGTAGTATGGACGTGGACATTCTCAAGATCCATAAATTATAATGTCACCTCGAAATCATACCAGTGGACGCTGGCTCAGAGCTCCCAATGATTAAGCGTTCACCGTGAGGGCTGAATGTTCTGGATTTAATACCCGGGTTAAGGTTGTAGATGGCCACTGTTGAGGAGTCCCGTGTCTGAATATAATAGCGATTCAGTTCTATTTATATTTCAGCGATACACTAACCAAAATCGGTCTCTAAATGATACAATCTGCAAATTAAATCAGTCTGCACAAAGCCACTCCAGCTGACCTTCAATATTTTGTGCAATCTATTTTTCTAGATCAAAATGACCTACGTTTATCAACATACCCCCGGAAAGTTTATGATTTCCTAGGGAAGTTAGCACTAAATTGTTATATATCGTAACACTAACAGTTGTACGTTTGCATTATCACTGATTAGGGAAAATTTTCATGTTTAGCTTATTCCCTAAGCACTGATGGAATTCTTTCAGTCAGTTAGTATCGTGATCACTAGTTTTAAATGACTTGATATTTTATACATTAAGTTGAGCTGATAGTTGATTTGAGGTGGGTGATAGGAACCTTTGAACCATGATTTCTTGTTAGCTGGAATTCATTACCTAGGCGTTTCTGTTTTCTTGATGGGAATGATACTCCCATCAACCACCTAAAATCTCATCATAATGTAACCGATACCGAGTCCTACAGATTCTTGGTTACATGGCAAGTTGAGTGACAGGATTCGCACAGCACTTAAATGGTTTGACAAACGTGAAGTTATTCACTTCTCAATTATCAATAAATTGTAAATATCTGATTCCTCTTGGAGATCAGTCGCAAGATAAATAACCTGGTAGTAATATCTCAGACTTAGAAACTGGATGACCCTAAGTTGAATCTATCACGGAACATCCTTCAAGATAACAGATACATTTTTCTGACAGGTGTAAACCAACATGACCATCTATAATCATTTAAAAATAGAAATTGTAATATATGTTACCATAATCATGTAAACGATAAGAATACAACGATTGTATTTGTTGTTTGCTGGATATGAGAAATTAAGTAGATCGGATTAACGCTGTCAAATTAATCCATATCGTTCGAACAAAGCAAGCTAACTATATATATATATATATATATATATATATATATATATGACAGTGGGAGATTTTTTTAAATACCATTCATATGAGGGATATAAATTTGTAACAAACAATAGTAATAATCCTAATCATAGTTTAAAACTTAGTCACAAGTAAAAAAAAAATAATAGAGATTTATTGTTTTATCTTAATAGAATCATGTTACATTTCATGGATAACTAATGTTTTCTAATGTTTTACTAAGAATAGATTATAGTAAATATATGCCAATATATGTAGTGTTTCAATTAGAGATTTAAAGTATTTAACATTAGGGATATGTTCCAATTCTTTCGTAATACTTTATGAGTACTCATAATTAATAATTATAATTAAATTCATTTGGTGTTGTTTTACTCATATCTTCCCATTGTTATTTAGGACTCTAATTGATCAGTCTCATGTTGGCATACGTGCATCCTGTGCGGATTGCCCCGATATAGCCTTAAGTCACAAGGTTTTTTAAGCAAAAATGGATAGTGGCTAACAGCAGAATCTAGGACGCCCGTTTCGTCATATTTGGAACTCGTCAGCTGGATGTAATAACAATTGGAAGATACAAGTAAAACAACACCAAGTGAATTTAAACTTCACCCCATTACGCAAGCAAGTGGTTAACAGGACTTAGTAGCTAAGTGGATAATGCGACGGCGTTTGAAGCGAATGGTACTGGGTTCGAGTCCTGGAGTTAAAATATCAACTCTGAGATGTAGGTACATCCATCTGACGTGTCCCAAATAGGACAAAACGCGCGTCTTGAATTCGATTGATAGCAACTATCCATCTTTGTTTAATATTTATAATTATTTCATTCAAACAAATCCGATACAGAAAAGTTTATTGTAGTATTTCTTTAGTTGGAAAACAGATAGCCAAAATGTTTCAATAGGTTACTGTATCAATATTTAATAATCGAACCAGAGGTAACAATTTAATGAAATAAACATATTTTTAACGAAGTTTTGTTCTCTGAGCTGGATAGTTTATTCATGGAGCTTTCATAGTTCTTCTGAATAACTATCATCAGCACAAACTTCAAGTAGAAGTGAAGTATTTGAATTTCTCCACATATGATTCATAGATTATCCTGTAGACCTTGATATTAACTGGTTATTGTTGACCTTTAACCTGTCATTATTTACTTCATCATTTTGATTTCAAACAAGAATTATCTCTGATAAAAGTTGGAAGAAAACTTTGATACTATTAAGATTATAATCTGGGACTCTTCTAAACACTTGTCTGAAACTCTAGTAAAGTTATAAAACTCAACTGTTTGCAAAATTTACTCGAATTCGGAAAGATAAAACTAGTTAATAGACTGTATTTCTCAGCTTAATTAATGAAAATACCTAAAGCAGATTACTGAAACGATGTAAATTCAAATCTCTTTTATTTTCCTCTGAACGAATTTTCCAGCAGTTTGGATACAAAATCTTAATCAACATCATTATTCCAATTAGTCAAATTAACTTGTTTTCATAATGAATCAATCAGTTATTATATTGTGGTTTAAGGTTCATCTATTTCACTCATTACAAAATCTTTCCTTTAGTTAGATGTAAAAAACATCTAAGTAGGTAAAGCAAATAAATAATCCTTTAGATCTTAAGAAATAATTAAAATAGATTTTATCCTCAAATCATTCAGTTTATTTTAATCAAGTTATACATTTGCACTTATATTCCTATTTCATTCTGTTTGACATTTAAAGAGAATGCATATGTAATTGATCGAGTGAAAGTGAGAGTGTGTGTTAGAGAGAGAGGAGGAGAGAGAGAGGAGAAAAATCGGATAGCACAGTTATGGAAAAAATCGATACTCCAGATTTCATTCATATTCCTTCCTAATTTCATCAAAATAAACTAGGTTTTCTCTTTCCTTAGTTTCTTTTTACAATAAAATAGGAGTAGAGAAAAGAATATCCGTTTATGTAATCAGTCTAATTAAGAAAAAATTCCTTCGTTATTTTATTCTGTTATTACATCAGTGGAACACAAACACAACCCAAAAAAATAACATTCATCCATTCTAATGTAAATTCTTAAATTTTTCTTCCAAGAAATTCTATTGCTGATACTATAAAATACACGTAGTTTTTGTTGTTGATAGAATTATTATTCCGTTCAAGTTTCGCTTTTTCAATAGTTGAAATCATGAGTCAATTGAAGCTAGATCACCATGGAAAACCTGGAAGCACTGGACGGCCGTTTCATCCTAATAGGGGACTCCTCAATAGTCCACATTCACGATCCCGCCTTGTGATATTCAAACTCAGGACCTATCAGTCTTGCGCGCAAGCGTTTAATCATTAGAACACTGAACAAGTCGGCATCGAACGGTGTTAACGCCCCCATATAGCTTCAATTGACTAATGAATTCAACTACTCAAAAATTACTATAATATCCACAAAACCCCTCTCTGACTATAATCATCATATGCTCAAGAGTGACGGTATCCAAGAGGCATTTCTTAGAGTTCTAATGAGAAGCTGTGACCAGTGGAGTTCAACCGGGTCTGTTGTGAGATAGTAACTCACTGATGACAATAGTGGACGGTGACGCAACTTCGTGGATTGATTGATGTTAGACATTAACACCGTTGGATGCTAGCTTAGTGGTCTAGAGACCGGTAGGTCTTGGGTTCGAATCTCACGAGGCGGAATTGCGGATGCGCACTACTGACGAGTCCCACAATAGGACAACACGGCCGTACAGTGCTTCCAGGTTTTCCATGGTGGTTTAGCTCTAAATGACTCAAGAAATCAACTATAAAATTTGATTTAATTAGTAGTTTTTATCATACATTCAATGGATTTATTGTTTAAATAACTTTGAAGGTTCAACTTCTTTGGTTGACCTTGAACCATTTCTTTTTAAAAAACTATTTCCCTGAAACTGTTCTTTTCTTCAGTATATTTAAGAGATGAGAAATATTGATTATTTTTCATGAAATAGAATAAAAACCATGAATGTAATTTTCAGAAGAGTTTTAAAAGTGTAGAAAGAAAAAGAAAAAAAGAACATGAATGGTAATTAAGTAATGAATAAAAAGTACCTGTAATAAAAGCTAAAAATGAACTTATATACTTTTAATGTGAACGTTAAACTTGTAGATCATCAACCTTGATGATCTATGTCAAATTATTGGACATCTACTCGAGTAAGATGGGAATGGTGTGACCAACAGCTTACATCGAAGCCAAACCTCGCAGTCAACACCTAACGAAGATTACCCTTCGTCGTTTCAAGGTACTATGGATGCTTTGAAAACCGTACGGAAATATATTCGTAAGAATGAGTACAGAGAAGATAGTGAGACTACTATCGCATCGACCAGTCCATGGCATACGATTATCTGATGAGCATTGGTTGTCCTTGACTTTGACAGGGATTGATGATCTGTTCAATATTCAGTGACCCAACTACCGGATAATTTGGTTAGAGCTTAGTGACATTTCACTGGCCCTACTAACGAATTCATTAAATTCGGTTATGATTCTATGTTATGTTTTCATTTTTCAATGAACAAACACGCATACACCTATAACAATTTTCTAAATATTTAACACTAGTACTTAGTATCAATCTCTTGATACTTGACTACATAAAATAAGTTACAGAAAAAATGGTACTAATTTGTTAAACATGTAACTATTTGAACTAAATTATGAGAGAGGGAAGATGGAATTTATAAAAAAGAAACTAATCTAAGCTAATGGTTTATTATTTGGAGTTAATCATCATCAGGAACATTATTATTAGCAAAAGTAATTACATGGACTTTGTGTTAGTAGTAGTAGTAGTAGTAACAAAATAAAAAAAAGTAGTGATGATATCACTAATTACCCAATGTTACCAGTATGATTCACATTATGAAATGAATATTGGTTAAACAAAGTAGATTTTTTTCACCAAATTATTATTCAGTTACTATGTAAAAGTTTACAATTAGCAATATCATTTGATTTCCTTGAATTTGTTTTCAATGAGAAAGAATATCTATCTATCTATCTATCCCTATATCTATCTATATATTAATTTGAATTATGTAGGCTTTTTCCGATAACTGTTACGACAGATACCATATTTCTTTGAATGACCTAACTTTACATGGTAAACCAAATTAATACTTTGAATATTTATATGAAATATTAACAAAAAAGGGTTCATGTAGGTAATTGGGTTCTTTGTGTGTGTGTGTGTGTGTGTGTATGTATGAAATATTTTTGACTGTATTCTATATATTACAATTTGTTTTAATCATATGATCCAAACTTACATTTATGTAATACATTGTATTTATAAAGAATCTGCTTTGATTTGACAAAATGTTAGATTAACCTAAGAAGTTACATAATTTATATGAATGATTATAAAATTTTGGTTCAATGATTAGTTCTGTTTTTTGTTGAATTTATTTTCATGATTGTACCGTTGCAAACGTATACATAGTTACAATGATAATGTTAATTAAATTCAACGAAATATAGTGTTATATGTAGAACATGGATTTTTATCAACTTGAATATTCAAATGCTAGAAGCCTCCAAATTTAAAGTTAGAAGATATAAAACAATTGGGAAGGAATCCTCTTCTAAACAGTATCAAATGTGATACAAAAACACCTAGGTATTTATAGTTTTTCGTAAAAACGAAATTATCATTATAATCATCCAATCCGTATGCAGTAGTCTTTAGCATATGTTCAATCGAGAAGCTACACATCAGTCCGTGACACGTCGAAATTCTGGAATGTTCTTCCCAAAGATGATTGAATGGAATATTTTCGGCCATTTTAGAGCCTCTCAGGGATTCATTGAGTTCACTGGAGGCCATCCCTACACATGGTAACAGTAAGGTAGAGTAAACAAAAGCATAAAAATGTCCACCAATAATCTGAAGGATAAATTATCTCATTTGATCAGCTCTATAGACCATTGCCAATTCACCTATTTATGTGGAACCAGATGTATGAGTCATTCAATGTGTAGTTTGTCCAAAAGAATTCAAGAACATTACCCGGGTTGACTGAAAAGTGCTGGGAATGGGTCGATAATAAATTCAATAACCGAACATCTTGTGACCACAGGTTATTCAATCAAAGCGAATCCTGCATTCAAAGTTATCTACAAGGTAAGTAGAAGGCTGCAAAAGGCACTTATATTCCATCTTCTTGACATTACCGAAGCAATAGCCACACATTTGGAAAAACCAGAATTGTGTTTTTAAAATAAATTGGTCCAACCTTTTTTCTACCATGGTCTTAATCTCTCATAACTTCCTTTCTTTTTCTTATTCATACTTCTCTTTTCACATCTATCCGCTTCCCTTCTATCTTCTTTACAGACCTTTTATCTCCAACTGATTTATTACTGTTTCTATGATCCTTCTGATTACGGTTCATCTCAATTTCAACATTTTATCTTATCATGCTGAGCCTTCATTTTCCAATGATAATTTCCTTATCTATTCTCATGATGAATATTCAAAATTCCTGATAAAAAATTTTAACGTTTAATGGCATTTGTTTATTCTATCTCACTGTTATCATGTTTATAAAAGTTTTATTATCCCTATCATTGTAATTATTATCATTTTTTTTTAAAAAGTATATATTGCCAATTGTATAGACTTGAAATTAAACAAGCCAAAAAGAGAACTCTTCACTTAACTAATCTTTCTAATTTTATGACTTAATGATTGATTATAACATATTCTACCTGATGTTAATATAAACACTTTTTTTCTGGTTAGCGTATTTTTATCAAATTAGTTTTTTATGGGGTCCGAGTCCTTTCAGTGAATAATCGTGGATGTGCACTGCTGAAGAGTCCTATACTAGAATGAAACAACCATCCAATGCTTCCAGGTTTTCAATGGTGGTCAATTGATGATCTTAATCAAATATTTGTTTTTATCAATTTCAAAATCAAACATAAACAAATTTCACTGGTTGAAATCATGAATCCATTGAAGCTAGACCACCATGGAAAACCTGGAAGCACTGGACGGCCGTTTCGTCCTACTATGGGACTCCTCAGCAGTGCGCATCCACGATCCCGCTCCTCGCGAGATTCGAACCCAGGACCTATCAGTCTCGCGCCAGGCGCTTAACCAACTAGACCACTGAGCCGGCATCCAACGGTGTTAATGTCTAACTTCAACCAATCCACGAAGTTGCGCCACCGTACACCATTGTCTTCAGTGAGCTGATATCTCACAACAGACCTGGTTGAACTCCACTGGTAACGGCTTCTCACTAGAACTTCAGGAGTATCTCTTGAAGTCAGTCACTAGTGAGCAGATGATTATTATTATCAGAAGGGATTGTGTGGAGATTTTAGGAATTTCACTGGTTGAAATCATGAATCCATTGAAGCTTCCAGGTTTTCCATGGTGGTCTAGCTTCAATGGATTCATGATTTCAACCAGTGAAATTCCTAAAATCTCCACACAATCCCTTCTGATAATAATAAACAAATTTCACTTATTTCATAACATTATGTTTTCAGTTTCGCGCAAAATATCCATGTGGTGTTATTTTAATTGTGATTGGTTCACCAAAAGTTATCAGTAGTGTAGTATAGTATAGTATCATATACTTTTACTTAACAATAACCAGTAGAACTATTCAGTTTATGTATCCAGTCACTTTAATGATTGTATATGAAATAGATTACAGCAAACAATTAAATCTCCATATAATTTATGTATTTTTAATTGTGAAAAACTGAACAATCATAGATTATATTCAAGGTTGGTTAGTTGATAAGATTAACATTATCATAGGATAATTTATCAAAAAAATATATAACTACGCATAAATAGATTTATATATTGAAAAAAACTCCTATTGTTAATAAGAGGAAATGTTATCACCAAGTGATATTGATTATAGAACCAGTGTAAAAAAATGTTAGAAATTACTGAACAAATATTCGTTATTTTTCTTTTTTAGTTTGAAACATTTTAGCAATATGAGGCAAATATTCAGTAAAATAACAATTGAATAAATATTGAGGATTGATCAAAATCATGTTTGTTTAGTTTTTCAATGATGATTGATTTCAACACAATAAGTTAATCACTAGTCTAAATGGTTCAATATCAACCGATTATGTTAACAGGTTGTTAGTAGGAAATTCTGAATCTAGGTTGTTGGTTAGTTAACACTTATCAAAGGATAGTATTTAGATTCTTCAGGAAAGTAGTGCCCTATGTTGGATGCGGTTTGATGTTTATCGTAATGAATGTCCTAACCAATTCCAATGTCGTTTTCTAATTTCCTATTCAACTGCAAAATGGTTCGTTTTCTGACATAGTAGGTTGGTGCTGATGGCATTCGACCAACGAACAATGAAAGAGTTCAGTAGATAATTGTTTATAAATGCCCGTATATTTTTGATGATGGTTGTAGCAGTTCTCCAAATTTCAGTTCCAAACAATAGGTGTCTAGAAATTCCTATTGAAAATTCCGATTGTGGTGTTCACTGAAAGTTGTTTTGATTTCCATATGTTCTTTATTTATAGAAATGCTGACCTTGCATTGCCAATGCTTATCTTCACATCTGTATCAGATCCTCCTTGTTTGTCAATAATATCACCCAGATGTGTAAATAATTCTATCTCCTCCAGAGCTTCTCCATGCATTGCGATTGGGTTGCTGTTATCTATGTTGTATTTGAGGATGTTGCTATTTTCCGTTTGTGTATGTTGAGACCTACTGGTGCAGAGACTGCCGCTATACTGTCTGTCTTCACTTGCATTTGTTAGTATGTATGGCATAGAAAAGTCAGGTCATCTGAAAAGTCCAGATCATCTATCTGCATCCAAGTCGTCCATTGTATTCCGAGCTTCCCGTCAGATGTGGAGGTCTTCATAAAACAGTCAATAACCAGAAGAAAGAGATAGGAGGAGAGTAAAAAGCCATGTCCGACAGCGGTTTTCACTTGAAATCCGTCTGGCAACTGTCCTTCATGCACGAATGTGCAGTGTAGTCCGTCATCGAAAGTCCGTATGATATTGACAGTCTTCTCAGGTACGCCATAGTGTCGAAGAAGGTTCCATAAGATCCTCCTATCCATACTGTCACATGCTTTCTCCTAGTTAGTGAAGTTGATCCATAGTGAAGAGTCCCATTCAATTGATTGTTCAACGATGATCCGTAGTGTCGCGATTTGGTCAGTGCACAACCGAACTTTACAGAATCCAGTCTGTTGATATCGAAGCTGGACGTCTACTGAACGTTTTATCCGGTTCAGCAACATTTTGTTGAAAACTTTTCCTGGTACTGACAATACTGTGAGCTTCTGTGGTTCTTACCCTTGTTGAGATCTCATTTCCTCGGTATCTCGATGAAGTATCTTTGTTTTCAGTCTGTAGGAACTTGTTGTCCGTCCAGAATGTTTCTGAATGGAAGGTGATGTATGTTCGCGGCTGCTTCTATTTTTTACTTTAGTGCTTCGGGTGATAGGTTGACTGATCCTGATGATCTCCCGCTCTTGATTTTTCTGATGGTCATCCCGATCGTCCTGGTAGAGTTACAGGAAAAGGATTGTTTGTAGGTGCTGCTTCGATGTCCGGTAGGTCTAGTGGGGTTGGTCTATTCAAGAGTACTTCAAAGTGCTCAACTCACATGTTCCACTGTTCCTGAATTTCACTGGTTGACTTCCCCTCTCTATTATTGACTGGTCCTTCTGGTTTATTATATTTCCCTACCAGTTTCTTCGTTGTATAGTCTGATTGTCTCATATATCCTCCTCTTGCAGCCTTTTCGGTTGCCATTGATTGATCTTTGACGTATGTCTTCTTGTCAGTTCTAGTGCTCCTCTTCACTCCCTTATTTGTTTCTGTGTATTCTGAGGGTGCCTTGACCCTCTCTGTACTTGTTCAACTGTTATCAACTGCTCTCTTCTTGTTCTTCCTTTTCTGAATCTTTCACAGGGTTTCCATAAAACTTCATTCCTTATGATGATGCTTGTTGTGGTTCACAACCTCCTGACACGTTGAAGTTAGTGGTTACCTGGTTCGTTTCCAGTTGTTCGCCGTAGTAGTTTCCTCTTCTTTGAGTTGATCTCGTGAGGCTTGAAACTTGTTGTTGAAAGTCATCTTGAATTCGTTCAGTTTGTCAGTATCTCAGAGGGAGGCTGTAGTAGACCTCTGTATTGCTGCTCCCCAGTTGTAGAGTGTTTCTTTTGCATCAGTTTTATCTTGACAACCAACAGGTGGTGATTTGAAGATACGTCATCCACTCTCTTTGTTCGCATATCTTCTATTGACCTGCTAGATCTTCCAGTGATGTAGATATGATCAATCTGGTTATCTGTAGTGCAGTTAGATGAGACTCATGTAGCTTTGTGTATGCGTTTGTGAAGGAATATAGTGGCAACCATATCTATTTTGTTGAATGCACATGAGTTTGTAAGTCTCTCATCATTGTCGTCTCTTCCTCCCACTCCTTGTGGTCCCATGATATTTCCATACCTGGAGTTGTCCATCGCGACCTTAGCTTTTAGGTCTCTCATCAGTATAGTCAGATCGTTTTCTGGACACTGCTCTACGATCAACTACACCCCCTCATGAAACTCATCTCTGTCATCTTCGTTGCTATCATTTGTGTGTTCATGCAACTGCATAACACTGATTGTGATTCCGTCCTTCGTTGTTTTAAAGAATGATTTGTTGATTCTGGACCGATGAGATTCCTATTCTGTGAGTGGTGTTTGTGCTTTTTCGGGCAGTATCAGCACATTTCCTTGTGTGTGCAAATTATTTTCTTCTCTGTGACAGGAAGACAATAATATCTCTTCCGAATCTACCCTTTTCTGTCCAAATTTTGTCGAATGTGTTTCATTGAATATGAGCACTGACAAGTTGTATCTCCTCATTTCCAAAGCTATTCGACTGGTCCTCCTAGTCTCCTACATTGATCGTACATTACATGTATATATATTAATTGTTGTGCTGGTTGTTAGGAGAGTCATTGAATTCTTGAGTCCCGAAAAATCTCCGCTTTCATCATGATGCATCATAATTCTTCTATCTGATGACCGATACGTTATTTATCGAATTCATGTGGTGTCTATTTAATCAAACATCTCGAAGAGATAAGTAAATCGATTTACCTAATATATAAATCAATGTCAATTTATTGAATATACATAAAATAACATATAAGAAAAAGAAAATGATGTACATTTCAAGAAGAGAAAACTGGTTTAACCTGAACTTATGACAAAAACAATCAATATTATTTAAGTAATTATAAATTTCTGAATATGATTATATCAGATTTTCAGTACTATACTCAACAACAACTACCATATTTGTAATATCATGAAATGAATGCTTTATTCTTGTGAGAACTTGTTAACTAGTTAAAACTTACCATATTAAAGGTAATGTTCAAATACTAGTGACCTTGAAACATGGTTAGTTTACCGAATTGATTCACCATGAATGATAACACAATCTTGAATCTATCATTACACTATAATCTATACTATAAAAGGTTAGAAATTACATTGATTCACATAGAAATAACTTTTTCGTATTTGTTTTCGTATTGTATGAATAATAAATAATGGTTTAGTAACATGATGTGATCTCGGTTATGTGTATACCAACTAAACCCCACAGTTTACGATATCAGCTTGTCTGTTGTTTGCGAATAGAGAAACCCATCCAACAGAAAAAATAAAAAATCAAGTGAAAAAGAAAGATATCAAGACTGTACTATACTGAAAGAGTAGTTTTTCATCTTCCGTGACATTAAGAAAAGATATATTGTAAAAGAAGAAAGAAAAACAAAGTTTGAAATCAATATACAAATATCACTTGAATAATACAAGTCTCATCGCTTGAATATAAATAACTGATGTAAATATCTCCATTCCATAAGAAGTCAATCACTCCTGGAATAACCCAATGGTAAATTCTTGGATAATGACATTAAGTAATCCGGATGTAACTTTAGCAGTGAGAATTGATTTCTATTAACATAACAGGTACTTACTGCCAATAAGTATTAGCTAGAAGTTAAACAGTAATTACTGCCAATCACTTTTAACTAACTAACTAACATAGACGATTCTGCTTCAATCAAATACAATAATTAAAGATCAAAGCGATAATGATGTTGTGGTATTAAAAATCGTTAATTTAAAGTAATAAATCTAATATCATATAAGTTTTGTGGATATTATAGTAATTTCAATGGTTAAGATCATGAGTCAGTTGAAACAAGACCACCATGGAAAACCTGGTAGCACTGCTGAGGAGTCCCACAATAGGACGAAACGGTCGTCCAGTGCTTCCAGGTTTTCCATGGTGGTCTAGCTTCAACTGACTCATGATCTTAACTATTGAAATTAATAAATCTAAATCAAATAGGTAGATGAAATACACAATACTTTCATTAATGTGTCGAATAGTTAAGAATAAAGATTCACTAAATCAATCAATACAATCTCAATTGTTTATCCAGAATTCCGTTACGCAGATACATGAAAGAAAATGCTCATTTCATTACTAGATTAATGCAGTGAGCTTTATTTAGTAGGAAAAAATGGATCTGCAAAAATATTAAAACTTCTTGAAAGATTACGACTTTATGTTTATCTCTTTTAAATTTATGTCACACGCTCAACCAATAGGATATGCCTCGTTTGGGACTTATCAGCTGAGTGTACTTTCCAAATTTCAATGTTAGTGTCCATATTGGTACTGAAACTAAGTAACTTCTAGTTTAAGCGCTAATACACTATCAACTGACCAACTGAGTCCAGATATCTATCAAGTTACTGAATGAGTATAATGTTTATGTCATCCAAGCAGATAGCATACTTACTGGCAAGGTCTGATCAAAATTCGTTCTTGAATATTAATTACAGCATGATTCAATTTCTTAATAATAATGATGCAATTCACTTCTATTAAATTGTTGTCTATAGCACAGATATATCTTTTCATGCTATCTGTTTTACAAATATCTAAATGACCTTTTATGATTACAAACCATCCTTAACATGATAAGTAAATCTCACTTGTTAAGCAGTTTACCATTTCGGTCTTTCTAGGAGTGAGTTAGTCAGATATCATTGACAGTTTTTGCGTAAGAATCACACTATTTCATAGATTGATTGAGGTTAAAAATATGAATCTTCAAAACTTTGAACCTAAAGGTTTTGAATTTCATTTGATGTATGGCTATGATTACGTAATGCTGAGTAGTCAGAAATGAAGATGATACAGTTGTTCAGTACTTTCCAGCTTTCCCTAATGCTCTGGCTGATTACAGCTGATGATAATAACTGTCTTTTTTTAAAGAAGATAATGAATTACAGATATCGATATCGGTTTTGGCTTGTACAAGCCAATTTAAACGATTAATAAGTATTAGAATCTTAAATCTTGGAATAATAACAACTTTTTACTGATTAGAATATAAAATTCAGAAAAGATACAATAGTTTAATGATCATGGAATAACAAATATTATTTTGGAAATTTGCAAAAACTTAAGATGTCATGTATCAGATTTGTTGGTTAGGATGAATACTGAATGTGTATATCGTAAGAGATTTCACTTTTCTCATCTTAAACACCCTTGGTACGTTTACGATAATGCATAACAGTGAGATCAAGAACGTTAGTTGCATTTCATTTGATACTTACCAATTTTGAAATCGTCAGCTGAATTTACTTATCTACCAGTAATGATGTTTACATTGAAACTTCTTTTTTTTCTAATAAAAAGTTAGACAACATCAAAATATCAATGAAGATCATCTGCCTAACGTTTCATTCAAGATTGACGGTGTAAAACATGATTATATAAATTAGTTTCATTCTCTATAGAATTTATATTAATTTGAGTGGTCATTATTAACTGTATAGGCATCTAGTTTGATTTTACCTGATATTGTCAATATAGACTACTGAAATGGAGAAAAACGAGAATAAGCTAATTATCCAGTACACTTTGAATCGAAACTGATTCCTCAACTAATCCATATCAACTGTTAATAATGATTGTTGAGATTGTAATTTGGTACGTCCAGGGTTCGAAACCCGTGAAGCGTGATCGTGGATGCGCACTGCTGAGGAGTCCCACGATAGGACGAAACGGCCGTTCAGTGCTTCCAAATTTTCCATGGTGGTCTAGCTTCAATGAACTCATAATCTCAACTATTAAAATAATTTGTTTTATTCAAGTAAATTGAAAAACATTTTACCCATAATCATGCTTAATAGTTAAATGTTTAAAGGGAATATCTATAAAAATGAAAAAACATAAAAACTAACAGAAAGATACACGTAAATTAAAGGGTCAATGTAAGGTTAGAGTTTTTTTCTTTTCAAAATATAAAAAAAATGTTGGAAAACTGAAACTCAATTATCAAAACAAATGAGAAAAAAATTGGGGGGGCGGGAAGCTTTCAATTTTATATTGTATCATTATTATATTACATTAATAAGTACATAGGGGGAAACAACTCACAGTCTGACCATTTCATATTTAATTGATACAAGACATCATACTTTACATCAATAGTGAATGACAGAAATCAATTAGATGTATGAAGTCAGAAAAAAAGGGAGTAATCACTATAAACTAGAATGCTGAATTAGAAGAAACCAGTTCAAAAGTTTAAATAATATGCAAATTCTTCGATGATAATAATAATAATAATGGTGATGATGATGGTGATGATGATGACGATGATGATGATGATGATGATGATGATGATCATGATCATGGTGATGATAATGATGAGTACAAATGACGCCATTGATGATGTTAGGTTGCTAAACAAAAAATTAATTTGAAACGGCTATCCCCTTAAGATCTTGGTATAGTGAGACCTACTGTAGCCTTGGCGTAAAAAAAGCCTGTCTACATCACCTTACCATTTAGAGGTGTTTCAAATAGCCTTTTATTGAAAGAAAGGCTTAAATCAGTCATCAAAAAAACGTATTGAGCAGCAAAAGTCATTATCAAAGAAAGAACAAGGTGCATGCTTCATTTGAAACCTAAAAGACATGAAAACGATTGTGTCACATCCCACTGTGTTTACCAATTTAAATGTGTGAGTGGTCACACATACATAAAAAGGAGCAATCATGATCTCAAAATTAGGGTGTGTGAACATGTACCAAAATGGTTGCAGAAACAAATAGAATCGAATGACCCGATAAGAGTAGAGGATAAACATCCATCATCTTCTATTGCTAAACATATAATCGAAACAGGCCATAAGACTGATCTTAACTCGGCTTTTGTGGTATTGTGTAAAAGTGGCATATAATAAAGTTTATTGAAGCCTTAGCCATAAGAACATTCAAACCCCCTTTGTGTATTCAAAACCAGTTTAGTCTTACCTTAAACCTACTTTGGTAATATTACCTTATTATTCAGAGTGATTAGGTTACAAATTATTTTCACATTATTTACTTTATTATCCTTGTATCCCCATACTCTCCATTTCTAGTCCAGTTAACCTTTTATTTTTATGTATAAATGTCCTTAACAAGTATATCATGTGTGATCAGATTGTTCAAAATAATATTCCGCTAATATATATCATCACATAGTTCTGATAATCTTCATCTTCTTATTAAACAAACCAATAAGTTATTTTTATCTATTCATTGTTGATTAACATTAGAAAATCTTATTAAAAGTATAAAAAGAGTTTATGGGTATCTTTTCTTTTTTTTTGATTTTCAATATGCTAATCATGAATGGTATATAATATAATATAATAATAATAATAATATGTGATTACCTATTAAATCTTATGAACGAATTATTGTTGACCAGATATTAGCTAAGTTTCATAATAAATCTTATTATAATCATATTACTTGTGTTAATTACTGTTCTTTGATCAATAACTTCTTATGTTTTAATAGAAGATAGAAAGTGTTATTTCAACAACAACAACAACAACAACAACAACAACAACAACAACAACAAACCAACTTTATATTTACCTCTATTGAAGCATTGATTACATTCTTTATTCAGTTGTTGTATTTTCTATTGTCCTAGTTATTTTTCTTGTATATAATAACAGAAATAAAGAATTTTATAATCAAATAATCACTTCAAATCGATGAACAAATCAACTAAGTAGACAAACTGGATGTATTCTACAGTTCAAAGAAATAATAAACATAAAAATAATTAGTATCAGAAGGGGTTTTTGTGGATATTACAGTGATTTCAATAGTTGAGATCATGAGTCAGTTGAAGCTAGACCACCATGGAAGACCTGGAAGCACTGAACGGCCGTCTCGTCCTATTGTGGGACTCTTCGGTAGTGAGCAGCCACGATCCCACCTCGAAAGATTCGAACCCATGACCTATCGGTCTGGTGCGCAAACACTTAACCTCTAGACCACTAAGCTGGCATTTAACAGTGTTAATGTCTAACTTCAACCAATCCACGAAATAGCGCTACCATTTTCGATTGTAGATACCTGTCTCTACCCGACACAGATTAGCTCCACTGGTCACGGCTTCTCACTAGAACTTCGAGAATTCCCTAACGAAGCTAGTCACTAATGAGCATATCGCGGATGAGCATTTCTGAGGAGTCTCACAATAGGACGAAATGGTTGTTCAGTGCTTCAAGGACTTTAATGGTAGTCTAACATCAATCGGTTCATAATCTCAATCAAAAAATAAAAATAACTCATATAAAGCTATGAAATAAATTTAAATATTTCATTATTATCTTATTTAAATATGCTAGTAGGTTGACAAATCTATGTTGAAAATGTGAATTATAACAGTAACTGAATAAAACCATAATATGAATGATAAACTTTGTTGTGTTATTTTCTTTAGAGAGAAATTAAATTACTTGATTATGAAACAATCCATCAAATTAAGATTATTGATGATAATAAACATGATATAATAATGATGTTTATACTATTCAATAAGCAATTAACAATTTAATTGAGAAAATAAAATGCTTATCCATATCGATCATTTGGTTTTATTTACTTGCAAAATAAAGTACTTCTAAAGGTACTTGAAATTCCCAGGTTAAAACACTGAGATGGAGTCGTAGATGAACATATTTTGGGGAAATTTCATGTTCGGATAAAATAACTTGATATTTGTTTCGGATTTTTAACAATTCTTCTGTTAAAGTCATTCCATGATTTAGACGACATCTAAGTGAAATATTTTATAAATGAACTAAATTATTGCGTAAACAGACGACCAGTCGATTATCTGTGCAATGATAATTGAATAAATCATAAATGTTATAGAATCCTTTTTATGTCAGTAATTGTTTTGTAGAAAAACCATATTCATCGCTATCGGAATAGGAATTTCTATGAAACATCACCGTTTCCATAGAGTTTAGGATTATGTAGAGAGGGTAAATTTATCCAAATGGGTATTTTGGAAATTTGGAAAAACTCCTATCGTACAAATTTAGAGCAGTTTACATTGCATTTTACAACTACTTTAGGTATTATTTATACTTTTCTAATGAGAATTACAACAAGTTACATTGACAATAAAATACGGAAACTGGTATCCTATGCATAAGAACTTTCGTCTATAGTTGATCGAATAGTTTCACAGTATTTTGATGCCTAGTTGATGTGAGACATACACAACCGATTTACTAGGGTCAAATGAGGCTTATAAACCTGTGTGAAGAATAAACATCATGATTTTCAGTTAATGGTTACGGTTAGAAATTAGATTTGAGGTTTTCATCACGAATTGACATCAGCTAAAACGCCAAAACTCTATTTAGTCAAAAGAACAAATGAATTTAGCGCCAAAATCCAAGACCTGTTATCCTAAATCTGATTGGACCATCCATAAATTATAGTCTCGTCACAAAGACTAAGATTTCTTAATTATAACTTTAATCCAAATGATCAAAAAAGAATTGATTTTCTCAGTATAATGAATAACAACTGATGTATCGTAATTTGAAAAAAGAGATCGGTAAAAAAAACTTACGATCAACTTTCATCGATTTGTGAATTTAATTTGTAATATAAGTGATAAATTAAAATTTTCAACTGAAAAACTCTATCGTTTAACGAATAACATTCAAATACATACTTAATTTACTTGATGTTGTTTGCTTGTATCTTCTTATTGTTGTTTAGGACAGTAATTGATCAGTCTCTTATAGGCATATATGCATCCTGTGCGGATTGCCTTAAGTCACAAGCATTATAAGCAAAGATGGATAGTGGTGTTTAAAGAGAATGGTACTGAATTCAAGTTGCGGAGTGAATATCAACTCTAGGATGTAGGTAAATCTAGCTGATGAGTCCCAAATAGGACAAAACGGGCGTCCTAGATTCCACTGCTAACCACTATCCATCTTTGCTTGCATTCTTAATCGTTGAAAATTATATATATATATATCGTAATTTTATTTATATTTACTAATTAATATGTGCAATAAAAATCTAATTATAAACATAATAAAACATGTTATTATAGTCAAATACTAGGTTTTATTATAGTAAACAAATATTGTTCATAACATATGAATACTTTAGTTAAATGTCGTTCCTTCGGTTAATGACAGTATCTTCATAACACTAATGATATTATTATCTGATCATTCAGTTGAAGGTTGAGTCAATTTATTTCTTGTTCTTTGTACACGATATATATTTCAAGAAGTGCTTTTATTTACGGTAGTATTTGGAACGAATTTCTGTTAATCATGTCATCATTAGAGTAAGGGGTTTCGTAAAGTATTTAAGTCTATAGTTTACACCACGAACTGATTTTACCAAGCAATCATTGAAAACCGGAAGATACTGATTAGCTATTTCGTCCTTATGTGCGAATTAGTAAAGAGCGCTGTCGCTTCTACAAAGGATTGAATCCAAGGCTTTGAGATCCCTCGGTTTGCGTCTAAATATTAAACCACTGAGTGAATATTCAGTGGCTTACATGTCTAATTTCAATTAATTCCCAATGTTACAAATTGGTTGGCAGCTGCCTAACACTCGAAATATTTGAACTTTGATTATTATTAGCTTCTTACTAGAACTCCAGAAATTGCCTATTGAAATTAACTGTATACCTGTTACTTCTCGTGGAAGCGCATAGACCACTCACCAACATACTCCATCAAACTCTGTCCTGGACAATCCTTTCAAGTTGTTTCTAGTTGCTATTGATCCTTTTCATGTCTGCTTCCGTTTCTCGGTGCAGTGTGTCCTTTGGTCTTTCTCTTTTCCATTTCCATTCAGGATTCAAAGTGAGCGCTTGCCTCGTGATGCAGTTTGATGATTCCCAAGATGTCTGTCCTATCCACCTTGAACGTCTTTCCCTAATTTCCTCTTCGGGTGGAAGAGGAAATGTGTGTACTATTTTAATGATAGTTGTAATAATTCTCCAAGTTTAACTTCCATATAGTAGAACTGTCTTGACGCTAACCAGAACAAACAATTGAACTTAACCACTGATAACTCTATTTTTATTTATTGTATAATTTAAACACATAAATATTGGTACAAGCAGGCATCAAATATTTATGCGCCACATTAATCATTCGATTGGTTTGGAATCAGGGTTTTCCAACTCCCTTAGGTAGATCCTTCATATCCACCAACTCAATTTAAGCGCCGGATATTCGTCTTCGTCCTCTCAATTTCGTGAGCGACACCCCTGCCGAGAGAAGGCAATGAATATGACTTCCCTGGCAGTGGTTGTATGCACGTGGCCATTTGAGAGCATTTCGTGAGGGAGAGTTGACTCTTAACACTCTCAGACGTACCAGGACATTTGGGGACATATGATTAACATTATTTTAATAGTTTATGTAGAGTGTTAAACATATGAATCAGTAGACTCGAAGTCAATAATCTAAAAGGGTAAACACTTATTAATTTGTGATATAAACTGCTATCATAAATTTATTTAGTATTTAATTTCTTCTTACTTTGCACCAACTTCCAAACTATGGGTAATCCAGTGATTCAACAATGGGTTTATGACCTCTACTGGGGAATTTCTACTAAATAACTTTATAAGATGACAGTGTCATGTTAACAGCAGATTTCTTGCCTGTATGACAGTTGGATGAATATAGAATATATGGAGGCTTTAATACTCTGAAGAATGAAATAGTTTGTGAAAGTTTTTTTTTAGATTAGGTTAAATATTTTTTATGAAAATCACTTATTTTGAATTCAATACTAAAATTGTATTGTATCTCACATGCAAAGATTTTAACAACTACATTCACAGTCATTCAATATCCAATAGTATCAAGTATAGATCCATATTCAACATCTGAAAAGTATCATGTCGATACATGTTGAATACAAAATTGCAGAATATGTTCATAAAATATGAAAACTGTATATTAAATACTTCACTTACATATCTTCCATCAATTATCTCTTACAAACTTCATCGTTCCTCCATTCCTGTTGTTATTGCTGTGGTATGTGCTACTGTTGCGACAGATATAAGTAATATGTATAATCAATCGAATGTGAAATGCTTGGAGGTAGAAGGTTAAGAAGATCAAAGAAAAGAGAACGAGAACAAAGAATGATTGGTGTGAAAATGAAAGAACAATAAAGTCTGAGACAACTGATTGACATTTTGCAAATGAAGTTTTTACTGTATGATTCTCAAATTTTAATAAGATGTTCTGTAATTTTGTATTCAAATACATTCGATTGTCCCCACTTGTGTTCTCGTTCACTTCATTACAATTACTCTCTGTTTAAATTTTTTTCTTGTCGAACGGATCTTCTCAACCTTCTGTTGCCAAACATTCCACTTCTGATTGATGTTACATACTACTTATGTCTGTCGACATAAGTAGTAGAATATATATACAGTATAAATACGTTTTATTCAAAAGTGAAGACAATAATTCAATCAAATTTAATTCTGTATTTATATTACATGAATAGAGAATGAAACACATAAACTAAATTGTACATAAATAATAACAAAGTAAACAGTTTCACCTATTTTACATATTTGTAAATTGTGTCAATCAATTAATAGACAATACAATTAATTCATAATAATATTGTATATTGAATTAGGTATCTATTTTATTCTATTCACTATATATATCTATTGAATATCTATGATTTGTTATACATATCACTGTGGGCTAATTTATGTTTGAATAGAATTGTATACAAACTAACTAATTCATTGTTTAATGTACTATTTGATGTATGACTAATTTAAAAATTAATAAAAGCAATTACTTCATTCATTTCAAGGTGAACTGAAAGCAAAAAAAGAACATTTTTCCTAAAGTCCTAGGTTTAAATCCCGCTTGTGGGATCATGGATAAGCATTGATGAAAAGTCCCATACTAAAACGAAACGGCTGTCCAGTACTTCTAGATTTCCAATGGTTGTCTAAGATTGTTTAGTGTCGGTTATTATTGTTAAGCCCATATACCTTATTCCAGCTTTCGGACAGCTCAGTCTATTCATTTTACTTGAGTCACATTCTGACCGTGTTAACTATTCGCTTAGCAATCTTGACTGTTTTTATATGAGCGCGTAGGTGTGTGTACACATCTTATTCCATTCACAACATGTCTGTAGCTTAATTTTGTGTGACTATAAATATTGATTAACGCTTGACTAAAGGGAGTTGACTTACCATCCATCTCCATTGTGTGTCGTTTCGCTTCTCTCTATTCCATTCGCTTCATGTACGAAATATATGTATTTAAAAGTCCATTCTCGTTATTTGACTTATTTAATTCCGTTATTGACTAACGCGATTTAAGTCGATGATTATATACGAGGATAGGCGACATATATATTCTAATAACAATCATTCATTACGATCTCCTTGAAGTGAGATCACGGGCCACTAAAGTGGAGAGCCCTTCAACAACATTATCCGATCTAAAAGACGACAAAATAAACGGCCCCAAAATTGTTCTATTCATGATCTCAATAAAAAAAACTCAACAATCTCCACAACCTCATACTGATAACTTGTTAAAGGTTGTAGTTTCTTACATTACTCAACTATTTTGTTCATAATATTCAATGAATTAAAATTTTCAAGTAAAAAAAAGTTAGATGAAAATCTTAAAATCATGGGATAAACATTTAACTATGGAAATAATCAAATGACATAATAAGTAACATGAGAACTATAAAGTAAATGTATACTGAATAAAAATCTTTAAGAATTAATTAATATCAAAAGTTTTGTGGATATTATATTAATTTCAATGGTTGAGATCATGAGTCAGTTGAAGCACACTGCTGAGAAGTCCCACAACAGCACGAAACAGCCGTTCAGTGCTTTCAGGTTTTCTATGGTGGTCTAGCTTCAACTGACTCATGATCTCAGCCATTGAAATTAATTAATTACTAATGACGAATGTTTAGTTATAAAAACTGAGAAATAACATTTCATATCACCGAAAATATAACATTTAATAATGATTAACCCAAATAGGACAAAATACACATCCTAAATTTCACTGCTAACCACCATTCAATTTTACTTATACTATTTAGCTTAGTTTTAAAATATCTCTATCATTAAGAATTTAAATGTTTATTTTTTTTGTGAATCGACTTTTCCAGTTAGAAGGTATACATTAGATAGTGATTTATGGTTGGGTTTTTCTCGTTTTGAAAAGTAACACCATCTATAAATAAACATTAGTAAACTATTTGTAAACAAGAGGTTACTAGATACTTGTTTTGTCAATATTTTGAATGCTTCAAAAGTTCGATTATAGAACCCTATGGTTCAGTATCGAATACAAGGTGATTGATCTAGTTAGTAGGCATCAAATGGTTCATACTTTAAATTTTAGTCAGCTTATAACAAAGCTCGACCTTTATTTAAACTTGTTGAATCCTGTACATCACAGATCCTTAATGTATTTTCATTTTTGATGACTAGAAAGAATATCATAAATTATTATTGAATAAAGGATATTTCACGATGCAAATCAATAACAGAGTCGTATGATTTTGTAAAATATACTTTAAAAATGTAGATCTGAGTGATCAATAAGGTGGTCTTTTTAAAAATGTTGAAATTGGTTAATGACTGTCTGAATTAAACAATAATCATTGGTTGTTTCGTGACCTTTATGAACTGTAAAATATTCAACAACAACAACAACTAACAGGTCAATAATGAGCTACAATTAGAACACGTCAGAATACCATGAATAATTTGTCTAATAAATGTACATATGAAAAATAGATCTATAACCGCCAAATCAGAAGACATTTTATATGGACAATGTTTCCATAATGTGTATTTTCAAATTTCCTATTTTGTCAGTTATTATTTAAATAAACCACTAACTTTCGGCATCGACTGTCAAAAGTAACTTGCACAAAAACTTAGAGAACTACTACGACCACCATTAACAGTGTACAAGTATTTATAAACAATGGTCTTCGCAAGATTACTCAACATACATTGGCCGGATACCATCATTAACAGCCTACTGTGAGAGAAAACAAACCAGCTTCCACCCGAAGAGGAAATTAGGGAAAGACGTTCAAGGTGGATAGGACATACATTGTGGAAATCATCAAACTGCATCACGAGGCAAGCGCCCACTTTGAATCCTGAATGGAAATGGGAAAGAGGAAGACCAAAGGACACACTGCACCGAGAAATGGAAACAGACATTAAAAGGAACAATAGCAACTAGAAACAACTTGAAAGGATCGTCCAGAACAGAGTTCGGTTGAGAATGCTAGTGGACGGCTTATGCTCCTCCACGAGGGATAACAGGCGTAAGTAAGTAATGACTTAATGCATATGATTTACAATATCAATAAATTGACTACTTTAAATGAGAAATATGATTAAATCATGAAATTGCATATCTTCCCTTTTTAACACCTTCATAGATGATACGATGTTATTTACGATCCCATTGTGAAAATTTACACACATTCATATTCTGTGTTTCTCGAATAGTTGCACTCCGACAGATGTATTCTATACTACTTATATTCTATTAATGCTTACGACAAAGATTGCTTAATTAAGCAGCCGTTTTTGGCTAAATATGAAATTTGATTTATATCCTGTCAGAAATGTTAAAGAAAGTGCTGATTGTATTTGTGATGATACGTGTTTTAAGTTAGATCATCAATTTCTTACAGATAAACTTCATCCCATTACACTAATTATTCGAAATAATTGTAGATAATTTGGTACGGTAGAATCTCACTATCCTCTTATCAGTTTCTTTTAAACTCTGTAACAGGATGATATGCATTTGTCCAATAGAACACTGACATGTAAGAAGATTGTGAGCGAAAGGTGGACAAGTGTGAAACTGCTATCGTACATTTTGGACGGACCGCTTCAACATCACCATTTAGTCTGAAGTTTTTATAAAGTTGGGAAAAAAAAGCGTTTACAAATCAATTCATGTATATAGATTGGTAATTCGTTGAAGAGATAACTTTGCTGAACTTCATGATTTTAATGTTTAGATGAGAATTATGTGTATTATTACTTCTACATAATCTGCTTAACGTATCTTGCAGTGTACAGATGTAGCTATCGATTGCCCCGAAATCACTAATGATGTGCAACTTTCTGGGCATATTTATTTTTTTCATGAACTAACTGTTACATCTTGAGATACCACATGCCAAATCTGCCAATCAGAATACCCTATCATAATTTGGAAACCCGAATTTGCTAACTCGTTTATAGCCTTGAGCAATGATAATTTCTAACCAATACAATTGATCTTGAGCTAACGTTAGCTACAACCCTATTGGTCGCCTATCCGAAAGCTTTTTCCGATTCCCAGCCTTGAGTTCATAAAGAAGTCTGCGGCCGAGCTTCTATGATAATTATCATATTTCAATCAACCAGCCAAGAAATTCTAAAACACCCATTATCTTATGAAAGGGAATTACTACAATACACAGCATACCAAATAAGAAATCATACTTTGAAGACAATCATGCAGTAAGTGGCAGAGACCGAAATAAACAGTACATAATTAACTAAGAATAATTAAGGAATAGTAAAACGTGTAACGATAGTTATTTGTATATGACGATTGACATTGCGGTTTTATTACACGGGGACAGTGATAACAAGTTAAAAACTTATCTATACTATACGTTCAGCTGAAGAAAATTAATTCATTAACTCACCCACTAGGTACTTGAGTATGAGACACTAAATATGAGGGCTAATGTTACTAGCCAGTTATCCAAACAAAAGTACGTGGTTGTATTTGAACCTGGAAATTAGTGCCAATAAGTTGAACGAATTAACCGTCAAAACATTGATCGAAAGATTAACACAGAGACCAAATTTATTTATGTACATAAATATTCAAGGTAAATATTTCTATACCAATAATAGTTGGTGTCATTTGGTAAACAGGGAAAAATTAATACGTAATAGCTATTTCATTCATTATACAGTGTGCAGCAACACAGAAGTTGTGAAAATCAATAATAACAACTATTATAGTACATCAGTATGTTTTATTGCAAAAGAAAATAAGGCAACACATTTACTGATAGTAAAGAGAGCGAATGTAAATGACGATTCTTCCTGCAGACTGTCTTACGGAAAAATCACTCCAAATATATATATATATATATATATATATATATATATATATATATATATAGTATTATATGTATGCGTGAGAGAACTCTTTGTGTATGTAATAACTCGGGTAAACGCACAGAATCTAAAAAATGGAAAACTATTGATGATGTCCTATTACAATAAACAAAATACAGATAGACAACTTAAGTAATAAACAAACACATCTGAAAACCTTCGTTGTTTATACTAATGCACTTTAAATTTATACGTAGAATTAAGCGGAACAAATGAGGATTCAGCACGCGCACATCAGAGAATGATATGCGGGTAAAAAAAATTGGAAATTCATGAACACAATTCAGTTAAACGCACACAAATTTCAATAAAAGAAGCAAAATCTTATGTTATGACACCGTAAATCGACACAAACAATTATACATGTAAAGTAAATGTGTGCTCATCAGACAACAGTTTATAATTAAGAATCGAACAAATGAATAAAATGGTAGGTAGAACAAAATGTATACAAAGAAAGGATATGACAATGACAAGAAGCAAAAGTTTCTGTGAAAAAATGATAAGAGTATATATATATATATATATATATATATATATATATATATATATATATACCAACACAAAGAGATGTACATTCATCAACACACCAATGAATATCTATCGTGACATGAAACGAAAACAATTGAATAGAAGTTTGAAGATGAAGTAATAATATTAATAGATACAAACACACGCAGGCATATTTATGTGGACAAATACTGATTTATATGTTGTTAAGAATCTGTAGACTTTTTAACTATATTAATACACCACTTCCAGGTGATATATTCCGCTTTATCATCATCGATAAACTGACTCACAATTTTGTATAAGCCACGTGATAAAACACCTTTAGGGGCTTCTTCAGGGTCCGATGTCCAGATATGAGGATGTCCTTGGGGACGAAAGTTGCCTAGCATTACGGAAATTTCATCAACTACGAAACAAAAGTTAAAAGTGAAATACGGGAATGACTGTTAATATTTTATTTTTGTGAGTAGACACAAGCGCTTGGTTTAATTGTTTTCATTACTGATGACAGTGAGTATATTAGGATAAAAGGTTTATAAAGATGCTCTTATATATATATATATACTCAGATTATGGACTGACATCAATTAGATGTAAAATTAATAGAAGATGGAGCGCACTGAACAGTTTTACTGTTTTTATTTGGGGCTCCTCAGTAGTAGTAGTGTGGATTCACGAACTTCAGGCCTAGCAACCAGTAAGTGACCCTTAGACCAATAATTCAGAATCGACTAGTTTATAATTCTAACTCCCACCAATTCACAAGATTGCATGACCACTATGCAATGTATTCGACGGTACGTTTCAATCTCAAAGTTGTTTAATTACACCGAAACCTTAGATGGATCCCTGCCAGAGTCGTGAGTGAACAGTCCTTAGTAGTCAAAAATTAGAACGAAACAGATGTTCAGTCCCCCCTTCTTTTCAATAGTTGTCTATTTGAATTTAGTTTCAAATGCAAAATATTTCAAAACAGTGAAAGTCATCGAAAATCCATGTAATTAAATGAGTTTGGTTTTATAGTATATATATAGAATTTTCATAATGTAGCCCAAGGCTCGAATGTAAATTCATAAATAACAAGACCAGACTACATTTAAACACCGTTGAGTGCAGATTTAACCGGTAAAAAATTTAAATCATTAAAGGTTCAGGAAATTATGAACAAGACAGTCGATAGCATTGTGTTCGCAAAAATCCGTGAGTTTTATTTAGCTAAGGATTGGAATTTCGCATCGACTTATTTATTTTATTTAAACTCATGAACATCGATACAAGAAGGCATCAAATATATATGCGCCACACAAACCAAGTGGTTTGTGTGAGAGTTGGGATACTGGCCGGGTGCCCAAACCGAGGCAAGTGGTTTTCCTAGGGAGCCACACCCTGAGCCTTTGACTAAGGGGTCTAATCCACAAGGAAGTGAAGCAACATTAAGAGATGCAGCCCCATGGTAGCCCGTGACCGACAATAGGTTCGTACGCTATTTTTTTCTTCAGGATCCTGGAGCCCATATGCACCATTGGTTTGGAATCAGGGTTTTCCAACTCCCATAGGTGGACCCTGTGTCCGCCAACCGGGTTAAAGCTCCGGACATTCGCCTTCCATCCCCTCAGTTTAGTAAAAAACACCCTCACCGCAAGAAGACAGTGGGCAGGACTTCCCTGACAGTGGTTGTATACGCGTGGTCATGTGAGAACATTTTGAGAGGGAGAGCTGACTTTTCCCAATTTCGGTCGTACCAGAGCATTTGGGGGTATCCATGGGGAACTTCGTATAAAAATTCATCAAATGATACCAGCTTTTAGGGGCTATTCGGTTTCATTTTCAAACCAATTGACTTTTTAAACTATTAACCTGACTGAGACGAACAATGTGACTCATAAACTCCTTTCATTGACAAAGTATTTAAAAAAGTAATCAATTGGAATTGCAGAAAACTACCTACCTAGAATAGGGCCTTTACGTAACCACTGCTTGAAACGTAGCCCACAAACAATATCTCTTTGTACATAGTACACGACTTGAATACGGTAACTGCAGCCTTCGACGATTGAGACAGGTTTCGACTTGAAGTCAGAGGTATCACCTGAAATTCAAACAAGAACAACTTAAAAAACATTTATCCAAAAATTTGACTATAAGATAACGAGAAAACCAGTAAATGAGTTAATTCTTTCACTTAAAAACTATCTTATAAAGAACAGAATGTTTCCAACCGTTAATTTTAGACAGACAACTAGTAAATGAATTCGAATATGCCAAGGCAATCAATTGATTCAAACTTCCACACCCCAAATAGATATGGATGTTGAAGCTGAAATAAACAGCTCCGCTTGGAACCCTTCTAAGACTACTGTCGGTCGAAAACCAGGATAAAGGAGAGTCGGGCATGAGGTTAGCAAGCCCATCACATATAAAGGAACTTAGCCAAAAAACGCTGATACAGACGGGTATCGATTGCAAAGTTATCATAATTTACATCAGAAAAATGTAAAGTACTGATAGAAATTAAATCGTGATAGTAGCTAATTTCGAACTAATCAATACGACTTTTACTCTAGCACGCTTTAACAATAATGGAATTATAGCATAGTAAAGCATAACTAGCATAAAGTAAATGAATATATAAAGAAGTGTCAGTCGTTAGAATTTCCTCTGTAATATAAAAATGATGAAACGGGATTGAAGTAACAGAATTTTAAAAAAGGGATCATCAGTTAAATATTGGTGACTCATAGTGAGTTTTATACACGGGTTAATAATCCTGGCATGATTCGAAATTGGTCTAAATGAAGCTGGTGATTTTTGTCATTTGGAATTAACGGTTTCACGCTTTTAACCGACTTATGAGATTGCATGACTATTACTTAACGTCATCGATGATGTCCTGATCTTGATATTAGCTGAATCCTGCCGTTTCATACAATTCAAAGTTAAGATTAACTTGATGAATTGATCTAAATAATTCAAGTTCTTTCCTGTTCTAACTATTACCCCAACTGCCTTTGTAGAGGAGGTTCTAGAGTATGTAATGCGATTGTTTCTGAATTTTTGGCTTAGTCATTTCTCAACTTCCTTCTGTAATATCTTAAAACATCATTTTAAACATTTTGATTGACTGATAAACCTGAACAAATTGAGCTTGCGGTTAATCACTGACCTAATGTATGCATACAATTTGCAAAATCAATAAGCTCAGTTGACTAAGAAATACTATCATCACTAAATTATGTATTTGTCCTCTTATTACCACCATTCCTTGTGAACTATATTTGCTGTTTAGCTTGCTACTATCACTTATACTATTATTCTTACTGTTACTTTCATTCAATGTTTTTTTCACTGGATCAGTGAGTTGTGACTATTTGTACCGACACATGTTTGCTAAATCTTACGTAGTTTGTAATCAACTGACAAATCTGGGGCTTCATAAGGCAGATCTAACTGGGCAAATTCGGCTATAAACTTACATAATTGCAACGACCCTTGTGAAATAAATCGATCTTGAGACGTATCATGATTAACTAGATTAGTTCCAACTAAAATAATATATCATTAGGATTAAAAGAGGATGAAAGTTAGGTAACGTGTGCATTGTCGCATTTTTGGTGAAAGGTTAGAATGTTTGGGATGCGTTTCTCCTCCTCTGAATGCAAGTTGTTGTCCCAGAACTGACCTGCGTCAACACCTGGACTAAGGATAGGGAGTGAAGTAGTTGAACGCATCAACAACTTTACTTATCTTGGAAGTCTGATCGACCCTAGTGGGTTGGAGTCTGACGAAATCTCTGCACGGATTCAAAAAACTCGTTTGGCTTTTTCCAACTTAAGTCACCTATGGCGAAAGCAAGATATCCGTCTATCAATTAAGGTACGAGTATACTGCGCAGTAGTTCGTTCTGTCCTACTGTGCGGCTACGAAACGCGAACGTTAAGAGAAGATACGCACAAGCTACTAGTATTTGACGACAGATGCCTTAGAAATATTGCTCGCATCTGCTGGGATCACCGAATAAGTAATAGTGAGGTTAGACTCAGGGTATTAGGGAATGATGGTTAACATGTTGATGAGGTTGTAAATCTTCATCGACTGAGATGGTCGGGCCACGTGTTACGTACGCCTGAACACCGATTACCACGACGCCCAATGCTGACTAGTGTTGGGGACGGCTGGAAGAAAGTTGTTGGTGGCCAAACCAAAACGTGGCCTCAGTGCTTGAAGTCACTAATTTCTAGTCTGAGCCATGTTGGTAGATGCAGACTACTTAGTTGGGGCCCGCGTGACTATCGTAACCAATGGTTGGGGACTCTGTGTGACAAGACGTAGGTGTATACACTCTTTGTCTTCCCTTAAACTATGAGATTAAAATTGCTTCATATCTTTTTTCCTACGAACTAATTCTTACTTATTGTACTATACCCTTATATGCAATCTTTCTTTTGTATATTACCATCATTGAAGTGACTACTATGAATTTGGTGTTCATCTTCTTGCGCTAATAAGGTGTGGCAACTTGGACCGATGCATATATGTGCCTGGTCCTACGTTGTAGCTGACTGACAGGCAGGTATTTCATAGTGTCCGAAGCTTCAGTTTGGGCAGCCCTGCTTCGGTCTGGGCACCCGGGCAGTATCACAGCCCTCACACATATCAAATTAGATATGTGTGGTGCATATGTATTTGGTGCCTCCTTGTACCAATATTTATGTTAAAATAAATAAATTTTCTGAAGCACTCATCCTTCTCTACATATAAATCGGATGGCAAAGATATTCCTGAGCACATATCGTTGCTCACTATTTACATGAACGCTCAAATTCATTTGTCACGGCACAAGAATTTTGATACATACTGACAAAAACTGCACCACACAGTGGATCAATAACAGTCTGAAACAATATGCAAAGGAAAGTTTGTGTTGTCAATTAGCAGATGAACAGTACTTCTAAGATTTTACAGATCAATGAAGCGAAAATCCTATTTAGTTTAAATGGTGCTTCAATTTCCAACAAGAACACAACCGGCTTCTCTTTCTACTTACCCGGTGTCTAAAGTTACCTATTTAAGGGAAGTTAGGAACAAGTGGGCATATTACTCAACAGTTTGCTTTGCATTACACGATAGCTTTGAAGCACAGTTTATAGTAATAAAGACATGAAATGGCTACAGGTTTCTGATCATAGGTGTCTCTAAATTATTGTTTGCATATCGTGGGACAACTGAGTGAGCGAAATTCATGTGAAAGGTAGGATCCTATATGAAGATGGAAAATAAGTTGTGAGTCTTCACCGAAATGAATGAAACGCCTGTCATGTATATCCAACCACCTGTTGCATAGACGTGCTGGTGGGAATGAATTGGGGGATAAAGGTTAAACCAGTTGATATTAGCACAAGAAGTAAAGGACTGTCGGACTTAGTCGTATTGGTGGATATAGACTAACTGGGCGAGGTCTACGCAATAACATCGACCAACGTCTGGAAGAATGTGGCAACATTGTTAGGAATCGGTTGAAATGATGTACATCCCTTTAACTATCCTTAAGTGACTGACATTAGCACTATTTCATACCTTTGTTCCCTCTAATTCACCACTTATTTTTAGATAGTCTTTTTCTGTATTTTACATATTTGTATAGTTGATACTACCGTCACTACCAATTTTCAGACACATTTTGTTAGTTCCGTTACACTGTAGTTTAGTATGGTCATACTGGTTGACATGTCAGGCTTTATATTGAACATGACTCACTAAAAATTCCATTATCAGTTTGGTTCCAAAGTATAATTCCCAATATTTTGATTGCCTAGTTGATATCAAGATCCAAATATTACTTTACAATACTCAATTGGGCACGCTTAAGTAACACTTTCAGGAGTATAATAGAGAAAAACAAGCAGACATACCCAAGAGATTGAACTCAATATCCGGTTGCCCATCAACGAGAATACAGAACTTCTCGAACACAACATTTGCAGGTTTTTCTGGAACTGTGTAGAAATTAGCACATGAAGTTAAACATACAAGGAACCTTAAACGAGCCAACAGCTGGACCCAATAGTGCCTCTTTGTATTTTCGCAAACTTTCGTCTTCCTTGTCTAGATTCATGATCTCTTCCAGAGTGCGTTTTTCAGGTGGCTTGTATTCATTTTTAATATCGCTCTCCAACTCGCCTTCCTCAACAGACTGTTCTGCCATTCTTGAAAACACCACAAAAATAGTGTGACCTATAGTCTTCGGTAGATTCGCGTTTAGCTTGAAGGCACCTCGTGTTTTGTAGAAGTGTTAAGAGCAGTACGCGAGATTATCTGGAAACAACGAGAAAAAGTAAGCCGATGACTCAATAAGCACACACGATGCATTTACATCCAAAAAATAAAGTAATTGATAATATTCAGAAGTAACAAAAGCGTGGAATTAAGACAACCTGACAACTAAAAACAGGAAGCTGATAGTGTAAAGTTTCAAACGTGTTACAAGAACAAATTCTGTGCGGAGCGCCTTACACTTCAAGGTGAGAAAACTCTGACGAATTAAAAGTATTGGTTAAATAACTCTCTTCTCCATATAACTGAAGGCGAATATGGACTTTTGATCTGACATGAAGTTTGCCGATTCAAGTTCGAATTGTTATTTGTGATCATGAATGGAAGTAATATATATACTCATAATATGTGACTTGAATACCCAAGTATTTAGCTTAAACTAAACAGTAAGACATTTAGGTGAGTATTTTGGTATTTTGGCTCAGTGGACAGATATTAGTGACCGTTTGTTGCAACTGCGCTCAGACAATCGTTTATTTTTAGCAAGCACTAATTTTAAGCATAAGGAGAAACATCGTCTGACAAGGCAACCCCCTGTACCAAATCAACGACAGACACAAATAGACCATATTGCCATCAGTTATCGTTGGAGAGGCTCGGTAGAAAACTTTCGCTCGTTCTGGAATACATGTTTGAACTCTGATCATAATCTAATACGAGCACATATTTGCTTTCGTCTCACTGGACACAGAAAAACCCCATTAAGATGACCCATTAGAGTTAAACTCAGCGATGAGAAAGTCAAAGGTAAGTTCGAGAAACAAATGAAGTCACACTTAGAAGATTTCGAAAATGAGGCTGACACAGGTGTTGCTCGGAAAAATATTCAAACATCTGTGGAAACAGCAGCAACATCTATTTGTTATTTAAATCAGTGTTACGAAAAACCAGTGGATTTCTGCTAAGTTTATTGAACTGATAGATTCTAGTAAGCGCATCCCATCAGGCTCTGAACACGAAGAAGATTAAAAACAAATCAAATCTAGGTTAAGCAAAAGTCTAAGGAACGACCGTATGCAGTGATGTGCAACGAAATCAAAAGAGATGGAAAAGGCAGTGGTTGTGGGTAACACCAGACAGCTTTTCAGACTAATAAAAGAAACTGGAATTAAGAAGTCAAGTGTAAGTGAGGCTATCTCGGAAAGAGACGACACTCTTACCTTACTGAGTCCAGACGTTCAGAACGATGAGCGGAGCACTTTAAGGAGCAGTTCAGCTGGTCTTCAGCTACTCTACAACTACACACCTATCCCAGACAACCTGAATGAGACATTGAGATAAACCCCGACTCTGCTTGAGATTTAAGATGCAATGGTTAATCTGAAACATGGAAGAGTAGTTGGTACAGATGGAATGGCTTCAGAGAACTTAAGAGGTGGTGGTCCAGTTTTGGCGAACAGGTTGACTAATATGTTAGCTCAAACCTGAAAACTGAATGCAATCCCATCTGACTGATCGCAATCACTGAAAGGGTCAAAATCCTCCTGTAATAACCATAAAGGGATTAGTTTGACCAGCAGAGCGTCTAAAGTACTAGCCTCAATAATTATTGAGCACCTGACGAAGGCTCATGAACTGCAAACATGAGAGAATCAGTCTGGCTTCAGACCTAGTCGTGGCTATATCGACCATTTATCCACCATTCATCAGGTTTTAGAACACTGGTATGCTTATCGTCGTCCGACAATGGTAGTGCTTCTTGACTTAAAAGCAGCATTCGACTTTGTGGATCGAGAGGTTCCGTGGAAGTGTCTATCATTGAAAGGTGCACCTCAGAAGTACATAAATCTTGTGAAGGATCTCCACTCGAACACTACCTGACAAAGCAGAGCTTATGACGAGCTGTCATCTGATTTTGCAACTTCAAGTAGTGTCCGTCAAGGCTCTCCACTATTTCCATCTTTTTTCAACTTCATCATAGATTTACTGCTGGGAATAACGTTATTTCAAAATTTGAAATATTCCCATAATGTAAATTTAGAACAACATATATAAGCGAACAATATTGTTTTCGATTAGATCCTCATCAGGCTTTACTCTAATATACAGTAATATTTATATGCATATACGAAATTATTAAACCAATCAAGGTAGTTTATAAATCAATGATAACGATGAATAAAACGATTACATAATATGTGAAAAGTACAAATAGATAGTGTGATGACAGGTGTATTAGTTTTTCTAAGAATAATAAAGGCTCAAATCAATGTTACATAATCGGAAATAGGTCAATGATTAGAAAAATATAGATAGTAAGATAACATTTATAAAATTATTATAAGATGACGTAATGAGAAGTGTTCAGATAATTGAACCGTGAAAAAATAAAAATAAAAATAAAATAGTAGGAGGGGGTGAAGAAGAATTGATAAAACAAAGAGAAGGTTTGAAAATAAATAATAATTAAATTCATTTATTAAGGCCAAGGGAGAGATAAGGGTGTTACAAATTTCTTCTGAACACAAAGACTCGGCTTGTTGGCTCGAATTCCTATAGCTTCTGCTATGTGTAAGAGACGAGATCGAACACCATAGGGAAAATTAGTGGGAATACGATAAATAACTTTAAATGACTTATTTCTGTCCACTACATGACCACTATCGATTAAGTGTGAAAGAACTGAGCTGCGTATTGTCTTTACGTAACCTTTTCCTAACGTTATTGTCGATTGAATTTTCAGGAATCCATCTCCTACTAGGGGGGGCCACTTATCGACTTAGAATTGACAGATGACGTAGTTTTGTTTGGTGAAGACACTGATAAGATGTAGAGTCTTTTGGCAGCACTAAGCAACAATGCTCCTCCTCTGAATGCAAGTTGTTGTCCCAGAACTGACCTGAGTCAACACCTGAACTAAGGATAGGGAGTGAAGTAGTTGAACGCATCAACAACTTTACTTATCTTGGAAGTCTGATCGACCCTAGTGGGTTGGAGTCTGACGAAATCTCTGCACGGATTCAAAAAACTCGTTTGGCTTTTTCCAACTTACGTCGCTTATGGCGAGGGCGACTATCTAACTGGCTCATTATTTGTCTCACACTGGTGCAAGAGCTACTACCAAACTGATCAATGCCTGATATATATATATATATATATATATATATATATATGTGTCCGAATCTACAAAAATGGGTACAAGTGGGTCTGATAATGTTACGTGAGTTGACAATCAAAGGTTAATTGTCACAGACATTTCCCCATCCGAGTTTTTTTACAGCCAGATGCACGTTTTGCTCGTGTATATCCTCATTCGGTAAATCCTTTACTGTATTTTGATTGTTTCAATTATCTACTTACACGCATAGACAGATTCACGAGATTTACAACAGCCACCCAGATCACCGGAATCACAGCTGAACAGAAGTGCTGCTCCCGCACGTACTTGGACATTCTTTCTCTTGGGTGCTAGGTCACGCACTTGACTAATAAATCACACAGCCAGTAGTGGGCATGCATGCAATATTTTCTTACGTTAGTCGATTGTTAGCGATACTTTTGAGCATTAAAACATGCAACTTTATGAAGTGTAAACCAACCCGGTTCCCAGGGGACTATGAAATATTGTCTTAATTTACTACTCATATTAAGTAAGGCTTCAAATATTTAGCTGGCTCTCATGAATATTGCTTTAACCTAAGCTGTATGTTGCACACTTTGTCGAAATACACTGTCTCTACTAGTTCCACGTTACGAGCAAATTAGACATCTAAAGTTTTTGTATTGTAGGTTAGACATCCATTTAGTATATCACATTGCTATGAAACTAAGTGTGGATTTATGCTTAGCGTCAACTTAATGTATCATATACCAGAATAATGGTCAAGTTTACATTAATGTAATCAATTTGTCATATTATGATGTAGCTTTTAGTAAAAAATAGATTACGCCGTGAATCTTGTTCTGGCTATAATTTTTACTTACCACGTCAAACTCCATCACATCAGACATGCATTGCACGCTGGGATGATATTGCAAGCCATAGGAAACCTAATGGAAGTCACTGTTTTTTTTAAGTAGACCTTCAACAAATAATGTTACTGGAGAAATGTCTGTTGTGCTGTAAATTATGTTTTGATGCATAAATCACCATTGTTTTCAGTCTGGAAACAATATCTTTTGTCCTCTGCTAGGTAAGACTTATTGGCCTGTAGTTCGTTTCATTGGGTGTGTAGGCCTAATTATCCTTATTCAACTACTTTAAGTAACATGTCTGTGCAAATAAAACAATAATTAGGGCACCTGTTTAGCTTAGTACACTTGGTTATCTTATAATTCAGTTTGATCGATATAATTATAGTGCTTGAAGGAAGTAATGAAACAAGTCAGTTTTGTAAGTAGAGGTACTATATTCTTCATTCCCTATAGTGTGCTTAAGCACCATAACTAGAAAACGATCACTGTGAGATTATGTATACATTACTGTGTAACTAGCTCCCGGAAGCTGATGTTGAGAGTTTAGAACTTGTACAGTACAGGAGGATATGATGTTGACATATCACGTTTATCATATTCCCACTAGTTCAAACATACCACTTATTCACTTCGTTTGTAATTTACATGTAAGACTAACAATATGGACGCATTATTATAACTTAGCCTTTGCTTAAAACGACAGAGAATCTACTGAGACTCCCATATCAGTCCTTTCTTAATGAGTGCATTGATGCAAATCAGTTTGCTTATAAATAGAAGAAAGTACTTTAGATTCTGCTGTTGTCAAACATTAATAAGCAGTGTTCATTTTCGAAAAAAGTGATAAGTACTTTTGATGTGCGTTTGTAAACTGTACGTCTGGCCTTGACCGTATTTCAAGATCACTGCTATTAAACGATTTTTCCAGAGTCAAAATCGACAGCTGAATAACCAAGTGTCTGTTGTTCTACTTTCCCAAAAAAGCCCTAATAATAGACCTAATCCTAAAATTGTAGATTTGTTATGATATAACTGCCTAATCTATAAGATCTTACGCGGAAGTCACATCATTATCTACACCGACTCACTGCATCGTAACTATTACCAATACATGATAGAGAATAATCTTAGGCTAGAGATAGAACATTATATCTAATATGAATAAAAGATATAAGGTAAAATTCAGGAGGGACCACACCTGCATGGTCGAGTCATGCCATCAGATTAATCGGATTAATTCAATTCATTATCCCCGCCTTCTCCATTGTTGTGTATTTCTCCGCGTTCAATGTGGAATGTGTATTTGTCATATTGTCTGGTGGTAGGGCCGAATGCCACTGCAAGCTAACGTTAAAAACTTTTGAACAACTTGAAAGTTTGGTTTGTCAGACATTAACTTTCGTTGTATATCTGCTCGTAAAAAGAGATGCATATGAATTAGAATACATAGATGAGAGTAAAAGAATAAAAGCTGTGCAATACGATATTAAACACATATTACGATTTTCGCATGTCGCAATAGCTGACCGAATTGTTAATTAATATTCATGAACATGACAGTAAAGCACATTTATGTAAATTCGTTTCTTAAAAACATGTGATTCGCTCATTGACTTCTTCCATATTTTTGACCAAAGCCAATACTATTTGTTTATTTAGAATAGAACAGTTGTGAAACCTCACAGATTACCTTACACACTGTTTTGTCATCGGAATTATGGTACTATGGAACAATCTACGGAGAGCGTTATTAACAGAAACTTCTACAAAGTTTCTAAAAAGCAAGCTGAAAGCTCACATTAGTTTCACAATCACTTCCACCGTTTACTAGTTCTTTTGTCCTTTAGTCCGAAAAAATAAAAGGACTACAGCCTAATATTATCAATGTTAAATTTGTAGATGGAAACCTAGTGTAAATGTTATTCTATATTACACTGTTATTGGAACTATTCTTAAATGAATTTGTAAACCCGATGCTATCTTGATTAATCAAGTTTACAGTCGTAAAATATTCATTAAATGCGAACGTCTTAGCACCTAGTTCACACGTAAGAAGTAACACTTAGGAGTAATACAGTATACATTCTTGCTATTTTCTTGGATAACTTAAAGACCCGGGTCCGTGTATAAATTACCAAAGGAAGCAGATCGTTGCGCCCCTAGCTTTCTCATAAGATATCCTAGCCATCACGGTGCATCACGGTAGTCAAAGTATAGACGCGCGTAATAAGTATTTTAACAGTCTTTACCTATCGCACTTCAACTTCATTTTATGGCTAAAACAACAGACACACACCACATACTGTTAGCGGATTTCCGGCTCTCCAGTGTTAAACTTGCTTTCACGTAAGACGTAATGCTTCCAACTCATCTAATAATGCTATGTGGTGTATATTCAATAACAAACCTTCTGCAATAGACCAATAGAATCTCCGACTTGGTCCCAGGTTGTTGAGTGTCTGGGTCTCATAATCCTTTCCAGAGCACTGCTGGTATCCACTACTACTAGGCGCTCAGTATTCGTTTGAATCGTTGATTGGATGGGGTTATCCACAATACTGCTGAGAATAACAAACCGGAGATCGTTTTTTGACTTAGCTCTATGGCATCACAGATGAAAGTGAGTGAAGCGTGGAGTCGAGTAGCGATTGACTATGAATACTACTACAAGACTACGTGCCAATTAATCAATAAGATCCCCGTAGTCCAATATCAGAAGACAAATGATGGCTGTAGTCGAGATGTATTTGTTGTCGATCTCGTGGTATCGAAAGAATACCGAGAACGTGCCAAAGGAGTACAAGCGTGGTTACTAAACGTAACCGGATTCGTACAAGTTCAAAGTCAACGGGAGAGTAAGTGTAATGGCTGTCATTAGCATAATTAAACAAACGAGCACAGTAAAACAGTCACTGGTACAATTGGTTATAATAATAATTGTTCTGTTGACAAAAGTAGGACACTACAGGAGCCTGCGCTAGAAAGGGTTTACACTTTCGATAGGTAGCGGTTTGATTCGTGGGACTGATCGGCACAAGTGCGGTTGTAGGACGGAAGAATTGGCGAAACAGGAAGCAGTCGTTGAACCTCGAGTTGTCAACGGAAGTCTTTTGCGTAGAACGGTACCAGGAGAAGTGTGCTGTATTTGTTGCTCGGGTTAGCATACCACATCAGAGTGGTTTGTATCCAGGATCTGAAGCTTGCTTTCGTAGGGATGCGGATCAGAAAACGCTGCAGACGTAGGACGAAACCGCGTTGAGCCAAGAAACCGGAGGCGACCATAACGACCAAGCGCGAAACCAAATATATGCCAGGCGAATTCGAAACCAGATTATTGATTGAGTGTGTTGACAAAAGCGTGGGTGCCAAACCAGCTTTCGCCAAAGTTGACTGAAGTCGACGTTACCGAACGGGCGATGGTCGGAGGCGTGGGCTCAGGATACAAAAAAATCAAAAAAAGAAAAGTGTAGCATGATAATCATGTGGATTTCGGACAGATAGATAAGAGCGATTTGTTAAACATGAGTGTATTCGTAAGAGACATGCTCTAGACTCCATGTTCTGACTTGCCATAGACTATTTATTTATATTTATACCTACCGGTTGATGGTGCATACAAGTTATTTGCAAGTATACAGTTTAGCATGAGGCGGAATACGATTTGATTGAGATATAGTGATTATAAGTTGTGTGTGATGTAGTGCCGCGAGTTGACTTTGGCTAAATAAGTCTTTACAAGATGATCAACAGTGAGTGATGCTCATGTGATTATCAGGAAGAACATAAGTTGTAACCAAGGGGAGTACACTCCCAACTCATGTCTATGATAATGACTTGAACCCTAGTCAGTGTTGGGGTAAATTCGACATTGATGTTTGCAGTTTACAGGAGATTCGCTCGACTGCTTATACTGATTATTTGCATGCATGATTGTGTCACTAAACCTCCAATTAGACTGACAAGGTTTTGAGATATTTACTGAATGAGCAACTGATAAACATACTGTAATCATCCTTAGTGAATGAAAAGAAAAGCAACACTACTTAATGATAATTATAAGTCGATTTACTGACCGATTTGTTAATAGTTTCGTCAACTTTATCAGTCATATTACGTGATTGTCAAGTCATGACAATGCTTTATGACGATATCCTGAAACCATTATGTTAAAATAATTATAGTGTTGATTGAGGATAATCCAGTGAAAAATAGATGCTGTTGCTTTGTGTGATTCAAAATTATCAGAAATTCGTAGCGTGAACGAATCCGAGTTACCTGTTTATATTACTAATGGTAATTTAAATATATTCGTGTACATAATGTTAATTTTAATAATAGGCTTCGGAGATTTAATTTTAAATATTTGTTCGTCGAACAACATGAAAAATGTAGTTATTAAATTAGTGCAGTATGATAATACCTAGATTTGGTGACTTGATTATCCCTTATATGTTCGTCTTTCTAGGCTACTAATACACTAGACCAATTCGTAAACCCAAATACGTATAGCAGTAATGTCTATGACGAGTTTATTGAAAATGTTAAAGGCGATTCAGATGATTTTTAAATTTAAGAGGCATAGAGATATAATGCAATGCAAGTACGGGCCAGATTGACATGCAGGTTGTTGAGATATATGGCAAATTAAAAATAATAAACAGGGCCAAAATGAAAAATATTTTTCTAAATCGAGACGACTTATGGAATTTCAGTTAGGAATATGATGAGTTATAAACTTTACATAAGACGTCGCTATAGTTAACCTAGCGATATTTATAAATGTGTGCAAAGGGAACTAAAAATAAGAAATGCCTTTAAACAGCACGTTTTCTTAGTAGAATGTTGTGGTATAAAAGTATTGAATATTTCTACTTAGTCCTGGGAGTGGCTCGTATGAAATATACAAAACCAGTCTAACAGAAAAAATCTAAGTTAAGAAGTACTTAAATCATAATAAATGAACCAGGAAAGGGAAAAAGTAAAACTCGCCTGGGTTGTTTTCGCTTCCAGGTAATGATGATTTGAATTGGACAGTAATTCGAATCTGGATTATACACGAGGTACTGTCGACTAAATTCTTGGATTAACCCAGCATTGAAAACTGGATTTGTGTAAGTTCAAAATTAATTTAAGTCAAATATGTAGCATTGCCTGACAAACAGTCTAAACGAGATCTAAGATTGCAGCAAATTTATAGTTCAAACTCACCTTAAATTTCTAGCATTTGCATCCTGTTTGGCCATGGAACTTAGCGATTGGAAATTAGGCAGGCAGTGGTCAGAATAAAAAAATATGACAGGATAGTGCATAGTTTAAGACAGAATGAGGAGTTACGTGAAGAAACAATATGAAGAATTAGATCCAGATAACAGTTTAGTCCTTGCTTACGTTGCTAGTCAACGTATATTTACGTTATTTACAGATCATATTTGCTGGAGCTTGATGTTAAACAAGTTTGTTTCGCTGAAGCATGTAAATGCTACTAAAGCTTGTTAACGAACCATCAAAAGCTAATTAGTTAATGTAGATGACCAGTTTTTATTATTGATTAAGCTAGTAAGTTATGAGTAATAATCAATATAGCGTTAAGATAATACATATGAGCATTAATCAGAGGACTATTAGAATAATGGGTTTACATAAGTAAATATCTATCGAAAAAGTTAAAGCACTTTAACTTTCCATGGAAATATGAATGAAGAATAAGAGGTTGCGTTTCTTAAGTCGGGCTCACCAATTTCGAATTACGGTCTACTATGATAATAGCACTGCTCTAATAATAGACCTAATCCTAAAATTGTAGATTTATCATGATGTAACTGCCTAATCTATAAGATCTTACGTGGAAGTTACATCATCGTCTACACCGATTCATTGCATTGTAACAATTACCAATACGTGATAGAGAACAAGCTTAGGCTAGAGATAGAATATATTTAATATGAATAGAAGATACAAGATAACAATCAGCTGGGACCACGCCTGCAAGGCCGAGCCATGCCATCCGATCCACTCGGACTAATTCAAAATTCCTTATTCCCGCCTTCTCCATTGTTGGGTATTTCCCAGCGTTAAATGTTAAATGTCTATTTTCCATTTTGTCTCGTGTTAGGGCTCAATGCCACTACAAGGTAACTGCATTCGCTTGGATACGTGATAGAGCATCGGCAACATAGTTCGACTCGCCTTTAATGTGACGAAGGTCTGTCATGAACTGAGAGATATAGTCCAAATGTCTGCACTCTCGTGGTGAGTAGCGGTCAGATTTGGTATGCAGGGCATACTTTAAGGGCTTATGGTCGGTGAATAAAATGAATTGACGTCCTTCTACTGCGTGCCGGAAATGTTCAATGGCGCAGTAGGCTGCAAGCAGCTCGCGACCAAAAGCACTATATCTCGTCTCCGTGGGAGTAAGGCGTTGTGAGAAAAATTCAAGCGGTTGCCAACTGCCGGAGATATTCTGTTGCATAACGGCTCCTATAGCAAAATCTGATGCATCAACCGCTATACTAAGCGTAGCTGATGGGTCAGGATGAGCGAGAAGTGTAACTTCAGCGAGAGCCGTTTTGATCTCTGAGAATTCAGTACGTGTGGTATCGTTCAATTCTAATTTGCGTGGATTACCGCGTAGTAAATCGGTTAATGGTCGTAACCGTTCTGCCGCGTGAGGGATGAAACGTCGGTAGAAGTTAACCAAACCGAGAAAAGCCTTCAGTTCCTTGATTGAGGACGGCACGTTGTACTCCTTGATTGCTCGAACTTTGTCCTCGCAAGGCAGAATACCCCCTTGTCTGATGCTGTGACCCAGAAATATCTTAGAAAAGATAGTCGTGCCCTTGAGCGATGCCGTGATGTCGTGTATGTGGGGGATGGGGTAGCTATCAAAGCGCGTAACTACGTTTAATGCTCGGTAGTCGCCGCATGGTCTCCAACTAACCCCATCATTTTTGCGCACCATATGAAGAGGAGAGGCCCAGGGACTGTGAGAAGGACGAATAATACCAGTAGATAGTAAATTGTCAAACTCACGTTTAGAGAAAGCTTATTTGTCCGGTGCCAGTCGGTGTGGTCTTGCCGTGACTGGTGGTTCGCGAGTGACTATGTGGTGTACCACACGATTGGTCACCGATGAAATCTCTTCGAGTGGTTAGTTATTCTGGGGAATTTCTCGAATAAAGCGTGGAATTTATCGTCACGCGAATAAAAAGTGCCGAGGATTCGGTACACGTACATCGGAGTCTATTATATTAATACTATTCTTATCGTTATCCGTCATAACGAGTATAATATATATTAAAAATTAATATGAAAATATACGACATACGTGGATAGATAAACAATAGACTCACCGAATTGCTTTCTTTGGAAGATTTGACCAGAGGTTGATGCATGTTCTAAGATTTGGCTCACCAATTGTAGCGTGGAGTCGAGTAGCGATTGACTATGAATACTACTACAAGACTACGTGCCAATTATTCAATAAGATCCCCGTAGTCCAATATCAGAAGACAGATGATGGCTGTAGTCGAGATGTATTTGTTGTCGATCTCGTGGTATCGAAAGAATACCGAGAACGTGCCAAAGGAGTACAAGCGTGGTTACTAAACGTAACCGGATTCGTACAAGTTCAAAGTCAACGGGAGAGTAAGTGTAATGGCTGTCATTAGCATAATTAAACAAACGAGCACAGTAAAACAGTCACTGGTACAATTGGTTATAATAATAATTGTTCTGTTGACAAAAGTAGGTCACTACATTAGGAACGAACGTGCGGACTGCTAGAGAATCCCAAAAAACAGCAACATCTATTTTAGCTACAAAAAACCAACTGTGATTTTCCATATCTACAAAATTATACTAAAAACAAAACGGATTAACATTTTATCACATAAAAAGTAACGTTGCCTGGAGGGATGCACTGGCTTGAGTAGCAGTAGCAAAAATCGAGAAAACAAAACGGATTCAGAAAGAACGTAGCCAACACATGGAGTATTACATAAATTGCGGAATCTTAGTACTCTAATATATTAATGTATGCAGTCAAACCAAAATAATAGAGGAAAAACACACAGAACGAGGTAAGCGGACTATTATTACTAACAAAGATGGAAGAAATGATAATTCCTGCTTCATTGTGATTGGTCGCTAATTTCATTGCAGAAATTACGAAACGGAGTCGGGTTTAACTTCAGCGTTACTTTGACCTTCAGGTGCTCAGTAACCTCCGTCAGTGGACGACACTACTCGATCGTTGCCTTATTTTGATGTGAGGTGCTCTCAAAAGGTGACATTATGAAATCGGAAGAACTAAGTCGCTTGAAAAGTTACTTTCTAAAGAATTCCCGTGTTAAGGATTTCTCTGGTTATGGGGGGAAAATACATACACTTGGGTGGAATAGCAGTGGGTCAAGGTTAGCATCTGGATCATCTGACAAGCTTGTAAATATATACTCATTAGAATCCACAAGACTAGTTAGTTGGGATTTCGCTCTATCCGGTTTTTTTCAGACAAAAGTACATAGTTTCCGAGGACATAATGAAAGTGTAGACCAACTTTGTTGGCACCCATCAGATAATGATGTTGTTGCAACTGTGGGTGCAGATAGTGCTATTCGTTTGTGGGACTGTCGGACCAAAAAAGACCCAATCACAGCACAATGTAAAGGAGAGAATATTAATTTGGCATGGTCACCGGATGCACGTTATATCGCCGTTGGTAGCAAAACAGATTTGGTATATTTATTTAACCTCTTTTTTTTGCTCATACAGCTACCCTTTTTCACTTTGTGTTATTTGTTATCCAATACATGCAGCCAAATTCATGTTGTTTGTTAATGTAAACAAGTAAATTCGTTTTCACAGCAAATATACTTTAAGCGCAATCACAAGATTTATTCAAAACCAAAAGCAAATTTTGAATTTTACTTTGTATCTTAATTTACCACCCTTGAGAGTGGAAGCGAATTTCTGGTTTATTTTGTAAGACCAAATAAATTCTATTTTGTCTTTAATGCATCCCGTGCTCCTGATTTTGGGGAAATGGCACTAAAACCCAAAAATTTCCCCAAACTTGGGAGATTGGGATGCTCAGAAATTAGGGGTTTCTTGGTATATTGAGGCTTCAATAACTTAAAGCTACTTCATCTCAATTTTGCCTTTCAATGACTGAAAATGTTCTACTGTGAAGACATAACAAGACTTATGTTTAACCTCTTAGTTTACGTCAAACACATTTTTAAGATATAAATAAATAATAAATATTTATAATAATCTACCCAATGCTCAATTTATTCGAAATTATCAAATCAGATTTTGGTAATCATACCTACATTTTTAAGAGATCGGATCTATTGGCGTATATACCATCATATTCAACATAGAGCCTGACACGTATACATCACTTCAAGATGCCATGCCACATTAACATGCTTACTCACGCCTGTTGTTACCCCTCGTGGAGGAGAATAAGCCGTCCACTAGCATTCTCAACCGAACTCTGTTCTGGACGATTCTTTCAAGTTGTTTCTAGTTGCTATTGTTCCTTTTAATGTCTGTTTCCGTTTCTCGGTGCAGTGTGTCCTTTGGTCTTCCTCTTTCCCATTTCCATTCAGGATTCAAAGTGGGCGCTTGCCTCGTGATGCAGTTTGATGATTTCCACAATGTATGTCCTATCCACCTTGAACGTCTTTCCCTAATTTCCTCTTCGGGTGGAAGCTGGTTTGTTTTCTCTCACAGTAGGCTGTTAATGGCCCCCAAATGCCCTGGTACGGCCGAGAGTGGGGAGAGTCCGCTCTCCCTCTCGAAATGCTCTCACATGGCCATGCGTATATAGCCTCTGCCAGGGAAGTCCTACTCACTGCCTTCTCGTGGCGGGGGTGTTGTTTACAAAAATGAGAGGACGAAAAGGGAATGTCTGGTGCTTTAACCGGATCCCAAACCAATAGTGCACATGGGCTCCAGTATCCTGAGGGAACAAATGGCGTATGAACCAATCGTTGGTCACCGGCTACCATGGGACTGCATCTCCTTACGATGCTCCACTGCCTTGTGGATCAGATCTTCAGGTCAAAGGCTCGGGGTGTGGCCCCCTAAGAAAACCACCTGCTTCGGTTTGGGCACCCGAGCAGTATCACAGCCCTCACACAAATCAATTGAGATTTGTGTGGCGCATATGTATTTGGTGCCTCCCTGTACCTATACTTATGTGTTAAAATAAATAAATAAATAAGGCTGTTAATGATGGTATCCGGCCAATGTATGTTGAGTAATTTTGCGAAGACCATTGTTTATAAATACTTGTACACTGTTAATGGTGGTCGTAGTAGTTCTCCAAGTTTCAGTTCCATACAGTTGAACTGTCTTGATGTGTCGTAATGAGGATTTTGGTTTCGATAATGATTTACAGTTGTTTTGAGTTTCGTATATTCTTCAAGTGTAGGAATGCCACATTAACATAGCAAAATAAAATTGTTTCCAAATAAATCTCAGAGTAGTAGGGGCAGTAATTGTAAAAAATGGTTAGGTACGAGAAAATAAACAAGGGATAGGGGGTTTCGGGATTCATGTACTAGAGAAAGACTGTGTTTGCATCATCGCTGTTGCAAACGACTCTGAGCCATGTCAGCCAAAGTATAACCATTGTTATCTGGTTATTATTCACTTTGGTAAAGTTTTTATTTAGATACCTTATTTGCGTAATTTAAGCCTTTTTTTACCAGCTTCATCTTGTGTCCAAGTTTTAAAAATATAACTATTTTCATTACCTCAGATCGCTGAATTTCCGTTACCACGTTCCTGGCTTTTGTCTTAAACGCGTAAATATGTTTGTTACTAGGTAGTTTATACTCCAGTAATAATTTTCGCCTTTTATTCATACTGAAGAGTTGTTTGCAAATATATCTCCTTACTACTGTTTTAGGTTTCATGGTTTGATTTGCGTGCTGGATTCAAAGTGGTACAGGCGGAACAGTTCACTTCAGAAATTAATGAATTCGCCTGGAACCCTAGTGGGGAAGCGTTTCTTTTAACTACTGGTCTTGGAAGTATATTAGTCTACAGGTTGGTACTTAATTACAACTATTTTCAAAAATAGCAAAAAATTTTGCAATTACACTGATCACGTTTTTCAGGGAACTCATGTGGGAACTATTGTTATATATTTATCAATGAAACAAGAGGAAAACAAACCAACTGACAATGAGAAATTAGACTTAGGTTTTGCGATGAACAATTGCACTGATGGGTTATGAGGATTTGAAATGATGTATACACTTACCAGGCTCTACGTTGCAACTCGCTGACTTAATACCTTATAGCAAGACTACCGTGATTAATATGATAAAACTATGAGGTCCACAAACTAAAGAAAAACAGAATTGGGAAAACGAAGAATCGCTTGTTTTCTATTGAGTGTGTAACAGTTGATTCGTGCTACTTGTCAACTACAACACATACTTCCCAGCTTATTGTACCCGGCATATTCCTCCATATATTTTCTCGTAACAATCTTACAGTGTACTCGGATTACTTAAGAAATGTATTTCTATCTAATAAATACTCCATCCAAACGTCTTATGAAAGCTTCGACCCTAATTCTACGAATCCTTGGAGTTTATTTTGCACGTACTAACCATAAAATAGACTGAAAATTGTCTATAATAGCACATAGTTGAAAACTAGGTCGTGAAATGATAGTTGTGGTAGCATAGTAACTTTAATTATCGCAATTCAAAATATATACTAACAGATCAAGCATTTCTTTGTGTATTATTAGACAAATATAATATCGTCTTCATATTTGCTGGTAAGATATTCCTATTTTAATAAATAGTTAACTCTATAGTATCCTGTTTTCAAAACTATCTTTTGAGCTTTCGGCAGTCTCACAAGAAATATACCGTAGCTATCTACTATATTAACTATTTGAGATGATAGGTTTTATTATTCGTGCTCCGTGGGGTTTACTTTTGTTTGTGTTTTAAAGTACTGATTAATAGTATGTAACGCTCTAAAATATGGTTAACGGACACCAGTTTTACTTAGGTAGTGTGTCTATCGATTGCACGCAGTGCTAAACGGACAGGTTTGGTCGAACAAAATAAACTTTTAAGCGTCCCCATTTCATGGTAACGTCATTTTATACACTGTGAAAGTTCTAATTACTAATGTCATAGCACAGATGATATGTTTTTACGAATAATTTGTGAATATATTCTATAATGGAAGTGACGAAGTAATACAATACATTACAAATTATTAGCGGACCAGTTCTTTTCATTGACTAAACTAAAAAATAATGTTTAAAGCAATTAGTCCCTTTTATAAATTTCGATAATGATAATCTCCGTCTTCTTATTACATTATCGAAATTAAAAAATAATAAGCTATGTTAAACAAGTTTTATAAAATTCCTTGACCAAATGAGATCTCTTTCTAGTATATACCATTAAAACAAATGTTTCTTATTTTACTTGTATTCTCTCAGAATAATTACACTGATTATCAATTATTATTCTTAAAGCCTCCTAGTTTAGTAATAGTCTGAGTAGTATAAACTGACTGATGAATCTGGCATTTCTTATAAATAAAAAGCCTTTTGATTATGTGATTTTTTATCACAGTGGGAAACCAGGTGACATGAAACGTGAAGCAAGTATCCAAGCTCACCCAGTCAACGCAATGTGTCTTCAATTTTCACCAACAGGTCATCAATTTGCTGTTGGTAGTGCGGATGCTCTAGTGTCCATTTGGGATGCAGATGAATTTGTTTGCCTACGTACATTATCTCGGTAAGTTTATCGAATTTTTCAGTAACTTCATTTTCTCAAAACTATATTATTTAAATTATATTTCATTTATTAAGTATAGGTTCATAAAAATGACTTCCAGTCATTTCCTAACTGTGAGGCTAGTAGCGATACTATCTATTTGCTCAAATTGAAACAAATAAAGGAAGTTTCGAATCTGTGAATTATTGACTGAAAGTCAAACTCCTTAGCCACTTAACCAACGTTCCGTCCCAACTATATACAATATTTCAACTGACCGTCCATAATATGTTGGTAACGTACAATAGCCGCCAAATGTCCTTGTGCGGCCGAGAATGCGGAGCGTCAGCTCTCTCTCTCTCGAAATGCTCTCACAGGGTCACGCGTATGCAGCCACCGCCAGGAAAGTCCTATCCACTGCCTTCTCGCGGCTGGGGTGTTGTTTACGAAATCGAGAAGACAAAAAGCGAGTGCCTGGCGATTTAACCGGGTTGGTGTATATGAAGGATTCACTTATGGGAGTTGGAAAACCCTGATTCCAAACCAGTAGTATACATGGGCTTCAGTATCCTGAAGGAACAAATGGCATATGAACCAATCGTTGGTCACCGGCTACCATGGGACTGCATCTCCTGACATCGCTATACTGCCTTGTGGATCGGACCTTTAGGTAAAAGGCTCGTGGTGTGGCCCCCTAAGAAAACCACCTACTTTGGTCTGGGCACCTTTTATGGCCGAGAGTGGGGTGGGGCCGCCCTCCCTCTCAAAATGCTCTTACACGGCCACGCGTATACAGCCTCTGCTAGGGAAGTCCTACTCACTGCCTTCTCGTGGCGGGGGTGTTGTCTACGAAAATGAGAGGACGAAAAGGGAATGTCTGGTGCTTTAACCGGATCCCAAACCAATAGTGCACATGGGCTCCAGTATCCTGAGGGAACAAATGGCGAATGAACCAATCGTTGGTCACCGGCTACCATGGGACTGCATCTCCTTACGATGCTCCACTGCCTTGTGGGTTAGACCTTTGGATCAAAGACTCCGGGTGTGGCCCCCTAAGAAAACCACCTGCTTCGGTTTGGGCACCCGAGCAGTATCACAACTCACACACAAATGAAATAAAAATTTGTGTGGCGCATACATATTTGGTGCCCCATTGTACCAATATTTATGTGTTCAAATAAATAAATAATACCCGGGAAGTATCATAGCCCACACATAAATCAAGTGACTTGTGTAGTGCATATGTATTCGGTACCTCTTTGTACAAATATTTATGTGTTCAAATAAATAAATAAGATGTACAATAAAGGATTAAATAAAGAAATAAGAACCCAAAGAGATCTTATTAAAGGATTAAAAATATAATTGTTGTTAAAAATGTCAAAGAAACAAAGTAGGGAACAAACATGTTGAAGAACATAATAATTTTACAAACGAAGTTATTAAAAGCTTTTCTGCCACATCGATTTCGGGTTAATATGAATACCCATTGCTATCTAACCGACAGCGGTTTCTAGTAGCCTAAGAAACAAGCTCTCACACATAATCAGCTTGACGTATGCATCAATTTGTGTGCCAGGTTTATTTATTCAATGTACATTTAATCCCTCAAAGTTCAATAATACTCATTCATAGTTGTAAAGTCATTAAACTATTTATTCCTATAGTCTTAAATTTTGATCCTTTAAATCGTTTTTTATCTTTCATGTGTTTAGTTCATTTTAAACTGATCTTTAGTCATTTTTATGTCGTTTCTGATTACATCCTATTTTCCTACTTATTTTATCATTTGATACAACTCATTTTAGTAACTTTTAATACTTGGCCAGTTTCTATAGTAGGACTTTGGAAAGCAATAACGAAACCCCTTTCATAGAAATAGTTCAAACACAACTACTTTTTTGTTATTATTTTTGAATCTTCAACATTTTATCGCGTTGTGTTTTCCTTCATACTTTCTCATCTCTGTCGTTGACATATTGTTTTTCGATGTTGCTTTAAATTGTGCTTGATCAACATTTCATCGTTCTAACCACGTCTTATGTCAACTTTAAACTAGCAAACGAATTACTAAGTGAATAAATAAGATACATTATTCATCTCATCATTTTTGTTTATCTAACATATCAACAAACTTCATTTATCTTGAAAGTCTCATCAGTCCTGTTGGGTTGACGTTTGACGAAATTTCAATACGAGTTCATGAAACTCAGTTGTGTTTTGCCAACTATCATCACCTGCAATGTAGACAAAATATTCGTCTGCCGACTAAAGGAAAAGTATACTATACAGGAGTTCACTCTGTACTACTCAATGGCTGTAAAAAGTGATCTTTGAAAGCAGAAGACATTTATTTTGATCATAAGTGTTTTCGAAGCATTGGTCGAGTATAGTGGAACAAGTAAGCAATTTTGACGTTAGGCTTTGAGTGGCTAACCAGTTGATGAAGGCTCATCAACTGAGTTGCTTGAAGCACATTCTCCGTAGGTCTAGCCACCGCCCGCATTGACACAATGTTTAGTGATATAATAATAGACTGGAAGAAAGTTAGGCGCGAGAAAACTAAGATATTACATCAGTCCGTGTATCCACTGACTATTGGGACGAGTCATGTTTATAAATTTAGACAGCTGACTGAGGTTCGTGAGATAATCTCGGTAAGTAATTCAAAACCGATCACAATCGCGAAGGGGTATCCACTTTTTATTTTACTCCAGATTTTGGTTTTCAGTATTCTTTAATACATACCTTTTCATCTTGTCTTTTCGAACCATATTCTCAATGTTTAGTCTTTCCCATTATCATTGGTACTACATTATTTTGACTGCTTTTGTATTCACCCTTTTAAGTTCATCTCGTTTTACTATTGTGCTGTGGTAATTTGGGTTAACACCTTTACCAAGCTCTACGGTTATCATGACTAACTTAAATAAAATGATGGGCTATTGTGATCACAAAAACTGATGACTGTCACGAAGTATCATTCTTCTGATGTATTTTTTTCTCATTAGCTTAGAATGGCCAGTACGCACTTTGGGATTCTCTTATGATGGAAAGTTAATCGCCGCAGCTAGCGAAGATCATTTCATTGATATTGGCCATGTACAAACAGGTAAAAATTGTAACTTTCGTTCATAATACAATTTTACTTTTAATTGGTATTTTAGTAGAGCACGAGTATGAACGTTCGGATAGCTACAAATGTCTTTAAGGTTGCTGATGCACTTAACTTAAGAATAAAAACAAACGTAAAAGTTTAATAGTGGAGTCTCTTTTTTTGTCATAAGCTAAAAATCTCCAACAAATTAAAATTTTAAATGTTTATCAAGATTGGAAAAGGATATAATTTGGGAAGTTATTGAAAATCAGAAAGCGATAGATAGTTGTTCTATCTTTTAATGGGAAGTGCGCATTCACAACCTCATTGCGGATCGAACACAGTACATTCAGGTCTCTTACTGTTTAAACGACTGAGTCACCATCTTACTTTAATCAATCCAAGATATTGTGCAACTATCTTTCATTGTCTTTGGTCATTAACTGTCTCACACCCGACACAGTTGGACTCTGCTGGTCATTACTTCACACTACTTACTTACTTTACTCCTGTTACTCCCAATGGAGCGTAGACCGCCGACCAGCATTCTTTAACTCACTCTGTGCTGGGCATTCCTTTCTAGGTCTATCCAACTGTTGTTCACTCTTCTCATGTCTGTCTCCATTTCTCGGCGTAATGTGTTCGGTCAATTGTTGAAAAATGCCTAACAAACGACTTGAAAAAAACTGCCTGGATCCCTTCCGGGCTATTATCGGTCCCAAACCCAGATAAAGGAGGAGGATTGGGCATGGGGTTAATGATCCCATCCCGTAGAAAACTAACTCGCTAAAAAACGCTAACCAGAAAAAATAATTCATTACTTCACATTAGAACCCTTGAATTATTGTTGGCCGGAAGAAGTTAACGTGAAAGTACTCACAAATATTTTATTTTGGTTTGACTCTGAGTAAGATGAGTATAAAATCAGTATGTTACATTAAAGTCATTTATTAGCATTTTATCGGTGATCCTTCGCTTTCTTGGTGTCTATCCTCCGCTTGTTTACCACAGATATTCAAATTTGACAGTTTATGCTGATTTATACTCGTTTAGTTTGATGTTCAATGAACTAGGGTATTAGGTTCAGTATATTTTCAATTAGAAAACCACTTAATGTTCAGTTTGACTACCTTTAAGTAATAGCTGAAATTCTGTTATTAGTAACATTAATGTTAGGTGGCTTATGATAGTCGGCAGGATACCCTGGACCTAAGTGTTTTTCTTTCTGGTGAAATATAAATGTTATCCATGTCTGTTTAGGTTGGAAGACTTTTGATACAGGGTTGATGAATTCGCGTAAGAACCTGGATTATGTTGTTATATTAGGCTAGCAGATTGAGTTATCATTTTGGATTTCTTTTTCAATCATATCTATTAATTCTTATTTTCACCCTAATATTTCTTCATTTAGATTTTATGTATCAAATGTTTTACAAATCCCTTTTAGAAAAAGCATAATGAATGGTGATTAGTTGCAGTTAGCTGTACTTATGTTTCATTAAGGTTGCATCTTATGGAATGATTGTGCTTGTCAGAGATCTTAACTCTTATTACTGTTTGTTATAAAAACTGTTGTACTCCCGCTGAAAATTCGATTTTTGCTAGGATGTGTCAACATCTCTGACAATATAATTGCCTAGATATGCAGTAATGCCGCTGAGGGTAGGGAGAGTTTATTCTCATTCTTAAAAGGCTTTCACATGTCTATACGAAAGTGAAAGAACGAAAAGAGAGCGTAAGACACTTAAGATGAGTTGGTGTATATCGAGGGTTCAATTAGTGGAGTTGAAAAACTGCCAAGTTTAGAGAGATAACGGTATCACCTAAAACCGGCTAAGGGAACGAAAGTCAGTAGCAAAAAAACAGGACAAGCTAAACTATTCCACTGCGACCCAGCCACTAACTAGATGGAGAAGACCAGATCCAGCCGAGGGAAAAGTAGATTCCACTAGAAGTCGGAAGCATTAAAGAACAAGCACACAACTCATGCGTTTATATATAGTACAAAAATGTCCTGACCACACATGTTTCAGTTCACGGAATCATAGTTTGGTCTGTATTCCCGAGAATACATCGGACACCCAACCTTTTACGTTAACAGCTCCGGGGACCTAATCTGGGGTGGTAACGTAGTTCTCGGTAGCATCAGGTCGTGCGTCGTTCTCAGTCTTTTTCCCATGAGGACCTCTTCTGGAGACTTCTGCTCTGGCAACGTGTCACTTGGTGTTGTTCGACAAACAAATAAGAAGTTCTGTAGTATTTCGACTGGCATCCTCTCATTTGATTTAAGTAGAGCTCTCTCATACATGTTCACAAACCTTTCTGCTTGGCCACTTGACTGTGGATGGTAAGGGGAGAGCGGAAATGTATGTTGACTATTTTGGCCTAAGTACACACATTCTTTATTGTTTCCTAAATTTTGACTAAATTGTTATCTGATACATATAGTTTTACATTATCAACCAATAAACTGAATGTTGGAATCCTGATCCCTTTTCTTCGATCATCGAAATAATATTGTTAGGTCAAACGCAAAGTGTGTAACTCAAAAGGAAATCTGAACACATGTACTAAATAGTAGAATGTATTTTTTGTCTTTCTCTGTTTTGTCAACAACGTTCTGGCTCTATTAATATTATTATCTAAATTCTTATGCTTATCCCACTTCACTATTAATGTAAAATGTAACAACTCAGACCGATACATATTTTTATTAGTCACACTACTGTTTTTCATCTACTTATTTTCATATTCAAACTAAATTGATTTCGTCAATTAAAAAAGGACCCATTTAATTGTCTTTGTGTGGTGTGTGCTACTTATGTAGACATAAGTAGTAGTATATGATGTTTGTCGTGAACAGAATGTCTGGCAGTAGAGAGACAAAAAGACCGAACAGTAAAGAATGGAAACAGAATGCAATTTGTGTGAAAATACAAGGACAAAGGAAGTCTGAGTCATTTGAGACAATTGATGGACATTTTGCAAATTGAGTATTTAATATATGGTTGTTAGATTTTACTAACTAGTTCTGTAATTTGTTGTCAAATACATTCGATTGTCCCCATTGGTGTTCTTGTTCACTACATTTGTACTGTATGTAAACTACCTTGTTCAATGAAACTTGTTACGATAAGTCAGTAATTGATTTTAGACTTACTATTTTAATCCTAACCAATAACTTACAAATCAAGTGTTTAATTAATTTATTCATTTATTCGCCCCTCTCAAAATAATTTAACAGGTGAACAAGTCTATCAAGTTGGAACACATGCATCGGCTACATTTGTACTTGCTTGGCATCCTCGACAGTATTTGTTGAGTTATTCAAGTGAAGCGAAATACGAACGAGATCAAGGTGTTATTCGATTATTTGGTTTAGTGAATGATGATTTATAAAGATTTTTGGTATAATGAAAACAACATCAGAAAATAATCTCTTATTTGTAAATTGTATAAAATTGTAAACTGTATATTCTAAATGCAAATATTTATGATGAAAACTGTTGTAGACTCACTAAAAACACATTTATATATAATGTTACTTATATTACAATTTACTAATTCATCGGGGTTTGAATCCCATCTTCGTCACCAATTCGGTTGTATCTTGAGATGTCAACCAATATCATATGCTAAAGTTACTAATCAGAATTTTTATTCTAATTTTGTCTATTCTTCAACTACTATTTCTCCTTTAGCCTAATGTCCCAGACTTGACCAAGCATACCAGCACTATTGTCATTCGGCTGACGCAGCTAAGCTGTTATTGGTTCTCTATTTGTAAGCTCTTCCATGTACCCTACCTTATTTCCAAAAAAGCACCAACATACTTCTATTAATATTACATTTGAAATAGATGTGGGCTTACATTTAAACATACTTTAACGCGCCCCATCGTAAAGTAAAAAATCACAATTGTACACAAATGAGCTGAAAGTGGCTGTGAAAAATCGATTGACAATAAAATAGGGATAACGATGGTTGGAGAGTTAAATGGAAGCGTAAGGTAGACGCAATATATAAATATCATAACTTCAGTTACTCAGTAATTACACAAATAAAATATAAACAATAATAATTCGAAAATCATTTCAGAAACTTCTACGTTTCATAATCTTTGTCCAGTTATGTCAAAACTTTGATATAATCAATTTTATTACGACTGGTGAAGATATGTATTCACCGATAGATATAACAAAATAACGCACTTGGTAACAGTTAGCTTGGTCGAGAAGATCTGTAGCTCAGGTGGATGATTTGGTCCATCCAACTCAGAGAACAAAATCTCTCTTAGCTTTTCGAAGTATAAATAAATGAATAAAGTATTTCACAGTAAATGATAATCAGTTTGGGCTACAAAATCACATTTAAGGTGATAAAATCAAACACAAAACTAAACACTCAGCACAGACAAGACCAAAAATAATCAACTAAATGTAGCTGTTAATGAAAAATACATTGGTTCAATAAAAGTAATGGTACTGAGATCCTAATGAAAAGTTGTGCAATAAAATACTGACTACTCATAAGCAGTAACAGTTGAAATACATAAATCTCAACCGCTGTGAACTTGTTTTGGGAATTACTTGGATTGATTATGAACAACATGAATGTTACAGTGTGGATCAGTCTGGACAGATCGCAATTTTTTTAAGAATTGACTTCGAAGTCACGCAGATTTCAAAGTTCCAAGATTAGGATTGTTGAAGTCGTTACATCCCCAGAACTCACTTGGAAGTGGTCCTAATTTTGTAATTTTATTCTGAAAATTTGAATTTTATGTATGTTTTCGCGCCAACAGACGCTTGGTTGACCTACGGCCTACATTTCCCACTCGGAAATCCTTGACTGTAATTGGCTGACGGTTTTTTTAGTACGTTATTTTGTGACTCTCCCAAGGGCATTTCTATGATTGTATAAATAAGCTTGATGTGTGTGCTTAGTGACCTTGTATTTTCTGGTTGCTTGTGGAATACATTCTCTACACCTCATCAAGACTTCTCGATCTAGTTAGCAGTACCGGGGACAACGGATTAGAATAGCCTATCGTGTCACTGTATCTTTGACCTTCGTTCCGTTTACCGAGTAAGGTGAACTCGTAATAGCATTCAAGCATATCAAGGATTCATTTCAAAATTGGGTGGAACATATTCTCTGATTGTTTAAACTTAAATTATAAGTAAGGGTTTGAATAATCCAATAGTTGAAACTCAGGACAAAATTTCAATTTGTTTGTTGTTACATGTCCAATCAAAGGTTACCAATAGTTATTCAGATGTGCCCGTTAAACAAGTAGTGAGCATTTGGATACATTAGTTTAGTGGGAATCTTGTTGCCATTTAAAACGAAAAGTTGGTGTCACTATGAACTCAAAACTGTGATCTTCAGCTGATGAGTTCGAAATAGGATGAAACTCCCATTCACTCATGGCCACAATCCATCTATTCTGTGCAAAATAGCTTATATTAGATGTAATAGCTTTCATCTTTTGATTCATTTCAGCGATATTCGTTTGTCGATTCGTATCTGAAATTTATAAAGACAAAACATTTTGTCCACTTCTAATTGTTTTACTCACGCATGCATATTTTCTTGCTTGTTATAATTGCCAAGATATTAATTCTTCATCACGCAGATAGATTGATGAAAACCTTTTCTTGAATTTTTTCGTAAGTTGCACTATGTTCTGTCATGTAGTATGTAAAGCATTCCAAGTCAACGGTATTAAAAAGTAATATGTAAGAGAGTGTACCGTTGAATATCTTCTGATCTATTCTGATACTTCGCATAATGATCGATTTTCAAAACGTTTTTATTATAGCTCTCAATGGTGTACAATTTCCAGAAGTTGAAACGAAGTTGTGGGGAAAGTGTATTTTAAGTACAAATTAAATCAAACGACTAGCGAGGACGAAATGATGAATTTTGTTTAACAGGCAAATATTTACGGAAATACGACTGAGTCATCAGGTACTAAACGTGTAGATTATCACATGCAATCAAATTATGCATACTCAGTTGTACAATTATGAATATATATAACATATAATTGGATAGTGTCCTCCTTGAGGATTGGCTGGATTATAGTGGTGCTATAGCAAATACTGTAAATACCTCTGTTTTTCTGTACATTTATGACTTATTCACTAATTGTCTCCTCTATTTTCTCCATCTTTCGATTTATGACTGTGGGGTTCTACATGTTCGAGTGCCGATAGTTGTATACTGTATTCTTCCCTAATCAAGTAGGGGACGTAACTATTACAAACGGTTCCATCACCACTACTATAACTGAAAATAAACACTGATATAGTCAATTCATAAAGATGAATAAAAGTGTGATACATCACGCATGAACGATGAAGTAGAAGTTTATACTGATGATGTTCTGAAGAACGATGAAAGCTCCACGACTAAACCATCCAGCTCAGAGAACAAAACTCCATCAAAATATTCCTACTATGTACAACATTTTATTAACTCGACGATACTAATATGTAGTTTTGTAATTTATTCTATTAGAAAAATGTAATTCTTTTTATTTTTAACTATTAAACTGCAATTTGGTCATTCAGATAAACTAATTTTCTTCAACCAACACGATGTATATGTCATTTTTCCATAACGTTTTCATGAGAAATTCCTTTGCTAATTCTGTTTGACTACTACCAAAATATGAGTAGGCCGATAAGCGATACCTACATTTTATCTGGTACAGTTTATATTGAACTGCTTGTCGTCATTGTGAAAACAAAGAAATCTTCATTAACATTCATACCGTCAAGAATTATTTGCTATTCACTCAAACATTTTACTATTGAGATTCAAGAACTGTTAGTTGCTTTCGTTTTATTTTTAAATCAAGTGCACCAGTCCACTCGATGTTATCGATACGCCTTCATGATGAGTGTTATGTAACATTGTACGTAGGTTCACAGTTCCCTACTGAGTATCTCCAACCACCTAATATCTAATTACTAACTATAACCAGTGGATTGAACGATTCAAGTCGATTATTTCTAAGGAACAAGTACAATACTGATAACTGTTTAGTAACTGTATTGCCTTTGAAAAACTTTCGTCCTATAAATTAAGTTTAAATTTCCTGATATACCAACTCTATTAAATTTTTTTAAACACACTTTATTTAAGTTGAGTAAAAATTTCTGTAGAACACATACAAACATTTAAATAATAACATCTTGCAATTTTGCCACTAGAAGCTAGCCGGGAAATACAGTAAACCAGAGAGCCGGTCAAAGACAAAGAAGGAAGACCAATCACTGAGATTCAACAACAGCGGAACAGATGGGCAGTGTACTTCGAGGAACTCCTCAATAGGCCGGCTCCAGTGAATCCACTGGACATCGAAGCAGCACACACAGATCTTCCTATAGATGTCAATCCACCAACGACGGAAGAAATCAGAATGGCCATCAGACAAATCAAGAGCGGGAAAGCAGCAGGACCTGATAATATACCAGCTGAAGCGTTGAAATCAGACATCGAAGTAACTACAAACATGCTTCATCTTCTATTCAAGAAGATTTGGGAGGGGGAACAAGTGCCAATGAACTGGAAAGAAGGACACCTCATCAAGATTCTAAAGTTTGGAGATCTGAGCAAGTGTGAAAATTGCAGAGGCATTACACTACTATCAATACCAGGAAAAGTCTTCAACAGAGTGTTACTGAACAGGATGAAAGACGCAGTAGACGCTCAACTTCGAGATCAACAAGCTGGATTCCGTAAGGACCGGTCGTGCACAGACCAGATTGCGACACTACGGATCATCATCGAACAATCAATTGAGTGGAACTCGTCACTCTACATCAACTTCATCGATTATGAGAAGGCATTTGACAGTGTAGATAGGAGAATGTTATGGAAACTTCTTCGACACTACGGAGTTCCTGAGAAGATTGTCAACATTATCCGGAACTCATACGATGGACTACAGTGCAAAGTAGTGCATGGAGGACAGCTGACTGACGCATTCCAAGTAAGGACCGGAGTAAGACAAGGCTGTCTACTCTCTCCCTTCTTGTTTCTTCTGGTGGTCGACTGGATTATGAAGACCTCGTCATCTGAGGGAAACCATGGCATACGATGGACAGCTCAGAAACAATTAGACGACTTGGACTTCGCAGATGACCTAGCCCTCCTATCACACACACACACGAACAAATGCAGATAAAGACAACCAGCATAGCAGCAGTCTCTGCATCAGTAGGCCTCAACATACACAAAGGGAAAACCAAGGTCCTCAAACACAACAAGAAGAACAGCAATCCAATCACTCTTGATGGCGAGACTCTGGAAGATGTGGAATCCTTCACATACCTGGGAAGCATCGTCGATAAATAAGGAGGTTCAGATGCAGACGTAAAGGCAAGGATTGGCAAAGCTAGAGCGGCATTCCTTCAACTGAAGAACATATGGAACTCAAAACAACTTTCAACCAATATCAAAGTCAGAATCTTCAATACCAACGTCAAGGCAGTTCTACTGTACGGAGCTGAAACTTGGAGAACTACAACCACCACCATCAAGAAGGTACAGGTATCTATAAATAGCTGTCTACGCATGATACTCAACATCCATTGACCGGATACCATCAGCAACAGCCTTTGTGGGAGAGAACCAACCAGCTTCCAGCGGAAGAGGAAATTAGGAAAAGACGATGGAAATGGATAGGACATACATTGAGGAAATCATCAAACTGCATCACGAGACAAGCGCTAACTTGGAATCCAAAAGGGAAGAGGAAAAGAGGAAGGCCAAAGAACACATTACGTCGGGAAATAGAAGCAGATATGAAAAGGATGAATAAGAACTGGAAAGAGCTGGAAAGGATTGCCCAGGACAGGGTTGGATGGAGAATGCTGGTGAGCGGCCTATGCTCCTTCACTAGGAGTAACAGGCGAAAGTAAGTAAGCAAGTAATTTTGCCACTGGAAACTTACAAAATCTTATATATGATAGCATGTGATCATATGTTTCATTTGGGAATTGCATCACAACAGTGATATCTTCAACTTTTTAAAAGTAACAACGTAATCCGAATAATTATCATGTTCTTACTAGTGACTGACTTCAAGATGGATTTTCTGGAGTCCTAGTAAGATTCCCTAACCAGTGGAATTAATCTGTATCTATTGTGAGGCAGTGACTCACTGAAGACAACGGCGGATGGTTGTGCTATTTCGTGGATTGATTGAAGTTAGGCATTAACACTATTGGATAGCGGCCGGCTCAGTGGTCTAGAGGTTAAAATTCGCGTGTGAGACCGAAGGTCCTTGGTTTGAGTGCGGTGGGAGGAACCATGGGTTCACACTGCTGAGGAGTCCCATACTAGGATGAGAAGGCCTTCCAGGTTTCCCATGGTGGTTTAGCTTAAATCGACTCATGAATCCAACTGTAGAATAATTTATTTGTTATGCATTAAAAATAGTGTATCTGTTGCATCTGATTCAATATAGAAAATTTATCTCTGTCATAAATATGAGTATTTTTTTATTTATTTGATATAATGTTAAGGATGATCGGGTTTAACTTTTTTCAGTTTTGTGGTAAATTATGTACTTATCTCCCGCAGCCGAAATTCCTACAGAGACTTCCACTAGTAGAATTAATGTGTTACTCTGTTTTCTGATCATCGGCTAAACCCATAAAAGACAAACGTGTTTTGTTAATAATACAGAACGTTGAAACTGAAAACCCCTCATTTCTTATAAAAACTAATGTTTTCAGTATAGGGTTGTGGAGATTAAGTTTTTGATTGAGATCATGAATCGATTAATGTTAGGTTAAGCGCTCGCGCGCGAGACTGAAGGCCATGGGACCGAATCCTGCCAGCGGGATCCTGGGTGCCCACTGCTGATTAGCCCTACAATAGGACGGCCGTCCACTGCTTCCAGGTTTTCAATGGTGGTCTAACATCAATCGCTTCATGATCTCAATCAAAAACTAATGTTTTCACTTGTGCTGTTAGTCAGAGTCATATTAATAGTTCGGTTTTCATCATTTTTAACCTTCCCAATCTCTAGTTTGTATTCGTCACAGATAGATCTCAATTTATGTGTCGTTGTAAATTAGGGTGAACCGTGCAACTATTTCAACCTAGAATGAAATTCTTCAAAAGTGTACACTCACTACTCCGTCAGCGATCGAACTCAAGATCGTTTAGTCTCAAATCAAATTTTAACCATTAGATCTACTGATTCTTCGTTCAGTTGTAGTGTTCCAAATTCAATGTCCAGAGTTTAATACCTATAGAGGGTTGTGGCTGGACACTATTGAGGAGTACCGTGCTAAGACGAAACAGCTACCTAAATCTATTTGGTTTTTAATGGTACCGAAATGAAGTCAATCTTTGATAAACTTAACCTGACCTCCACGACACTTTTACAAACAAATCCTGTTAATTCGTCAAATACCATGTTAGTTTTGTATCAATTATATTATACTCAGTCGGTTTCGATATTATGTAATCTTTTAAAGCAAAATAAAGTTATCCATACAAGATTTCTGATTCTATTTAATTGATCTTTTAAAATAAAATGAAACTCTTGAGTTAAGATCATGCTGTTTACCTTGAAAACAATATCAAACATAGAATGAAGTGTATAAAATGAGTATTTTATCTTCCAATAAAATAATCTTATATGTAGCATTGTTTCTAATATCTACTAATTTTATCTAGAGTAAGTTTTCTTCTTTTGGTATTGTAGACGATAGTTTTTAGATTGAGTTTTCGGTTTCCAAGTTATAGTCATTCATATTGGAATCACAAATCGATATAGCCTAGACAACTACTAGAAATCTGGAAGTACTAGACGGCTGTTTCGTCCTAGAATGAACTCTTCAGCAGTGCGCATCTAAGACCCTGTCTTTAAGGATCGGGCAAAAAACATCCGGACATGCACATAACCTCTGGACCACCTTTCATTGTCTCCAGTAGATACCTTCTTTACAAACAACATGGTTGAACTTCACTGATCAGTTGAACTCATGGGATGAACTTTTTTAATGCATATTTGATGGAATTAAACTCTGTGCACCAGAACGTTTTTCCTGAAAATTTCGCATTTCAGCCTTTTTAGAATTTCTGCTACATTATCACTTTTAAATCTAGTGTATATGACTACAAAGTTCATTGAAAGCACCCTGTAGCCAAAACTATAACCCAAAAAAAACTATTTATTTATTTATTTGAACACATAAATATTGGTACAAGGGGCACCAAATATATATGCGCCACACATAAAAAATGAAGAATTTAAAGAGAAGGAAAAAAAATCAATAACGACCAGATTAGATTCTGAGATGAAAATGCATTCAGCTGACAAGACCCATACTAGGATGAAACGGTCATCCAGTGTTTCCCAGGTTTTCCATGATGGTCTAGCTTCAATTGACCCATGAATTCAATTATTAAATTTAATACACTCTCCACAAACCCCCCTTCTGATAATAAAAATTATAATAAACACAAAATATATAAAAACATGTTTTCTATTGTCTTTCTAGCGTTTATTTATTAACTTATTTATTGTACCGTTCAATGTTCATTATTTTTCAAATGATTCATTTAAACCATATCAACTACCTTGACAATTGATAAGCTAAATAAATTGATCCATTTAAATAATGTAAATAAAATACAAAAATAAATAAATGTATATTCTATCTGACTCATTAATTATTGTGTTTTAACTAATTCAACTCAATTTTTTTCAACAAGTGACTCTTTTTTTTTGCAAGAAAATGTTTGTCGATGAGAATTTAAGAAAAAAAAAATAATTCAACGCTACTGAACTAGACAGGTACAAACGAGTTTAATTCATTTATCACAGTTATGTACATTTTCACTTGATCATTTGTCAATATATTTTTTTAGAGTTTATTATCGACTTCCCCTCCTTAAATAATAAGACGGGGGAGGGTCTCAATCGAATATGTATTGTATACAAATGACTAATACATTTAGATAGATATATATATTGAACTACACAACAGGATATTTGAAAATAAATTATATACTTAGTAGCAAATTAACTATTATTATTAATTGTAATAATAATAATAATAATAAGAAGAAGAAGAAGAAGAAGAATTAAAAAGAAAAGAAAAAGAAAAAAAGAAAACAGAATGTCATGTTTTATCTTGTGTTTTTTGATGGGTATTTTATTTTTCTATTCGTGAACTTTCTATTATAATATTTAAACATAAATAGATATACATTAGAATTGTATTTATTAGACATTAAATTGATTGTAACTACGTTATTTTAATTGAATTGAAAAAAAAAAATAAATAAATAAATGAAAAATTATTTGTAAACTGTATATGCGTGTGTACGTGCGTGCATGCGTGCGGTGTGTGTGTGTGTGTAGAAAAAATATATATATTCTTTAAAAATTTTTATAAATACAACTATTATAGACAATGGTATACATCCCATTTATTTTCTATTCAATTAATTTACTCATGACAACAAAAATGGATATTAAGTTTATCTGTTTTATTAGTCATTAGTTCTTATTAAATGTTGAACAAAACAAAAATAGTTCTTTTTTTATTATTATTTTATTAGAAATAAAATTTAGTAGTTGAATTCATGAATCAATTGATGTTAGATCAATATGGAAAACTTGGAAATATTAGATGGCTGTTTCGTTCGAGTATAGGATTCTTCAGTAGTGCACCGTACAATGCTTTCACATTTATCTATGGTGGTCTAGTTTTAATTGACTCATGAATTCAACTATTAAAATTACTATAATATCCGAAAAAAATCCTATCTGAAGAAATAATATTATCGTATAAATTTATTTCTATGCATGATACAATGTTTGTTTATTCATTTTTTTGAATGACTTTGATTAAAATGTATCAGTGATAGTGTTTTATCCATGTCACTGATGCCATTTCTACTGTCCTAGTGCTTATACTTGAAAACAGGAACCATTGTAATTCTCACGATATAAACTAAAAACACAAAAGATTGATGTAGATGAAGATCTGTTTGACTATTCGAAAACATGTTTTTACAACAAGTTATAATTAGACCAAAGTATACTTACATATATTAGCGATTTTCACTTACAATTATATCATATTATAGATGAAAATCCATATGATTATGTTTTTGATTGAGATCATTAACCGATTGATGTTAGAACACCATTGAAAACCTAGGAGCACTGAACGGCCGTTTCGTCCTATTGCGGAACTCTTTAGCAGGGCGTATCCACGATCACGCCCTCGGGATCCGAATCCAGGGTCTTTGATCTTGATTGAGAACGCCTAACCTCTAGACCACTGAGCTAGCATCTAACAGTGTTACTGTCTAACCTCGACCAATCCACGAAATTGCGCGACCATCTTCCATTGTACTGAGGTAGACACCTGTCTCTACCTGATCCTCGTAAAAATGCACATTGAATATAGTTTATCTGCATTGATGCAGAGAATATAAATGTCACACTGAATAAAAGTTCATACTTTCTATATTGAACAAATTTTATCCTGAATTGATAGAAACAAGATAGTGTTACGCTGAATTAGATTTCACATCTTCCACTCTGGATCAAACTTACGATGAATTAATACAAAAATTACAGACTTAAAATATTCATAATGATATCTCATAAGTCTTTATTAATAGATAAGCTCCTTGAATAGATCCCTTCACATTGCGTTGGTTGTAGATAGTAGTGGGATTCAAAGATTTTGTTTTGCTTAACAGTTATCAGATTAATATGCTTTAATCCCCGTACTGATATTCAGAATGTGACCTAAAAACATAATATACTTCTAGTTTCACTTAGTGTAAAAAGATCATTTCCATGAGCTTTAATCCCAAAAAAGACTGATCAGATGAAGTTTCAATGCACTCATAATAGCTAAATATAAACCCTTAATATTACTGATTATATTTAAGCTCATTTAACAAACTGTTTATCTGTCGTAACTGTTATTTCCGAACGAAGAATAACCTCTAGGATCTATTCATCGACTGTTATATATATATATATATATATATATATATATATATATATATATATATATATATATATATATTCTTATTGCATAACTATTAAGTAACTAGATTATATGTATATTCATATTCTTTTTTTTATAAATCTTCATTTGACCTATCGACTACTATTATACAATTTACTATTCTTAAAGTATCCCCAATCTAATAGTTATAGTGTGGTGTGTGCTACTTATGTAGACATAAGTAGTATGTGACGTGAGTCGTGAACAGAATGTCTGACTGCAGAGAGACGAGAAGATCTAACAACAAAGAATGCAGTTTGTATGAGAATGCAAGAACAAAGAGATTCTGAGTCATTTGAGACAATTGATAAACAATTTGCAAATTAATGATTTAATATATTGTTCTCAGATTTTATTCAGATGCTCTGCAATTTGTCGTTTAGATACATTCGGTTGTTCCCATTGGTGTTCTTGCTCACTGCAATAGTACCTCACACTCATAACCACTCTTGACTTCATCTTGTATAATTATTGTTTTCTAATTTGTGGTATGATGCGGTCTGATTTGTTTGTATATAAATCAAGTATCTGAAATACAGGATTCATATAGCGGCGGCTGATATTGGTGTTCTGTACTAAACCAGCTGGGTTAGGTGAGAAGCTACTATCTCGGTAGACCAACAAGAACTCAGAGTTGACTCTAAACTGTTCAAACTGCTTTATTCGTCATTGATCTAGTCATAAAAGTCGGTGTTCTAATTGGCGTTCATATTACGTGATAATTAACAGGCCAAAAGCACATAACAGTAACTGTGTACGTCCAAGTCTCAATATAAATATCAACACTAGAATCCAAGCACATTTTGTTGCTAAATCTAAAACAGGAGGAAACGTCCATCATTAGTTCCACTTTTAACTCCTATCCATAGATCTAGTATAACCTTAAAACTATAACTTTTAACGATAATCTATTGATTGTTAAAAACAGCTCGAGTGATATGTTTGAATTTCAATTAAAACAAAAGTACAAATATGAACGACGGTGAATCAGATCCCAGGTCGACAGAACAAGTTGTTAGTCAGTTGTGGAGGAAATCTAATAGCTCACCTCTCTCTATGAATCATGAATCGATGATATCTAGAAACATAATCCAGACCTGATGAATAGACCACTCAGTTAAGAAGGCCCAACGACTCCGAAATGCTCATTTTTTTTCTAGGAATATTCTTTATCATCTCTTAAATATTACTACTTAAAATATTAAGGAAAATTAGATAATTAATACATATCAAGCGTTATGACCAACTTCAAAATATCTCACCTAAAGTATTTGATCACTATGAACAGTTACTATGCGGAACCTAACTAAATAGTCTGTACCTAGCGAAATGGTCCTGATCATCGGGAAATGAATTCATAGATTGATGTCTTGTCTTTATTTACCTGCCCCTACTTATCTTCAAATCTACTTCCATCCTAGTCATCATTACGTCACATATAACTTGAAATTAAAAACATAATAATATCCATATAGATTTTTATCTAACAAATAGTTTGCTGGTTACAAATTAAATTAATTACCAACTCTGAGTTTTAATTTGTGAAATTAATTAAAGATATTTACTGCAGATAAAATGTCCTGTTCTATGATACCTGAATTAGTTGTACTTCAATAATTTTGACTGTACTAACAATGAGCAATAGCTTCTGGTGAAGAGTATTTGAAGGAGATTTTTTTAAGAAGACTAGATTTATCTATCGAAACCTCAATTTATAAGAATAATATTAAGAGTTATGCTTTCAGATCAACACGTTTTGAAGCTATTTTAAGTGTCTGTCGTTTCGGGATGAGCTATAACGTTTTATTTTATCGTTTTGTTTTGATTTCTAAGACAATCGATGATAAATAGCTACAATGAATGGATTTTCTGGAGTTCTAGTGAGAAGCTTTGAACAGTGGAGTTCATCCGTGTTTACTGTGAGGCAGTTACTCATTGAATACAACGGAAGAAGGTCGTGCAATTTCGTGGGTTGGTTGGAGAAAAACATTAACACTCTCGGATGCTAGCTGGCTCAGTGTTCTAGATGTTGAGATTTAGCGTATGTGACCGAAGTTCCAGTGATTTAGTTCGATGTGCGGGATCGTTGATGCGCACTGTTGAAAAGTTCCACATTAGGATAGAACGGCCATCCAGTTCTTCCAGGTTTGCAGTGGTGACCTATCATCGGTCTATCCATGATATCAATCTAAGCTTAACAATCTCCACAGTCGTTTACTGACAAAATTATATAACCATTTTTTAATCGTAAACGATTATGCCTCATGTTACTGAGAGAGATGAAGGATATAATTGAAAATTTTATTGTATTATTTGTTAGGTTATAGACAAAAAGTAATTCCGGCGATTAGATTTTTCTGATCAGAAAAGTATGATCCAATCAGCTTATTCTTCAAATACTTAATGTGTTCCCATGTGTTCATAAATCATCAAAAAAGACAATTGTGTTGAAGTCATCTTACTACTCATAAGTAGTTTCCGTTTCAAATAGGAATTTCATTCTCTTTGAGACAAAATTGTTAAACATGTATAATTAAAAAACATTCTGTATTTTCAGTTATCTACATGTTTACATGAATTATTGTTAAGTTACACAACGTGATTACAGTATTTAAACATTTTAATACACGAGTCAATCTAATCTAGTGTTTGCTGAGCTACCTAGTTTAGCTGCAAAGATTCATATCAGCAAAAGCTGATTTCACGCTCGTGCAATGATTCACTTAAATATGTGGTAAACTCTTTTCATATTGTCCATAACAACAATAAAAGCTTCACAAATACATATCCTAGTACAGAGATCTCAACAACACGAAATATTTTCCATACTAATGATCCTTACATGTGAAGTAATGATTAAATCATGATCACAGAGCAAAAGATTTTTGCTGTGTATCATTGTACAAAATGATGATAGATGTTAATATGGAGTGACTGAAATATTTAGTTGAATATCTCAAACGAAATAATTGGAAGCAGTTTTAATTTAATTTTTGTATTGTTTGTTTAAATCTTTCCATTGATGTTCAGGAGTGCAATCAATCAGTCTATTATTGGCATATGTGTGAATTATCTCGATATTGCCTGAAGTTATAAACATTATAAGGAAAGATGGATGGCGGTTAGCAGTCAAACCCAGGACGCGCGTTTCTTCGTATTTGGGACTCGTCAGCTAGATGTTTGTGCATCTCAGAGCTGGTGTTCTTTCTTGTGACTAAAGATAATATCGAGGCAATCCACACAAGATAAACATATGTCGACAAGAAACTGATCAATTGCAGTCCTAAAACAACAATGAGAAGATACAAACCAACAATACCACATGAAGTTCCTGGGCTACTTCTAACAAATATTATCATCAACAATTTTAACATTCAGCTTCTGTTAAATTTTCATCTAACCTAAATGTATCTTGTGTCCTGGTGCGGGAGGGATGTAGTGTAAGTAATATTGTATAAAAAAAAACCATGAAAAAGAAAAGGTCAGTCAATAACTCAATATAAACATACAATTCACATACATTTACTAATGGAACTAATCGACAACAAGTCAATAATAATAACACAACTGTAAAATTTTGAATAAGTTATATAATCTACTTGAAAAACTATTTATCGGTTTAACTTACTTTCTATAACAGCAAATACATTCCACTTGTGAACAAAAAAACACAAAATTTTCATCTATTATTTACATTGGAATGATTGACTTTTTCAGTTACACTCACACACACACACACGCATGCACATAAACATATACCAAAGTATTTGTTAATGTGTGAATACTCCTTTGCTTGTTTTATTTAATGAATATTGGAGAAAAAAAATACATCGAAATATTACACTTCTAGGATGAGAAGTAAAAAAGAAGAAGAAAAACCTTACTTTTCTCAAATAAAACTTTTTATTTTTTTTTGTATACTAATGTAGGTGTAAATAAATAATCATAATCATAATTATTTATTTATTTATTAAACTCAATTAATTAAAATATTTTTCTGATTTTTTTCTACAATCGTTTGTTTGTTTGTTGTTTTCTGTTTCTAAGTGTCGTTTTATACATGGAAAGATCTTTGGTTTTTCTATACAATAAAAAAAATAATCAATTTTATGTATTGTAAATAGATAATTATTAACTTTAAGAATACATTAAGTGGTAAATAGAATTGTAAAGATGCATTATTGATAGATGTATTCAACATTCTGAGTTTCTCTCTCTCTCACACACACATAAACACACACTCTCTCCCTCGATCTCGATCTCTCTAAATCTTGTCTTCAATCAATTTTGGAACAGTTCAATTCATGAATAAGAGATAAATGGTAAAGTTTTTATTTCGAATTGAAACTGTTGAGGAGTTTCATACTAAGACGAAACGGCTGTTCAGTGCTTCCTGGTATTCTCTGGTGGATGCAGGCATATCCATCTGACGAGTCCCAAATACGAAGAAACGCGCGTCCTGGGTTTGACTGCTAACCACCATCCATCTTTCCTTATAATGTTTATAACTTCAGGCAATATCGAGATAATTCACACATATGCCAATAATAGACTGATTGATTGCACTCCTGAACATCAATGGAAAGATTTAAACAAACAATACAAAAATTAAATTAAAACTGCTTCCAATTATTTCGTTTGAGATATTCAACTAAATATTTCAGTCACTCCATATTAACATCTATCATCATTTTGTACAATGATACACAGCAAAAATCTTTTGCTCTGTGATCATGATTTAATCATTACTTCACATGTAAGGATCATTAGTATGGAAAATATTTCGTGTTGTTGAGATCTCTGTACTAGGATATGTATTTGTGAAGCTTTTATTGTTGTTATGGACAATATGAAAAGAGTTTACCACATATTTAAGTGAATCATTGCACGAGCGTGAAATCAGCTTTTGCTGATATGAATCTTTGCAGCTAAACTAGGTAGCTCAGCAAACACTAGATTAGATTGACTCGTGTATTAAAATGTTTAAATACTGCAATCTCCCAAATCCACATAATAATAATAATAATAATAATAATAATCATGTGTTCATTAGTGAATAGCTTTAAGATGGATTTTGTGTAGTTGTGATGAGAGACGATGATCAGTAGAGTGCAATTCGTGTTGGATGTTAGATAGTTATCCACCTCAGTTAATAGATAAAGAATTAGGCAAGATCATGGATCGATTGAGGTTAATTATGGACATCGTTGGATGAGGGTTCAGTGGTTTAGAGTTCATGCATTCGTGTGAGAGACCGAATGTTGTTTGTTTGAGTCGTTTTGATGTGGGATCGTGGATACTTGTTTCTGTGGATTCTCATACTAGAACGAGACGTTCATCCAATGCTTTCAGGTTTTCAATATTGGTCTAGCCTATATTGACTCGTGAATTTAACTATAAAATTACTAAATTTTCCACAAAATCTCCTTCTGATAAATTGAAGCTCATTTTAAAAAGTATGTATATTACGCAGTTTATTGAATTAACGAACGAAAAGCTTTAAATATATTTATTATGTTTTGCACAGATTATTGTTGCATATCTATCAGATTATCTAAAGTAGCAACTTTGATATCAACTACATGGTGAATCGAATGAATTGTTATCCGTTTAGGTCTGAAGATTGAACGAGAAAAATAAAAGAATTTTTTTACATTGTTTTCTTTTACTGAAGCATATGATGATTAAGTGTTACTTCAAATCATGCTTCTTTGTATTTTTTTCTAACTATTTCACGTTCACAATCATAGGTGGGAAGGTTCTATAACATTTAGAATGAGTCGATAGTCGTTTCCAATGCTTTTACGTTACCTATGCAATAACTATCGGAGGATAAGTTCACTTCTGCCTATGTTTAAATCATTAGCTTTCGTCACACTTCACAAATTGTTCAAAATCTGAGAAAGTTCAACTCATGAGAAGCGGGCTGGTTTTCATTCTGGCCGAGGATATGTTGATCATATCTTCGCCTTCTCCTGAATGTTAGAACACCAGTATTCTGATTGTTGGCCAAGAGTCATCGTTTTTCTCGACTTCAGGCCCACCTCTCATACTTAGGACACGACTGGTGTCTAGAATAGTCTACTGAAGAACAATGTGCTTAAGAAGTCCGTAAACATCTTTAAGGTCCCATATACAAATATCTCTGGCATAATTTGAAGACACAAACATTTCTCTCCATTGTTTTATTAAAACGGCGGGGTTAGGCAGAGCTGACCATTCTCATCATTCCATCTCAACTTTGCCATCAATGACGTCCTGGAAACAGATCTGATGTAGTACGTAGTGATGGTTTGTTTCTGTTACCTAAAGAAGAACTTTTCGATATTGAGTTTGTGGATGACATTGTCTAACTATGCAGTGGTATTCAAGCTCTACAATCTACAATTAATCCGTTGGTAACCAATATCCTTAGGTATGGTACGCGTTTTGCACCTTCTAAGTGAGAAGTATTTTACAAAACTGACCCGACCCTGTACCTCAACTCTTTATAGTGAGCAGTTAGAAATAGCTGACAAGTTCGTGTATCTGAATAACTGTGTAAGCGCTGGTGGTGGAGTGAGTGATGAGATCGATTCATGTATAGTGAAAGCCAAAGCGGTTCATGTCAACATGGGCCACCTCTGACCCACTCATGATGTTAGTCTGACTGCAAAAGTTCGGGTCTACAACTCGTCGGTGAGAGGACTTTTGCTCTGTGCACGTAGGACCAGGCTTCTCTGAGTTGATGTACAGTGACTTTCTGTGTTTTATCTTCATTGCCACCTAAGGATTGGTAACATTCAGTGGCGACAGCCTGTTGGTAATATGGTTAAGGTACAGTGAGGATAATCCAAAATCAGCCACCATCCTGAAACATCAACTTCGGTATCTTATTCATGTATTAGAAATATCATCCCGGCATATTCAACATCGTTTATTATTTCCGGACCCTGGTGCTGGTCGGAAACATCAATCAATCCACGAAAATGGATTAACATTCATATTCTGTGCATCAATCCAGATAAACTTTATTCAATGTGCATTTTTACGATGATCAGGTAGAGACAGGTATCTACCTCAGCTCAACGGAAGATGATCGCCCGATTTCGTGGATCGATTGATGTTAGACACTAACACCATTGGATGCCAGCTCAGTGATCCAGTACGTTAAGCGCTTACGAGTGAGACTGAAGGCCCTGGGTTCGAATTCCGCGAGCGGGATCATGGATACTCATGGCTGACGAGTCCCACAATAGGACGAAACGGTCGTTCAGTGCTTCCAGGTTTCCAACAGTGGTCTAACATCAATCAGTTCATGATCTCAATCAAAAAGTTCAAATCGTTGGTTTAAAAATGGTGTAGTATACTTATATCTCTAGTTCTTTTCTCTGTTTCGTCATGTTTTTATTTTCTTTTTTTATTTAAAACAATATAATTTATTTTGCTTTTTCTTTTCTTTCAATTTACTTTTGTTGTCTTCTCTATTTTCTTTTTTTCTTTTACAATATTTTTCAATAATGATTTTTAAATCAAACATGTTTTGCTCTATGCAGATAGGCAGATATTTCAAATATACAGATTAAAGTAAATTCATAGACTATTTCATAAGCTTATTTATTATTATTATTATTATTATTATTATTGACGGTTTTGACAGACTTATTTATTTAATTTAAATGAAAGAGAACATTAATTAAATTATTGAAGTTTCTTGTTTTGTTTTTTGTTATTTTTATTGTTAAAAGTATACAACCAATCTATTAGCCGGCCGATACTACTAATTAGAGCACTGTGAAGTAATATGAAAAGTGCGATAATAACAATAATAATGTGTAGGACGAAACGTGCATCCTGGATTCGACTGCTGGCCACTATCCATCTTTGCTTATGAATTAAGGCAATATCGAAGCAATACGCACAGGATGTACATATGCTAATAACAGACAGATCAACTGAAGTGCTAAATATCAATGGAAAGATTCAAGTGAACAATATCAAGTGAATTTAAAACTTCACCCCATTACATAAGCAAGTGTCCATCAGGACTCGGTAGCTAAGTGGATAAAGCGACGGCGTTTCAAGTGAACGGTACTGGGTTCTAGTTCCAGAGTGTATATCAATTCTGAGATGCAAGTACACCCAGCTGATAGCCCCAAATAAGACGAAACACTGCTAGCCACTATTCATCTTTGCTTATAATGTTTGTGAATTAAGGCAATATCGAAGCAATACGCACAGAATGTACATATGCCGATAACAGACTGATCAATTGAAGTGATAACTATCAATGGGAAGATTCAAATAAATAATATCAAGTTGATTTAAATGTGTATTACTGTCAGTATCATTGTAGTGAATGAGTATTCAGTTGGGAAAGACCAATTTATTGTCTAATGGAAATTACATAGTGGTTTAGTAAAATGTGAAAGTTATACATCAAATACATCATCTTCTTTGAATTGTCTCGTACAAGTTTCATTGTTCCTTCGTTCTCCTTGTTATCTTGATTGATTGTTTTCAGTTCCTTTTTCCCTTCTGTTTATTTCAATCTTCTTGACCTTTTGCTTGCAGACATTTTACATCTGACTGGTGTCACAGACTAATTATATCTGCATACATAAATAGCATACACCACACTATTATTATATAGGTATAGGCAGTTCTACTGTACGGAGCTGAAACTTGGAGAACTACAACAACCATCATCAAGAAGGTACAAGTATTTATCAATAGCTGTCTACGCAAGATACTCAACATCCATTGGCCAGATACCATCAGCAACAGCCATTTGTGGGAGAGAACCAACCAGCTTCCAGCGGAAGAGGAAATTAGGAAAAGACGATGGAAATGGATAGGACATACATTGAGGAAATCATCAAACTGCATCACGAGACAAGCGCTAACTTGGAATCCTAAAGGGAAGAGGAAAAGAGGAAGGCCAAAGAACACATTACGTCGGGAAATAGAAGCGGATATGAAAAGGATGAATAAGAACTGGGTTGGATGGAGAATGCTGGTAAGCGGCCTATGCTCGTTCACGAGGAGTAACAGGCGAAAGTAAGTAAGTATATTATTAGAAAGGGGGTTTTGTGGAGCTTATACTAATTTAATAGTTGAATTCATGAGTCTATTAAAGCTAGACCACCATGAAAAACCTAAAAGCGCTCGAGATCTAAGGTTCTGGTTTCAAATCCTGCCAACGGGATTGTGGATGCGTACTGCTGAGGAGTCTCATACTAGGACAAAACAGCCATCCAATGCTTCCAAGTTTTCTATAGTGATCTAACTTTAATCAACTCATGAATTCAACTATTAAAATATAAATATTAAGATAAAAAATGTATATATTTGTTGTAGACGAAAGCAAATCAGAAAAAACAGAACGACATAGAGAGAGAGAGAGAGAGAGTACCTACAATATGATGTATAAAAACCATTAAGATGGAAGATATTTTTCTATGTTTCTTCCCTTAAAATATCACATATGAAATCATTTTCAATGTTTATATAATCACAAAAATGATAATCAACAATGTTTGTCATAGTAATGACAATAACATGAATAAAGATACTAGAGACCATTAATAATAATAATAATAATAATAATAATAATATTTATTTGTTTTTATTTAAAGTAAAGGGCGTTGTTATAACTTTTATGTTAAAATAAGCTTTATCAATCGGCTCTTTGAATTAGATTTAATTAAATCATTTGTCATTTGTAGAAAACAAAATTATTCTAGACTAATTTCTATATAATGAACTAATTATTAGTTGATCAAAGAAAGAAAGAATGAATTAATGAATGAATGATATAAGATTTCAGTAGTATATTTTCATTTTATACCTATTTATATTCATGCATTGTGTATTATTGTGGCACGGAAATGTAGTTTTAGAGTATAAAGTTTTCTTAACAGTTGATTTCATGGGTCTATGAAGACCTGGAAGTAATGGACGGCTGTTTCGTCCTAGTATAGGACTCCTTGATCATTCAGTGCTTTTAAGTTTTTAATGGTGATTTGGATTACATTGATTCATGAATTCAACTATTAAAATTACTGCAATCTCCATAATCACCCCCCTTTTGGTTTCATTCAACTGAATCTGTAGACATAAGTAGCATATACACCACAATACCGTTGTGGAACAAAACTGAAAAGAATGTTTATAGGCATGATGTGGTTGCTTTACAAATAACATTTCCGTTTATTTTCACTTTTTCAATAAAACATATGGAAAGGTCATTGAAACACATTTTTTTCCTTCTTCGGACCTGTTAGGTGAGTTTTATCGAAGGTTTCTAATCATTTCAATAGTTAAGATCACAAATCATTTGAAGCTAGACCACCATGGAGAACCTGGAACCCGTTTCGTCCTATTTTGGTACTCCTCGGCAGTGTGCATCCACGATCCCGCCTCGCAAGATTAGAATAAGTTCTAATAGATTCTAATAAGTTCAGCTCTTCAGTTTTGCTTCTTTAGAATTATAAAGATATCATCCATGTAGCGACAATAAAATTCTAACCTGTTCATCAAATTTCTCAGAAGACCATTTTTTAAATTTCCAAGTCTTATTTTCATTCATAAATTCTAAACTATCTTTTATATGATGCTGTACGGCCTCTCTACGCAGTGGCTTTAGAAGTCCTGACATCTTTTTTGCTATCGCATGATGGAGTGAATTTACAATATCTGGAACTAGCGAATATGATAAACTAGCTTCGTATACTTCTGGCAGGTCATAAAATCTTTACGTCACCGTACCAATGAGGCTTGAATGTTGTATATAAGTCTTAGAAACTGAAACCTGTTCGTTCCCAGTTATTCGACAATTGTATTACAAAATCCGTGAAGATTACTTCTGATCCGTCTTCGGGTTTGGAAACTTCTATATTTTCAGTTTTCTTCACTTCGCTACGTCTTATGGTCAGAATTTTCTCTTTTCTGTACATACAGTTGGTTTGTTTATGGTAACAATACACTAGAATGAGTTTAAGTCTTACTACATTCTTGTCAGCTTAATGTACTAGACCTCTTGTTTTTGTGCAGAGATTTTCCTATTGAACTTGTCGATCTATCTTTTTAACTTTACGACCATTACAAAATTCTGGACCAAAAAATTATCCTCTCAAATTATGATGAATTCTAGACGAACCGCGAATATACGAACACAAATTTGGTAGCGATCTAAGTTCTAAGGTCTGGTATTTTAACTTTGAATCATTTGGAAGTACTTTCTTGTCTTAAGACTTGTAAGTGGCTAAAAGTTATGTCATTAAAAGTTTTACTGAATGCATTTTGACGACGTAATATCAATAACGGGAAATTATCAATCCTTATGCTTCAGAATTCATGTCAACTGAACAAGCTAATGATTAAAAGAACACAGTGGCTCGGTGGATAGCACGTTAATTATTTAAAACGATAAGTAGTGACATTCACTTTGTGTTGCTTACTTGTATCTTCCCATTGTTATTTAGAGCTGAAATTGATCAGTCTCTTGTTGGTATTTGTGCATAATGTGCGGACTGCCTCGATATTGTCTGAAGTCACAATCTTTATAAGCAAAGATGGATAGTGGCTAGCAGAGGAATCCAGAATGAACATTAACTCTGAAATGCAGGCACATCCAGCGGACGAGTCCCAAATAGGACGAAACGTGCATCCTGGATCCCATTGCTAGCCACTATCTATCTTTGTTTGAAAAGTAGTGAACATCAGTACACTGATAGGTCCTGAATAGGATGGAATACACGTTCTCGTTTACACTGTTAGTCACTATTCAACTCTAATATAAAGCACAATATTGAATAAAACTAAATTGATTATTATATACAAAAAATCTGAAAAAAAATTCTTGAAATGAAAAATAATTTATATTTTAACTGATGTTAAACAATCTCTAATATCAGATGGGTTTTGTGGATATTATAGTAATTTCAATGGTTAAGATCATGAGTCAGTAGAAGCTAGACCACCATGGAAATTCTGGAAGCACTGGACGCCCGTTTCGTCCTGTAGTGGGACTCCTCAGCAGTGCGCACCCACGACCTCACCCCAGGACCTACTGGTTTCGCGCGCGAGCACTTAACCCCTAGACCACTCAACCGGCCGGCATCCAACGGTGTTAATGTTTAACTTCAACTAATATGATGAATTCTACTCTAATGTATATTTATAATAAATAAGCAATCTTACAAAAAGATTAAATAAATATTCAATAACTTCACGTAAACTTAATGGTTAATCTTTTTTATTGATTGATAACTGGAATATTGATGAATGTTATGTTTGTCCAGAAAAACTAAGTTCCTCAAATACAACACGGAGAACACTAACTCAATCAAACTTAGTGGTGAAACTCTAGTAGATGTGGAATCGTTCACGTACTCGGGAAGCATCATAGATGATCTAGGAAGATCGAATGAAGGTGAGAATTGGCAAAGCAAGGGCCACATTCTTACGAACATATGCAATTCAACATGTTTGTCAACCAATATCAAAGTCAGAATCTTCAATACGAACGTCAAGACAATTCTACTGTATGGAGCTGAAACGTACAAAACTACTACAACCATCATCAAATAGGTACAAGTATTTATGAATAATTGTCTACACAAGATGCTCAACATCCATTGCTCGAATACCATTAACAACAGCCTTCTGTGGGAGATGACAAACCAACTTCCAGCTGAAGAGGAAATTAGGAAAACACTTTTGGATTGGATAGGACATACATTACGGAAATCATCAGACTGCATCATGAGGCAAATCCTAACTTGGAATCGTGAAGGGAAGCGGAAAAGTGGAAGTCCAAAGAACACATTACGTCGGGAAATGAAAGCAGATATGAAAAGGATGAATGACAACTGGAAAGATCCGGAAACGATTGCCTACGACAGGGTTGGACAAAGAATGCTGTTGAGCGGCCTATGCTCCACCACGAGGAGTAACAGGCGTAATTTCAGTTTTGTTACTGATATGAGTAATTCAACATCCCATATATATATATATATATATATATATATATATATATATATATATATATATATATAACTATGAGAATATTGAACTATCTTGTTAAGAATTACAAAAGTCACTGAACATTGATTGAATACCAAAATTAATTAATTTAAACAAAATTAAACGATTAAAACAAATAAATATTAATTTACTATTTGTATGTATGTAAATGAGAATGTTTCTAACTAATAAAACCCTTTCTCAACATTTACTTATGTAGGCGTGCTCATAAACAATTTGAAAATAACAAAGTGGAAAAAAGTTGAAAAAATCTTATAATTTTTCTTTAAATAATTATTACTATTATTTCTGTTTATTAACGAAGTAATAAACATTAATTCATAATAATAATAATAATAATAGTAATAATAATAAATAATAATAATAAAGTACAATTATAGTAATAAGTAATAAAAAGAAATATTCACATTGAAATGTTGAAACATGTTTAAATGGATTAACAATCATAATAGGGGCGCGAACGCACTCTACATTGTTTATATATATATATATATATATATATATATATATATATATATATATATATATATATATATATATACGCAAATGTATACAAATACGAGATTTCGTATACAGATGAACATTACTTTATTAATGGACATAATTACGGATAGAAATAGTAAAAATTAAAAAAAATAAAATACAAATTATATTCTAATGAGCTAATCAAATTACTTTTATTGTAATTTTTACATAGAATTAAGTATGCAGTAATGTATGTGTGTAATTGTCAGGAGAGAAAAAGGTATTTCAGAGAATCCATGTAATAATAATAATAATAATAATAATAATAATCAAATTACATTAAGTAGTATATGTTTATTCTTATTTATATTTATGATAAATAAAAAATGAGTTGAAGTTAATTATAAATTAATTAATGTATAGTAGATGATAGAAAAAAATTATATAAAAATGTACTTTGTTTAGAATAGATAACTTGTGATTAGTACTTACTTTATTACTTATGTACTTACTTACTTATTTACTTACCTACTTACTTACTGACTGACTGACTTATTTGCTTATTTATTTACTTACCTACTTACTTACTTACCTACTTATTTACTTACTTACTTATGTACTTAATAACTTACGCCCCCAATCGAGCATAGGCTGCCAACAAGCATTCTCCAACCCACTCTGTCCTGAACCTTATTTTCTAATTCTATCCAACTCTTGTTCACTCTTCTCATATCTGTCTCCATTTCTCCACGTAATGTGTTCTTGGGTCTTCCTCTTCTCCTTTGGTATTGAGGATTCCAAGTGAGGGCTTGTCTTGTGACGCACTTCGGTGCATTCCTCAATGTGTGTCCTATTCACTTGAAGCACTTCTTCTTGATTTGTTTGTCCACTGGAATCTGGTTTGTTCTATCCCACAGTAGGTTGTTGCTGATAGTATCTGACCAGCTTTAATTACTCTAAAATGACCCCGATTTATGCATTTATTGTAGGTTGTATTTGTAGGCTGTTTTCATCAGTTGAAGTAACATCAGAAACAAAAGAACGGTGAACAGTTGTCGCGTTCTAGTGGATGACTTGTCGAATCTAGGACCTCTAGGTATTCCAATGAACTTTTACTCATCGGAAATGCCGGATCAGCATCGAATAATACGTTATCAACACCATAACATTTATCAAATACCATTAATGACAATTGTTTCATTCTCGATATGATTGATAATTAGTATATGGAGTTAGGTTTTGCCACGGATTGACTTTAGTTGGAAACTCAATGAAATTACAAATCACTGAACGAATGTATCATCCAAATTTGAAACTTCTTAAAAATCGATAACTAATTGACCATTTTAGTAATTTCTGAATTGATCTCATAAAATTCAAACTGAAGACTGAAGTAGACAAATGGACATATATTCATTGTGTAAAGTACTGCACAAAAATATGGTATCAATATCGGGTCATGGAGATTGTAGAGTTCTTACCAAGTTAATGAACCGATTTAGGTTAAACCATCATAGAAAAGCTGGAAGCACCGGACGTCTGTTTTGTCTTAATATGGGATCCCCAAGCAGCATGTATCCATGAGCGCCATGTGAAAATCAAGAACTATAACTATCTGATAACTCTCATATAAGGCTCACAAACAATACAGGTTTGTGACGTCATCTTCATAATGCGTCAATATGAGATCCTGAAAAGAAGATTCGGATTCCAGGTCCTATCTAGTTGCTTCCTTACGTTGCAGTAGACCACATGTAATAACCAAGTCAAGTAGTTCTGTACAAAAAAATCTGACAATTCATTCTTCAAATTTTTCTAGTTTACCATACATACATTCAAGGATCCTAAAATTAAACATCGACGACTTGAATATCAAATGTTTAATCTGTTTAGCAATACCTCTTTTACTTCATAGTTTGAACTGTAGTTAATCAAATCAGTTAACAGCTCTCTTCCCTCAAATTTCAAACAACAGCTAATTAATCTGCACTTCTCACTCTCATGGAAATAATTCCCTTCGAAGGAATTGGTTATTTTAAAATTTTCTAGAAATAATAATGATCTACCAATTTAGTTAAGTAACTTCTAATTGAAAACAGATTTTTCCATGTACACTTTATACAAATAACAACAAGGAGATACCAAATATGTGTTATGAAAACAATGCTCAGGTACTTTAAGTCAATGGTGATGTGTTATTGCTGAAATCAATGATAATGCCGCATGGGTTTATACTACTACTATTACTATTACTATTACTACTACTATTACTACTACTACTACTACTACTACTACTATGTGCTACTGATGTCGACAGATATAAGTAGAAAGTATCATCAGTAGAAAGTGGAATGCCTGATGGCAGAAAGTTGAGAAAATCAATGAGAAGATAGAGTGATTTATGTGGAAATGTAGGAAAAATGAAGTCTGATACAATTGATGAATTCTTTACAAATGAAGTATTTACTGTATAGATCTCAGATTTCACCAAGATATTCTGTAATTTTGTATTACAAATAATTTGGTTATCTCCATTGGTGTTCTCATTCACTACACTACTAGCTAACTAGCTATATATACAAATCAAAGTATATATTCTCAGAATATACTTACTTACTTACGCCTGTTACCCCCAAGCAAGCATAGGCTGCCGATCAGCATTCTCCAACCCACTCTCTAATGGGCCTTCCTTTCTAGTTCGATCCAATTTTTGTTCACTCTTCTCATGTCTGTCTCCATTTCTCGACGTAATGTGTTCTTTGGTCTTCCTCTTTTCTTTTGGCCTTGAGGATTCTATGTGAGGGCTTGTCTTGTGACGCACTTCGGTGCTTTCCTCAATGTGTGTCCTATTCACTTCCAGCGCTCCTTACTCATTTCTTCGTCGCTGGAATCTGGTTTATTCTTCCCCACAGTAGGTTGTTGCTAATAGTGTCCGGCCAACAGATCTGAAGTATTTTGCATAGACAACTGTTAATAGTCACCTGTATTTTCTGGATGATGGCTTTCGTAGTTTTTCAGATTTCTGACCCATACAGTAGAACTGTTTTGACATTTGTACTGCAAATCCTGACTTTTATGTTGGTTGTCAATCGTTTTCAGTTCCAGATGTTCTTCAGTTGTAAATATGCTGCTCAGAATATAAAGTAATTAATTTCCAGACTGACCAATATTCGCCTATTTGACCTATTAATTTTTAGTGGAAATTCTTTTTAACCAAACATTACATAATCTATTTAGATAATTATCAAACAGCCTAGTTACTATTTGGCTTACCAAAAAAAATATACATATTAGATGATGATGATAAACTGAAAATTATATATCCACATATATAAAACCCTTTAGTAAAACAGAAAATGGGAGGAGGGATAACTAATTTCATAAACTTTTTTTTTCATTTACAACATGATGATTGATTTCACTCTAAATACGAAATAAATACAATTCGTTTCATAACAAGTTATCACTTTTTTTTGCTTCCTTTCTTTTTTTCTTTTCTCTCTATCTTTCTCGACTCAGTTTTGTTTTGGAATATTTATGTCAAAATGGTTGTATTTCATAAATATTTCATTTATTACCTTATCCACCCTCCTTACCTCACTTCATAATTCCCTGTTGTCTAGCCTTATCAATTTACATATATGTGGATACATAACATTTACTCTGTTCAATGTTCAACAAATTCGTTGTTTTACTGAATTACCAGTATATTTTTGTGTGGCCATTCTTTTCAATATTATGATTATTACTTTTTTAGTCAAAAACTACAGATGATAAATGTAAACAGATGGGAGAAATAAGGGAAGAAAAATAACAGAAAGGAATGTAATCCTTTTATTACATAACAATAATGATTATTATTATTATTGTTTAAATCAAGTCAGTTGCTGATAATAACCAGTGATTCTCTCTTTTTTTGGAAAAAAATTCACTTCCTTTACATCATAATTTCATCTATCGCCAACAATGATTTATTACCATGGTAATTGTAAGACATGAAAATTACTGATTACAGAATTTTAGTTACTTTTTTCTCCAGAAAAATCTCTCTCCTTTTGATGGGATAAATATGAAAAATATGAAAAGGGAACAAACAATAAGAGTGTAGTTGTATTTAACAGCACATGTATTTATACATACTTGTACTTGTGTATCTGCATACAGTTTGTTAATCATTAATTCGTTTTTGACAGGGATACAGTTGTATTGGGCCTTATTTGTAAGTATGTGATACATAGGGAGAAATTATAGCTGAGAAAAAAATGTCCGACAAAAATCATCCTCAGTGTGTTCCCTTATTCACTAATAAAGAAGAGATAATTTTTATTCTGCATCAAGGGGGTAGGAGGTGAGGAATATACACTTTAAAATCTCTATTGAAATCATTGTAATTTTTATTTTTTTTTACAAAAATACAGAAATATAATTTAGATAGAAAATTATAAAACCACACATACATTTATTTGTTTATTTAGTTATTTCACAAAAATTGTAGTTCGTATATATGTATACGGATAAAATAATATTTAGTGCCAAAATTTCTGTTACTAACGCAAATGTGAACTTTCCGAAAACTGTAGTGATATTGGAGAATCAGGGGGGGGTTGATGATGATGATGATGATGAAAGCAGTCGTATATTTTAGACAAATAGATAAGTGGTAGTAATAACCAGATAAATGGAATATCTAATATTATTTTCTTATTGTTCCCTATTAAGTTATGTCAAACAGAAAATTCATGTATACTATATACGTACGAATGTGTTTACTTGTACATGATGTGTACGCCGATACATCATATAACATGTAGATATGTATTATATAATTATTATAAGTAATCAAAATTAATAATCCATTTGAAGACAAGTTAGGTTATGTGTTTTGTAAGTTTGTGAAGGCATGAGTTGGGAGGCAACATGTACGCGCGTGTGTGCGTGTGCGTGCGCAAACTGGCAGAAAACACAAACTTTCGAGCAAAATAAAAACACTTCACAAAGTAAATAAAATCAAATTTACAAATGCATTTTTTTCTATTTTAAATCAAAACGATGTAACATACATACTATGAATATGATTACTAGTACATGTTATCAGACATGAAGTGGTTTCTTTTTACTGGTTACCCCTACAAACACACATACGCTAAGATACACAAAAATAAACGGTATAACCAAATCAATGTTGATGTCTTCTGTGAATTCAACAAGAAATTATGTAATCCTGGTGCCGACTTGAACATATTTACATTATCTGATCATTAGCGTAGCTATTCAAGTTTGGCGCATACACACACATATATATATACATATAGAAAATGACACACACATTGTGCTAGTTATTATAAGAATATTTTTAAGCAAAATAAAACATACGATGCCATCTCTTCTTACGACATACATTTTGTAATATATATATATATATATATATATATATATATATATATATATATATATATATATAGAGAGAGAGAGAGAGAGAGAGAGACGAGTGAATAATCATTTTCTTTCGGGCAAATATCTCGAAGAGAAAATAATAACACGGAGTTAATATACACATATTTTTAATGGATTCTGTTAAAATGTTTATTTTCTTTCATAAACAAATAGTTAAATAGTCAAAGATAACTTCAATTCATATACATTGGTATTTTAGATCTTGACATTCATGTATGGGAACGTAGTTGGTCATTCTATTTTCCGTGTACTCACATCTTGTCAACATCGTCTTGATATTCCCATTAAGTCACAAATATTTGGAGCAAAGATGAATGATGGTTAGGAGTGGAATGTAAGAAACGCATGTTGTTCTATTTGATACTCGTCAACTGAATTCTAAAACAAATGTCAATTTCCTAATGAATTCACATATCCGTTGCGAATGAGTTTCATTTGGGACGAAACATAGGTCAAATAAAGTTTCTTTCCAACTACCACTGACCAGCTATAACAGTTACTTCTAAACTATGTAATCTGTTTTAATTAATTATTTAAATTATTTGTCTTTCAATATAACAGTTCACTCTATATAATCTGATAAAAACTGTCCAAACTTAAATCAATCAACATCTGTACTAAATCCTATATTGAATATTGGCTGACTTAGACAGTCGATCAATATTTTTTTCTCCTGTGCAGAATATGTGAAAATTAGTGAATTTTAAAGTTTATATTATTGAACTCCTCAGCTATATGGATACATGAGCTAATCAGTAATCAACACTAGAACAATTCTAAGGTTTGGTCTGTGGTGTAAACCTGGAAATTCAACAATCTCCACAACCCCTCTTATACTAATAATTATCCCGTGCTTACTATTGACTAATTTCAAGATGTAATTCCCATAGTTCCTCTAAGGAATCTCGATCGTTAACGTTCAGAGATGTCTGATGTGTTACAATATCTCAATGTCACGAACTAATTAAAGTTAATAATATCAATCATTAGATATCAACTCGTTAGTTCAATAATCATATGCTATTCAAGAAACCTGAAGTTCTAGTGTTTAGTCCCCTATGAAGTTCTGTGCATATACTGTTGTTGATTCTCATACTATGATGAGTCAACTAACCGATGCTCCCTAGTTTTTGGACTGTTGTCTAACAAAAGTCAGCTTATCATCCAAATATAGCATTTTCTCTTTATTTAAAAATTAAAAGAACCAATATCAATCCTAGTTATAGATTGTAGGTGTACATAGTTCAAGTCATCATTACAACATACCCCACCCACTCAAGTTTATCCTATACTCTTGAAATGACCTTGTACTATTTGTCATTACTATACTTAAATATGACAAGGTAATCATCATCAGGGGATAATAATGTACTACATACAATGACCTATGTTTTATTTCTAAAAATAAAATCATGATAAAATAAACAATCATCTCAAATTAAATCATTCTTTTACATTGAATTTTTCAAGTAAAGTCACGTTGATATTTTTCAACCTTGACCTATTTTTCTTTTATTTCTCTCTTTCTGTTTTCTTTTCTTTTCATGTCAATAGGTCAATAATGTAATATGATTTACGTTGACAACATAATCTAATCTAATAGTAGTCATCATAACAATAATTCTTTTAATACATACATTTTGTTTGTTCTTTGTTACCTAAGTTATAATCAATAAAATAGGTGATCACGTGGTTTAGAATCATGACAAAGCATGAATTCATTTACATCTATAGATAGATATCTATCTAATTTCTTTATGATTGATAAGTGAATTAGTAAATTATATATTCTAAGATAATATTATTAGAGTATGGCTGTTTTATAATGAATAGGTGGGGTTAACAATAAATATATAAGTTCAAATGTTGATTTACACAACTCTCTCTCCATATATATATGTGTATTAGGAAGAGGTTCTTGTAGAAGTGAGGATATTGACTTATAACCCTGACTAATTAACATCATTAACAGAATGGGGTTGTGGAGATCGTTACGCTTTTGATTAAGATCATGATTCGATTGACGTTGGACAATCATTAAAAACCCGAAAGCACTCGACGGCCATTTCGTCATAGTATGGGACTATTCAGCAGTGCTCATCCACGATCTCACACGCCACACTCAATTCCATGACCTTCGGTCGCACACACAAACACATAACCTCTAGAACACTGAGCCAGCCAGCATCCAACGTTGTTGATGTCTAACTTCAAACAATCCACAAAACTGCGCGACCATCTTCCATTATCTGAGGTAGATACCTGACTCTACATGACACAGGTTAGCTCCACTGGTCATGGCTTCTCATTAGCACTCGGAGAATTCTCACATGAAGCTAGTCATCACTAGTGAACATATAGTAATTATCTGTATAGGGTTATGGAGATTGTTAAGTTTTTGATTGACTTCATGATCTCAATCAATAACGTCATTATGTTATTAACAAAACGATTAAAACTTGAATTCTTTCAATGTGAATGTTAGGTTAAATTATCTATTCATGATAAAAATGAACGTTAGAGAGATAAACCTCTGTGCAGTAATATTTTTAAACTGAATAGTTTAATGGTAAAATTTTTATTGGATAACATCATCATCAGTATGAAGTTCAGATAAAAGTGAGGTATTTGAATTTTTCCACAAAAGTCTAACTGTCTGTTTTGCCAACATTTATGTTGATTGGTTATTGTTGACTGTTGTCATATTCATGTTACTCCAGAGAAGACGATAATCATAGTAAATACTCAAACAATGACAGGAAAAGGGTCAGTAATAAGAACTAATAAAAATCAACGTCAACAGAACAGACTTTCAGTCGTATGTGGAGAAATTCAAATAGATTACTTCAATCTGAAGTTTGTACTGATAATAAATTCTGTCCAGAAGGAAAATGAGAACTTCACTAATAAAACATCCAACTCAGAGAATGAAACTCCACCGAAATCACCCATCTATAGTTTAAAAATTCACCATTTTTAAAACCCTGTTTATCCTTAATTAAAAGAGTTCTGATGAGTGATTTTAGATTAAATTGATTCCTCCCTCATACTGACATAAGCTAAAGAACCATTAAGTGGCAAAAAACATAAATCATTATCCATTTCCTCTTACTCAAAGGCAACACATCTGTAACCGCCTGCAAATGTGTACTGGTTCGAACCCAATACCTAAGGATCTCTCTGTATGAGGGGACTACATTTCAACCACTGTTTGTTAGATTTTCATGATCCATTAATGTATAATTAAGTGGTAAGTTATATTCCTCATTCAAGTAATTTAATTTATTGAGTTTGCAAATAATATACATACATTACATTATTACTTAAATAGTTGCTGAATACATTCAGATTTATTAGCTAACTGAAAATCTTATATAATATGTAAATTATTAACATTATTATTATTGATGTGGATGTAGTTTTGATTAGTGGCTGGTAAACAAATAATTCTTCTTCTATAGTCCTGTTATCTTCCAAAAGTCATCATAATAATCTTCTACCATAGCAATATATAACAGACATTCTGCAGTCATAGCAAACAGTTAGCCTTTCTTTCCTAAGTTCCAGCAATAAGTCAAAATATGTTTATTCATCCATATTCCGATAATCATGAATGCTTCATGTTAAACTACGGGTTAAAATCAATAGTTAACTATTCTAGAATTATCAGTAGATAAATCATCTTAAACTGGCTTTGCAATCTTTATTCATAATAGATTAATCTCTGTCAGAGTACTATTGAAAACTAGGAATCATTGAACAAATGATACGTACCAGCATAAGACCTATCAACATGTGCACACCTATAACTTTTCCGTGATCGAATTCAAAACATTCGCGTGTAAGACTGGAGGTCCTGTGTTCGGGCCCCGTGTGATGGATCATAGATGCACACTATTGAAGAGTCCAGTGTTAGGATGAAACAGTTGTTCAGTACTTCCAGGTTTTCAATGGTGGTCTAACATTGATCAGTTCATGATCTCAATCAAAACTCAAAACATTCAAATTTGCTGTACTATATCGTTAGGCGGCATATGATGAGTTCTAATGGCTGAGCTTTCTCCCCGATATTTCAATTTAATAGATTTAAGACTTGGTGTAGTCATAAGGGTGGATTGTTGAGGAGTATCATAACAGAACAAAATATCTATTGATTACTGCCTGACTTTTAATAACTATTTCTGTGAAATGAACATACATGTATGAGTGTTTTATTCAAACTGGACAATTAGGTTTCACTATAGGTCTTTGGTTTTTTTTCTCAACAGAGTAAATTATCAAATTTATTTGTTAGTTGAATGACTACTTAAATTTAGGGTTGTTTTAAGCAACTAGTTAATGTTTTACCGTTAGCAACGAATATTAGCCATGAAATACTTCTTTTCAATTAGTTTATATTGTAGCTCAATAATAAAATGGTATCAGCTTAGAGCTGGTGTTTTTATTTAAGAACATGAATAGATAACTTTTAGACCGCCATTGAAAACCTGGATGCACTGAACGGTTGTTTCTTCTAAGTACGGGACTTCGCAGCAGTGCGCAACTACAATCGCCAATCTTATGGGCGAACCTAAGACTTTCGTCCTCGGCATTCGACAGAGTTAATGTTTAACTTTATGTTGGACCTTGGATCTTCACTCTAAGGAGTCTCGTACCATGACAATACATCTGTCCAATGCTTCCAGGTTTTTAGTTGTGGTTAGATACCAATCAGTTCATGACCTCAATACAAACTCAATAATCTCCACAACTGTACACTGATAAGAGTTAGATAGATATAACAACATTATTAATTTTAAAAATCATTACAATCTACAATAAATTTAAATTGATTTAATCACTGATTATTGATTGGTGATATGTTTATCTATTTTTTTTTCTTTCTTTTATTTATTGTTAGCTTTATTCACTATTATATTTTGGGTACAATATAGAATTTTGAGCACAAAGTATTTCAACAAGTTTCTTTTACTTATTTCTTGATAAATATTGACGATAAATATTGAGTGATCTCCAGTTAGATATTAGCATGTCAGAAGTCGACATCTGAATAATATTGATTCTTTTCAATGTATATTGCCAATCATTATGATGTCTCCGATTGTACGTTTTTGTAACTTGTAAAGAGAAATGTCGTAAACTTTTCACAAACTCACCTGAATAGGTTATGCAATTAATTGAAATAATGATGTGTTAAGACAAACAAAAGGCAGGTGACTTGTTGAAATATCTAGATGGTAGCCCAGATATTCAAGCAGGTCACTTTAGTCTCCTTAGTACTGATCGTATTCTATCCGTCATGTTTTGACGTAACCACTTGTCTGAAAGAACTCGGAACTGTTTGCTGTGTTTTAAAACTCGCTGGTTGGAATTATTTGGCGAGAAAGCTTAACCATGGTCAGTAGACTGCTATCGGTACAAAGGATTAAGAAAATGTTGTTCACTATTCTGTGAAAAATTAATTGTTAGTATTTCAGTACTTTAGAAAATCATTTGCGGTTGTAATAGTCCAGTAGTAATGTTTCAAACCGTAAAACCAGACGATATGGCTTTGAATCTATCAGGAAGCACTAGTTTCCTTGAGATCACAGGTAAGGCTGACTGACGAGTGCCAGTTAACAAAAAACAAGGCCCAGTGTTTTCTCCTGACCACCTCACAGAAGTTATTGACTATTTGGTTGCAATATTTGGTTGTTCGTGTTCTAATAATGCGCACATCTGAGCAAATCAGTTGACAGATATCTAAACATTAGTTACACAAATTTAAGCAATTTGTATACAATAGTCTGGACACACATTGAAGAAAGCATCCAACTTCGTTACAAGGCAAGCCCTCACATGGAATTCTCAAGGCCACAGGAAAAGAGGAGGACCAAAGAACACATTACGTCGAGAAATGGAGACAGACATGAGAAGAGTGAACAACATTTGAATGGAACTAGAAAGGAAAGCCCATTAGAGAGTGGGTTGGAGAATGCTGATCGGCAGTCTATCCTTGCTTGGGGGTAACAGGCGTAAGTAAGTAAGTATACAATAGTCTGTGTTTAAGTATGAAACAATTTCATCGTCTCTTTTGCGTTGAGTCGAATGCCATGCACGTAGGAATGTTCAGTAAAAATGAATTGACTTACCAGGAAATACGACAGTACAGTCGGTATTTAATATAGTATCGATGAAAAATGAAAGCAGCCGTCATTCACTTGGTAACAATCAACTCGATATCATACGTAACACACTAGTAGAAGTTGTCATTATATTTCCAAATCGTTTAAATGAATCGGATGACAACTTTATGATAATCACTTTTACAGTTATAGTTATTATCGAATATTGATTAGAATGTGGTTAGTAGTAGAGTTCATAAAGCACTTTTCATCCTATTTGAGACTCGTTAATTGGATGTTCTTGTTCTCCGGTGCTGATACCCATATCGATAATACACTCGAGTTTCTTGTGCTTGAAGGGATAAATAAATCCCAGTGTGAACACCATTGCACCGTTAATTCCAATCCAATTCGCAATTCAGCTTAATTATAAGTTGTAACTAAACAGGAATTTCTAAGCAATCTGTGTCAGGATGCAAATATAACAATGAAGATTGATCTAAATCAGCCCTTATTACCAACAATAAACTTAAGCGTGAAAACGGATATTCATTGATAACACTAATTGTAAATCGCGTCCCTAGAATTAAATATAAGCTTGCTCATTAGTCAGTCCAATTACTTAACTGTGTAATATGTATGTATTCGGATTATGAAGACCTTCACATCTGAGGGGAATCATGGAATACAATGGACAACTCGGAATCAACTAGACGATTTGAACTTTGTAGATGACCTAGCACTTTATCCCATACATACCAATAAATCCAGCTCAAAACAACCAGAGTAGCAGCAGCCTCATCAGCAGTATGCCTGAACATATACAAGGGAAAAACCAAGGTCTTCAAATACAATACAGAGAACACAAACCCAATCTCACTTGATGGAGAAACTCTAGAAGATGTAGAAACTCTTACGTACCTGGTCAGCACCATCGATGAACAAGGAGGGTCTGATGCAGACGTAAATGCGAGGATTGGTAAAGCAACGTCAGCACTCCTACAACTGCAGGACATAAGGAAGACAAAACAATTGACAGACAACATCAAAGTCAGAATTTTCAACACTAATTTTAAAACACTTTTATTGTAGGGAGTTGAAACTTAGTGAGCTAACACAACCATCATCAAAAATGTACAAGTATTTATAAACAATTGTCTACGCATGATACTTCGGATTCGTTGGACGGATAACATCAGTAACAACATACTATGGAAGAGAACATACCAAACTCCAACTGAAGAGGAGACTAGGAAAAGACGTTGGAGGAGAATAAGATATACACTGTGGAAACCACTAAACTGTACCACGAAGCAAGCACTAAATAGGAATCCTGAAAGCAAAACGAAAAGAGGCAGATCAGAAAACACTATGTCGGAAATTGGAGGTAGACATCAAAAGAATGAATAGTATTTGCCAACAACTGGAAAGGATTGTCCATGACAGAGCTCTATGGAGAATGCTAGTGGGCAGCCTATGTTCCTCCAAGAGGGGTAGTAGGTGTAATTAAGTATATATGCATATATTCTATGATCCTAAACAGTATGGACAACCCGATTTAATTTTACTTCAAGATACCACAATTTTCTATGTAATATAATTATACATTGTGATAAATGCCTACAGTAAATAATAATATAATTAAATAATACAAGATAAACTATTTTTGCATTTATTTTTTTGTAATAAAGCAACCGATCCCCCCCCACACGCACACACTTATAATCATTCACTTCGTCTATTTATACTGAATAATTTAATTAGCCAATAGGATTGTAGTTCATATGTCTGTCCATATTATCAAATAAATTCATGTTTGTCTTGACAACACACACTTCCCTTGTCACATTCATCAATATTATTATCATAATTATATCATGTCCATAAAAAAAATACTGGTTATTATTATCACTATGACTTTAATAATACAATACATGAAGAAAAAAACAGAAAGATATTGACATAGATAAACACATGTACACGGACACACATCAGACATACATATCTACCATATGTATGTATGTGTGTGTGTAAATATACAAGTAAATGTATCAATGATTATCAAAATTCATAATTAAAACAATATTAATTTGATGTATTATCAATTGGAATAATCATTGTCATAGTCTTTATCTTATCTCAAACCAATTGAGATAAGGGGATTATATAATTGTGTTATAAGATAACTTTAACATCCCTTCATATAAACCATATTCCCACATATTTACACATACATAAGTTGAAACATTCAACAATCTAAACTTGTCAAGTTACGTAATCACTTCACTTTTTACATACATCTGTATTAAAAAGATATCGCAATTATTTACGGATATAGAAGAATGTTATGTCGTAAATCTTATTATTATTATTATAACCGGTATAATTTTATGCTCCAGAACTTATTTTCTAAATATATTCACTATAGTATGAACTGGAAAACGTCAAACTTATTACACATACAAACGATGAATCAAGAAACACAATCAAACGAGAGATAATGAGCGAAAGAAGATAGGAAATTCAAGGAAACAAACACCAGGATAAATACTAAAGATAAGGAAAATCCAAATGATAAAAAAGAAAATTATTTTCTAAAAAAAAAAAGAAATTAAACATGAACTAAGAACAATAGAATCAAAACAATATTTGAGAGAATAAGAATAATAATAATAAATACATGTTATAACAAAACATTTTGTCTATGTTCTTGAGAAAGATACCATGTGCAGGCTATTGCACGTACGCACATACATACGCACGCATGTATACACTTATGTGCAATTTAAGTACACACACATATAACATACATATATGTGCAGGGGTGAAAAATTGTTCTTGAACAACTTATGACACACAGTTTGTTGTCTGTCAGTGTGTACTGTACGTACACGTGTGTCCATGCGTGTAAATTGTAATTTTTATACACATACATAAAATATCATTATTTTCAAAGAATAATTTTCTTATTAGCTAGAGGCGACAAATTAAAATCACAGATTAAATACAACTGGGATAAATATTCTGCCAAGTATATATATCTCTATATATACCATACTAATATTACTAAACTGTAATAATTATAATGGTGATATAATTGATGGGAATACTAATTATATTCTGATTAATAATGAAAATGAATTCATGATATAATAATGGACCATAATACAATATTTGCAATACAATCTATTCCATCTATTGTTAATATTAATAAATTTAATCAACATAATTCAAGACTAATGAAAACTGGTTATAAACGGATTATACCAATGTGTAATGAAATGAATTTGAAGAAAATGAATCTTATTGACAATGATAATAAAGATGATGATGATTCTATGGAAGATCAAAGGATTAATATTCCAAATAATAATATTCAACAACAACGACACCATGAAGAACAAGATGTAATTACACATCAATCTGTACTACATCGAAGTTTAGCTGAATGTTTAAAACGTTTATGTAATGAAATACAAAGTAATCATTTTCTACCAATTACAATGAATGCATCAATTAATAGTGATACAATTAACTCAATTAACAATGATTATTCAACTTGTATAACTACACCTATCACTACTCCTACTACTAATGTCAATACTACTAATACTAGTACTTCAATGTATCCAACTCAAGCATTAGACTTGAGTATAACATCGAATATTACATTAAACGAAAGTATATCCAATGATTCATTGAATATAACTAATACATTCAAAAAGAGTTTATCACCTTCACCAACATTATCCTCATACTATTCATTAAATAATAATAATAATAATAATAATAACTTTACTACACTCACTTTATCTTCCTCATCTTCTGATTCATCTACTTCATTGATGTCTTCATTTTCAAATAATACTATGCCGCAACAAGAACAGCAACAAAGAAACACAGTTAGTTTAACAAATATCACCAATCAAACTGATTCACTTATAAATAGTTTAAATTATGACACTAATAATATTAATACTAATGTTAGTAGTAGTAATGATAATCATAGTCAACAACAAACTATTCACTACGATTCTCCGAATATTATCAATACTGGTAAGTATTGTGGTATTCCTAGTGTACTGGCAACTACTCATAGTCTTAGGGACAGTAATAATAATAATAATAATAATAATAATAATAATAATAATAATATAGATTATTGAACATTCGACCGAACGATAATATTACTAGTAAGTAGTTCCACCATTATTGTTACTATTATTATTATTATTATTATTATTATTATTATTATTATTATTATTATTACTAACATCGTATCACATTTTATTATATAAAAAGAATAAATAGTTTGTTTTGGTGGCGTTTTGTTCTGTGAGCTATATGGCTTATTTCGGATGCTTCCATCGTGCTTCTGAAGTGAAGTGAACTGTGTGAATATCTCCATACATCACTAAAATTTTAATTTATCTAAATTGATTCCATATATAATTCCAATTGAATTGAAAGGGTAGCTTAGTGGCCGAGGAGTTAAGTTTTCAACCATTACTTAACTGGTTCGAGTCCCGCTTCACTGATATAGATTCCGGCAACTAGATGAGAATTTTGATGGTTTTACATGACAGATCGATTTTCTTTAGACAATTACTGGAAAACGGAAAATAATTAACAATTGTTTCATTCTAATATGGGACACCTACTAATAGTGATGCCTAAAGGTCTTTGGCTAAATATCTAAGTAGTTGCTGTGGATGTACACTACTGAGGAGTCCTATTCTAGGATGAAAGAACTGTTTAATATTTCCCGGTTCCCAGTAGTCGTTTAACTAAAAGCATCTCATACTGCAAAGTCGATAAATTCATTATTAATGACGTCCATAAATTCAGATTTAATTTTACTTACATTTTTCATAAGATATCCTTGTCCGGAAATATCGAAATTCTTGTACAAATCACACGAATCAATAGTTCTAATGAGTTGTTTTAAAAAATTTGTCACTTAGTATTGAGCGGTTTATTCTTCAAGGGAATTTAAACAACATACATAGTGCCAAGTTCAAACATCAGTATATATTTTTAAAATTCTCGATTCTCTGTAAAATAGTTGCCCCTAAATGCCCTGGTGCGGCCAAGGGTTGGGAGAGTTAGCTCTCCCTGTCGAAATACTCTCACATGGTCACGCGTATACGTCCACTGCCAATGACGTCTTACTCACCACCTCGAGGCATTACTGTTGTTTACGAAATTGAGAGGAAGGAAGGCAAATGTCCGGCTCTTTAACCGCATTAGTGAACACGGAAGATCCACCTAGGGGAGCTGGAAAACCCTTGTTCCAAACCAAATGGTGCACATGAGCTCCAGGATCCTGAAGGAACTAATGACGTATGAACGGATTGTTGGTGACCGGCTAACATGGGATTGCATCTCCTAATGTTGCACCTCTATCTTGTGGATAAAACCTTTAGGTTAAAGGCTCTGTGTGTGGCCCCGTAAGAAAACCATTTGCTTTGGTCTAGGCACCCGGGTAGTATCACAGCCCACACACAAATCAAGTGACTTGTGTGGCTCATATGTATTCGACGCCCTCTTGTATCAATGTTTATGTGTTCAAATAAATAAAATAGTTTGTTAATAATTGATAATATTTCTAGAAATTACTACCTGTTTACATTTAAATTTGAAAATTGACTAGTTACCATTTAATATCGGAAAGGGGTTTCTGTGAAGATCTTTAATAATTTCAATAGTTGAGGTTATGAGCCAGTTGAAGCTAGATCACCATAGAAAACCTGAAAGCACTGAACGGTTGTTTCGTCCTATTGTGGAACTCCTCAGCAATACGCAACCGACCTATTATCTTTTTTCATAGGATTTAAAAAAACCTTAATATTATCCAATCGTCAATATACCATAATTCATAATCCTTAATTAATAAGTATCTTTATAAGGAAAACTTTAATTTAAATGTGATTTTAACCCAGTAATTTCCAATGTTTTTTTTTATTAGCTCTGATGTTGTATTCATATAAGAGTTGAATGTAATCACCATGCCAGTTTTTTTCTAACCTCATTTTTGTTAAACTATATGGTTTAAACAAAGGGAACTTTGAATATTTTAAGTGTGAAATAAAATACATAATTTGCAGTGTAAATAGCGACGGGTTGTACAATACGCTTTTTACTCCTTACTTGGAACTCGTCAATTGGATCGACCAGAATCATGGTGTTGATGTTGACATTGAAACTTAAACTCGATACTTTTCACTTCATACGCCAATGCATTACCTCAGATAACTACTAACTTGTTTAACATGTATGCAGTGTGTATCATTATTGGTTAGGATTTGAAAAGTCCTATAATTGCTACCCATTGCTGAATGGCTTTGATTCCAAGGGTAAACATTAACAATAGGATGCAAGTACACCCAATATAGTAATCCTAAATACGACGAAACATTTGTCAACAGAAACAAATTAAAATTCAGTTCTGAATATCAAAAATGGGATAATGAATTTGAACTCAGTGACTTAATAGTTTCAAGTCCGTTGTTAAAAACAACCTCAAATTCTTTTTTTCTTAAGATGAATGTAGTCAGTTAGTCATATGCAATTTAGAACTTGGTACGTGTACATTAATTAATGTTTCCACATACCATTAGCACAACAAGGTGAAACTGATAGGAAAAACCTAAGAGTAGTAGAAGTGATTATTTTTATTATTTATTTAAACACATAAACATTGGTACAAGGAGGCACCAAATAGATATCCACCACATAAATCATTTGATTTGTGTGAGGGCTGGGATACTGCATAAGTGCCCAAACCGAAGTAGGTGGTTTTTTTAAGGGGTGACACACGGAGCCTTTCATTTAAACGTCTAATCCAAAAGGCAGTAGAGAAACGTTGGGAGATAGGGTCTCATTGTAGCCAGTCACCAACGATTAATTCATGTACCATTTGTTCCTTTAGGATCCTGGAGCCCATGTTCACTATTGGTTTGGAACGAGGGTTTTTTAATTCCCGTAGGTGGATCCTCCGTGTTCACCAACCCAGTTAAAGCGCCGAACATTTGTCTTTCTTGCTCTCAATTTCGTAAAAATACCCCCCGCCGCAAGAATGTAGTGAGTAGGACTTCCGTGATAGTGGCCGTATACGCGTGGCTATGTGAGAGCATTTGGAGAGGGAGAGCTGACTCTCTTTACTCTCGGCCTTTCCAGGGCATTTGGGAATATATTTTGAGGGAGAGGACAATATTAGTGATATTCAAAAGAATTGAATATTGAAGATACTATTTAGAGGACAAAATATCGGATTAGTGGAATAAAACGTATCATTTAAAAACTCAAGATTTAAGGAAAGACAAGCAGTGAATATATTTAAATCACTGTGAATGATGTTGTTTCATGCCATGTACTGAAGATAAGTTCAACACTCGGAACGAACAAAAATGTTTCTAGTTATTCAATGATTCTTAAATATCAGTTATGTTCTGATGGCCTTGTTTCTGACTGGTTGCTGTAGACTCAGTTGTCATACATTTTCTTTGAATTCAAGTTGACCGTTTTGTTCATTTGACCTCAAAATGTGTTGTTGATTTTTTCCCACGAATAATTTGATAGATGAGGTGTAATTCAATATGTATACTGATTACTGTTTGATTTGAATGCCATGTATCCGGAAAGTCTTTGGTATTCCGAGAATTTATGTGATCTACAATTGTAACGATTTCTCAGTTGAAATTATAGTTATAGGGAATGTAGAACCTGGTACACATATACATCGGCTGAACTTGCTACATACCAATAATATACATAATCACTCGGGCTCTGAACAAGTAATCTGCACCTACCTACATGGTTCAGTCCAGTATTCGGTATCTTCATGGCCTGATGTTACGTCTTGGTTTGACCATCCTCTAGATCTCTTCCAGCATACATCCGAACTAGGCATTATAGTGAGTCGAAATAGATGGTAGATAAGGATATGTAATATATGTCCCAATTATCTCAGTCGATGAAGGTTCACCACATCATCAGTCGATTTACCATCCTTACTTATTACTTTACGTTTAACATTATAAATGCTAACATGGTCGCCTAACTCCATTGATGTCTATAAGATAACACATTGTGCTTATGATTTTGTTCAGAACGACGAAAGTTTAACACCCGAAGTGTCTAGGTCAGAGAACTCAACCAATTCTAAGATATACAAATGATATTGTAGCTTAAGTCTTATTCATGACTTTTATGTCATCGCTATTGTCATCATCATGATTAGTATCAGTGATGAAATCACTTTCTAGCAAAAATTATAACTTGAATTAATTTGTTACTTTTCTACTTCGGTTTGGGAACCGGGCAGTATTCCAGCCATCACACAAATCGAACGATTAAATGTGGCGTATATATATTTGATGCCCCTTGTACCAGTGTTTATACGTTTAAATAATAATAATATTATATATAAAATACATATAGTCTTCTGAAATATATTTACCAATTCATATTTATATACAAACGTAGATACAATGGAACAGTATAAGCAACCGGAATTTTCTTGTCTTAATCAGCATATTTAAACAACCTACCTCTTATTCGATCTTTTATTTGAACTTATGACTCGAGTACCTCTTAGTTAATAGGTAAGGATTGTGTGAAAGAGTTAAAAAAAACCCATAGAAAATAATCGTCCTAAGAATATTTACCCCACAGATTGATCTAAGTTAGGCAAATATTGTAAACCAAGAGGCATTAAATGGCTGTATCTTCTTTGTGCCAGTTGGTGAAACCAGTAGAGTCTTGTGGAGAAGAAAAGTACTTGAAGGCACTACACAACTAGCTGGGCGTAATAATTGTTTCTACAATTGATTTTTTCGTTTTTGGTCAATATACTCTTAGTATGAAACTTCCGATAAGTGCACATTCACTTCCTTACCAAGAAGTAGGCTCAGTATCTCCATATCTCGTGGTGAGGCCTAATCTTTGAACCACTGAACCTTCATCCAGTGGTGTACATGTTTAACTCTAATCAGTTCGCGATATTGCTTGATTATCTTTCATTCCCTGTAATGGATAACTGGTTCACATCCACCACGGTTGAATGGCAGTCTGTACAAACCCCTATAGTATTCATAACACTGAAGTAATGAGATTTATTGGCATCTGGACTCAATAGCTCACTGGCGGATAATGCATTGATGTTTGAGGTGAAAGGTACTAGGTTCGTATCTAAGTGTAAACATCAACTTCAGGATGCTAGTATATCCAATTATGGAGTCTCAAATAGAATGAAACATGTGTCCTGGATTCCACTGATGGTCGCAATCTATTTTCAATTCCTTATAACGAAATAATGATATTGCACCTATCAGCACGGGATTCACAAATTCTAACGAAAACTGACCAAAACTCAGTCTTAAATGTCAATAACAGGTTGATCTAAACCCTTAATCATTTTTAAAAAAAAAGCGTTGGAAAATAGTTTCTCGTTACTTGAAGAGTAATACAATTCTAAGGAAAGATCGTAATCTATGGGATTAATAGTCTTAACTTAAGTAGTTATTCAATAAAAGTAAAATGGATTACACATTCACATTATATCACATATGATATTTTAAGTTAGAAAATGCATTCCATTGGTTGCCAACTAAATAGCTATTCACATTTTTTTAGTTTCGTAATAATTGTACAATTAATGTTAGTCAATCAATGATAATAACTAACTTTAAAAGTGGATTGCTCGAACTTACTTTCAGTGCCTATCAAATTCTAACCTCTTCAAATATTCAAATTTCAGCAGTAAATGTTGTTCATTTATGGCTTTAATAACGCTATAATTTCATAGCTTTAAATCACGAACAGATTTTACTTAGATCACTGCTGAAAACCAGAAGGGATTTGACAGTTATTTCGTTCTAGCGTGGAACTCCTCCACAATGTGCGTCTTCGACCTCACTGGGGACCAGACGAAGGATCATCAAGTCTTGTAGAGAGTTTAATTCTTAGACGATTAATCATTATTTGGTCGATCTAATCAAAATCGATTTTTTGTTGTAAACTTTGGAACACAACAATTTTCACACACCCTTTATAATTATTGTAATGATTGCGAAATAATCTAATGAAATCGTGAACTGATTTGTTAGACCACTATCGAAATCATATAAGTACTGAACGGCCGTTTCATCCTAGTATTGGACTCTCCAGAAATAGGTATACATAACCCCGCATGTTAAAACCGAACTTGAGACCTTAGGTATTGCACGTGAACGTTTAATCTCTCGACCACTAAGTCGAGATGCAACGGTGTTGGTGTTTAACTTCGATTGGTTCATGAAATTGTGCAACCATCTTCCATTGCTTCTGGTGGATAACTGCCTTACAGCCGATATGGTTTAACTCCACAGTTCACGGCTTTTTGTAAGGATTCCGGAACCTGCCTGTCGAAGAGCTAGTCACAAGTGAACACCTACCAGGGACATTGGAAGATGATTGAGTGATGTCATGAATCGACCGAAGTTAGAAATTAACACTGTTGGATGTCTGACCAGTGGTCTAGAAGTTGCGAGTTTTTGCACGTGACTGAAGGTCCCAGGTTCTCTTACTTGAGAGGTCATCGATGTACACTACTACAGAGCCTTATATTAAGACGAAACAACCTTTCAATGTTCTCAGGTTTTCAATAGTGGTCAGTTTATGATTTCAATGAAATTCAACAATCTCCACAACATTTTACCAACAAAGTAATTGGTTACTGTCAATTAAGTAATAATAAATATACAGCGAATATTATTGATGGATAAAATATCAATGAAACATTGTGTTTTAGCTAACATAAAACATTTTAAATATTGAGATTCATTCATTGACTGATAATTATTTAGACCGATGAGTATATTTTTTTAAGGAAAGAAATTGCATATGAGTTATGTAGACAATTATAAGTAGAACTTTCAAAGTACGTACACATACATCTCTAATTACAAAATGTTAATTTTATATGATTATGTTGACTGTTTGAAGTTCAGCAAGATAAATGAAATTTAAAACGAATAAAATCTCCCCAACTGATAAATCACTAGATAGTGACCATTATCATGTTCATCTAATCGATTAAGTTTTAGTGTGACCACTAATCTAAGAGACACAAAATAGATAGAATTTAATCAGGATTAGGTAAATACAGTACTAGGGACTAATCAGCAATTAATCAAGCATAAATATCTCAGTCCTACGAGGAATCAGTTACAGACTAAAGAAATATGTCATAACATGTTAGACTTCGACACTAGATATTATAGATTTAACTTCCATAGGGAGCATCATTGCGTTTTGAAAGTGCCTAAAATTCCTAGATAGAGCACATTAATTAAACATCGAAAATGTTAGTTACCGTTGCGACTTCTCTTTTTTCTTCGATATTTTTCTTTTTTTTTTTGGTTAGAATTAATGATATTAATAATCATTAATGCTATTCTTTTCCCTTATATATTTAGCTCAAACATTATTATTTCCTGGCCTTACTCCAACTATTTTTAATTTACCTTCATGTTTAACTTGTACAAATACATTAACACCAATAAAATCAATAACGGATCAATTAATCAATGAAAAAGGTGAACAAAATGAAATAAAAGAAGAACTTTTTACAAAGATTACTAAATCAATTTATTTACATCAAAATGAATTGAATAATAATACTACTAATAATACTAATAATAATAGTAATATTAATAATAATCCCTCAACTATAATAAATAAGATAATAAATCCAACTGAATTAATATTGAATTATGCAACAAATTATTATTTACATGGAAATCATCAATCATTCAATAATAAATGTTTAACAGAAGAAGATATTATTGAAGGAGAAGAAGGGGATGATATGAAAAAAGATGAAATTTCTACATGTACTAGTCCTGATGAAACAATATTAAAAGAATTTGATAATGAACTATCTTCAAAACGTGTTGGTAAGTCAATAATTGGAATTTTTCTTAAAGTATATGATGGTCATATAACATAACAATGCCCTACGCTCGACGAGGAGTTACAGGTGTAAGTAGGTAAGTAAGTAAGTAAGTAAGTGATAACGTAGCAAGAAGCTGTTTAATTGTAACATCACCAAAATGTGATATTGAGTGAAGTCGGATTCGGATTTGATGAAGAGCATCAGTTCTATCATGATTGCAGATATATTTAGGTAAAAAGTGTCAAGTGACATCAAACATAAGCCTACTCTCTCCTTACAACTACTTACAACAACCCAACACAGATTGTCTGTTAATTTTAACTCATTTTTATATTGGTTGTTTGAATCTCTGCATTGATGTTTAAAACTACAATTAGATGGTGATTGGAGGTAGTCGACAGGAAACCCTGGACCCGGGTTTCGTGCTACTTGGCACTCGTCAGCAAGGTGTACCTGTAATCTTTGAGGGAACTGGTGCTCCCTGGCGGATTCGATCCCGTGTCACCCAGCTTCACAGTCAGAGATGTTACCACCTTGCTGACGAGTGCCAAGTAGCACGAAACCCGGGTCCAGGGTTTCCTGTCGACTACCTCCAATCACCATCTAATCTCACAATAGTGCCCGCAGTGTCGAGTCACCTAGACTGGTGGCCACATTGCAACATGGTCGATAGCATTCGATCTGCACTAATAATAAGGACTAGACAAGCATGACATTGGTCACCACCCAGTGATCAATCAATTGTGAAAACTACAATTGATCAGCCTGTCTTTGGCATATGTGTATCCTGTAAGGATTGACTCGATATTGCTATTAAGTCACAAGTATTTAAAGCAGAAATAGATGATGGTTAGTACAATAAAATGATAATAATAATTATGACATATGTGTTACCTCTCATAAGCAGAGTATTTGAAATGTCTTCGTATAGTATTCAGTATGTCTAAAATAATGGGCAAAAGTTGAGTTTCCTTTGTTCTTTTTACAAAGAAAATCAAAGTGCTAAACGTGTCAAATGCAGATTGTTTTTCTATTTAAATTGTATCAGCAGTCTACGTTTGAATGACGTTCATTCTTTTCAATTTATATTGACAACCACCATAGAGTTGCTGGTTGTACTTTTTTGCAACTTTTACGGAGAAAGGTCATAAACTTTTCATAAATGCGTGTGAAATAGATTATGAGGTTAATATACATGATGATTTGCTAAAATAAACAAAAGGAACAGATAACTTATTGAAATATCTAGATGTCAGGAATAGGTAGCCCATATATTCAAACAGGCCTCACATCATTCTTATCTTATAAATCCATATCACGTACTGTACAGTGAATTTATTTATGAAGATTCTGTAGATGATTAGTGTGAATGATTTACCGTAGAAACATTATAACACTGGGACGTAGTTAGAAAGTAAAGCCTTTTGCTTTAATATATATGCATGTAATCAGATTATGTTGTGTGGCGATATTTCCACAATGTTTATATAAGAACATTATCAATGAACCTTGTCTAACAAATAAATCACCTGAAACGATTATATTCCAATAGGTTTCATTACATTTTGATTGAAAATCATCATCAAGTTTATAAGATCAATTTAATATCACTTTTGGCTCATTCTTATATGTAGAAGTTAAGTGTCAAGAGTTTAATGTAAACAACAAAATGATTTATAATTCGGGAAACAATTAAGAATCTCAGAGTTATTTGTTACATAATTTTAAAGGGTTGATAATATAAGAATAGAATGGAGTAAGTGTACAATACAAATGTTTGAAATTAAGTATAAATGAAGGAGTCTGATAATATAATAACATATTTTTGATATGGAGAGCCAATCAAAAGTAGTTTAATGAGATCAGTCGATGGAAATCAGGAGTGACCTAAAGGATAAAGGCGTTTCATTGCCCAAGAAATGGATCGATTTCTTAAGGATTACAGTAGTATATAAATGAATGAGTATTTGTGCATTTTATTCGATAGAACAATATACTTTCTAGTTCACTTTTGTGTTATCGCTCAAGTAGTTGGTTTTTGGGGGGGGGGAGTTAGCGCGTAGCATTTCGGACACCGCTCATAACAATTTTACTGCCTGACTTTCTATAGACAAATATCCGGTATTGAAACATTCTCATGAACCGTGTTCGAGCTTGTATATTTGGATTCATTCTAAATTTATCTCTAAAAAAGAATAGATCATTAAAGCTTATGGTTTAGCGTGTTATTTATTTTCAATCATTAGATACCTGTTAACCTGAGCCAATCAAATATAAGCAAGAGATGCTGATGAGTACATGATATTGGTCAAGATTTTGCTTAACTTTCTGAGGTGACATCTATATTCTATTAGTTAAAATTGTAACAGTTTATTTAAGGGGCGTAAACCTTTATTTCTAAATGAGTATATGCATATTTTTTTCTTTCTGGCTTGTCAATAAAAGCTTCCTAATGATTCTAAGATTCCTCACTCAAGTAGTAAATTTAACTTGTGTATAAGAAGAGAATGTACAAGTAGCAGACTCAAATGACCTCAGAACGTAACAACATCATAGAAAATTCTCTTCGCATCGTCTTCGATGTAAACATCCCCTCATAAAACAAGTGTACCTTATCTCCAAGTACATAAAATTATAATCGATTGTTAGGTTACAACTAACTTTTGTGAACATTCAAACAATCAAACCTATTCTTCATCGTGTGGAAGACTTCAAAAGTATTTTTCTTATCATCTTTGCTTTTACAAGTTTATGTTACAACTTAAATATTCAACAATCTACACAATTCTATTGTATTAATATTCTATTTTTATTTAGTTTAATTCAGTTAATTGTCTAAACTTCTGAATTATGTTATTCTCCCCTGAAACAAATAAGGGAATTAAATTCACTTGGTATTGTTTACTTGAATCGTTCCATTATTATTTAGAACTGCAATTGATCAGTCTCTTATTGGCATTTATGCATGCTATGCGTATTGCCTTGATATTGTCTTAATTCACAAGCATTACAAGCAAAGATGGATAGTGACTAGTATTGGAATTCAGGACGCGCATTTCGTCCTATTCGGGACTCGTCAGCTGAATGTTGATGTTCACTATGGGACTCAAACCCAGTACCATTCGCTTCAAACGTCATCGTGTTATCCACTTACATACTTCTAACAGTTACTCCACTAATTTTCGTTTAATGCTTTAAAAATACTTATTTTCATATATTATGTTTTCTATTTCAGATTCATCTGACACGGAACAATTAGACTTAAAAACAACTTCATTATGGTTAACAGAATCTGATATACATTCTATACCAAATCTAGTTGAATCCATTAAAAAATACTGCTCAAATGATGAATGTGGTTTTGATGTATGTCGATCATCTAAACTGAGAGAACATTATCATTGTAGTATATGTAATAAGGTAAATTTAATAGTTAGTTTTAATATCAGAAAGTGGGTTTGGTGGAGATTCTAGTAATTTACTAGTTGAGTTCATGTGTCGATTAAAGCTAGACCATTATTGAGTTAGTAACTCACTGAAGGCAATGGTGGACAGTGACAAAATTTCTTGGATTGGTTAAAGTTAGACATTCGCGTTGTTGGATGATGATTCCGTTGATTAGAGATTAGGCTTTCGTGCGCTAGACCTAAGGTCTAGGAATTTAGTGCGATGTGTGGGATCGTGGATGCGCGCTGCTGAGGAGTCCCGTTATAAAATGAAATGGCCGTTGAGTGCTTCCATGTTTTCCATGATGATCTAGCTTTAATCGACTCGTGAATTGGACTTTTAGGTTACTTTTAACATTGATTCGCATATTTTTTCGTAATGAAAATAGATAGCAGTACCATACTTTTCTAATATAAATTTGTTTATGACTTCAGATTGAATATGTATTAAGCAGTTTCGACTTGTAGTCATGAGTTTTAAGCATATTTACACTTGTTTATCTCAAAACTACTCAACTTCCTTCCCTTTGTAGGATAGCTGTCAATTTTTTCAAACGATGTTAGTCTATGAAGAAAAAAGCTATCAACAAGTTAGATTAACCTCTAAATTAAAGTAGAATGACATACGAATCAGGAGATGGAATCCAGCTTTGTTCCATAGATTATAATGAAAAGTTGTGACCTTTTAAAATTCAACCATTTTGACAATGATCAAATTAACTATCAATGAATCCAAATAACGACCGAACTAGATCATGAATTGAATGAATATTAATCCCTAGATTTCAACTTAGTAGTCTAAAGATATTGAGTTTGCTACAAATCCTGATAGTCGCGGAATCGATTTTTAGTGTGTTCATGACAACCTATTGCTAAGGAGTCCTATACTAAAACAGATCATATGTTTCATGCTTCTTAATTTCTAGTGGTACCCTTAAGGATACCAATTAAATTATTAAATTATTATTATTTTAAAAATGTTTAATAACAACATCTGATCTTTACTCTGTATAATAATAAAAAAATACTTTAGATTATTCTACGACGTGAAGAAATGATAAGACATGCTAAATGGCATAGAAAACGTGAAGAAAGTATGCAATATGGATTTATGCGTTATAGTCCATGTGATGATTGTACCATTATTTCTTGTCCACATAATGGACGTCAAACACATTATCATTGTATGCAATCAAATTGTGACAAGGTGAGAATTTTTATTATGAATGTTTTATTTAAAAAAGTGACACAATTGATAGTTCTAATAATGGGGGGGGGGGCAAGATTTTAACACTTAAGGTTAGATTCCTGGTTAGGTTATTGATGCACACTGACAAAGTGTTTCATATTAGAACGAAACAACGATTTAGTACTTTCCAATTTTTTATGTTTGCCCAACTAATGTTATTCTGATTTCAACAATTTCTACGATCCTTTTAAACTAATAATAAACCTCTGCTCATTAGTAGCTAATTTCGAAAGGTAACTATCGAATTTAGAATGAGAAGCGTTGATTAGTGATATTCAAATGTGTTGAGGACAAGTCAACTACCCACTAGTAGTTATTAACTAGAATTAGGCATATAAACCACTATTTACCGATACTCGATGGTCTAAAGGTTATGTACTCGCCATGAGATCCTTGATCCTCTATTTAATGCCTGATAGGATCATGGATACATGTTAACAAAGGGTCCCAGTATTTCCTCATTTTCAACAGTTGTTCATCTAAAATTAGTCTGTAATGTAGAACTACAAAATTCAACAATCTTCAATAATTCCCTCCCACCTTACGTTAAAGTTCATTATTTATTGGTGATAGGGGAATGTTGTTGACTATGATATACAATACTCGTACAATTATTGTTTAAATAATATCAATAATTGTAGACTTTGGAAATTTAGCATTGTTTTCTTTTTTGTTGTTGTTGTTGTCGTTTGAATTCTTGTTTTCCCCTACAAGTTATTTCTTGTTATTATTTAAATATTCCCCTCTTATTGTCTAATCAACATTCTCTTCCACCGTCTTGACTATTTTTTTTCTTTTAAAATACCAACAATAACAGTCAAAATTCTAACGACAATGATGATGATGATGATGATGAAGATTAGCTAGTCGAATAGAATGTGGTTTCTATTTCTGGCTTCATCTTTCTGTTATTATTATTATTATTTTCTCTACTTGTATTTTCACATATTCTTTCCTTCTCTCCTTGTTTTTCTTGGTGCTTTTTATTTTCACGTATGCCATTCTTTTCTTCTAATCCTGTCTTCTACTACTACACACATACACACACATTAACAGATTCACATGTTTTACACCTAAAATTTTGATAATAATAATAATAATAATGTGTATTATTATTACTATTTTATCTAAAATAAACATAAATTCCTTATGTCTAGTGTAGATATGTCTGTGTTTTTTCGTGTGTGTGTGTGTGTGTACATTCATCTATGCGTCTGTCAATCGGTTCTTGTTGCTGATATTATTGATAGTAATGATATTGTTAATAATGATGAAATTTGTGTCTGATTTCAATTCATATAATGCTAACAATAAATTTCGGATAAGTATATCACAACATATTTAATAACGTAGTTACCGGTGGAGTTTAGGACGTGGGTTTTTCGTCTTATTTTGGATGTATTAATTAAATATACCTGTTACAGTTCAGTGTTGATATTCACAATCGAACCTAAACCTAATATCTTTAACTTCAAAGATGTAACGCATTATTCACTAAGTAATTGAATTTAAATAGTTGTTAACTTGTTCAAAATGTAGAAAGATATTCATAAGGGTTTGTAATTTCTTTAAAGTTAATCAGTTTCTTTTGTTATATTATCTATTCTATGCGAATTAGCTGCATAAAACATTATGCAACAAGTTTTAGTAAATTTGATATGTGATTGGGAATGGAATCGACAAGGCACAATTTATTCCATTTAGGAATGGGCAGGTAGATATACCTGCATCTCAGTGTTTATGTTCAAACTGAAACTTCAATCTATTTACTCATGAATAACATCAGAGACTGAATAAAACTATATAATCGTTAAATACAGATATATATTGGATAATATTCATGCCTTAATGTATAATTCTTTAATAGTGGTGTTTAAAGATGATAAGAAAAAAATATGGGACGCTAGGACTTTGTAGTAATTGATTTATACTAAAAACATCGAAACGTCACTCATATGAGTGAAATCTACTGGTCATAACCACCCATTAGAATTTCGTAGATACCACACAAAACCAGCATCTAGTATGCACAGTATTATAACTGGATTAATGATATTTGTGAAAGTTAATAATAATAATTTTTTTATTATTTAAACACATAAATATTTGTACAAGGAGGCACCAAATAGATATGCGCCACATAAATTATTTGATATGTGTGAAGACTGGGATACTGTCCGGGTGCCTAGACCAAAGCAGATGGTTTTCTTAGGGAGCCATACACGGGGCCTTCGACCTGAAAGTCTGATCCACAAGGCAGTCTAGAAACGTTGAGAGATGGAGTCTGATGGTAGCCGGTGACCGATAATTGGTGCATACACCTTTTTTTCCCTCAGGATTCTGGAGCCCATGTGGACCAGTGGTTTGAAATCAGGGTTTTCCAACTCCCCGTAGGTGGTCTCTCCGTGTCCATCAACCCGGTTAAAGTGCCGGACATTCTCTTTTCTTCCTCTCGATTTCGTAAATAACATCCGTGCGGCGAGAAGGCAGTGAGTAAGACTTCTCTGGTAGTGGCTGTATGCACGTGGCCATGTGAGAGCATTTCGAGAGGGAGAACTATCTCTCACCATTCTCGGCCGTACCCGGGTATTTTGGAGAAAAGTTAATCATAGATGAACATCATATAGAGTATCAATAAAAGCTATAGATTACTTGATATCTGTTTCATCCTAGTATAGGACTTTAATAGTACATAACATGAACTTAATAAGAACAGAATTCTGAACCTTCAGCTTTCGCAATCAATGCTTAGACTTCTTAAACATCTAACTTGATGGTTTCAGTAAAATTATTATAATTTTGTAATAATAATTTAGCTTTAAATTCAATAATATTTATACAATAAGTTAACATGATGGAATGCAAAAAACCGACTGAACTAATGTTTTATAGCCATGACCAAGTCCTAACTATCGACTAAGTACATTTCATAAGACAGAATATATCAATGAATACTATTATTAATGTTATGTAATTAGATTTATTCGTTGTTTATATGATATTTAACGGGAATAATATGACCCTGAGTTATTATATCAGTTACATATAATAAATAAACAAATTAAGAAAATGAATAACCGTGAATCAATCAATGCTCAACTAGCCCTGTTCAATATAACCTGTGTAAGCATTCAAACTATAAATCTTAAAATGAGAAGAATAAGTCAATGTATACTATTTTATAACTTATATCTTAATAAGTAGGGTTATTTTAGACGGTAACTTGAAAAGAAAAGAGTCATTATTTCAAATTACACTACGACTAAAGCAAATTTTTTTCTTATAACTATCAGTATAGGGTCGTGAAGATGGTTGGTTTTTAATTGATATCACGAATGGATGTATGTTAGACCACCAATGAAAACACTGGAGCCCTGGACGGCACTTTCGTCCAAGTGTAAGACTCCTCAATAGTGCGCATCCACGATCCTGTGCGTGGGACTCGAACCTAGAGCATTCGGTCTCACGGACTAACGCTTAAATCACATCAATTGAAGGCAAAGAGTTTTGTGGAAATCGTTGAATTCTATGGTTTACATCTCCGGCAAAATCTACGTAAAAAACACTGAAAATCGGAAAGCCATACACAATTATTTTGTTTTAGTATGGAACTACTAATTTGTACACATTCACGAACTCCAAAACTTCATTTAACTAGTGTTTGATTTTCATAGTATAAACTAAAGGTTGATGTTAGTTAGACCACCAGTGAAACTTGAAAGCTCCGATCTCTTTTTTGTATGCAATCCTCCGGTATCCAGGATCCAAACTGAGAACCTTCAGTCTTGCAAGCGAACACAAAATCTCTAAGCCACTGACCCATAGTGTACATATCCAGTGCTTTCAAGTTTCTCCCGATGATCTACTTAAGTTAAAACTACAGATATTGTACAATTTCCACAAATCTTCCTATACTAATAATGGTGAATTGTTCTTTACGCTTGATTTCTTTCTTTGTTTTTCCCCAACCATAATCAATGCGTTACAAATCTTTCAACTTACATTACATTCATTGGTTTGTAGTAAAAAAATAAACAATTCATTAAAAATATAGCAATTATGAGTCATATTACAGTAAAGTTAACCTGCGCCTGTGTGTATGTGTGTATGTATGTATGTATGTATGTATGTATGTATGTACGTGTTCGGTATTTCTTTATTTCTTTCCTTTAATATTCTTGTTGTGCCGAGAGTTTACACTTTCGATTTACATACATTTGTTGGGAAAAGAAACTACTGTGATATCATCAGTGTTATATAAATGCAAAATTTAGAAAAATAAAAGAGGTAAACAACCTGTCGTTTTTTTTTAGTGTTTACAGAATATTTTAAACCAATCAGGAAGTGAATAAAATAGAGATATAGATTTGTTACATAATGTGTTAGTCAACTTTCTTCTTCTTCTTCTTCTTCTTCTCCTTTTGCTTCATGTTACCATGCCCCTTGCATGAATTAAAAAGTAGAAAAAAATCAATTTAGGTCAAAGGTTGTACAGTAATCTAAGAGAAAAGTAATATTTTAGTTTAAAAAATTTTTGTAAAAATGAATTTAATTTAGGTAGGTAGGTAATTTTCATTAGGGTATTAGAAGAAATCGGAGAAATTGTCCGATTGTATTTTATAAAAGTTTTATGATAAGAATAACATCATTTAGATTATTGATATGTAAGTTCAATGGTTCAACAGTCTCTGCATCAGTAGGCCATAACATACATAAAGATAAAAGCAAAATCCTCAAATGTAACACGGAGAACATTAATCCAATCACACTTAATGGCGAAACTCTGGAAGATGTGAAATCGTTCACGTATATGGGAAGCATCATTGATGAACAAGAAGGATCAGATGCAGACGTAAAGGCGAGGATTGGTAAAGCAAGGATCATTTTCCTACAGTTGAACAACATATGCAACTCAAAACAACTCACAACCAATATCAAACACACAATCTTCAATAAGAACATCAACACAGTCCTACTGTACGAAGCTGAAACGCGCAGAACTACTACAACCACCATCAAGATGCAACTATTTATAAATAGTTGTCTACACATGATACTCAATGTCCATTGACCAGATGCCATTAGCAACAGACTTCTGTGGGAGAGGACAAACCAGCTTCCATCTGAAAAAGAAATTACGAAAAGACGTTGGAGGTGGATAGAACATACATTGAGGTAATCATCAAACTGCATCATGAGGCAAGCCCTATCTTGGAATCGTGAATGGAATCGGAAAAGTGGAAGGCCAAAGAACACATTACGTCGGGAAATAGAAAGCTGGAAAGGAGCTGGAAAGGATTGCCCAGGTCAGGGTTGGTCGAAGAATGCTGTTGAGCGGCCTATGCTCCTCCACGAGGAGTAACAGGCGAAAGTAAGTTGGATGGTCCAGATTTCACAAAATCAATTAAGTTACAATTGATCAGAACAATTATCTAGATCCGTTGATGAAAAACGATCATCAATAACGACATGACTGAACTAAATCTATAATCATTTCTTACTAATGCTTCAAATGTTTATTTGAAATAATAACATTTTTAATTTTGATATTCTTTAATTTAAAGTATAATGTACTTTCTATTATCAATCACTTGAACAAATAGTAGTCTAGAGTCTGTTAATACCTGGCTTTGATGTGTAAAACTATTTGTCTTTTAATGTATTACTGAATATAAATATCTAACGATGACAGTAATATAATGGTTGTATTACATAACAAATTTATTGAAATTGGAAAATGTAGGCTAGTAAGGTGACTTGTAAGTTGTAATTATCACAGATTGATCTCATTAAGAGTATCAACAAAAACCAAGGAGCAATTGATAACTGCTTCATTCTGGTATGGCCCTTCTCAATACTTCTCACTGATGATTCACTAAAGATCGAACTAAAAAAACTTCAGTTCTTGGAGAAAATATTTAAACATTAGAGTTAATTAGTTATCTACTTATAATACAAAATGATGAAAATTGAAATTTTATGTTCGGATAACTACGTATTGGTTGCGATAATTAAGGTCTTAGGTTTAATTCTTAATGGCTTTTGAGTAGATAGAACTGAGGAGACCCATATTATAGTGAAACAGCTGTTCAATACACTGATTTTCATTGATACACATACTAAAATCAATCTATAACTAATGTAAATTCTAATTTAAAATAAACTTTTACCTGAAGTTTATGCTGATATGATATCGTTTAGAATAACCGTATGAAAGCTTCATCATCAAACCATTTAGCTCAGAGAATAAAACTTCATTAAAATGAACATCTTAAAACTTCTTAAAATACATTAATTATGTAATTAAAATTGTCTGATTTTTTCACTGGACATTAAACCGATATGACCTTAAATTTTCATTCTATTTCATAATCTAATTATGTAATCAAAATATCATGTTTCAGTCATACATTTATGAGTCAATTGAAGCTAGGCAACCATGGAAAAACTGGAAGCACTGGACGGCCATTTCGTCCTAGTATGGGACTCCCCCGTAGTGCGCATCCACGAGCGGGATTGAAACGGCCGTCCAGTGCTTCCAGGTTTTCCATGGTTGTCTAGGTTTAATTGACTCATAATTTCAACTGTTAAAATTACTAAAATCTCCACAAAACCCATTCTGATCATAAATTTATCTAAAAAATAATAGAACATCCATAGAAATTTATTAGTGACTGTGTAGATAACTGTTTGGTAGACTGATTGGTTACATTCTTGGTAATTTCAATGAATGAAGTCAAATATATTTGATTATGATGAATACAAAGAAAGATAAATAACAGTTTTTTTTAATGTATTCAATAAGAAGCCGTAAGAATTCAATTATAACAGGAATAGTGGCCTTGTTCATATACCACGTGATATGACTGCCAATCGGAATATGACTTATACAATGTTAGTATTGCGCTAAAGCAATGACGCGTTGACTTGTATGAGTAGCCTGAAATCTTTATTAATCCTACTCATCTAACCCAACCGGTTTAGTCTAGAACATCCATACCATTCTCCGTTATATGAATCATGTATTTCAGACATACACAGTTTATATACAAATAAACTAAATCATAACATATCACAAAATAAAAAATAATAATTATACAGGACCAAGCCAAAAAGTGGCTACGAATGTTACTTACTCCTGTTTCTCCTCGTGGAGGAGCATAGGCCGCTCACCAACACTCTCCATCCAACTTTGTCCTGGGCAATCCTTTCCAGCTCTTTCCAGTTGTTATTCATCCTGTAACTAATAAATAGGGAATAATTTAAGAAGAGTGAGTCGTATGATAGTGGTCAATAGGTCAAACGAAAGCTTATGACAAAAGAAATATAAATATAGATAATCTAGCTACTTAACAGTTATATAATAAGAATATATATATATATATATATATATATATATAACTCACTTCCGTGAAGGTAGTGTGCTCTCTGTGATACACATAGGTCCTCGAGTGCAATACTTATGCATTGCTGAACAGCTTAAAACTAATCTAAAACATATGTTCTCATTGTTTGAAAGTTTAAACTGATTTTTCATGCTAGGACGAAACAGCAGTTCAGTGCTTTCAGGTTTTCCATGGTGGTTTAGCTTTAATTGACTAGTGAACTCAATTATTAAATTAATCTAAAAACGTTGTGGCGACTGTTAAATTTTATTGTTTATATCACTAGCTGACCCTAATTAGATCAATCAATAGAAAAAGCTAGGAACCATTGGATAGCTATTTCATCCTAGTATGAATTCCCCAAGTAGTAGACATCCATGAAAGAAACAGGTATCAAACTCAGAATCTTCAGATGTGGTAGCAGGAGCACAGCTTCTAAACTGTTGAGTCAGTAAACAAACATTGACATTTTTTAATTCAATCAATTTTCCATTTGTTATCAATCGTCATCAAAAAACTCATTTTCATTTTGAATAACAACTACGATATAGCTGATGTAATGTTTACTTTTCATCATCAAAACAATGACTTCGGTAAATTGTTTATTAATTTACCCAGAATAAGATTACTAAAAATGAATTTATTGAGAAACAGAACTGATTGTTCTGCGTAATCTTTTTTTATTCCGAAATTGAGAGGACGAAAAGCGGACGCTCAACTCCACCCACGTGGAGTTGGAAAACCCTGATTCCAAACTAATGGTCCTTATGGGCTCCAGGATCCTGAGAGAACAAACGGTGTATGAACCATTTATTGGTCACCGACTACTATGAAACCCCATCTCTCAACGTTTCTCCACTGCCTCGTGGATTAAACCTCTAGGTCAAGTGCTCGGGGAGTGACACCCTAAGAAAACAATCTGATTCGGTTTGGGCACCCGGACAGTATCACAGCCACCACAAAAACCAAGTAACTTGTATAGCGCAAATGTACTCGGTGCCTCTTTGTATCAATATTTATGTGTTCACATAAATATAATAAATAAATATATAACTAATGATAATTATCTTGATGAAAATAGACTTTATGTGTTATGATGACCTTTGAATTTAGTTTCATATTACTGAGTGACTTTTCGTTAAACGATCACTGAAAACAAGACAGACTGTTATATGAATGAGGAATTCCATATTCCAAGATGAAATGGTTGCTCAGTATCACCCTACTTTTTATTGGTTGTTTAACGAAAATCAATCCATGATATAGAATTTTATATAAACTGTTAGATAAATGAAAAAAAGATTTTAATACTTGAATTCGTGAGTCAATTTAAACCAGACCACCATCACAAACCTGAAAGGGTCGTGCAAGATCATGAATCGATTGATGTTAAGCACTAACACTGTTAGATACCGGTCTAGAGGTTAGGTGTACACAGACACATAAGACCTAAAGTCCTAGGTCCGATTTCCATATACGGTACCATGAATACACAGTGCTGATAATTCCCGTACTAAAGCGAAATAACCATACAATGCTTCTAGGTTTTCAATAGTTATCTAGCTTAGATCAACTCATGAATTTAACTATGAAAAATAAAATAAATAAATACACATGCACACCTACATCAGTATAGATCGATTTACTGACATACACAAAGTAAACATTAACTTATTTAGACAATAACAAAAACAACAAAAAAATTGTTTTTTTTTTTGTCATTTTCTCGCTTTTTTTTCTCTACGCTACATAAAAAAAAACAAATACCTACAAAAAAATTTTATGAAAAAGAATTTTTTCACATATTTTTTCCATATTTATTTACTTATTTTTCGTCAAATTTTACTCTTTTTTTATAGTTTAACTGACTTAAAACAAAAAAAAACAAAAAAATGTTTCTATGAAATATTTCATAAAAGAAAAAATTGTTTTTTTCATAAAAAATTATTGAAAAAGAAAAGTTTAATAAAACAGGTTTATAGAATATAAAAGATTGAAGAGAGAAGAAAAACCCACTTAATTTTTGTAATGAGAAACACATACACACCCACACACGACCCTTTGGTATAATCGATTGTAACTGAGGTGCATGTTTTCTTTGTTATTATTATTATTATTATAAAAAACAATAAAAAACAGTATTATACTCTGTCTGAGTAAAATAATAATAATAATAATAGTAATAGTAATAATGATTTGAATGGTCCGCCTAAACTGATGACAGATTTAAAACAATGAATGATTCAATATGTCATTTAACTTATTTTACAATTGATCTTTTTTTTAGTTTCGTTTTATTAATATTTGAAAAATAGTTTATAATATGATTGAGTAAACAAGAGGTATTTTAGTGAACAAAAATATATAAGTGATGAGAATCGAATGTATTTGAATATAAAATTACAGAATGGCATTGTAAAATCTGAGAACCATATAGGAAATAGTTGATTTACGAAATGTCAGTTTATCATTTCAGACTTGATTGATCCTTTATTTCCACACAGATTATACTTTGTTTTCATTCTCTTCTCTTTAATATTCTTAAACTTCTGCCACCAAGCATTTCACTTAAGATTAATGACACGTACTACTTATATCTGTTGATATCAGTAGCATACAATGCAGTATTTCGTTTTTAGAAAAGAAAATTGCAAATGTGCATTGTATTCACTTACTTGTTTCTAAAAAAAAGAGAACCAATTATTTTTATCAGAAAGGGTTTTGTGGAGATTTTAGTAATTTCAGTAGTTGAACTGATATCTCACAACAGATCTGGTTGAACTCGACTGGTCACGGCTTCTCACTAGAACTCCAGGAAGTGCCTCTTGAAGTCAGTCATTAGTGAGCAGATGATTATTATCAGAAGGGGGTATTGTGGAGATTTTAGAAATTTCACTGGTTGAAATTATGATTCAATTGAAGCTTGCGCTCGAGACTGATAGGTCCAGGGTTTGAATCTCGCAGCAGAGCGGGATCGTGGATGCGCACTACGGGGGAGTTCCATACTAGGACGAAACAGCCATCCAGTGCTTCCAGGTTTTCCGTGGTTGTCTAGCTTCAAATGACTCATGCATTCAACTATTTAATTACTATAATATCCACAAAAACCCGTTATCATAATACTTATAAAATGTTAATCAGCTCGATGAAACTAGTCAATAAGTAATTGTAAACATCAGTCCCAAGATAGTTGGCAACTGTATCAATAGAACTCGATCAAAATTAAATAGACTAGATAAACAGGAAAATGATCATTGCTGAGTGATTAATCAACTGTTAATTACACAATACAAATGTATTTATAATAGTTTTTGAATAACATTACCTAATGACTAGTAGTGTTATCTTACTGCTTAATCTGTTCATCTTTAAAGCTTATTTCGAACTGTAGGCTTGTTAGTTGAGTTGTGAATTCACCATAGCATAGATAGATGGTGCCTAGCAGTGAAACATAGGACTCGTCAGTTGGATGTACTTGCATCCCAGAGTTGATGTTCACATCGAGACTCTAACCGAGCACTTTACGTGTTCTGGATGAAAATTCTAGCAACCATCATCTATATTGTAATGCTTGTGATTTAAGGCAATATCGAAGCAATCTGTTCAGGATCAACATATGATAATAAAAGACTAATCAATTACAGTCGTAAACATCAATGGGAAAATTCAAACAACCAATACAAAATAAGTTAGAAGTATTCATCATTAGATAATTTTACTCAAATGGATTATCACAGTCAAAAAACACTTATTTAACCTATTTGAAAATCTCATCACTTCAAAACAGATTATTACTAATTAGTTAATTTCATAACAGTTCATTCTCTTTCATAATCGTAAAATATACCAACTGAAGAATTTCATAAATTCTTTTAGTGACTATATTGGTACATTTTCAAGGCCATCTAAAGGTAAGGCCATCATCCAATAGCTCATTAGTGATATTTAATCTCTGATTCATTATGTAAGCATTGGTTTAGTTGACAAAGTAATAGGAAACTAAGCAGCATTAAACACCATTTCAAAAGTTGTCACATCCAGTTAAGTTAGTTACTCTTCCGTTCATGATTGAGATTTCCACATTGATTCATAAATGAGATAAGTTATTAACGTCAATAACAGGATAATCCATTGCATTTCAAATTAAATTGAAACTCATACCTATTGCACAAGTAAGCGACTGTCCGTGCTCAGTAATTAAGTGAATATCACAATGGTGTTTGAGACGAATCGGTACATGGTTCAAATTCCAGAGTAATCATCGACTCGGAAACAAGTATATCTGCCTGACGAATTCCGTTGTGTCACAATGTCGATATTGATACAATCTACATAGGATACCCATATACCAACCAAGACCGTTCGAATTTAAGTAGAAAATATCAAGAACAGAATAGTCTGATTCATTTTAAACTGAATTAAAATGTAATGCATGTTTAATTCTTAATAATGAGTGAATTCTGTCGATCAAGTTGTAATATTGTTATTATAAGGTTTACAGGACGGATTGAACTTAGTTAAAAAGATTTTGAAAACCAAGGATCTCTGAACATTTGTTTCATCCTAGTATGGGATTCTTTAGCAATGCTAACACATGACCCCACTAGGAACTGAATCCAGAATTTTCATACTTTGAATAAATCACTCATCTTTTAAATTACTAAGTTGACGTCCAACGGTTTGTATTTCTAAATTGAATTATTTCACTATATTACAGAACCATCTTCCAATGCTCTTGCTGGGTAACTACCTAACACACAGCATTGCTGAATTCCACTAGTATATTTGTATCCACATTTATTTTAGATAAATAATTTTTGGTATTGTCTAATACTTTCGTTCTTCATTCTCCTTTCCTCATCCAAAAAAAACATATCTATAGGTATATGTCAGTACATCAGACGTACAAATGCATGCAAATTATCATCGTAAAGATGCTGTTATTATACAAGAGGGTTTTCAACGATTTCGTGCAACAGAAAATTGTGGTATTACCAAATGTCCATTCTATAAAGAATGTACCACACATTTTCATTGTCGACGTAATAATTGTCATTTTACATTTAAAAATAAAGCTGATATGGGTAAGTTGGGTTTTTTTCGGTAAACAATATTTTGTATTATAAATTCTACACGAATGTATGTTTTGAGAAACGATCGACAATTAAGTAATAGTGAGTCAATTCTTAATAACCTACCTAGAACTGTTTACTGATAAACACTGTACTTCAACCATTATGACTACATTAATAACCATAATGGTTAACATTTCCAAAGTAGACTAATTTAGCTGGTAAGCAAAATATTCACACGAATTAACTTGTCGCCTAAATACCTGATAGTAATATCACACATTACTCAAGTAAGATCATAATCACTCGATGATAATGATGAGTTATACAAGTTTGATATTCAGTGGTTGGAATCATTCATCAGTATGTAGTATGTATACTATCTATAGGTCAGTGAGGTTTTAGTAAGTTATGTCGGCCTCAATTGGCACTTTAACGGTAACCAGTGTCATATTTTTAAATTCTAAGTGTTGACTGAATCCTGTCAGTCAGCTCTTCATTCTGTATCGCTTCTAAGCAACCACTTCCAACTAAACCGGACATAAAAAAATACACACAAAGTTTAGCCATTCAAATCAGAAGACCTATCGTATTCAATTGTCATTAAGGCAAATATAATAAGCTTTGATTTTGGGATAGAATGAATGTATCAACACTGTCTATACGAACTAAAAGCTCTTAGCTTGTTATCATCATCTAATTATAAGTGAATTAGCAGAGGTATATGTATCAGTCATTAGTTTAAAATAAAATTCTCAGCGAAACGCCAAAACGTACCATTTCTTTCACACGTACTTTTCTGCGTAGAGATATACTACTTATTAATAGTGAGTAGAATAAGTGTATAATGAAATGAGTTGCACATGCGAAAATTAAAACATGTAATTATTTACATTTGACCAGTATGAAAAAAAACTACGTTAAACTCTATTCTTATCTCTGTTCCTCACTAGAAAAACATAAAGTACATCATCAGAAAAATGATAGATTTGCACAAGACGGATTTCGTCGTTATATAAAATGTGAAAATTGTGATTTTCCCGATTGTCAATATTCTGGCGTAATAAACCATATTCATTGTATTCGACCAGGTAAGTTTAGGATTTTATTTTTAAAAAAAGGTACACTATGCAAACTAGCTAATAAGCATTCGTTTTTTTAAAAAAAATTATACAATTATTGAAAACCTGGGAGTACTGGACAGTTGTTTTGTCCTAGTATAATAGTGCTAGGTTTGAAGCTACCACGAGTTCACTTAATCTGCGAGCGAGAAACAAGACTCAGTGACCAAAGACTAGTAAGCTACCTATTGATGTGTCCCAGCCCCGCTATCTAGAGGGAGAAGCTCAAGATTGGAATGGGAAGTATATTCTGCAAACAGCCAGAAAACGAGCGACCACACAAACACAATTTAAAAACGTATATGTACAGATATACATAATCGATATTGCCATGGAGCTTTTAAATATTTAATCGGTAAGTTCGTCAATCGACTATGTGCATGGGTAATGAGAAATGCCCACGCATACATCTGCATACAAGCTCCACAAGATAAAATTACAAAATATGAGTTTTGGGGATCTGTCGTCCCCAAAAAATAGTCTTCATTAGTGCCCATTTACGAGTTTTATTCCCTGAGCTGCATCCACCTCAGAGAACATAACTTCATCAAAATCACATTTCATTATTAATCCTTAATTGAACTGATTGTTATAGCTTATGCTGATTCTCTTTCATTGTTTTTTTTTGTTTTAAAAATCATCTTATCAGGATGTGATTATGTAATACATTCATCTAGTCAAATTATGTCACATAAACGAAAACATGATAGACGATTTGCTACATTTTCACCTAAATACATAAATATGTTATGTCATGATGATGTAAATCAAACATTTTCTCCATCTAATCAAACCAATAATAATAATAATGATTTAATCAGTACTAATGAAAATAAAATCAATAAAGTTGATTTCAATATTGATCTCAATACAATTGATCCATTAGAAATAAATACTCCTATAAATAATTTAAAACAATCATTTCATAATGAATTTAAATTATTACAAACAGATTTAAATAGTAATTTTAATGATTTAATTACTACAAATAATTTTTTAAATAAACTATCAAAATTTGTTGCTATGTGTATATGTCGACGTGAAAATTGGGAACAATTATTAAAAATCAATAATTTTGATTATCATTTAAATGATGAAAATTTATTATATAAAAAAATTGATAAAATTCTTATATCTATATATCAATCATATAATCAATATTTAAATAAATGTTTTTGGCCAGGATGTAATTCAAATAATAATAGTAATATGATTGATACTACTACTACTACTACTACTACTACTAATAATAATAATAATAACAATAATAGCAGTAATAAGGATAATGACGATGATAATGTAAAACAATATGAAAACTCTTCGAAAACTTGGTGTAAATATTGGTTATCACATTTATGGGAAGCATGTTTATCATTTTATGCTTATATAGAATGTAATCAATCGAATTGCCCGATTCAATCCAATAATAATAATGATAATAATGATCATATTCATTGTCGTTTTTGGCCAAAATGTAATTTTATTAATTTATCAAATCAATTAAATTTTCAAATATTATATAAACATTTTCTTTCACATAATGAATATTTAATTAATAATTCATTAAATTATATTGAAAATCAAAATCAATATCATGTTACCATAGATACAACATATAATCATTTAATAAATCCAAAACGTAGAGGTAGACCACCAAAATATGCTAAACATATATATGTTCCACATATTAATCCACCTGAAAATTTATGTATAGATAACAAATATACTATTGATTTAACATATTCAATGTTTTTTGATTCAATAGAAAATAATATTGATCAAAATGTATTATGTAATCATGTTAGCAACTATAATACTATATTATTACGTAATAATAATAATAATAATAATAATAATGAGAAAGAACAAAATCAATTTAAACATATAAAATATGCTGTAAAATTATTTTTACCTAATGAAATTTGTCCAGATATTAATTGTCCTTATTATATAACCCATGAACAACATTATCATTGTGTTAAACCAAGATGTTATATGTCTACTAATAGATTAGATTTAATAAATATGCATCGTCGTGAATTTCATCAACATACTATAATAGAAAAAGGATTTGAATATTATGATATTAGTATTGATTGTCGTCGTCCATTATGTCATAATAATAAAATAAATAAACATTTTCATTGTATTTATCCAAATTGTGATTATACATTTATACGTGCTAGTACAATGCAACAACATTTAAAAAAACATACAGAAAATTTAAAAACTACACAAAATAAAAATCAATCAATTGTTTCTATGGCAACAAATAATTCATTAGATATATGTAAATCAACAATAAAATTAAATACATCATCAAATATAGATATTAATATGATGAATAATTCAAATAATATAAAATCAATCAATTCATTACATCCAATTGATATACATTCAGAACAATTATCTATACCATTATGTAATTATCAAAATGAAAACTTGTTAAATCATCCATCATTACCAATTAACGATAATAATAATAATGATAATAATAATAATGATAATAATAATAATAAGCATGTGACAAAGAAGGACTGTACAGAAGATTCATCATTACCTGGTTTACAACCTATTTGGACTGCTGCAATGGTTACAGCTACTAATGATGTAACAATGGTATCAATTAGTTCACCAGTGAAAATAGATTGTTCATCTGAATGTACAAATGAATGTTTATGAGATATTAATATTCTATTCAATTAATTAATAAAAATGTATATATATTTATATGTATATCTTCAAGGAGTCAGTTCATATGTTAGTTAGTATAGAATAAAATCTTGTCCAAGAATTAACTATCTATAATTAAATCACTAAAAACAGGTACGTAGAGTATACTGTCTAAATAATTTTAAATTTTATACCAGTAGTAATCAATTTCCAATATTGTGATTGTTTATAATCGAGTAAAAATATTATTCTGTTAGATTTATAGAAATAATAATTAAATTATGTACTTACTTAAAAACTTACGCCTGTTACCCCCAAGCAAGCATAGGCCGTCGACCGGTATTCTCTAACCCACTGTGTCCTGGGCCTTCCTTTCTAGTTCTATCCAATTCTTGTTCATTCTTCTCATGTCTGTCTCCATTTCTCCACGTAATGTGTTCTTGGGTATTCTTCACCTCTTTTAGTATTGATGATTCCATGTAGGGGCTTGGCTTGTGATGGGGTTGCGTGCTTTCCTCAGTATGTGTCCTATCCACATCCAGCACTTCTTACTCGTTTCTTCCTCCACTGGGATCTGATTTGTTCTCTCCCATAGTAGGTTGTTGCTGATAGTGTCTGGCCAACGGATCCATAGTATTTTGAATAGACAACTGTTAATAAACACTTGTATATTCTGGATGATGGTTTTCGCAGTTCTCCAAGTTTCCACCCCGTACAGTAGAACTGCCTTGATATTTGTATTGAAAAACTCTGACTTTGGTGTTGGTTGACAGTCGTTTTGAGTTACAGATGTTCTCTAGTTGTACATATGCTGTTTTTGTCTTGCCGATCCGCGTTTTCATATCTGCATCAGATCCACCGTGTTCATCAATGATGCTGTTCAGATATGTAAGAGTTTATACATCCTCCAAAGCTTTTCCGTCAAGTGTGATTCGATTGGTGCATGTTGTGTTGTATTGGAGAATCTTACTTTTCCCTTTGTGTATGTTGAGACCTACTGCTATTGAGGCTGCTGCTATACTGGTCATCTTCTCCTGCATTTGTTGTTGTGTGTGTGTGATAGAAGAGCCAGATCATCTGCGAATTGTCGATCTTCCAGATGCATGTAAGATGAAATCTAATTAAAAATACACACATTTTCCAATGTCCTAGAGATGATTTTGCTTTTATTCAGGAAAAGCTAATTTATATTCTAAAAACAATGATTGTACCCAATGTATTGTGGAACACTAAAGTTGCTTCATTATACACACATTATCCATGATAGGTATTCATCAGATGTTACCAATGAATATAAAAATGAAGTATTCATGTGTCAATCATAATTCGACTCTGATAAATGGGTGTTAAATGATAATTTAAGAATAAAACCATGGTGTGATAGAGTTGTTGAGTTAGAAATGCTTAAGGTTTACATAGAGCTTTCAGGTAAGTAGATACATTTTTATACCGAGTTATGATAGATCAAACCAGGCACGTTTGACCTTGATATATTTTATAACGGAAAGGAAATATATTGACCTCCGCCAAAGTAGTGTGTTATTATCAATGTACACAATCTTAAGAATCACATTGTCTAACTACGCTAGCTTATCTTCTAAGCTTTAAATATATCGAGAATATTTGTGGAGATTTTGGTATTTTCGAGGTTGAAATCACGAGTCAATCTACACTAGACCATCACTGATAACTTAAAAGCACTGAATGGCCGTTTCGTCCTAGTATTGGACTGTTCAAAAGTTCACACCCACTATCCTGCACGCTGGACTCATAACCCAGCACATTCATTCTTGCATAGAAACGCTTAACCTCTAAAGCTCTAACTCCGCATTTGCGCGCGAGACTGAAGGTGACGGATTCGAATCCCACGCGCGAAATCGTGGATTCACACTGTTGAGGAGTCACATGTTACAAAGAAACAGCTATCCAACTTTTCCTACTTTTCAATCTGTCTAATTAGGGTCACTTCATGATGTAAACTAGAAAATTTAGAAAGATTTCACAAAGCGCTTTTATTAATTACTGTTTTATAGTTACAACTCCACTAAACTTAACCGCTATTTCTATATTCATTTTATTTTATTTTTCAGAATTAACTCCGGTAGAATAACTCCCACTACTCTCAGTCAATGATGAATTATTCTTTTTCGCGCCCAATGAATGCCTATCCGTGTATTACATACATACTTGTGATACGTGAATGATATATATTCATGACTTAATAATTCATTCTTCATTTATTTCTTAAATTGTTTTTGCTTTTAATTGGTTATTAATGTCTACAAGCTAAACAATAACTAACCATCTTTTAATCAGTATTGTTATGACTACTTATTTCATTTTAAGTAGTATTATATGCATATAGCTGTGTATTTACAAGTGATGTATTTATCATAATAAAAGAATACTTTCATTATTCATAATTTTCTTTGTATCCACCGGTTCATACTGAATATATTTCATTAAAGAAAACTTATTCTATCCTTTTTTTCATTGTGAACATGTTTTTATTGATTCTTATTAAGTTCACTGTTAAAATGTTTTTTTTTTCTCTTTCTCTCGGATCTTTACTCATCGTTTAAAAGACAAACATGAAAAATTGTTCGTTTTGTATACAATAATTACAATTATCAGCTTTTCATTTGATTATTGATTCATAGTATTATTTATTCTCAAATATTTCTTTGATATCTGCTTACTACTTATTAATTAAGTATAGTAGTATAAAACAAAAGCCTTTAAATTGTAAAAGTATGTTGGCGTTAAGACGCTCTTTTTTTCCCTAGTGTTACATTTACCTATCTACCTTTATATATATATATATATATATATATATATATATATATATATATATATATATATATATATACTTTATTTACTGACCATCTCTACCGAACTGTTGCCTTATCGATCAATGGAAATAACCGAGACCTGTGCAACTATTTATTTTATTATCTGAACATAATCCCTTTGAGAATAATGAGGGGAATTATTAAATATATGACTTTCGAATTGTTCATAAAATCAATTTCGTTTTTTTTATTTTTCTTTAAAAATGTCCATTTTTCATTTTCATTCTAAAGTAACTCGATTTTTTTGTTGTTGTTGCTTTGGTTTCCACTTTTTTATTTATTCATTACCTTGTTTACAATGATTTTTATCTTCTTTTCTTTACTATAAAATATACAAAATAAATGTCCTCCGATGAAAAGAATCTCTCGACCTCCCACCGACGATAATTAAAAATCTTGATGAAGACTTTTAAATATGACACCTTTTATATATAAACAAACTGTTAAGTGTTTTAAATTTGTATAATTTACTACGAATGAATTAGATTAATTATGTGGAAAAATTTATAATCAAAGATGGGTAGTGGCTAACAGTGGAATTCAGGATGCGTGATTCGTCTTATTTGGGACTCATCAGTTAGATGTACCTGCATTACAGAGTTGATGTTCACCCCGGGACTTGAGGCAAGTACTGTTCGCTTCAAACGCCATCGCGTCACCTGCTTGTGCAATGGGGTGAAGTTGCTCATAGATCTTGTAAATTAAGGCAAGATTGAGGCAACACGCACAGGATGAACATATGTCAATAAGAGATTGATCAATTGTAGTCCTAAAGAACAATGGAAAGATACAAGTAAACAATACCAAGTGAATTTATGCAAAAATGTTTATATTTAAGTCGAATGTCAAACAAATCATGAATCAGAAAGTAACTTCAAAGTTATCTAGAATGACATCGTAAAACCAAGATGTTAACTGTCGACTATAAATCACTCAGCTATGATTGTAGGAATGAAATAATTGTGAATGAGTGTAAAAGATAAGGAGATTGAAGTAACATTTATTAGAGTAAATAATGACAACTACAGTTAGAAAATAAGTTTGGGGTTAGTTATGAGTTATAATTAGGATTTAGAATGAAGGTTTAGGATATGAAGTGGAATACCTTCGAGATAATTCATATGATTCGCATATAAATTGCCCTGATAACTGTTATTGTGTAACTCCCAACGGTATATAAGTTTCAGGAGATAATACGAAGCGCTGACTATTGTTTATTGTTGTATAGCGCAGATCAAAATTCCACAAGCACACGAATTGAGTACAAACTGAAATGAGTATATAATTAAGAAAAACATACAGGAAAGTGAATAAGCCATTGCGAGATAGATGAATTGTTCCTGACCTAGTGACATCGTCTGTCAAATAAGTCGATTGACGAGCTTAACAAAACTGAATGAATACAGACTCCAGTGTATGTGAGGTTGTGGTGTGTGCTACTGATGTCGACAGCTATAAGTAGTATGTATCATCAATCGAAAATAAAATAGCTGGCGCCAGAAGGTTAAGAAGATCGAAGAAAAGAGAACGAGAACAGAGAATGATTGGTGCGAAAACGAAGGAACAGTCAATTCTGAGACGACTGATTGATATTTTGCAAATGAAGTCATTACTGTATGGTTCTCAGATTTTAGTAAGACGTTCTGTAATTTTGCATCCAAATACATTCGATTGTTCCCATGAGTGTTGTGGTTCACTACAATGGTACAGTTAAGAATGTTAATTAACAAAATTAAGATATGCTTATCATCGGTGAATGACCTAAATTTGATAGGAAAAACATGTACAGTTTTTCAGCGACTGGTCCTCTTCTATAACACGCATAAATAAAAACAAGATAATGAATAAATCTGACGACAGAGATATTATTAAACAAATAAGAAACGTCAGAAGGGGTTTTGTGGAGATTGTAGTAATTTAAATGATCATGAGTCAACTGACTCATGGGTTCGAATCTCGCAGAGGGCGAGGTCGTGGATGCGCACTGCTGTGGAGTCCCACAATAGGACGAAACGGCCGTCCAGTGCTTCCAGGTTATCCATGGTGGTCTAACTTCAACTGACTCATGATCTTAATCATTGAATTACTACAATCTCCACAAAACCCCTTCTGATATTAATCAACATATGCTCCCTAGTGACTGGCTTCAAGAGGTATATCCTAGAGTTCTAGTGAGAAGTAGTGACCAGTGGAGTTCAACCAGTTCTGTTGTGAGATAGTAACTCACTGAAGACAATGGTGGATTTGTCGCTCAATTTCGTGGATTAGTTGGAGTTAGACATTAACACCATTAGTTGCCGGATCAGTGGTCTAGTGGCTAACTGCTCGCGCGCGAAACCAGTAGGTCCTGGGTTCGAATCACGCAGGGGGCGAGGTCGTGGATGCGCACTGCCGGGGAGTCCCACAGTAGGGCGAGACGGCCGCCCGGTACTTCTAGGTTTTCCATGGTGGTCTGACTTCAACTGACTCATGATCTTAATCATTGAAATAAGAAATGTATTGAATAGCCGTAGTAGTAGCATATTCAATCCTTATGTTAAACGAAACTTGAGTAATCAAATCATTGTAAATTCTGTTCAACTAGAAATTTAGGCGAGACTCTTACCACTGAACTGATGAAGTTTCATAAACAACTGCAAACGCCGCAGCTAGTGTTACTGGTGTCTTTATTACCCAATTTGCAACTATTATCATAATCTGATTCACTTTCAGTAGCAATCGAGCGAAGAAAGTCCCCGTTCGAGCAGACTTTTTCCTCCAACATGAAGAACAACGAAATATAATCTCACCACAGTGGTTTGCACACTTTACTGCGGTCATTTGATAACCGCAGTCGCACGTACAAAAACTTTTTAGTAATCCCATCCATTGTAGCCTCACGGGGCACAATTCAAATAATAGAACGGTAACCAATCGGTTGTTCTGTAAATTTGATGACAAAACAACAGTAATGTATTTGTGATCGAAGAAACTTGTTCAGAAAGCTATTTTATACAAATGTGATGAGAAACTAGGACTAGTGAGATCCTGAGGTAAAGGTGATGACATTGTTTTTCGAGATGTCATTCATTTCGGTGTAAGAAATTTGTATAAAGTTGATTCTTTAGCAACTAATACTTATGACAATCAATGGAATTTTATAAACTTTTGTAGCCAGTGTAACAGGCTCTCATTGATGTAGGCAAAGTCAAAATGATGCAATGGTATGAATATCACAGTGATGTTTTTCTGAAAGTCATGATAAGAATAAAACTATCAACAGGGGAGAAAAGTAGGAGCGTTGAGATTAACAATACAATCATTAGAATAATCCATATGAATGAGTTCTTTCTTGATAACTTTTTCAATTGTAAATGTTATATCCCGATGAGAATAATGAATGGTAACTTTTGGAACCCATTTATAGACCAATACTATGAATATATTTTTATCGTATAATTGCTAAATAACTAAACTATTCATTTTTGTGTTCCTCTTATTGTAAGCTTTATTTTGACCTATAAACTATTATTATACCATTTACTATTCTTAATTTATTCCTAGTTTATTAATTACAGTCTCTCACATTCACAGCCACATTTGGCTAAATCATGTACAAGTGTTGTTTCCTATTTTATGGTGTGATGTGGTCTGTTTGGTTTGTGTATAAACCCAGTATGTTTAAAATACATGATTCGTACCGCAGAGGATGAGATTGGTGTTCTGGACTCAACGGGTAGGCAGGGTTAGGCAGGAAGCAGGACCGGTTAAGACTCTAGACTGGTCGTAAGGGTTTTATGTGTCATTGGTCCGGTCGATAATTCACTGTTCTCTAATTAATGGTATAAATGCGTTATGCATCGATAGGGGCATAACTCAAGTTATAACAGTAAAAAGCAAGAAACAATAAATAACATTGAAAAATTCATAATTCAAAGAAAAATATTACGGTTGAATTTTGCCTTACATCTGTTACCCCCAATGGAACATAGGCTGCCGACAAGCATTCTCCGATCCCATTCTGTACCGGGCCTACCTTTCTAGTTCTATCCAATTCTTGTTCATTCTTCTCATATCTGTCTTCATTTCTCCACGTAATGTGTTCTTGGGTCTTCCTCTTCTCCTTTGTATTAAGGATCCCAAGTCAGGGCTTGCCTTGTCATGCAGCTGGGTGCTTTCCTATCCACTTCCAGTACTTCTTACTCGTTTCTTCCTCCGCTGGAATCTGGTTTGTTCTCTCCCACAGTAGGTTGTTGCTCATAGTGTTTGGCCAACGGATCCGACGTATTTTGCGTAGACAACTGTTAATAAACACTTGTATATTCTGGATGATGGCTTTCATACTTCTCCAAGTTTCCACCATATACTCTAGATCTGTCTTGATATTTGTATTGAAAAACTCTGACTTTGGTGTTGGTTGACAGTCGTTTTGAGTTACAGATGTTTGCCAACTATAGATATGCTGCTCTTGCATTGCCAATCCGCGTCTTCATATCTGCATCAGATCCATCGTGCTCATCGATGATGCTGTTCAGATATTTAAAGCTTTTTACATCCTCTAAAGCTTCTCCATCAAGTGTGATTTGATTGATTCATGTTGTGCTGTATTGGAGAATCTTACTTTTCCCTTTGTGTATGTTGAGACCTACTGCTATTGAGGCTGCTGCTATACTGGTCATCTTCTCCTGCATTTGTTGTTGTGTGTGTGATAGAAGAGTCAGATCATCTGAGAAGTTTAAATCATCCAGTTGTATCCTAGCTAGCCACTATATCCCATGATTCCCATCAGATGTTCACCTCTCCATAATCCAGTCGATAACCAGGAGAATAAGAACGACTGAGACTAAGCAACTTTGCCCAACACTGATTTTTTCTTTGATCGAATCTGTGATCTATCCTTTAATTTTACCTTTTTCTCATAATTTCTTCAATTTACTAACTACTTTCTTGTTCTTACTTATACAAATTTATATCTTTCCAAAAAAAAACCAACTAACCAACCGAACAAACAAAACATGTGATTGTTTAAAACAATTACCTACATAAATAATAACTAGACAAATGAAGACAATTGTATACACTATTCATCATGCTGTTACAGTATACTTAATAATTATTATGTTCTTTCTAAAAAAAATCTACAGAATAAAACCATTAATACATAGCATGGTAATCATATGAAACTATATATATATATATATAGGAGTACTTTGAAAAGTACAAGAAACAATATAAAATTTCACTTGTATTATTTTACACCACAATTTATTGATCATTTTTGTTGTTGTTGTCGTTGTTGTTGTTGTTGTTGTTATAGTTAGAAATCCTAATAAATAAACAAACTCTACTGTCAATCAGTTTATTATACAAGAAACACTTCTCATTATTATCATTCAATTAAAGAATGTACAACTTCTCTTTTCTTTCTTTTTTTTTTTAAAAAAAATTACTTGTTCTAAGTACATTTTTCAAGATTTTAGTTGTTCAATACATAACAAAACATGATGTTTCTTTTTTTTTCCTGTCTAGATTGATAATTTTAAGTTTACATAGGTGTATATATGGAATAATACCTGGTAATGTGAAATTGTGGAATTATATATTTTCATAGCAAATTCTATGAAGAAACTCTTGAAGATTTAGAATTGTTCACGTAGAACATTGGGTTTCTCAAGAAAGTGCTTAGCGTTTAGATCAATGAGCCATCATCCAACGGCGTCTATGTCTAGCCTTAGTCACTTCACAATAGTGCTCAATTTTCATCCATTGCCTAAAATAAATAACTATCTCACAACCAACAATGTTGAACTCCGCTGATTAAGACTACTGATTAGAACTTCTAGAACTACATATTGAAGCTATTCATCAACACTACTAGGTAATAGCTCAGTGGTCTAGAAGTTACGAGACCAAAAGTTCTTGGTTCAACCCCTGGATGAAGGTTCGTGAATGTACTCTGTTGACAAGTCCCATACTAGGATTAGAATACTTTCACGTTATCAGTCGCGGTTTAGCTAAGCTCAGTTAGTGTTTTAAATTGTGGAAATTTCGCAATCTCCACAAATTCATTATACTAGAAATAGAAATTTATCCATTCTCATAAGATTACGTTGATTATTTAATCAGGACTTGATGTTTGCAGAATTCGTTCGACTTAAAATCAAATTTTATTATAGAGTAACAAATCAAGTAGAGTATCATTAAAAATAATTGGATACGTTGGATGAAGATTACGTTTTAATTTTTACTCACTACTAATTGAAAATTAAGTAGTTTACAAATATCAAATCACAGTTAATCGACGAAAATGTATGGCCACTATCTAAATCCTCCAGGTAAGTCTGTCTCACTCCTAGTATAACTAAACTCCATCGATCATGAATTTTTACTAGAAACTCGAGAATAATTCTCAAACCTAGTCAATAGTGAATAAATGATAAGAACTCAATAGATATTTCTTACTAGAAATTTTTAATGTGTTAGAGAAAGTGAGGTATGACTGGTCAATAGGCAAAGACAGATATATCAGGCTATAGTAAATATAAGAAACTTTTTATATATAACTTTAATTTCACTCTGTGTCAGCTGTTAGCATTTCGTATCAATAAACTATTGCTCTGGGACATGTTCAGTTCCCAGTTTTTAATCAAACTTAGAATAACTGAATTAGCTTGATCTATTTTGTGATCTAGGGTTCAGTCTAATTACTTAGTCTACTAATTAAGTATGACATTGTGAACGCAAAATAACATTATTTATTCTTTGTAACATCGATGAAAACTTGTCTGAAATATCTTAAGTCATAAAATGAATGCCTCTTGAAAGCTGAGGCTTGATAGTGTATCTGACTGAACTATTATAAAATTGACACTTTAATGTATACCTAACAAACGAAATGTATGATTAGGACTATAGAAAATATTTTCAATGATCTGTTTAGCATTTCTGAAAATTCTATTCAAGATTTCAGTGATATACTTTTAATTCAAAAAGGACATTTCATATTCCTTTAATCTGGAAACCTATGAAAAACATATTTAACCTTCTTTTCATATATCAGTTTTGTACTGACAGAACCAAAGTAATGTAGTAGCAGACTGTAATCTCACTAACAATTGCTTATATGTTATTATCCTAAAAGATTTATTTATAATAAGAATTATTTGGCAAGTACAATTAAGTTTCCATTTCATAGACATCTAGACCTAAACATTTAACAGGTCAGGTTTAACCAAGGCAGAGACAAACCATTCATTGCTCAACTTACTTAATCAAACATGATCTATAGATATTAAGGGGCCCTGTTGAGGACTTTAACATCCAAGTAAGGGGATCTGGATACAAAGATTAGTTTGGACAAACCATGAAAACGTTCTGTTTGTAGACTGGATAACGAGAACTGATTTCAGATTCGCTATCATCATCACAATGAAATATCAAATTGAGGTGAATTTATCTCGCAAAAAATCATGCAAATGGAGTCGCTCCGAGAAATTCCCTGCTTATTATTACGGGATTTTTATCATCTTACAGTATCTCTAGGTTTACTGGTACTGTTGTTACAGATCACTGAGAGAAACAGATACTTTAGAAATATCAATTCTACAACCGTTTTAGTTACCTTACTACTCTTGTAGTGAACAAGAACACAAGCGGGGACAACTAAATATATTGCAACACAAAATTACCGAATCTCTCAGCAAAATCTGAAAACCATCCAGTAAATAGTTCATTTGCGAAACGTCAATCAATCGTTTCAGACTTGAATGTTCCTTCGTTTTCACACCAATCATTCTTTGTTTTCGTTGTCTTTTCTTAGATCTTCTTAATATTTTACCTGCAGATATTTCACTTTCAACTGATGATAAATACTACTTATATCTATCGACGTCAGTAGCCCACACTATACTCTGCTGATTTCGTTCTATGTTCCTTAACCAGTGAGTATTAACTAGGTTAAATAGAAGTTTAAAGAGAATACTGAACATTAAACTGATACAAAATTCTTCACCCAGACAACAAACATCTCTACTTTCCAAGAGTCAAGTAGAAATCATGATCAAAAAACTGAAAATGGAATCTGCTACATAATTCTGAAATGAATCTACTATTTTATCTCTTTAAAAAATAGGGCTTAATTGATCTTTGTAACAATCAGTATGGTATAGGTTTGCTGTTAGTTGAATCTAAGTATTATACTTAATCATAATTATAAGATTCTCAAAAACACAGACGCATCCTATTAGTTATTTAATTTCTAATTTCCTTCATGTAATTGATTTTCACTCTGAGTTTACTAAGTGTGAGCTATTGTAATTGCATTGAACAAAGAATAGTCTGATTTATACTCTGGTTCTCTATTACTAGTCATACGTCGATTATCTTGAATAATTTGATCTAGTTTGTGTAAACCGTATTTTGTAGAGATTTTAGTAATCTTAAAATTAAATTCATGAGTCAATTGAAGTTAGACAACCATGGAAAACCTGGAAATACTGGACGGCCATTTCGTTCTAATATAAGACTCCTAACTAGTTCGCATTCACGATTCCACCTTGGAAGATTCAAACCCCAGGGCCTATCAGTTTTGCATGCGAACGCTTAACTTCTAGATCACGAAACCAGTAGCCTGGATCCTGGGTTTAAATCTCGCAAAGTGGAATCGTAGATACACACCTCTGAGGAGTCCCATACTAGAATGAATTCGACTACAAAATCGTTTAGTTAAACAAGCAAACAAATAAATAAATAAATAAATAATAAAACATCAATTTATCAACAAATTATATTTATTATATCATCTGAAATGTTATTACACAATATTGAAATGGTTCTCTCGAAACAATTCAATGAGTTCACTTGTTCAAATGTCAATAATTTTTTTTTTTAATTTTTAAAATCAATAGTTACTTTATTATTTGACTAGAATCTGTTCGTTAATTTATTTGTTATTTATTTATTTGTTTGTTTATATTTTCTTCTTTTTAAAATTTTTCTTCTTTAATATTATTATGGTGGTACAGATACTAGACCAGCTGGTCCATGACCTAATTTTTGTGTATTTAATGTAGTTTTTAATGGACGAAAACCAAGTTCTTGAACAGGTATACCAAATTGTTGAAGTTTTGATTCACATGCCAATAAAAGATCATTATGTGCCTAAAATGATCAATATTATTAAAGTAATAAAATTTAAGGTATACATGATTGGGTTTAAACTAATTTGAATGAGTGAACTTTTAAAGTTTATATTTATGTAATTAATATTCATTAAAGAATTGGTGTCAATAAAAAGCTAGACAACGTTACTTACCTACATTTGTTATTCCTTGTGAAGGAGAATAGGCTGCTCACCAGCATTCTTCATCCAACCCTGTCATGGGCAATCCTTTCCAGTTCCTTCCAGTTGTTATTCATCCTTTTCATACCTGTTTCCGTTTCCTGACGTAATGTGTTCTTTCACTTTCCAATTTCCCGATTCCATTCACGATTCCAAGTTAAGGCCTACCTTGTGATACAGTTTGGTGATCTTCGCAATATTGTCCTATCCACCTCCAATGTCTTTTCGTAATTTCTTTTTCAGCTGGAAGCTGGTGTGTTCACTCCCACAGAAGGCTGATACTGATGATATCTGGTCTATGGAAATTGAGTATCTTGTGTAGACAACTATACTTGTACTGTTTTGATGATGGTTGTAGTAGTTCTGTATGTTTCAGCTTCGTACAGTAGGACTGTGTTGATGTTCATATTAAAGATTGTGTGTTTGACATCGGTTGCGAGTTGTTTTGAGTTGCATATGTTCTTCAACTGTAGGAATGCGGCCCATGCTAGACCACATTGGGTAGCTATTTCTTTTCATTTTAGCACTTCTCAACAGTAAGGAAGCGAACATAAAATCTCATGCAGTCTCAAACTCAGAACAATCATATCTCAAAGAGAGTAAAATACATTCAAGTCATTGAGCCAGAATTCAATGGTTTGGATTAAGTGAAAGTGAGAACTCAATGACTTTGTAGTGTATAAGTCAGTCACTCAGTCATGTGCATCTTAAAAACTGATATTTATGTACATTGGTTCAAGAAAATGAGAGGATTGTCATTCACCTTATAGACAACAATAAATGCCGAATATTTCTCAACGAAATAACTCGTGTTCAAGAGGTCTTATACTATAAAGAGCTACAAAACCATTCATTAATCCCTCTCTTCAGTCGTACAGTATCGTTTGTATAAACTATGGTTTAGATTCAAGGCGACCTGGTTTCTGTTTTCATATCGTCATAAACGAAGTATCTTCATAAGACTCTTTTTTTATTTATAGTCTTCAATTTTCGTTAGATTCAAGGCTTAACAAATTTAAACGCGAAAACGTTATCCTTTAAATAACATACTACTTAAGTAGTCATTGAATATTTACCTTACAAACTCTTGCCAATTCATACTGAAGTTCTTTGATGGTGCCATTTTTAGAATCTAAAATATCCTAGTAAAAAGATTTAAACAGAGATATAGGCTCATTTATCTATAAAAATTTTATATTTTAAATTTTATAAATATTCATTTTTATAAGTAGTATGAAACATTCCATCGAAATTTAATTTTCTTTTACACAAAGATGGATAGTGGCTAGCGGCGAAATCCAGGACGCGCGTTCCGTCTTATTTGGGACTCGTCAGCTGGATATATCTGCATCCCAGAGTTGACGTTCACTCCTGGACTCAAACCCGATACCGTTCGCTTCAAACGCCATAGCGTTATCCACTTAGCTACTGAGTCCTGATAGGACAAAACGCGCGTCCTGGATTCCACTGCTAGCCACTATCCATCTTTGCATAAAAAGCTTGTGACTTAAGGCAATATCGAGGCAATCCACACAGGATGCACATATGCCAACATAATACTGATCAATTGCAGTCTTAAATAACAATGGGAAGATACAAGTAAAACAACATCAAGTGAATTTGGATATTTACACAATTGTTCAATGAACTTAAAGAAGAAATTCTCTTGAGAATCTGACCGATTTTTTTACAAACCATTATCACAAGGTTTAGAAATTCGTTAGGAACTTGTTGTAGGAGGAGAGACAAATCAGAAATTGAAATTTTATTCTTTATTGGAATTCATATAGTGTATTTAGAACTATAGAGTATGTTCAAAACAAATTTATAGGGAATGTTAGTATAGACATTTCTTATATTCGTGTCGACATAGTATTCCAAGGTCAAAAGACTAGTTAGAGATTAAAACGAAGCGTCCTACTGAAGAAGGTCGAATATACCCCTACTCAAAGTTTCAGCCTAAATGTTCATATCTACGTCAGAAGGACAATCGTATGTATACCAATAATTTGTGTGTATTACATTTCTGCGTAACAACTAAATTTTCCTACACAATTCAGTCCCTTCATTTGTGTAATTAGGCTGATGTACCATAGAGAGTATGTATTTTAACTGAATAAGATATAAGATAAAAACACATATGTAGCTAGACTACTCAAATGTATTAAGTTAAGGGTCCAGATTGTAGTTAAAGTGAATTCTAATTGTATTTCAATGATTCAAAAACATGTAGGTTATCCAAAGACATTTATAAGCTATACTATATGACTAGATTAGTTTACTTCAATCAGTACTAATTTCTAACCGTCTTAACTTACAAGTATTTCATAGGATTTACCAGTTTAACATTCACCTTATGTAAAACAGCTGAAATCAATATCAAATTATTTGTTTGTTAACTTTATAAGCAAATTTCATCAAACTATGAATTTTGAAAATCATTTCTCTTCAATCGACCATTGTCACACTGGTGAACCTAATATTTGCATGTAACTCTAAATTGCCCACAATTTTTTGCACTAACTGATCAATTAACTACGACCAATGATGTTGTTAAGTTTGTTTTACATTGTTCCTACTCACTTCCCCTCCACTCTTTCGTGTATTGTTTTATACTACTTATTGCTATTCAGTAAACAATTGTATTCCCAGCAATTTTTAAACTTATGTTGTAATGCAAGTTGTCGTCTGAAATATTTACATATATTTATAACATTTATTGTATTTATCATTATCATTATCTACAGTTTTGTGCATTTGTTTAATCACAACAGTTTCCATATCGTTTTGCTGTTGATTCGGGTTTCGGTTGTTGATAAACTGTCATCAAACTTAGACACAGCTATCAGCTGTATTTTGTACTATCGTCCGTTGTAATTATTATTTATGTTAACATTACAGGAAGCCTTTTTCATTTCATTCAAAAGGACGCGTAAAACGCCACAGACACCTCACAAGTTGAGGTTTGCAATTAATTTTTGTGTATTATTCAATATAGAACCGCTATTGTAGACAAATCGTTGTTTTGCGAACTTCGGTTTTGCGCGTATCTTAATTGGGTGACCTGAACGAGTCAATAGACCTAACATATGTGCTTTATGATCATAATTTTTGATGGGATTCCCTCTATTAAAATGGTTCAAAATAAAAGTATCCAACTTTGTTTGATATTATGAGAATAAAGATGGTAAACAAGAAGCCTTAAATCTAAGTTTTGTACCAGTTAACAATTATCATGAATGATATTTCTACAATCTTAAGTAAAATAAAGTACAGATTGAGATTAAAAATTTTGTTAAAAAACACTTAATCCATGACTTCTTGTTGATCACTTCTAAATTCTTGTTACTGATAGCTTAATTTCATAAAATTTATACATCATAGCTGTTGAGAAAGGAATGATTAATTTTCATCTATTTTGGATATGGTGTTTATCCACACTAACTGTTAACCATTCATTAAAAATCCAATAGTAATATCATAGGAATCCGGTACATTTTTAATAAATTAGCTCAATACTAAACCTTTATGAAATCGAATGATCTGCTCATTTATTCCCTCTTTGAATCTTAATTAAATCTTTTCTTTCCCGGATCATGGGAATTAAATTTTTTAAAAAAAGTGATCGAAATGGCAAGTGTAGATTATGATCTATAAATATTTGATATCATAAGCTAGATTAGTATAGATAATCACTAAAAATTGAAAGGAACACAATAACTATTTTATCTTAGTATGGAATTCCTTAGTTACACGTACCCAAGACCCTCTTGAATATCAGACCCAGAATCTTGAAACATCAATGCAAGGGCTTAACCTTCAAATAATTAAGTCAGCCCCTAGTTCTATATTTAACCAGTTTGCAATATTGCATAAAGATCGTCAATAATGACAACTGATTCCTAGAAATGTCTGGGACACGCACTGCTAATGGAGTCCAATGATTAAATAAAATAGTTATGTAATGCTTCTTTATGTACAATGGTTGTCTCGTTTGTCAAATCGTAGTGTCAACTATAAATTATTTGTCAGAATGGGGTAGTGAAGATCATTGAATTTCATTGAAATGATGAACCGATCTATGTTATACCATGACTGAAAATCTGGGAGCACTAAATAGCCGTTTAATCCTAGTATGGAACTCATCAGCAGTATGCATTCACGACACAGTAAGTGAGAATCGTACACTGGGCCTTCAGTCCTATTTAGATCGGGTCATGATTTAAGTGAAATACAAATCATTTTTTGAACACTTAACATTATAACAGGAACTTTCTTTGTTGATATTCCAGAAAATAAAATTTCAAACATTCCATAAAATCTTTTGGAATGTAGGGTAAACAATATCCAGATTGATAATAAATCAAAGTTAAGAATGAAAGTAGTGGGTTATGTACTGAGATGATTTAGAAAACGTCTACATTTAGGTTCTCACTCAATAACTAGATACTAAATATTGTACATTGGTAATTATTCATATGAATACTAAAACTTGCATTGACCGACGTCTGGTTATTATCACAATTATATATTGGGAATCATCTTCATACTTATCAAGTTAGTTCACTTCTAGAATGTTAAAGGTCTTGATTGTGTGAAAACAGATCATAGAAGTTTGTATTTTGTAATTCGTTTAATGATTGAATGATGACACTGTATACATACAAAATGTCCAGACTACTCTATTTGATCTTTTTTTTTGAAAGACAAATTAGAAGTCTGTAATGACAGCTTTGGTAATGACATTAAATAGAATATAGTCATGGTGTATAACATCATGAGTTTCTTCCTGAAGGACAAACCATGGATTCTGTCTTATACGTAGAGGTTCACAGTCTCTTGAGAAATCTTTTGTCGAGAGTAACCAAATTTAAATAGTGCTGATGGTTTGTTGCATTATAACAATGAGCCCATACATTCAGAAATGATCATCTAGAAGTTTTAGGACTATAAGTCGATTACTACGCTAGAGTACATTACTTGCTAAATCGCCAAACACAGCCTCTTGAGATTTTATTTTGTCCCAGGAATGAAAAATGATAATGGGATGGGAGTTATAGAAATGTCAAGACGATAAAACACGAAACAATGCAGATAGAGAGCCTCATTTTTGAGAGGTTCCAACGGTGTTCAGGACGACGGAAACACAGATTAGACATGCACATTTGTGCAAGCCAAGATCACCTTGAAAAAGTCTAGAATGACGTACTTTGACTTTGTGACAAGAGTGATTTTTGACTCTAATTCGAGTACTTACTAAAGGACCAGTACACTACCAATTTAAATTGTTGAGGTTAATTTATCAAGCTATTGACAAACTATAAGTAGTTTGACTTTCGTAAAACTGAGAGTGGACAATCATGTTAAAACTTGAGATTTCAATAATTTTAGCCAAAACTTTGAGGTTAGTTTAATCTCAGAGTAGAAAGATTGTAACATATGAAAAGAACTTACGCCTAATTTCCTTGATACTGTTGCCATAGAGATAGGATCTAAATTACTTGCTGATAAAACTTCACTTAACTGTGCTTCTTTCTTTTCAATTGTTTCCGTCAGTGCAGTTAAACGTTTCTCTAACAATATATTCTTTAATCCACATTTCTGTTGAACTTCTTGAATAGCTAGTACAAATTTCTCATATAAATCATTACGTTCACTTTCAATCTGAATCAATAAATATTTGTAATTAGCACAGTCAGAATATTTTTTTGAAATACACGTTAAAAATCCATAATATTCAAACAACGATGAAAATAGTAGTACAGTCATATCAGTGACTTTAGCTACAAGGCTGAATTTTGATGGGGTCTACTGAAATAACAGATGCTTGTAATTCACCCAGTCAGTCTAGAAGCACTATGAGGAGCAAGGATATCTTAAACATCGACTGACAAGTCTACATACTGTTCGTAAGCAGTTGTGGACAGAGAAAGCAAGAGAAATGGAAAAGGTAATAGCAAAAGGCAACAATGGACAGTCTATCACATTAGTCGGAGAAACAGGTGTTAACAACTTTCGAGTTAGTGGGAATATTTCTGAGATTGGGGCAACAGCATAAGCTCCTTGAATCTTAATGAAGTGGAAAATTCATAGCTTATCTAAAGCATGAAAAGATAACAGGCTCTGATCAGTTGTTCCTAGAGGTCTTTAGCGATGATAGTTCCGTTTTAGTAGTTAGATTGACTGAGATACTAAAATCTGCGAATCGTACGTAATTGCACCTGAAGGGTTTCTATTACTGATCGTCCAGAAATTCTCTGGCAAAAATCTCATAGAGACCTGTTTTACTAACATGATGTCCACAATATTGGCCCCGACAACCACCTGATGCTTAACTAGGACTGGTGAAGAGGAGATCGGGCTGGTTTCAGATCGGGCTATGGGTCTACCAACCAAACGTTCGTCTTCTGTCAGGTTCTAAAACACAGGCTCACCTGCTAAATCTGACTGTAGCTTTATTTCTTGGCCTTAACGCAGCGTTAGATTTTGTCGATTGGCAAGTTTTGTGGTAGGGTCTGTCAATAAGAGACATGCCGAAGAAGTATGCTAATCATGTATAGGCTCTCTACTCAAACACTACTGACCATGTATGAGCCTACTACGAGCTGTTGTTAGGGCTGATAACATCAATTCATGTTTGTTAAGGTGGACATACATGCCAAACTCTACGTTGCATAGGACTGACTGACTGAACCAGATCGATGAACGCTTAAAGTGAGTTTTGATACAAGTTACAAAAGTGACTTTTATCAGACGTAATTCTTAGTTGAATAATCAATAAACTTCTGTTAAGTTAGTGACTTATGAGATACTTGTGGAGATACCGAGAGAATGGTTGGCTTTTGCCAACTTGAGTCATATGTGACTCAAGAGTTTGTCAATCAGAGAATGAGTATAGAGTGCTATGATTTGGTGTGTACTGGTATGCACCCATGAAATACGGCTTTTGAGAGTAAAAGATCCCAGTAAGTTGTAAATTTCTAGTAATATATCTTTTAGGATGAATTGATTGAGTATAGCCGAGCACTTAGTGAGCAATGATGAGATTAACCTCAAGGTTTCAGGCAGAAACTGGATATCAATGGACGAAATTATAAACCTTCATTTTCCTAGATGACTGGGAGATGTGACACATATTCCAAGTTACCGCTTACACATAAGGCCAATTCTGGTAGGCGTGGGATAAAATTTAAAGGGGGGAGGGGATAAACGAAGATATCTCAGCTGTTTACAATCTCACTAACTGTTAATCTGAGTAGATTCGGTTGATGGGGAATTCCAGGTCGGCATGTTTGAGATGATCGGAAATGACGGTTTGTAAAAATTTGTCATATATATATATATACTTACGTGTTTGAATTGTTGTTCCAAAATATCATATTTCCATTCAGTACGTTTCTTTTCTTTTTCACACGTTTTTAATAAAGCTTTAGTTTGCTAATACAAGAAACGAGAAAGAAAAACCATTCATATTAATAGTTTTTAAAACTGGGAATAGTTCTCACTAAAGGGATTCTGGTTAGCGTTTATTTAGAGAGTTAGTTTTCTACGGGATAATTGTTATATTCAAATTAAATAGCTTGTAACAGATTCAAAATGTCATGCTAGCACTCCTAGTTGTGATCGTCGGAGTGTCTGACACTATTAATAAGTGTTATCGGTTGACTCTATTAATAAATTCAATTGCATCCTAAGTACTTACTGAGTGATTGACTAACTCTTTCTCTGGTTCTCTTCTTTTTCAACTTCTTTACGTGCGTTGCTTTTCACAATCCCCCACGTATCTAAGGCTTTTACGGGATAATGGTAAACTGCTACAATACTATTGACGAAACAACCTTTCATAGTATTACTACTACTATTACTACTATTATTATTATTATTATTATTACTACTACAACAACTACTAATTATTATTACTATTACCATTACCATTATTATGTTTTCATTAATAACTGGCCCAAGAAATGATTTTGCATTTTCAGTGGGAAGTTATGAACTTTGTTTTCAAGCAAATTGTGTGATAAGTCCTTCAGAGGTAAAGCTTACGACGTTCTTACATTTTGGAGGCTGTGATCAATGGGTCTTAACGTATTAGTTGGAAGGTATCACGCTCCACGTAAAACCTGAAAGTCGTGTGTCAGATTATGTTTGAAGTTGTTGATGTTAGGCGCTAAAGCGCTTGAAATTATTGTTGCATATGATGTAAAAATTATCGGTGTTTGTTAAAATTCCCACAAATGACCTTTGAGTTCAGCAGAATGCCACATTACTTTTCAATAAATCATCTTAATGATATTATTGGTAAGTATTTGCTTCATTCCGTTGTTGTGATAAAAGCCTCATGCTTTCTTTGAATCGATCATTATAAACAATTAGCAAAATAAACGAGATTATTATGTGCAATAAAGTTATGTTAACACGGCATACAATGGACGGCTCAGAACCGATTAGACGATTTGGACTTCGCAGATAACCTAGCCCTCCTATACAATACACACGAACAAATGCAGATAAAGACAGCCAGCATAGCAGCAGTCTCTGCATCACTAGGCCTCAAAATACACAAAGGGAAAACCAAGGTCCTCAAACACAACACGGAGAACAGCAATCCAATCACTCTTGATGGCAAAACTGTGGAAGATGTGGAATCCTTCATATACCTGGGAAGCATCGTCGATGAACAAGGAGGTTAAGATGCGGACGTAAAGGCGAGGATTGGCAAAGCAAGGACATATGGAACTCAAAATAACTTTCAACCAACATCAAAGTCAGAATCTTCAATACCAACGTCAAGGCAGTTCTACTGTACGGAGCTGAAACTTGGAGAACTACAACAACCACCATCAAGAAGGTACAGGTATTTATCAATAGTTGTCTACGCATGATACTCAACATCCATTGGCCAGATACCATCAGCAACAGCCTTTTGTGGGAGAGAACCAACCAGCTTCCAGCGGAAGAAGAAATTAGGAAAAGACGATGGAAATGGATAGGACATACATTGAGGAAATCATCAAACTGCATTACGAGACAAGCGCTAACTTGGAATCCTGAAGGGAAGCGGAAAAGAGGAAGGCCAAAGAACACATTACGTCGGGAAATAGAAGCAGATATGAAAAGGATGAATAAGAACTGGAAAGAGCTTGAAAGGATTGCCCAGGACAGGGTTGGATGGAGAATGCTGTTGGGCGGCCTATGCTCCTTTACGAGGAGTAACAGGCGAAAGTAAGTAAGTAAGTAAAGTTATGTTACTTCTCGTGCACTTTGTAAATTAAATGACTAGTGTTTTTTTCTTTTAGGCGTATCAGATAGCACAATAATATATCAAGTACTAGACTAAATATACGAATATATTTCAGTATACATAAATTCTAGATGAGCCTTCCTTTCTATCGAGGGAATATAGGTCAAACTTAATTGCTCACACTATCGAAAATCTTCCTGCAAATTCAAAATTCCTCCACTTTTTATTTTAGAAATTATTGAAAATAACTTGCTTTTAAAACAATCTTGTCTTTCTCATAGTTAGCCATTTGCCTTTTCATCTCGGTGTTTTCCTCTCTAGCTTTATTTAAAGGCTCTACTAGTCGGCGGTTTTCAGCTGCTATCTCATTTGCTCGACGTTCTAAGCGTTCCTCATTCTTTTTTCGTTCCTCTAGTTGTTCCTGTATTTATAATAGAACAAATACGCAATGATTATTACACAGCTAAACTACTGTATGAATGTACAACTGGAGAAAAGGAAACAAATAAAGTTATTTGGTGTCAATAGTTAGTTTAACTTAACTTTTCCCAGAGCTCATAATCGAATACAAACTTAATAGATGTTTTGCCTTCCGGAAATATTACTTGTGACGGTGAGACGAGTATTATTGCTACATATAAATGCTAATAATGCGGAATCCTCTTCCATTAACAAGCTTTTATTTAGGTATTATCAATACCAAACCAGATTTGCAAAAAAAACAGCCTAAACAATTTGCTGAAAATTAAGGAATGCTAAAAGCATATCAAAAGTGGCTAGAAATATGGGTGAAGCATAAAATGTTTGAACAGTACTTTACAGCTCCTAACTTTTTTGAAGTAAGTGAGGTGGTTCTGAATAACGTTTAGAAATAAGTGATAGCTTCTGCTACCAAGTGCATTTTCATTAGCATTTCCATATGTTTTTGTATATATCTTTAATATATTACTCCGAAAATGCCTTAAAAAATAAACTATTTAGTTCGCGAGTCAGAATACTTTAAATTATGGTCATGAGGATTTTATGTACCAGAAAGTAAAACCTGTCACCCTGTGGGTACAAAATTCACCATACTATGACAATACTTCCCAGAAATAATTTAATCACAATTAAAAAAGATAACGAAATCGATCGCAACACGTATTTTGTTCTTAAATTTAGCTAACGCAATGCCTGTGACATTTCAGATGATACGGTTACCTGAGAAAGGGCACAAGCGATGGTTAATGCCAAATTCATCTTCAATAATCGTTGAAGACATCCGAAATTGTTTACTTATGAGTAGATAAGCCTACTAGTGATATTTTTTCTGTAGCCATTTTATATTGAAAATATTATTAACAAGTAGGGCCCTTCATACTTACCTTAAGTGTGTTTATTAAAGCTAGGTTATTTAAAGTTATATCATTGTAATAGTTCTTCATCTCTGCATACGATTTCTCATGACTACGCATAAGAGCATTTATATGATTATTTTTTCTCTCCTCTGTCTCATGTAGTTCATTTTTCCTTTGAAGGTCAAGCTTTTCCCTCAGTTCTTTCGTATTTTTCATGTATATCTTTTTTTGTTCCTCCATCTTTCTTTCAAAATCTTTTCTTATTTCGTGCATCTAAAAAGTCGCTATTTGATCCAATTCTATTTTTTGTTACTTCATGTTCGTGTTCTTTCTCGAGGGTTCTGACATTATCTTCATTAGAAAGCTGAGTTTCTCTCAGCTTGATTTTTAAGTTTTGTTCGTCTTGTCGTAAAAGTCCCTGAACTTTCAAATGTTCTTCTTGGTTGATTCGAATAGCAGTTGCAGTCTCCGCTTTCAATTCAGAAATATTATTTTGATGCTCATATAGTAAATGTTTGACCTTTTGTTTGTAAACCTACGAATATTCAATACATTTATGCTAGAAATTTTTTACTTTCAGTTCTAACTGATGCCTTTCTTCAGATTCTTCCATTTCACGTTCTTTATTTCTTAGCTCGGCTGACCGATCTTCGAGTTGTTGTTTGGATATTTCCCAGAACGTATTCACTTTGTCTCTTTCTAGCTGAAAGTAATTTCTCTCTTCTCTTTCTCTTTCTAGCTCTTCTCGAAGTCGGATGATATGTTCTTCTAATTCTTCCTTTGTCATCTCTGTTGTTGAAACACCATCTACGACAGTTGGTGTTTTGGACTTAGAGGAGGTTGAAGACTTTTTCCCCTTCTTCTTTCCAGGCTTCTTTTTGGGTGGCTAAACATAAATAAAATCATTTTCCTTATTTTATTCTAACCATGTTCTGAATCTTGAAAACGTTTCGTAACCGTAGTCAATACAGTGAATAGTTCAAACAACATCCAATATTTAATGTCTTTATAATGGGTGACTAGAAACCAAAAGATTTCTTCGTGCCCAATTTTTGATATCACGAGTCTAAAAGTATAAATGTCCAGGTTCTTCGGATATTTATTTTCCGTGGACAGAGTCCAAATGACTTAAGTTAGTTCTCTTCTTCCAGGTTGCTTGCGTTCAGTCATCACTTGAGTGAGTAGATTGAAAAGTCGGCTAAAGATTTTTAGGTGACAGATCCTCGGGGTGTATTGTGCAGTAGAAACGCTTGTATTTCACGAGGATATAGATATTTCTTGGCTTCTTCATTCACTTTTTGTTTCCTCGATTCCCTAACCTTGTTGGGGGGAGGATACTATATCATGTCTAGTAACATTTCTTTGCGTCTCGCAAGGTGTAAATCACCTCTTACTCACGGCGGATTATTGCTCGGAGGTTTAACTGTGAGGTGGTTACATGCACAATGACTAAAGCCTCCATGGATGCTTACCAAGAGCGGACCATTGGACTATATCAGGTATATAAGTAGCCTTTTAAATAGGAGCGAACAAGCCGCACCATTTTACAGTTTTGCTCTTGCTAAGGGTTTTTGAGGAATGACAAATATATTTGCATTTAATTGCGAGAGAGTTCTTCATAACACCTACAATGTGTTAAAATCTTTAGATCTAACAGTTTGTCGGTGATCCATTATATTCAGGTCATGAGTTATTTTTACGCCTAAAATTTTTCTAGAAAGAAATTATGCCAGAGACGTCCATTAAATTGTGTGGTTACTGCTGTTGTATACCTTATGTGCAGTGTAGCTCAACTGGTTGAGTTGAAAGGCGCCTCGACCCTGATAACTTTTCAACCATTGTCATCATTTACAACTTTCCGCCATACCTTAATACCATTGACGTAACATGCTATTGAATATTGAAAAGCACTCGGAGGGTCATGGTCGTCTGAGATAAATAATAACAATTTTTTAATCTACACACGTCAAGGTACTGGCTCTCAGAACATAAATGAAGTTATTAGTCTCCCTCTCTGTTATTAACTAACCAGGAGTTCTTTGGTACATCTAAACAGATGCCACTAGACTCCTTATGATTTCATAGCCTACCAGAAGTCTAGTTAGCAATAACCATTTCCATACATCCATCTTAATGATATACAACTAGTCTAGGATGAGCAATAGCAGACGAAAATGACGATGTTGGCCTACTTGAGCATTCTCCTGGTGATTCTAGGAACTACCCAGTCCAAACCACCTTGTACAACTCTTGGTCACCCCAACGCTTTGACACACAAGTCACTTCGTCCCCTTTGGCTCTCTTCCTCCTAACGGCGTTGCTATGAGGTCTTTAACCGTGGATGGATATTTTTTAGTGTTTATGGTTAGTGTCTGTATACTCTGGCCTAATGGAGGACGAAAAATTTCTTTTTGATTACAACTGTTCACAACTACAATAGCTCATTAACTGACCCTCATAACCACTCATAGATACACAACATATCCATTCAACTCACCTTACACCACCTATTATCTTAGAACAAGCTTCTTTTTTCCATTACAAAACCGTCAAATTACCTCTTTCCAATTTACCATATTAAAAAATAGAACGAACCTGAATTTAAGACCACACTCCCTCTCTAAATAATATTAACCGTACCTGCTAATCACTGCCTGATTTTTTACTAAATAAAACGACTCATTTATGCACTCTGTTGCTTTCAAGTAACTCTTCACTTGTTCAAATAACGGAAATTTAATTGTCCTCAAATGTTTCGGGCCCACAACTTTTGACATACTTCCATAAGCTCTTATTCTATGACTAAAGCTCTAAAGTGGAAGACGATATTCTCATATGTGCATCTGGAAACATGAGAGATGAAATCTAAGGCGATAGTAAACTGAATAGGGTACTTAACCCGATAGGGTTATTGTACACCTTTTTGGCTATGAAATACCAATAATGTTGTGCTCCAAACACCCCAGTTCAGCTGATACTACTATATGTGAATCATTTGCCAAGACAGTCCCTCTAGATTTCTCATGAGACATTATTTACTATGATATCAACCTATCAAGCGTCGACTGGCAGAAATACTCTGACCCACAGTGATTTGGAAATATACTTAGATCCTTAGACATACGCGGTTGGCAACAGTTAATGTACCTACCTACGTGATACCATGATTTTCTCGACCCAATATTCTGTCACAATGTCACACCGACATCCGTAGCGGTCAGCGAAAAGTTTCACAACAGCAGTTATAAAATAACTCCATCCGCAAAGGTGTTTCACTCGCAAAACTCTTAACAGTGATTTACCCAATAACTCACCCTTCCAATCCCAAACCACAGTACTTGAAACCCTCTACATAAAGTTGCTTGGTTGGAATTTTAATTCATTACTTTGAGTTTACAGCCAAGTTCACCTACTCCTATTATAATGTAGTTCTTGCCCAAAGCAAGCATATATACAAAAATTGCGGTAAAATACCCGGGGTCGAAATTCAAAAGAACTATAAAGGCTCAGGAAGTCTTCTTCATCACTAAGTATGCAACAATACGCAACAATTTTGCCTCAGATATACTAGTGGCGGACGAGTTGCATGAGCTTATAATACTCCTTGACGAATCCTTCACCTGTGTTAGTTTACAGACACAATAGAGAACATCTTAGTCTTACTTACATACAATGGGCTCTCTATAAACCTAAATCACGTCAGGATATGAATTTCCGCTTTTCCCTCTTTGTCAGAGTTGCATTAGACTCTTCCTCATGACTTAGTGTCCCGTCTTAGTTTTTACTTAGAGCAAACAGGTTACTCACTGAACCTATTGCTACTGCTCAGCTATGGTCGGTCTCAAGATTGTCACACCACTATTCCAACTAGTCATCGCTTGCACTTTATAGTTTGCATTTTTTTGAGCCTGCAAACCACCACCTGGTTCAATTAGAACAAAACACTTTTAACATCATACCAATCACCATGTTTATAGTAAACAGCCATGGAGCTAATTCTTACGCCTGGAACACAAACCTAACTTGTGCGCTTGTCAGGGTGAAAGCTTATACCAAGCTCCTAACACGCATTACTTTATAACAACTATGAACTTACTAAACGATTCAACTACACGAATATTTCGCTATTAACTCCCATGAATGTTCTGATGTAAATCTTTCCTGATCTTGGGGCAGTCACAGTGGAGCCGGGGATCACCTGTTGAACTACACAAAGCTTTTCAACATTTAATATAAGATAATAGGAAATATAATATCTATACAAAATAGCGAAGTGGATGAATAATTCAGCTCTATTGTTTTGACATATGCTTGTTTGTCTGAGGCTGACTTGTAGGTCTATTATTGGAGCAGTACTAATATCAAAGTAGACCATAATTCCACAGACTCTTCACTAACCTACTTAAGCCATTACAAACCCGCGCTGTTTACTATTGACCATCCATTATCAATGAAGTATTATTTCTGTATTCGAGATAAATTGTTTATGGTATTTTTTGTCATTATCTCCGAAGCTGGTTCGTCATTGGTAATCATTTAGTAAGTGAGGGATTCTCAAAAGTGACTAACCACAGACTTATTTTTCCCTAGCCATCCTCTATTACCTAAAATGAGCTTACCTTTGTAATTAGAATGAAAGTTCTTTGGTACATTTCCATCCTGTCTCAGTTACCCGAAAAGCCAGTATATGCCAATTGTAGAAGAAAGACACTGTTCTTGCGATTTAGCATGTCGTTATAAAGAACCGAAACTCCATCAGTTGGATTATACCGCTGCCTATTTTCGGTGTTTGTCATGTTTCCCAAGGTGACATCTAGATCTTCCTTGTTAAGTATGTTACTAAACTCACCACTTTCACATGGCAGGTTGCAAGCAATGTCACACAAACAGTCTGCGATCTAACCCAACAATGACCTACATATCGTATGAACTACAATCATTCATACATTCGGTACTGGAAAAGTGACTTACCTGTACTATTTTACAAAGTTATAAGTTTCTTATATTTGTACCTTTCGATAATAACGAGTAAACGGTTAAGAACATGTTATGAGCTCGTGGCACTTGAAGTTGGTTCCGAACTTTCTGTGACGGCCATTTTGACGTTTACTATATCCTTGGTCTCTCTCATACACTTTCTTTACATTTTGCTAATTTTATCCAACCAGAGAAGTTGCTTTCTAGGAGGGTAACAGCATAATTTTGTGGGCTTATTTAGGTTATGAATAATGATACCTTACTTTATACTCATGTAGTGTGGCGTCGAGTCACGTTCGACTATGAAGAAGACTACATGACAGTTGACAGGTTAGATCCCTCCGTAGACCAAATATCAGGAAGCAGTTGATGGCTTTAGTCGAGATGTATTTGTTGGCAATCTCGTGGGATCGAAATAATACCGAGGTCGTACCAAGGGGTACAAGTGGAACTAATGAGCGAACGAAAGTTAGTGAAAGGTCACAGGCAACCGAAGAATGTATATTTTTAGTACAGTTAAACAATCACTGGTACGATTGGTTATAATAATAATTGCTTCAATTATACCAATCTCGTTCTCTTGATAAAAGAAGATCACTACACTCCTGATATAAGCTCCTTCTAGTAGAAGCTCATTATGGCAGTTATCCGGAGACTAGCAACAAGAAACACTAAAATATATGCTAAAAATACCCTACTTTTAACTGCTAAATGGCAGTGTATCTTACTTATATTATTCTAAACCATCAGTTCTTTGTTGTAACTCAGCATCTGTATGGCTCGTCAACTTTGCGTTGTAGGTTTCAGCTTCACATGTGTTAGTCGTGCTTTTGTGCAACAGCATTCTATAGCAGAACATATCTCAATCAAACTGGGTAGATCAACTTACTTCAATAAATCTTGCAACATTTGTAACAAATTGATCTTTACTGTAGGTTAGCAAGCCTCGCGTAAAGCATTCTTATTTAAGAACAAACTTTATTATTATTATTATTATTATTAAACCTTGTGTGTATCTGTTTACTAGAGATTTCCTGTCATCTGTTTATTTACTATGACATATGCCTTCAAATACTGTAATGGATGATACAGTTCGAATAAAGCACAACACAACTTTCCATTGAATGAATAGAAGATTCTTTACAAATATAAAAAATAACTATTGTTGTGTAACTGAATACTCATTGTTTTCAAAAAGTACTGAAATTTTCTCTAGATTAAATTTTTGACATGTATAAGAGAAATGAAAGCAGGAAACATATCAAGCAATTAAACTTTGATGCAATGATCCATTATCTAACTATTTGTTTAAAGTAGACACAAGCTTCGCGATCTCTATTCACCTTAATCTAATCACTGCATTTCACTTGGAAGTAGCAAGACAAGAAATGATCATTACTGTCTGATTTTCAATATATTTGTGACCAGCATTTATGTTGTAATTCACCTGTTATTTAATTCAGATAGTTTACTATCTAACTACTTCATTATAGACACTAATTTATGGTTGTTATCTCAATTTCCAATGTTCCATGTCTATAAACCAATGTGACTTAGTGTGGCATGTACAACTTATGCAGACAGAAGTAGTGTTCAGCAAGAATTAGAAGTAGAATGCTAACTAGAAGAGTGAAGCAAAGAAAAAGGCAATGAAAACAAAGAGCAATTGAAATAAAAACAGGATTAGAAGAATGATGAAGTACAACAACTGAACAACTGAGGGAAGATTTAAAAACGTATGAGTTTCATATTTATCAAAGTTGCTGCTTAATTTTGCATCACACAGTACCTGAAATGTTGATCACTACACTAGCAGCAATTTTATCATTGCACTTAAGTGAATTATAGCAAAATTTATTTGATTTTAATCAATATCACGGAGTACCAAAGACCTATTCCCCTTTGAGTTCGACAATTCTTAACAGTAATCATCAATGACATTACACAAGATTGAACATAAATGTCTCTAGACAATACTTACATACTTGTAATGTCTGCACTTCACTGGTTTGTAATAAGATATTAATTGATAGTCTAACGATGATAAAAATTATTTACTAAACTAAATTAATCATTTATTGTACACCATCTAACTGAATGGTTACAAACTCTCTCTGAATGAAATTCAAATACGTTTATAAAAACTGTCGTCTAAATTTGATCGAATAGTTTCACAGCATTCGGGCGCCGAGCTTTTTTAAGGAAAGGACCAGATTGCAAAGTGAAACGTTGGATTCGCTTCAAATTCATTCGCTGTGATTTTACAAGTACATTCTTCCTCTTTAATGTTTCAAATACGTTTGTTTCTAAAAACAACTCATTATATTGAAAATTCAACAGTTATTATTTATTATTATTATTACTATACATTATTATTAGCTTTATTCAATATTATATTTTTTTAATACAATATAAAATTCCCAGCACAAAGTATTTCGACCAGTTTACGTTTCTTACTTCTTGGTCAATCCTGACAATAAATATTCAGTGATCGCCAGATAGAAGTTAGCAGTCCAGTAAATCGACATCGAAATAATGTACATTCTTTTTGCTGCATACTGCCAGCAACCACGATATCTCTGATTGGGCTCTTTTGTTAGTTGCACAAAGAAATATCGTCAACTGTTCCTAAACGCGCCTGAAATAGGTTATGCGATTAATAACCATAATGATTTATTAAAACAAACAAAATTAGACAACTTTTTGAAATATGTAAATGGCAGGAACAGGCAGTTCAGATGTTCAGGCAGGCCGCTAATGAGATAAGTTAGACTAGAATGTAACAATAATAAGAACTGATAGGTGGAATAATACACAGCGTTCTGGTTCACTCATTAAAGTAATAAGTTAATCATCTTATAATATAATGAATTTGTTTTAGAAAATTATCTTACAGTGTTTATATTCCCTTGGTATTGTCTGCTTATTGTCTAGGACTACAATCAATCAATCTCTTGATGGCATATGTACATCCTGTGCGTACTGCCTCGATTATTTATTTATTATTTATTTTAACACATAGGTATAGGTACAGGGAGGCACCAAGTACAAATGCGCCACACGAATCTCAATTGATTTATGTGAGGGCTGTGATACTGCCCGGGTGCCCAAACCGAAGCAGGTGGTTTTCTTAGGGGGCCACACCCCTAGCCTTCGACCTGAACGTCTGACCCACAAGGCACTGGAGCATCGTGAGGAGATGCAGCCCCATGGTAGCCGGTGACCAACGATTGGTTCATACTCCATTTGTTCCCTCAGGATACTGGAGCCAGTCCATGTGCACCATTGGTTTGGGGTCCGGTTAAAGAGCCGGACATTCGCTTTTCGTCCCCTCACTTTTGTAAACAACACCCCCGCCACGAGAAGGCAGTGAGTAGGACTTCCCTGGCAGAGCCTCGATACTGCCTGAAGTCACAATTATTATGAGCAAAGATGGATAGTGGCTAGCAGTAGAATCCAGAACGCGTGTTTCATCCTATTCGGGACTCGTCAGCTGGATATACCTACATCCTAAAGTTGATGTTCACTCTGGGGCTCTAACCTAATACCATTCACTTTAAAAGCCATTGTAATATCCACTTAGCTACTGAGTTTTGATAGCCACCTACTTGTGCAATGGGGTGAAGTTTTAAATTCACTTGATATTGTTTGCATATATTTTTATAGTGTTTATGTCTAGTTTTTATTTTATTGACATCTATTTCATTTATTTGTACAAAAATAATGTTTAATGTTGACAAATAATAAGCATTAAAAATTCATCTGATCTCGGTTTCCAGAATTTTTTTTTTTTTTATATCCAATAATCTAATGGGAATAAGTCTTGTAACAGTGAATTAAATTTAAGTTATCTAACCATAGTTAAACAATTAACGCTAATTGATTCATATCAAATAACAGCATTTAAGATAAAGTTTAAAAGAAAGAATAGACATTAAATTATATGATATAATGGGATAATAAAAATGTTTTCCGTTTATCACAACATGCTGGTAAAATATGATAATATAACTTGTTTCTGAGATTGTACTACCACCAGACTATATACTCTATGAATACACTATACAAGATAAGTGACTCACGACTAAATATAATGAACTAGAGTATAAGTCAAATAATAGATTTATATGACTTAACATAAGCAGCCCATGAACAGAGTGAGTTCAAGGTAAGAATGAATAACAGAAATAAGTTCATATAATAAATAGTTAGTAAGCTGAATATCTGTCGATCAGCGCTCAGTGGTCAATCTCATATTACTTTTATTAGCTAATAACCAATACAGCTCAAGAAAATCTTGTTATTACTTAATATTAAATACCTAAAGGTTTTGATTTTAATCTCAAATGGAGGTTATGGATTATCACTACAAAGTAGTTTTATACTAGAATCAAATAATTGTTTAATTCTTCTTGATCAACCTGTAATGTAAAACTAAAAAATATAAAACCTCATTGAAATAACAAATAAAATAAATTTGTCTTCTGATAATTCCAAACTAATGAATACATTATCAAATAGAGACTTCCCAAATCTTATAAACATAAGAAAACTGAACTGTAGTTTACTTATTCTAATGATTATATAAGTTATTAGTTAGTCATCTCACCACGTCTTATATGCCCCCCCCCAAATGACCTGGTACGACCAAGGGTAGGAAGAGTCATCTCTCTCTCACATGGTCACGCTTATACAGGCACTGTTTAGGTAGTCCTACTCACTCTAACAGTGTTGGTGGATATGAATGATTCACCTATGAGATTTGGAAAATCCTGATTCTAATCCGATGGTGCACATGGACTAAAGTATCCTGAAGGCATATGAACCGATTGTTTGCCATTAGCTATCATGGGACTGAATCTCCTAACATTGGTCCATTGCCTTGTGGATTTGACCTTTAGGTGAAAGGCTAAAAATGTGGTCCCTTAAGAAAACCACCTGTTTCGGTCTAGGCACCCGAACAGTATCATAGCCCACACACAAATCAAGTGGTTTGTGCAGCTTATATGTATTCGGTGCCTCTTTGTACCAATATTTACGTGTTCAAATAAATAAACAAATAAACGATTTATATGGAACATCACTTATTCCATCCACTTTAAGGGTTTGAATTAAGATAATTAATCATGCATATCATATGAAACTTAATTGCCATGCGTCTTTATTGTGATTCTATCACTGATAAATTACTTAATAACTTAACGCTGATAGTTAAAAAGTTAGGGTACATAAGGAATATAAATGATGTGATCTAAGCTTTATATACATTATACATCGTTCTACTAAAATGTTCGGGATACTTTTCTTCCGGTAAGATAGGTATCCATAAATGTGTAACGCATCAATTATTCAATGTTCAATGTATTTTTGCAGTATGAAATATCTCCAGGCAACTTCTCATTAATTTAGTAACTGACTGCTTCATAAAACAGCATCATTTTTCACAAGTTGTAATGCTCTAAAGTAACGTACTCATAGTTTACTTGTTGAGTAAACTCATATTAATTAGAGCGAGTGTTATAACTTGTGCCCTGTGTCCTATTAATATATGATGTAATGATTCCGCCAATTAGAGAACAGTGATTTATCGACCGGACCAATGATTCATAAAACAAGCGCACATAGAAGTAGCATAAACAGGTAACTTATCCTTTAGTTGGAGAATCACCATAGATTGAACTATTTCTCTTTTTATATTTTCCTATTTCTAAGCTCTTATTTAACTTATAAATCATTGTCATATATTATGAATTGATGATTTCTATATGACCCCGGTTTTTTACCATTTCTGATCAAGTTAAGTATACATAGAAATTCTCTAATTTTATTGTTTTGTAAGCAAACTGTTGTGGTCGGTATTTAATATAATCCTTAAACTTCGTATACAGTTCATCCTGATAACTGTCACTAGATAACACCCTGATGGTGTATTAATCAGAAGGAGAATACGAAGTGTTGCTTAAATTTATTATTGCACCATGTACAGATCACCAAAATTACAGGTACGCTAAGCAAGTATGAAAGAGTAGCTTCGAAAAGCAAGCTGGCAAGTGAGTGAACATGATTAAAATGTACATATATATACATAGTGAAATGAATAAATCATCGAATCAATTAAGCAGTTAATAGTAAGGCTAGCAGAATGAATATATGCGTAGGCAGTAAGCAATACCCAAGCACACATATTCATAAAAGTACAACAATAATAAAGGTACAATGATATAGATAGGTTGTTATTGTAAGAATGATTATGTCCGTTAAATAATTTAACAAAAGGTCTTAACCTAATTAAATGTGAATAAACTCAATTGCACGTGAGCTGCTATAAAACATTTCAGGTCTATTATGATAGAAGTTTCATGTTATGATTGAATAGAGTGCCATAGAGTACGAATCTGCTTACTATATTCATCTTCTAACTGGAACATGAGTTAGAACGAGCTTGAGAAGCACTAAAGGTTAGGATCTTGTGTGTTACTCAACGATTAATGTATCAGTTGATAAATAGAATGTTATCGATTCTTCTGGCAGTATAAACTGAATAATTGATAATCGAACGGCCTAATCACATTAGCTCTAATGTAATTCAACTGATTACTTGCTTTTTCCATTATATCGTGGTCGACATGAATAGCATTTAATGATAGTCAGGATTAGAATGTCTGACAGCAGAAGATGGAGAAGAAAAGAACGGGAACAGAAAGCAATCGTTACGAAAATTTTGTTGTTTTTATTATTAACCTACTGTATGTATCATGGAAACTATGACTTTAGACTGATTTCTAACAAGATACAGAAATTCTAATAAACTGATGGTCAATTTATGATTTATGTAACCTATTGATTAGTATGTTACCAAATCAACGGATGATTTATGAAATCTAGTGATATACACAAGTTTATAATGATTAATATCAAAAAATTTATTCATTCACCCAGTACATCAAACACATCTTGGATTGTAAGGAATAGTTCTAACTGTAAAATATATTACAGTAAACATGATTGTTAGATCATGCTGAGAATAAATGGTATTGCAAGTGAAAGTTGGCTTGGAACATTCTACTAATATCTATAAATATACCATAACTGTAGAGGTACTATGCTAGTCAAAGTATCCAACTTTCAGTTACTGAGTTACATGTTCATATCAAATCCTCTACTCAAATTATATTAGGTAACTGGAAAGTATACCTAATTCTTACACACTAATTATAGCTTCAAGACAAATATACAAATCAGTGATACCATAAACGAATAACACATCAAGTTAATGGTTGAAGTAATTAACAATGATGTATTAGATAATATGGGTAAGGTTGAAGTTGTCATTTATAATGAATAATCAAGTATACAATTTGAAGAATTTACAAAAGGATGTTCAGGAACAGTCTAGTCAAAATCTCACTGTCCTATACAATATACCCCCCTTTTTTTGTTTTTTTTATACAACATTACTACTACGCTTACTGAATATGTTCAAAAGAGAATACAATGAGAATATTTTCACAATTTTTACTGTTAAATTATCACCCCCTTCAAAAAAATCAAACCAATAGGAGATAAAGATTAAAAGAAGTAAACAATAACAGGTTTATGATCAACAATAATCAATATAGAGGTCTACAGGATAAGCTATAAGCCATATATATATATATATATATATATATATATATATATATATATATATATATGGATAGATTCGAACATTTCACGTCTACCTGAAGTTTGAGCTAATGATGTCGTTTAGAAGAACGATGAAAGCTTCACAATCAAACCATTCAACTCAGAGAACAAAAACATCCTTCAATATCACCAAAAACACTAAAAACTACTTGGTGTTTTAAATGAATAGACATTAAAATATGATAACCGGAGAGGGGTTTTGTGGATATTATAATAATTTAATAGTTAAATTCATAAATCAATTGAAGCCAGACCACCATGAAAAGCCTAGAAGTACTAGACGACCGTTGGATACTGGCCAGCTCAGTGGTCTAGAGGTTAAGTATTCGCTCACGCGAAACCGATAGATCCTAGGTTTGAATCTCACGAGTTAGGATTGTGGATGTACACTATTGAAGAGCCCCATACTAGGATGAAACAGTCATCTAATACTTCCAGCTTTTCCATGGTGGTCTAATTTCAATTGACTCATAAATTCAACTATTAAAATAAAATATGAATTTGTCTGACGAAAAAAAAATTACTTTCTATCAACAAGCTCATTTAAAGATTTATACATAGATATATTACTGAATTCATGTGACTTTAGCATAGACAATAGACTAGAATAGAATGTCTGCCAATCATTTTTAGATAATAATTATTAATAATAAATATATAGAAAGTAATTTTTATTTATAAATTACATAATTTGATCATAAAAATTGTACTAAATTATAGATTATATTTAGTTTACTACTCGTGATAGTCATTTAAGTAGTAATAATTCTGATAATGAATTGGCCGAAACCATACTTCTATTGTTAACCCATATATACATATATATATATATATAATATATGATGTGTTTACAAATTGAAATATGATTTGCACAAACATATCAATACTCTATAATTTCAAATGAAAACCGGATGTAATATTTGAACAATCCAATTATTCACTTAGTATCATAATGAACCCTGAGAGATAAATATTTAATATCTATATACATATACAAATATGTATACAAATAAATGTGTGTGCTCATATGGAATTGTAAACGTTTCATACTGGATGAATTCATCAAGCATCTATCATCTTTGTAGTAAGTGTATACACATAAATATGTGTATATCATTGCATGCATATATATATTCAAGAAACACGAGGAACTACTTACCGCTCCTCTAAAGTTTCCCGATAACAGAATGACTGGTCATTATCATCATCATCATCATCATCATCATTGTTATTATTATTATTACAATTGCTTTTATTCATTGTTCATTATTCTATGTTGCTTTTTATGTATTGAATTCATTCAAACAATTGATAGAATAGAATTAAATGAATTAAATATGTATGATCCAATGAAATGTCGTTCTGGAAATTATCGTGGCAAAGTCAATATAGCATTTGATGGAACAGAATGTTTAGATTGGATTGATCATAAATCATTTTATAAACCATATTGGTCTGATGATGAAGCTAGAAAACATAAAAATTATTGTCGAAATCCAGGAAATGATTCTTCTGGTCCATGGTGTGTTGTTGGTATAGGAAGATTTAAATATTGTGATGTACCAAGATGTGGTTAGTGATTTGTTATACTTTTGTGATATTTCGATCACTATATTTATGCTGATAAGTGTTATTCATTTAAAGTTTCCTTAGGATTATGAATATATGGAACCATATTTCTGTATATAATGATATAGACAATAAGGAAAAGCTTTTGCTAACCTATTTTTGAAATGTTACTTGAATTCAACAGTTCAAATGTTCATGTTTAACATAGAAGTTCTTTATTTTATAGGGAGGGGGGGAATATAGAATTTCATCAACTAGATAGTTATTATATTTGACATTCATCCCGACGTATTTTTTTTCCTAAGATATTCGTTAATGAAAATGTTCAAATAACTATTGTAGTGAGGCTATAATTTATGGACGACATATGAGTAACGCTAAAGTGACCTTGAGGGTGTCCATCTAATAAATAAGATCAAATAAAGATTATAAAAATTGAAATTATGATTTACAGTTGATGGTTAAGGGTTAGGAATTAGATTTAGGGTTTTCATCACAAATTAACATATGCTATAATGCCAAAACTTTATTTAGCCAAATGAATGAGTGAATTTCGAGCCAAAATCCGAAACCTATTCTCTTAAAAGTGATTAATTCGTCCATAAATTACAGTCTCGTCGTATAATTCATTTTTCCCAAAGATCTCACATAAAATGTTGAACTATTAAAATCACTATGTTTTTTGTTCAATGACATATACTTTTAGCTTCAATTAATTTAAGATTTATAGTAAGATGATGATCTAATGGAATTTGTAACAATTGTATCTACTGCTGAAGATCTTCGTACTTGAACGAATCAACTATTCAATAATTTCTGCCTTTTAATGAGATCCTAAATGAGATCAATCCATGACTATGTATTTTTATACTAGACAAACTTGAGCTGTATACAAATAAAGTAGAAAATCTAACAATCTAAATAAAAGGTTTTTGAGTAATCAGTGAGATTTTGAAGGTCTTCAACGACTATGTTCACATAATATTGACTAATTCCTATTTTGAAAATTTACTAAATTTATGAAATAAAATACAATTATCCTTCATAATTGTAACTAAGTTGGGACTCAATAGTTCACAAACATTCTAAAAATTTAATAGTTGATTTCATGAGTCAGTTGAAGTTCGACTGTCATGGAAAACCAGGAAGTACTGGACGGCCGTTTCGTCCTAGTGTGAGACTCCTCAGCAGTGCACATCCAAGATTTCGCCACTCAGAATTCGAACCCAGGGCCTACCGGTCTCGTACGCAAACGCTTAACCTCTAGACCACTGAGCCGGCCGGCATCCAACGGTATTAATTTCTAACTTCAACCAGGAATTCGAAACATCTATCTAGAAAGATATTACTGATGTCGAAAGAAATTTGCTTAATTTAGAATGTTAACCTTCATGAACCGGCATCACATGTAGTGTTAATTCATTTATAAGTGATATGAAATTCCATTTTTCTCCGTTCTTGAATTTATGACTCGACTGAAGAAAATGTATTTTAAATGTCAAGGTTAATGACTATCAGAGTGTTTTCCGAAATTCTTCTAAAATCTGACAAAAAATCTCATAGTTTACATGATGGATTAATTTTATTTCGACACTTGCCGAAAATCAGAAAGTAATGGACAGATGTAGCTTCCTAGTATGGGACTACCCAACTGTGGAAAATTACTATTCCTTCAAGGGTTTGACCCAGCACCTTCAGGCCGAATAACTAGAGCTCAATATTAGGTTAATATCTACATTTTAGACATTATCAATAGAGGTCAGTTAATCATTAGAAGAATATTGTAAATGACACTGAGTACCGGTCGATGATGAACTGACATACTCAGTTGAATCCTTAAAGCAATTATAAATAGTTAATATTGATAATGTGGGAAGAACTATGAATGAGGTAATAAAAGGTTTTCATTTAAAGTAATCAAAAATGACAGTTTTTACCAACTTCACAACTGGAAATGAACGATCTGCCATATAGGACTGCCCTCAATCGATACCAGCAGAAAAGTCATTGACCAAAATAGATTAGTAAACTCATAAAAATCTTAGAAAGTTGACACATTTAAGTATGTCGTACATAGGATAAACATTCTCTATGTATGAATTATTAGTGTACCGACTGTTAGGGTAAGGAATGAAAATCACACATTGTCGAAAATGTACCTTTTGATTGGGATCATGAATCGATGAATGTTAGACCATCATTGAAAACCTGGAAGCAATGGACGGCTGTTTCGTCCTAGTATAGGATAGGTACCCACCAAAGACAATGTAAGATTGTCGCACAAATTCGTGGATTGGTTGAAGTTAAACATTAACACCACTGGATGCCGACCCAGTGGTCTAGAGGTCGAGTGTCAGGCGCAAGACCGAAGGTCCTAGTTTTGAATTACTTGTGTGGGATCATGGGATCACACTTCTGAAGAGTCCCATACTAAGACGAAACGGTCGTTTAGCTCTTACAGGTTTTCAATGGTGGTCTAACATCGATCAATTTATGATCCCAGTCAAAAGTCAACAGTCTCCACAACCTTATACTGATAAAGTATCTTCTGTCTGATAATTCTATGTGCTTTCAGTATTCAACTATGAATAATTCAATAACTGCTGAGACTAAAGAACATAAGTTTGTATTTGTTATTTATAAATGAACTTTAAACTTTATATTCATCTGTGTTTCTGTTCTCATAGTATCTCTACTCTTCGAACAGTTATATTTTTGAAACTATTACGACTCCAAATTGATCACCTTTTATATACTGATGGCATCAATAAATGCCAACTATATTCACCATTATACTTCCCTTATACTTACCAAAATTCGATTCTTCTACTAAGCAAAATCATAAATGGATGAGATATGGCACCACTCAAAAGAAGATAAAAGAACAGCTGATAAGCATTTATTTCATATTCAAATATTAGATAATGTAGTTAGCTTATTCATCAGGTACAGATTTCTGTACTTGGTTTAGAGCAATATTCAAAGGGTGAGGGTTCTTGATACCATAGAAAGTAGATTGAGCCCGTTATAAACCTACTACTTAATAATTGAAGATTAAATACATTCACCAGTGATCAACTGCTCTTTATACACATTTATACGTAGACTTATTGCATATTGGTTAGTAAATAAAATTTGATTGGCTTAGTAAATAATTATTGCATAATTAAAGTTGTGAAAATGTAAACTAATTTTATGACAAATCACCTCTCATGGACGAGCATAGGCCGCCCACCATTATTCAATATAGAATTCTGTCCTGGGAAAACCGTTCCAGTTGATATTCATTCTTTCTATGTCAACCACCAATTACCGATGAAATGTGGTGTTTAGTCTAACTCTTCCTTTTCCATTCAGGATTCCAAGTTAGTTCTTGTCTCGTGATGTAGCTTGATGATTTCCACAAAGTGTGTCCTATCCACCTTCAACATCTATTCCTAATTTCCTCATTAGTTGCGTGCTGGTTTGTTCTCTGCCACAGTAGTTTGTTGTTGATAGTATTCGGCTAACAGACATTCAGTATCTTGTGTAGAAAAATGTTTATAAGTACTTGTACGTTTTCGATGATGGTTGCAGTAGCTCTCAGAGTTTCAGCTCCGTACAGTAGAACTGTCTTGACGTTTGTATTAAAGATGCTAAATTTGAAGTTAGTTGATAGTTACTTTGAGTTCTATATGTTCTTAATTTGTAGAAATTTAGCCCTTGCGAATCCTTGTGTTTACGTCTGCATCAGGTCCTCCTTGTTCATCTATGATGCTGACCAGGTATGTGAAAGTTTCTACATCTTGCAGAGCTTCCTCGTCAAGTGTGATTGTGTTGGAATCTTCCGTGCTGTATCCCCCGTGTACGTTCAGGCTTAATGCTGAAGAGGCTGCTACAAAGCAGACTGACTTGACCTGCATTTGTCCATGTATATGGTGTAGAAAAGTTAGGTCATCTACGAAGTTCAAATCGTCTAGTTGTATACAAACTTTCTATTATGTTTCACGCTTCCCTCCGATGTGAAGGTCTTCATAATGTAGTCGACAACCAGAAGAAAGAGAAAACATTAGAGTAAGCAGTCTTGTCTCACACCGGTCCTCACTTTGAATGCATCTTTCAGCTGTCCTCCGTGAATAACTTTTCATTATAGTCCGTCGTATGAATTCTGTATGATACTGACAATCGTTTTAGGTACATTATAGTGTTGAAGAAAGTTCCATAGTGTTATCCTATTCACACAGTCAAAGGCTTTTTTTGTAGTCAAGAAATGTGGTGTAAAGTGACGAAACCCATTCAACTGAATGCTCAACAATGATCCATAGCACGACCGATCCATACGGAATCCGGCATGTTGATCTCGAAGCTAGGTGTCAACTGGATCCTTCATCCGGTTCAGCAACACTGTCGAAAATGTTTCCTGGTATCGTTAGTAGTGCAATGCTTCTGTAGTGTTCACATTTGCTCAGATCATCCTTTAGTGTTTTGATGAGGTATCCTTTTTTAAAGTCTGTTGGCACTTGTTCTTCCCCTCAAATCTTCGTGAATAGAACATGGAACATCTTTGCTGCTACCTGTATTCTTGACTTCAGTGCTTCAGCTGGTATGTTGCCAGAGCCTTCTGCTTTCCCACTTTTGATTTGTTTGATGGTCATCCTGATTTCTTTTGTCAATAGTGGAGTGACGTCTATGAAAAGGTCTTTGTGTGCTGCCTCGATGTCCAGTGAATTCAGTGGGTCTAGTCTATTCAAGAATTCGTCAAAATGTTCTACCCACATGTTCCACCGTTCTTCAATCTCAGTGATTGTCTTACGATGTTTTTACTCGCCTGGTTTTTCTGGTTGACAATTTTTCCTCACCGATTTCTCCATTGTGTCGTATAGTAGTCTGATATTTCTATCTCTTCCATCTCTTTCCCCTGTGGTTGCTAGATCTTCCAAGAACTTCTGCTTGTCAGTTCTAATGCTCTTTTTCATTTGCTTGTCTGCTTCTGTGTATCCAGTTTATGCCTTAACTTTCTCTGTTTTTGTTCGGCTTTTGTTAATTGCTGTTTTCTTCTGCCTTTTTTGAATTGTATCCAGGGTTTCTATAGAGATCGATTCCTTATGATCATGCATATTGCGGCACGGAGCCTCCTGACACGTTAAAGTTAATGCTTCTTCGATCCCTTTCCAGTTGTCCTTCGGTGTAGTTTCTTCTTTGAGTAGATCTTGGAAGGCTTGGAATCAGTTGTTGAGATTTATCTTGGATTCGTTGAGTTTTTTAGCATCCCAAAGGAAGACTAAATTAAACATTTGTAATTCTGTTTCTTCAATTTCCCAATGTTTCTTTAGGTTAAGTTTTATCTCGGCAACCACCAAGTGGTGATCTGAAGCTATGTCAGCTCTTCGCCTGGTTCTCACGTCTCCCATTGAGCTTTTGAACTTTGCAATGATGCGAATACAATCGATCTGGTTCTCTGTAGAGTGATCTGGTGAGACTCATGTAGCTTTGTGTATGCGTTTGTGTGAGAATATTGTACCGCCTATAACTGTTTTGTTGAATGAACATAAATGTGCAAATCTCTCGTTATTTTCGTTCCTTTCTTCCAGTTCATGTCACCCCATGATATCTTCATATCCGGTGTTTTCCATTCCGACTTTGGCGTTTAGGTCTCCCATCACAATGGTTAGCTCATACCCTGAGCAATTACTTCGCTATGATCGACTGCAGCCACTCGTAAAACTGATATTCATCGTCTTCATTGCTATCATTGGTGGGTGCATAACATTGGATAATATCCATTGTCATTCCCTCCCTTTTTGTTTTGAAGGATGCCTTGATAATACCGCATCCTTGAGATTCCCATCGTATATGTGCATTACGTGCTTCTTTAGACAGATTCAGAGCAACTCCCTGACTGTGTAGAGCATTTCCTTCTCCGTGACCAAAGTATAGCAGCACCTCTCCAGAATCTATCCTTTTCTGTCTAGCTTGGATGCAAAAGATTTCACTTATTCCAAGCACCGTCAAGTTACATCTCATTTTCGTAACTATTTGACTGGTCCTCCCGGTCTCCCGCATCGTCCGGACTTTCCATGTACCTACAGGAATTAATTGTTGCCCTGATTTTTAGAGGAAGCATCGGCCTCGTAACTTCTGAAGAACCTCGGCTTCGTAATCCTTCTGAATAAAGATCCTTTAACTCTCAGGGTAGCGTTTATATAATTTGAACTGTTTATGCTGGTTCTTAGTTTTTTAGCAAGGTTGTTTTCTACGAGATGTGGTTGGTGACCCTATGCCTAATCGTCTTTCTTAGCCCGGGATTGGGACTCACAGTAACTCTAAAAATGCTACAGGCGGAGTTTTATAACGAATTAACTGATAACTTATTATGAACTTATAAAGTTATTATCATTATCATCGTCATCACTATCGACAAACTGCATAAATACTTTACTTCATTGCACACATTGTCCCTTCTTAGTATTATTTTTTCTTCAATAATACTTACTTACTTGCTTACGCCTGTTACTCTTCGTGGAGGAATATAGGACACTCACCAACACTCTCCATCCAACCCTGTCCTGGGCAATCCTTTCAAGCTCTTTCCAGTTCTTATTCATCCTTTTCATATCTGCTTCTATTTCCCGACGTAATGTGTTCTTTTTCCTTCCGCTTTTCCAATTCCCTTCAGGATTCCAAGTCAGGGCCTGCCTCGTGATGCAGTTTGATGATTTGCGTGATGTCTGTCCTATCCATTTCCATCGTCTTTTCCTAATTTTTTCTTCTGCTGGAAGCTGGTTGGTTCTCTCCCACAAAGGCTGTTGCTGATGGTATCCGGCCAATGGATGTTGAGCATCTTGCGTAGACAGCTATTTATAGATACCTGTACCTTCTTGATGGTGGTTGTTGTAGTTCTCCAAGTTTCAGCTCCGTACAGTAGAACTGCCTTGACGTTGGTATTGAAGATTCTGACTTTGATGTTGGTTGAAAGTTATTTTGAGTTCCATATGTCCTTGCTTTGCCAATCCTCGCCTTTACGTCCGCATCTTAACCTCCTTGTTCATCGACGATGCTTCCCAGATATATGAAGGATCTCGAATCTTCCACAGTTTCGCCATCAAGAGTGATTGGATTGCTGTTCTCCGTGTTGTGTTTGAGGACCTTGGTTTTCCCTTTGTGTATTTTGAGGCCTAGTGATGCAGAGACTGCTGCTATTCTGGCTGTCTTTATCTGCATTTGTTCGTGTGTATTGTATAGGAGGGCTAGGTTGTCTGCGAATTCCAAGTCATCTAATTGTTTCTGAGCTGTCCATCGTATGCCGTAGTTTCTCTCAGATGTCGAGGTCTTCATAATCCAGTCGACCACCAGAAGAAAGAGGAAGAGAGAGTATACAGTCTTGTCTGATTCCGGTCTTTACTTGGAATGCGTCTGTCAGCTGACCTCCGTGCACTACTTTGCACTGTAGTCCGTCGTATGAGTTCCGGATAATGTTGACAATCTTCTCAGGAACTCCGTAGTGTCGAAGAAGTTTCCATAACGTTCTCCTATCTACACTGTCAAATGCCTTTTCATAATCAATGAAGTTGATGTAAATGATATTTTTAATAGAAAAGTGAAGTGACCAACGCTTTCTTCAAGACCATGTCACCATTTTTGTATATAATAAATCAGTTAAACTGAAACTTGCTCAATATTATGATGTAGTTCAAACAGAGCTATAAAACGTCGATAAACACACTACAAGACTGATATATTCATGTGTTTTCATTGCGAGGACTCTATTCTAAACGAAGGTAACTTACTACTAACATTATCTTCCAGATTTCCAGTGGTTGTCTTACTTATGATCTCAATAAAATTCAATAATCTATACAACTGTTATACTGATAAAATTTAAGGATTAATTCTCATACTGATGGAAATAACTTCCAAATGCTAATGGTAACAATTGAATCACATAAGTATGTTATACCATTAGATAACAATGAACCCAACCAATCAAAATGTAGCCCCATAACATTAAATAACTTTTAAACAAAACATTAAAGTATGTTCAAAAAGAAATAATTTCAGTTGTGAAAATAAATGAATATTCACTCGAAGCCAATTCTTTGACATGAACTCACTACCCATGTTCAACAACTGAAATCCTTGAAAATATTGTATTGGTTACTAAGTAGGTATCAATTAAAAGAGTAATTCTATGTGATCTTATATTTTCTTAATTAAAATTTTTATTACCCATTAAGTTTAAAATATCTTCTAAGTCAAAGCTAAAAAAGTTGCTTAAGATCTTCTTCATTTCTGATTGGTTAACTCACATTTGATGAGTTATATCTGAGTATCCATAACGGTCTATTTGTTAATCTTCAATCTATAGGGCCTATATTCAATTTATGTCACTTCCATGAATTTCTCGAGGGATATTCTAAAATGTTAAAGATGGTGTTCAAAGAATAAAAGCGTTGGCTCATTGAGAAAAAAAGACAATCAAACCATATTCTTTATTGATGATTGTGTATTTACCCTTGAAATGAAAAGAAATAACAAGTTATATTTGAAGCCAAATAAAAAAATGTGTTGTGTTGTGCTGATTCTAATACTGATAAACAAGCTTACTATTCATGAGCTCGAACAAGATACTTAGTAAAAAGAATGAGAATGAAAAAATAGTTTTACTGGTCAATCGGATCCCGAAGTAACTCTACATCCATTCATAAATATATATTTGTCCCCTAGAAATTTAGACCACATTTCCCAGTGAATAATATGTTTCCTTCCTTAGAAAAGTGAGCCACATTTTAACTGGTCACATGGGCCTACCATCTGGCCGATGATTGGCTGATCCATAGTTTTAGAATATAGACGTAATATTGCTAGCCACTTTAAAATAAAAACAAAATCTTTACTGATTTTCAGTCATGAATTTCTCCATCAGTCAGTAATATACAATATAGCCATTGGCATCTGTCTGCATCAGCACAAGTTGTCACACTTTACAATTAGGGATTACTTACTTATTAAGGTTTGGGACTTCTCATAATGCGTAAGCCGCCGACCAGGGATCTTCATCCAACACGGACCCAATCTCCCCATTACAGTTGTTTCCAGTTGAAATTCATTCTTTCTATGTCTACCACCAATGTGGTAGTTGGTCTGTCTTCCTTTTTCCTTCAGGATTCCAAGTTAGTGCTTGTCTCGTGGTGTAGTTTGATGATTTCTCTTCAGTTGAAAGCTGGTAGTAGTTTGATGCTGATGGTATCTGTTTAGCAGACATTGAGTATATTGTGTAGATAATTGTTTATAAATACCTAGATTTTTTGGTGTTAGTTATGGTAGTCCTCCAAGTTTCAGATCAATCCAACAAAACCATTTTGACGTTAGTGTTAAAAAGTCTGATTTCGGTCTTGAGTAATAGTTCTGTATTAGGCTTTTATAGAGCTGCTGGTCTATACATTAAATGAATTTTTAACCTGCAGTCTATTACATTGAATATAACTCCTTTCTTCTTTTTTTGACTGAAGCTTTGATGATCCTAGGACCAAGAGTTTTCTATCCTGTAGGCGCTTTCAGTATTTGTTTTGGAAGCATCAGGGTAACATCTTGTATATATGAGGAATTTCCTTTTTTGTGATCAAAAGACAACTTACCTCTTCCAAAGCTAATCCTTTCTGTCCAGCTGGCGTTCAACAGGTTTCACTTATTTCAAGCGCAACCAGGCTTTATTCTCTCATTATCACCAACATTTGAATGACCTTTCTGATCTCTCACATTGTCCAGACATTGCATGTATCTACACTAATTGTTGCTCTGATTGTCGAAACGGGAATCAGCCTCATAACTTTTAAATAATTTCACCTTTTATTATGGGGCTTCATGACTCTTCTAAGTAAAGACCGTTCAACTCCCAAGGCAAACTTTAAATTGTTAGAAAGATTTCCTTGGTTATTGTTTTTTAGCAGGCTTTTTTAAGAGATTGGGTAGGTAACTTAACGACCAACCCTCCTCCTTTACCTAGGTTTGGGACCTGCAGTAACCCTCGAGGGTTTCCGGGGGCAAATAATAAAAATTATGTGACAGTAATAATAATCCACAATATAGAAAAGAACCATACAATAAAAGGATTTACAATAAGGCGATTAATTTTAACATCATTCTAAAGTTCTTAATAATTTATTATGATTATCTAAAAGGTACCAATTAGTAGGTCTAAACATTTACGAACAACTCAGACTAACAGTCAATGAAATAAACGATCACAGTGGTATCTCAATCCGGTCTCCATTAACCTTTTTTGTTGGATAAAAGTACTTTTACCTATTCATTTTTGGTATATTTATCAATCCAAATTTATTCTGAGCAAAATGCGATAAACCCACCTATCATTAGATTATACTGTGATGAATTAAGATTAAGTGAAGCCGAACTTTATGTCTATTCTTCTTGGTGATATGTCCGTCCGCTTAACCATCAAATTATGAATACCAGGCCATCATATAGTAATAACTCCTCGTCTTATTTTCATTGAAGAATTAAATCAATTAACCAGTTAGCTGATCAATCGTTAAATATATCTGCAAGAATCAAACAAGATTTACACCATCAAATAAGTAGATTTCATGGATCAAATCACTGAGTGGATTTAGTTAGACAACCATTAAAAAGCAAGAATCACTCAATTGCCTATTTTGTCTTTTCATGAGAACCATCTACATTATCCTCTTAAGATGTTATCAAGAATCGAACTTAGGACCTTCAGGGCTTAAATCAGGAGTGATATTTGTATCACACTTTGATTATTGAGTTGTTTTTTTCCCAACAAAATACATAGACTAACTATTATACTCTTATAAGTTAATTTTGATGAAAAATATTAGTTTAATTGATTTTGTTCCTATATTCAATTTTAGCTGAACATATTGGTTGTTATGATGGGAATGGAGCTGAATATAATGGAGATCAAGATCAAACATCTGATGGACAAGTAAGTTGAAAATGATATTTCATACAACATTTGATTTTGGGGTTACTAAAAGGTAATAACATTGGATATTTAACATTCTATAATATTTGAGTAAGGTTTTTATTGCCAATGAGTATCAACCAGTGATCTGAATTTAAAGAATTAATGACGAGCGCGGAAGGTCTTATGTCTGGTCTATGGTGGAGTCGCCGATGTTTAATAGTTAGAAGTTATATACTAGAATAGAAAATCTGATACCCAATGGCTCCTGGTTTTCAGTGGATATTTAATTAAAATCTGTATTTAATGAAAAACATAAAATGCTATGCGTCCAAATAATGAAATACTAAAGGTTATGTTAAATAGATAACAGTCAGAAAGTACTTTATATGGTGAATAGACACTAGACAGAGAACTAATAAAATCCAGAAATATACGAATATCTGTAACAATTTGACAACACTCTATGAATGACTTGGAATTAGATTTTGAAGAATCTCGGAATTTTCGCCATTCTATAGGACTGAGATACAGTGCAAAGTAGTGCATGGAGGACAGCTGACAGACGCATTCCAAGTAAAGACCGGAGTAAGACAAGGCTGTCTACTCTATCTCTTCCTGTTTCTTCTGGTGGTAGACTGGATTATGAAGACCTCGTCATCTGAGGGAAACTACGGCATACAATGGACAGCTCAGAAACAATTAGACGACTTGGACTTCGCAGATGACCTAGCCCTCCTATCACATACACACGAACAAATGCAGATAAAGACAGCCAGAATAGCAGCAGTCTCTGCATCACTAGGCCTCAAAATACACAAAGGGAAAACCAAGGTCCTCAAACACAACACGGAGAACAGCAATCCAATCACTCTTGATGGCGAAACTGTGGAAGATTCGAGATCCTTCATATATCTGGGAAGCATCGTCGATGAACAAGGAGGTTAAGATGCGGACGTAAAGGCGAGGATTGGCAAAGCAAGGACATATGGAACTCAAAATAACTTTCAACCAACATCAAAGTCAGAATCTTCAATACCAACGTCAAGGCAGTTCTACTGTACGGAGCTGAAACTTGGAGAACTACAACAACCACCATCAAGAAGGTACAGGTATTTATCAATAGCTGTTTACGCAAGATGCTCAACATCCATTGACCGGATACCATCAGCAACAGCCTTTGTGGGAGAGAACCAACCAGCTTCCAGCGGAAGAGGAAATTAGGAAAAGACGATGGAAATTGATAGGACATACATTGAGGAAATCATCAAACTGCATTACGAGACAAGCGCTAACTTGGAATCCTGAAGGAAAGCGGAAAAGTGGAAGCCCAAAGAACACATTACGTCGGGAAACAGAAGCGGATATGAAAAAGATGAATAAGAACTGGAAAGAGCTGGAAAGGATTGCCCAGGACAGGGTTGGATGGAGAATGCTGGTGAGCGGCCTATGCTCCTTCACGAGGAGTAACAGGCGTAAGTAAGTAAGTAAGTAATAGGACTGAGACGTACTTACAATCGATTGATCACTAAGTAGTGACCGATTTCACGGCTCATTGTTAATTCCATTGACTGTGAATTTGGGTTATACGAGATCAAATCCACCAGGTAAAATCAGTTCCCTCAAGATCACACGTATACTTTGCTGACGGGTGCCATGTAGTATGAAACCTAAATTCAGGGTTTCCTGTCAGCTATCTCCAACCATCACCTTACATCTCAACATAGTTCACCCGATGTCGAGTAAATTAAACTAGTAACCAGATAGCAAATATGGAGGACTTGACATACATGACAATCGTCACTACCCAGAAATCAATTATTTTTAAACAAACAAGTTTGTTCTAATAAATATCTCTCTTAGACATCAATTTCAATTAAGAGCTTATTTTATTATTCAGCTTTATTAACCCAACCTAGATGGGTCATATTTAAACAACAAAATAATAAATGAAAAATGTCTACTCAAACTAGCCCAATTCAACTCCATAAAACACTGAATTCATTACATTTATGTTTCGCAAACATCATTTTAATATCCAGTTTGAAGTTCAGCTCGTTCACTGCAAAATGTGATTGGTAGTTATCGATTCTCTCAGTTAATAGTGCACACACGCACATTCAATCTCGTTATCATTTAGCGAAACACAAACTTTGAATATTTTGACATGTTCACAATCATAATCCCTCCATGAATCTAACTTTGAACCATATACGCTCATGATAACAGTTTATTCTTTAGACCAGGGAGTGAGCACCATTAATTAATTTCATGATAAAAACTATCAACCTTTGAAAATTCATTTGAAATTAAAGAGGCATTGAAAGATTTCTTATTTATCAATAACACTATATATGTATACTATAAGATAATTTCATTTGGAAATCTATACCTTCAATAATAATCATCTTGATATGCTATAACCTTAAATCAATTCAATTTACAATTTATCCATATCAATTATTTTCATCTGAATCTAATCGATTTTTTTTATGTGAAATGTTGTTGCTAGCTGATATTATTTTTAAATATTTTGGCATTGTGTTTAATGTACAATATTATACATGAAATTATCATTTAACGATGATCTAATTAAGGTTAATCTGTAATGTAAACTGTAAAAATTTAAATAGTCTCTGTAAAACTTTTAATCTCGTACTCAATAGTGATGAACTTCTACATTCAATTCTAAGATTTCTAGTAAAAAAAAAACACCTTGACTAGTGAGATTCAAACATTTCAGGTGATGGAAGATAAGCACACAATTTCGGCAGTTGATTGAATTCGGACATGTAGATTGTTGAATGCCGGTTCATGGGTCAACAAGTTAAATGGTGATCGAGGTACTGAATATCCTTAGTTCGATCATTGTTAAGATGATAGATGAGCACAACCAAGAAATTTCATATTAGTAATAATATAGCAACTCAATGTTTTCGGATTTTAAACAGTAATTCAATTAATATTAATCCATAGTGTAAGCTAGTCATTAGTCATTCCAACACATGAATAGCTTACTATAAACTATTAACAGGAAACCATCGAATAATGTTTTATGCATTCATATGATGGTTAAGTTTGATATTTTCTTTATTACAGTTTCAAAACGTTTTCGCTTACATAAGTCATTCTTGTACACAGCGTGTACTTTGTGAAAGAAAAATCGACGAGACTGGACGAACCAATCACGTATAAGATAATAGCTCTTGGATTTTGGAGCAAAATTCAGTCATCCATTTTGCTAAATAGAGTTTTCGCATTATAGCTTATGTCACTTTGAGATGAAAACCCTAATACTAACCATCAACTGTAAATCATAACCCTCATTTAGTCCTTGTTATCAGGTGGACTGGTTTGAATAATTTTTTTTTCTGGTTAGCGTTTTTTTAGCGAGTTAGTTTTCTACGGGATGGGGTCGCTAACCCCATGCCCAACCCTCCTCCTTTATCCGGGCTTGGGACCGGCAGTAGCCCCCGGAAAGGGACTCCACGGGATACAGTGGATAGCTAGGATGCAGTTGGATGATCTAGACTTCGCAGATGATCCGGCTCTTCTATCGCACACACAACAACAAATGCAGGAGAAGACAACCAGTGTAGCTGCAGCCTCAGCAGCAATAGGTCTCAATATACACAAAGGGAAAAGCAAGATTCTTCGATACAACACAACATGTACCAATCCAATCACAATTGACGGAGAAGCTTTGGAAGATGTAAAAACCTTTACATATTTGGGCAGTATCATCGATGAACACGGTGGATCTGATGCAGATGTGAAGGCACGGATTGGCAAAGCAAGAGCAGCCTATCTACAAATGAAGAATATCTGGGACTCAAAACAATTAGCAACCAACACCAAAGTCAGAATTTTCAATACAAATGTCAAGACAGTTCTACTGTATGGGGCGGAAACCTGGAAAACTACGAAATCCGTCGTCCAAAAGATACAGGTGTTTATTAACAGTTGTCTACGCAAAATACTTCGGATCCGTTGGCCGGACACTATTAGCAACAACCTACTGTGGGAGAGAACAAATCAGATCCCAGTGGAGGAAGAAATCAGGAAGAAGCGCTGGAAGTGGATAGGACACACATTGAGGAAAGCACCGAACTGCGTCACAAGACAAGCCCTCATATGGAACCCTCAAGGTCGAAGGAAGAGAGGAAGACCAAAGAATACATTACGCCGAGAAATGGAGATAGATATGAGAAAAATGAACAAGAATTGGATGGAACTTGAAAAGAAGGCCCAGGACAGAGTGGGTTGGAGAATGCTGGTCGGCGGCCTATGCTCCATTGGGAGTAACAGGCGTAAGTAAGTAAGTAAGTAAGTCAGGTGGACACTCTCAAGGTCTTTTTAGCGTCTCTCAAATGTCGTCCATAAATTATAGTCTCACCGTAAAATCTAACTTAATCCAAGATATTATAGCACAGGCAAGACTTCAATTTGTTTGTTAAACATATTCAACTTTATATATATTGTATACTGTTTACCTTTTAGCCTTGTGCAAAATGGAGAATTAGTAATTCACGTAAAGAAATTGGACCAATTTATCGATATCGTCTACAATATAATGAGACAACTAGTAAATTACTAAGCACCTCTGATTATGAACTCGACAATTTTCGTTCATGTCGAAATCCAGGTGGTGTAAAATCTCAACCATGGTGTTATCCAATTAAAGTTCGTGGTGTTTCTTCTGGTATACAACATTGTGATATACCAAAATGTTGTAAGTTGCTTTTTCTTTTTCTTTCTCTTTTCTAACCATTAATTTTTATTGATTGACTCCGAAAATTAAACTTCACTCCCTTAAACAAGAGAGTTTGGTCATATTAACCATAATAGATGATCAAAGGTAGTTTAGAGGGAATTACAAATCTAAGTGATGTGCTAGCTGGTACCCACAAACAAAACGTACCTGAATTCCTAAGTGAATCGCTACTTCCTGTGTGATGTTCGAACCGTCAATTCAATCAATAAAAAAAAAACAAGACAAACATAAGATTGGTTGATTACCACTCAGTAATCAAGTAATATAAACTTCCCAGTCTTAAAGAAGTTCATATATGGTCCAAAAATCCTACCAATAAGGATTGAGTTTAAGAAGCCAGATAATTCTGTTTCAAATCCGTTAGAAAGTATTAGCTCTCCCAAGAATACAAGTATCTCTTTCCGAAAATTTCCAAAAAACACGAAATATAAGTCAAGTCAAGTTTTCTGATGACTTTCTCCAGTCACAACGTAACAATATTAACAAAGGTTGGTCAATGATTAATGATTATTACTACTATGAGGAGGGGTTGAAGTTAGACATTAACACCGTTGCATGCCTGCTCAGTGGTCTAAGGGTTAAGAGAATCGCGATCGTGGATGAGCGTTGCTGAGGCGCCCCACACTGGGACGAAATGGCCGTCCAGTGCTTCCAGGTTTTCCATGATGGTCTACCCCTAATTGACTCATGATTGCAACTAGTGATATTATTATGTTGAATTCATGTATTACAACACCTCAGACTACTGATTACATCATCAAATGATAAAACGTTCACTATTAATCTTTTTTCAACAAAATTCAGGTGTTTCACTGATAAACCTTAAGTAAACAAAGAGTCTAAACCTTTGAATGTATTGGATCACAAAATTACGGAGCATTTCATTAAAATCTGAGAACCATATAGTAAATAGTTAATTTGCAAAATATCAATCCATCATCTCAAACTTGACTGTTCCTGTTGCAAACATCAATCCATTGTCTCAGATTTCATTGTTCATGCATTTTCATACCGATAGCGTTCTGTTCCCGTTCTTTTCTCATCGACCTTCTACTGAAATAAATTCTATGCCTGACAACCGTCATATACTACTTGTGTGGATATAAGTAACCCACACCACAATAGTAACTAACAATTTGTCTAAAAAATTAAAATGACAATTTAGGATTATCAAGCAAAATACACTGATTGAAATCATGAGTCAACTGAAGCTAAACCACCATGGAAAACCTGCTAGCACTGAACGGCCGTTTCGTCCTAGTATAGAACTCCTCGGTGGTGAGCATCCACGATCGCGCTCCCCGCGAGATTCGAACCCAGGACCTATCAGTCTCGCGCGCGAGCGTTTAATCATTAGACCACTGAGCTGGTCGGCATCCAACGGTGTTAATGTCTAACTTTCAACCAATCCACAAAGTTGCGCCACTGTACACCATTGTCTTCAGTGAGTTAATATCTCACAACAGACCTGGTTGAACTCCACTAGTAACGGCTTCTCACTAGAAATACAATAAAATTATTAATGTTGATATGACTCAGGTAGAATGTTAACTTGAAGTGAAATTTAAGATCCATTATCAGAATTAAATATGGATTAGATAAGGTGAAGGAAATAATAGTGCAATTACAATTCGATCAAATGTTTAATGGAAGACAATATTGTGTGAAAAATTAGTAAGAATGCGAATTGAATGAATCACGTACTGGGGATATTAATAATGATTTTTGACCAATCGTAATAATAATAATAATAATAATAATAATAAGACAAAGATTTGTGAATAAAGATAACAGAGACAATTACAATTGACTACGAAAGGTCGTAATCACATTTGGTCATTTAATAGCTAAGATTACTATTAATTAATTGGCCTCGATGTTGGCCAAGGGAGGAGTGGTTAAAAATATTTCTTTTGTACGCATAGCTCCGGTTTCTTCATCCGGATGGCTACTGCTTCAGCCGTTTGAAGGACTTTAAATCTGACAAGTTTTGGTATAAAATTACTGACGTTATAAATAATTCAAAAAGATTGGTTTATACTGGCACTATGACCAGTTTGTACTAAATGGGCTAATATTGAGCTGTTCACTTTCTTCATTAAACCTTTGTTTAGCCACGCTGGCAGGTATTCACGAGCACGAAAATGTAAATTCCTAGAACCTCGACCGATATAACTCTCTCCACACGAGCAGTCGAACTGATAAATGAGGTGGTCATTCTAGGTAATTCATCTTTTAGCCGCGGTGTCACCATTGTGCACGTACAAAAACCTAATTGCAGTTAAAAGATTTTTGTATTGTTCTGCCTAATCTCTGAGTCAGTATTTGATGGGGATCTTTAAACGATTGAAACGACAATTGTATTTTTCTTCCTAACTGACTTAGTTGAGTTTATCTTTGTCTTTACTTAACCCTTCATTCATTATCTGAGATGGATAACTGTCTCCATCTGACATAGTTTAGACTCCACTAAATTTCATCATGATACTTTACATATCATAAACAATTAACAACATACTTGATATTGTTCACTTATATGTTCCCATTGTTGCTTAGGACTACAATTGGTCAGTCTCTTATTGACCTATGTACATTCTGTGCGTATTGTCTTGCTTGATATTGCCTTAATTCACAAGCTTTATAAATAAAGAAGGATGGTGAGTAGCAGTGGAATCTAGGACGCGTGTTTTGTCCTATTTAGGACTCGTCAGCTGAATGTGTTTGCATCCTAGAGTTGATGTTCACCTGGGACTCGAATCTAGTACCTCTCACTTCAAATACCATCGCGTTATCCACTTATCTATTGAGTCATGATAGGCACCTGTTTGTACAATGAGTTGAAGTTTTAAATTCCCTTGGTATTGTTTGCTTGTATCTTTCCATTGTTGTTCAGGACTACAATTGATCAGTCTTTTATTGGCATATGTTCATCCTATGCGTATTACCTTGATATTGCCTTAATTTACAAGCTTTATAAATAAAAGTGGATAGTGGCTAGCAGTGGAATCCAGGACGCACATTTCGTCCTACTTGGAACTCATCAGCTATACATCGAGCTGATGAGGTCACGTTTTGAATTCCACTGATGACCACCATCCATTTTTACTTATAATCTATTTTAAATGAGATGACAATATGCCAAATTTTTAACAAATCAATTCAATATTTTATCCAATCATTTTAACTACTTAGTAGAATAGATTTATCCTTAAATGAAACTATTCAAGTCAATTAAAACATATTAGCCTATTCATATAGAGTTAGTTGTTCATATTGAAATGGAATGGAGTAAATAATTGAAAGTTTCCACTTAAAATCCTTCGTATAAACGTTTATATTATAAATAAATTACTGTAGGCTTTCATATTATTATTATTATTATTATTATTATTATTATTATTAAGTAAACATTAAGTATATGGTTGATTAATTAAGCTTTGTACAATGTAAACAATACAAATGAAATTTCATTGATCAATATGGAAATACCATGTCATTATTCTAGTGTAATGAATGAAGGCTATAATAGGGTAATTCAATAGATTGGATTAGATGAAATTATATATATTGTATATGTAAAATATAAAAAGTATATACCATTGAATATACCATTTGTATATCATCTATGAATTGGCACTTAGAAACTATACCATTCTGAAATTGTTGTTGTTATTATTACTTGAATTGGTATATACTTTTCTTTTCCTTATAGTTATATTCCTATTCTGTTCGTTAGAATCCTACATTCAATTCTTGATATATACTATTTGTTTTAGTTCATTATAAGTAGTATACAACAAACTAGTTGAAAATGAATAATTCTATCGAAAGTAAATTCGTGAAATCATTGAATTGTTTGCCAAAATCTGTTAGACTTAAAATCCTTCAGATAAAAGAAATAGAAGCTATTTAGATTATAAAATTGGAACTCTATGTACAAAACTAATACCATCAACTTCTTCTTTTATCTTGGCTAATGTTGCGGTGATCCAGAAAACTTCTCGCAAAAGTCAAGAAAGGTTCATGAAACATTAAGGAGCATTCTATCCAATCAGCATTCACTTGGCATTTGCCCAGAAACATCAAGAAAGTGAAAAGTCACATGTAGAGTTTCTGATTGGCTGATTACTATACTGCAACTATGTTTAGTAGCATTCCAGAATTTTCGGGAAACCCAAAGACATCTAAAATACTATGAAAACCCTATATTTTCTGTACTAAAACGAACCTTTGGAGTAAAGTACTTCTCTCATACTTTGTGCCTTTTCTCTCATGTTCAGGTCACTGTGTAGTTCTAGCTTGGGGGTTATGAGAACAGCTTAGAAACTGAATGTAGCGTTCAACTAGCAAGACTTATCAGCTAACCTCATGGTCAATTAATTAATAGTATTCTTAACTACTGAATGAGTTAATTTGACTAATGTACTTACAATCTTTTGAAGCCAACTATAGTTGTTTTTGTCATGTGTATTTACATATCTCTGTATTATTATCATTATTATTATTCATTTAACATAGTTATTAATTTCCCGAATATATAATTAACCTAGTTACTATTCACTCCACTTTATTACTTCTTACTAATTTCATATAACTTTACACAAAATAAGCATAGGTGGATGGTGGTAATCATTGGAATCCAGGACGCATGTCGCGCTCTATTCAGAACTCGTCAACTGGATGTACGTGAATCCGAGTTTATGTTCACTCCGGAACTCGAACCCAGTACCGTTTACTTCAAACGCCTTTGCGTTATTCACGCGCGTCCTAGATTCCACTACTAGCCACCATCCAGTTCTACTTATAATGATTATGACTTCGAGCAATGTCAAGGCACGTGCCAATAAGAGATTGATCATTTGTAGTCCTAAGCATCAATTAGAACATTCAAACAACCAATACAAAAATGAATTTATACAAAATAGTCTTCCAATGGACATTGGACCAAATTTGTAATCGCATTGTAACTTCTCTCATTTCATCTGATCTATATTTATTCTGAACATGAATCCCACAAATTTCACTTGGCGTATAAGCTGATTCAGGTTAACATTTCATATTACTCATTGAAACATAAATGATTTTATTATATTGCAAGTAATCTCTAATTCACATGCTATAGTTTTTAAATGAAGTACTATACCTTAAACCTGGTCGATAATAAACATTCCTTAACTTACGAAACAATTATACATCCTTATTGTGAAATTTCCTTGGCAACATTTTATTCACAACTCAATTTAAACTATTATCAAACTGTCTAGATACTCTTCCTAGTTCAAAATTTACGTTATTTTTTCCAAACTACTAACAAGTAGTTGCACAAACGCTGTTAAGAATGTTATAAACATTACCTATATACAAGGATTTTTATTTTTGTATTTCTACAATATAGCTGATCCAGGTACGCTTGGTTATCCATTATTTATTAATGGTAGTCAATGTATGCCGAATTTCGTTCTTCAAAAACAATTTGTCAAATTGGAATCATCTACTGTTGTTGTCGTTGACTATTGTGTAGCTCCACATGGTTTTATTTATCAAAGGCATAATAATGCTAAATATAATAAATTCAAACAATTCTGTTTATTTCTTGTTGGTAAAACAATGTATTGCCCAGCAGGTAAGCGAATCACATGTACACATATGTTTATTTGAAACTAACTTGACAAAATTGACTAATGCTTAGCTTTGTTAATCAGTCACCTTGATAACCGTTATTATATAGAACCCAACAGTGTTTGAAATCAGAAGGCAATGAAAAGGGCCGACTACAGTTTATCAGCGAATAGCACAGATTACAAAGGTACAAGCACCTCGAATGAGTTTGAAGCAGAGAGGCGAATGTGTGTATGTGAGCAAATACAGAGGCAAATTTATAGTCAAATAGAAAAAGGCGGTTTGGCGAAGCAGGAAAATGATCTATCGAGCGATATCTAAGCTATCAACATTTTAGCTACAGTCTGTCATGTGACCAAGCGTACACGTTTATACAGTTATGCTAGTGATCATAATAGTACAAAGAAGTAGACGAATTGTTACTGTTAAATATGACTAGCCAATCAGATTTACGATAACAGGTCTTGAATTTTGGCGCGAAATTTGATTAAATAGCGTTTTGGCATTTTTGCTTATATCAGTTCGTCGTGAAAACTTTAAATCTAACTCCTAACCCTAACCACTAATAGTAAATCATAATCCTAATTCCTCACACTGATTTCAAACTTTCATTTAGCCCCAGTATGTAGGTAGACATGCTCAATGTTACTTTAGAGTCATAAATTATAGTCTCATCTCAATAACATTTCGTGCCAGGCATATATATATATATATATATATATATATATATATATATATATATATACTTGAAAGGACGAATAACAACTGGAAAGAGCTGGAAAGGATTGCCCAGGTTAGTGTTGGATGGAGAATGCTGGTGAGCAGCCTATGCTCCATTGGGAGTAACAGGTGTAAGTAAGTAACTAAGTAAGTAATATATAGGTCAAATACCTTTTGAGATCTATTGTTTTAAATAATTTTTTTTATTTTGATAACAAATTGTATAGTTATAACACTAATTCTCATTAGTGTACTTTAAATTCCGTTGTGACTTGTAAAATTGACATTAGTTGTTATGATACATTTTTTGGTTGAGATAATGAACTGATTGATGTTAGACCACCATTGAAAATCTGGAAGCACTGGATGGCCGTTTCATCCTATTTTGGGACTCCTCAGCAGTGCGCATCCACGATCTCACTCACGGGATTGGAACCCAATTCCTTCAGTCTCACGTGCGAACGCTTAACTAATTGTTAGATAAAGATGATTTACAAAAACTATACATTCACTTTTCTGTTACGAATATTTAAGGAAAATTTTACTTTTGAAAATTATCATCTTAATTAATTTCCTGTTAGCGAGATTGTGGGTGTGCACTACTGAGGAGTCCCATACTAGGAAGAAACGATCATCCAGTGCTTCCAGGTTTTCTATGATGGTTTAGCTTTAATTGATTGATGAATTCAATCAATAAATTACTATAGTCTCCACAAAATCCCCCCTTTCTAATAATTCAAATTTAATTAATACATCATAGTTTGTTATCATATGTATTAAAATTATTGAATTAATTACATTAACAGGTTTTATGCGTACTAGACGATTTCAACCAAGTTTAGAATTTATTGGTCATCTCTCTGGTCCAACAGCATGGAGACCAACATTTGATAATATCTTACAAATAATTACTTGCTGTGTTAAACCTGAATTTTGGACTAATTCTACACGAACTCCGTATATATCTATTGAAAAAGTTTCACAATATAAAGGAGACTATAGCGCTAGTAGCAGTAACAATAATAATAACAATAATAATAATAATGGTAAAGAAGCACAAGAGTTACGTAATATAGACACGACTATATCACCTTTTACAACTGAAGATGAAGATTGGTATTATTTAAAACCACGGCGTAGAATAACAGTTGGTGATTTCTTTCCATTACGTCGTCGTAAATGGATAGCAAGATGGAAACGTTCTATTTATGAAAATTATACAGATGATAATGTTGCATCAGAAATAACAAATTCTGATTCTTTATCACCATCATCATCATCATCTTCTTCTTCTTCTTCTTCCTTAACATCGTCATCTTTAACATCATTGTACAATTCAGAAACTTCATATACTCCACAGTCTACAGTACTGGATCCACCGTTATTTGTTTCTATTTACCAATGTCCACCAGTTAAAGGAACAAATCGACTTGTTGCACCATTGTTTCGTAATGTTCTTCCTGATGAAACACTTAGTGATGTACTACAAAATTTATTTCCTGAAATAAGTTGTGAATATCGTGAAGCTAAATCTGAATTTATACCAAACGCTGAAACTCGAAGTGAGTATTATTACCATTATTTCTGTTAACACATTAATTTTATTTCTTGTCGGATTCAACGTCATTTTTTTCCGACTGAATTCATAAATATTTATTCTATTGATTGAATAGAGACATTTATTAATGATCAAAATGTAATGACCAAACTGATTATATTTTCTAGTGTGTTACCGTATTGTAAACGAACATGAAATTAACATTAAACCAAGTTATACGTAGAAATGATCAATAAAATAGGGATAAGTCAGTGTGACAACAAAGTACTGAGAACTTACTCACGCCTGTTACTCCCAATCGAGCATAGGCCGCAGAACAGCATTCCCCAAACCCACTCTGTCCTGGGCCTACCTTGCTAGTTCTCTTCAATTCTTGTTCATTCTTTTCATGTCTGTCTCCATTTCTCCGCGTATTGTGCTCTTTGAACTTCCTCACCTCCTTTGGCCTTGAGGATTCCAAGTCAGGACTTGACCTATGACGCGTTTGCGTGCTTTCCTCAATATGTATCCTATCAACTTTCAGCACTTCTTACTCATTTCTTGCTCCGCTGGAATCTGGTTTGTTCTTTCTCACAGTAGGTTATTCCTCATAGTGTCTGGCCAACGGATCCGAAGTATTTTGCATAGACAACTGTCGATAAACACTTATATCTTCTTGATGATTGCTTTCATAATTCTCCAAGTTTCCGCCACATACAGTAGAACTGTCTTGATATTTGTATTGAAAAAGCTCTGACTTTGGTGTTGGTTGACAGTTGTTTTGAGTTCCAGATGTTCTCCAACTGTAGATATGCTGTTCATGCTTCGCCGATCCGCGTCTTCACATCTGCATCAGATCCATCGTGCTCATCGGTGATGCTGTCCAGATATGTATAGCTTTTTACACCCTCTAAATCTTCTCTATCAAGTGTGATTTGATTGATGCATGTTGTGTTGTATTGGAGAATCTTGCTTTTCCATTTGTGTACGTTGAGATCTACTGATGTTGAGGCTGCTACTACACAGGTCGTCTTCTCTTGCATTTGTTGTTGCGTGTGCGTTGAGTGTACTGAGAAATTAATCAGTAATAACAGTAGTGATAGTAATAATAATAATAATAATGATAGTAATGGTGAAATCTAACTTTCCAGTAATAAACACGAACAATCAAACTATCTATGACGTATTACATGAAATACAGTAAGTGGAATCTTCTTACGTCTGTTTTGTTTTGTTCAGACATCACTCCATTAAATACCATCTCCAAACGGCTAGAATTTCAACACAATGCACTTGATATCTAGATACACTGCAACTTGGTTTAAAGAATCCTGTTAACATTAAATGATAAAACAAATATGCCATCAACCACCGGTCGATATTCAATCAATAATAAGTTGGATCCACTGACTTCTTCAACTACTTGATCATAAAATTATTTCTTTGTTGATTGAAAACTGACTAATTCAAAAAAAAATACAAGATTTTTAATAATATTGTATTTATCGAGGACTTCCTTGATAAAGAAGGATAAGAGTTGAAGTATGGCACATATTTATGTTTATTTGGATGTAACATGGGCTAATCAGTGATGTGAATTACTTTGAATGTTTTTACAGTGATTTCTTGTAATTCGAAAGAACGCTCATCCTTGATATTAGATGAAACTTATGCTTCAACAAAATCTAACTGAAGACGAATATTGCTAGCTATTGGTTATTGAATCAGTGACTCATTGGCATCTCATGCTCGTCAGTAAACATATAACTTTGGCCAAAGTATAGTGAACTAAAGACCTTGGGCGACTTATCAGCCAATCAGAGGACACTGCCCAGTTTAAGAAAAAACAAGTAACAATACAAAGCAATGAAACAACAGTTGAATAAAAGCTTTAATCTGAATAATTAATCGTCAAATGTGGAATTATCTCTTGTAGTAAAGAAAAAATATCAAGTTTGTATATATACATACATAGTAAAAGTCAATGTAGTGTAGAGTTTTCATCACTAATCAACATCAGTTATGATCGAAAATGGTTTGGGTTTAGGTATTGATAAGTTAAGTTGAATTTTTAAGTTGGGTTTACATATTAAGGTCAGTGTTTTCAACACAAAGTTATAATGCAATGCTTCGCCACCATTTTGTTTACAAATTTGAAAAATTAGGGTTGAGATTTATTTGTTCATTTTTATTTATTTATTCATTTATACACACATAAACATTGGTACAAAGGGGCACCGAAGATATATGTGCCATGTAAATCACCTGACTTGTGTGAGGACTGGGATACTGCTCGAGTGGCAAAACTGAAACAGGTGGTTTCCTTAAGGGGGCCACTCCCGGAGCCTTCGACATAAAGGTTCAATCCACAAGGCAGTGGAGCAACGTAAGAAGATACAGTTCCATGGTAGCCAGTGACCAACGATTGGTTCATGCGCCATTTGTTCCTTCAGGAGCCCATGTGCACCATTGGTTTCGAATCAGAATTTTCTAACTCCCTAGGTGGATCTTCTGTATCAACCAACCCGGTTAAAGCTCCAAATATTCGCTATTCATCCTCTCAATTTCGTAAACAACAGTAATGCCACGAGAAGACAGTGAGTAAGACTTTCCTGGCAGTGGTTGTATGCACGTGGAAATGTGAGAGCATTTCGAGAGGGAGAGCTGACTCTCCCCGCTCTCTAGCTTTAATAAACACTCTTGATTATGCAGTGAACTACATCAAGTATTTTCACACACAGAGTCGGCCTTAGAAGCAGGTTTGTTTGATAATTTAGATTAAGTACCATCTTAAACTTACTTTTCAGTTCCTTAACATGTTAGTTTATTGATTTAAAGCATTCCAAGAACCAAATATTGCCGAGTTTTACTTCATTATTAATAATATAAAAGTTATCTATCACTCCACTTTAAATTTCTCTCAAAATACATGAGGTGTTGTCTTAGTCCTTATTGCTTAACTCAAGGCCGTCAGTATATTACAGTTTTACGTAATTTCTCTTATTGTATCCTGTATGACTCTCATAGGTGAATATTATTACTGAACAGCTTCTTAGTTTTCAATGGTTTTTCAGTTATCATCATTTCATGATGGAAATTAATCTAGAATGATTAAACTTGGGTACACTTTAGTTACCTAGTACAAATTATGATTTCGATTAGATGTAGGATAGGAATGGTAATGAAGTAGGAGCTGGATAGCATTATAAACCATTATAGCTGAGCAAAAGACTAACCCATAAGATAATTGGATCATAATACTTGATCACATTATATATTCGACCCAATCAGTCGACGAATAATTAAGAAATAATAATGGGTCACAATCAGTGCATATCAATAAACAGTACAATAAGCTTAACAATCGAAGTGAAATCAGTTTTATAAATAGATATATCAGAAGGGTTTTTGTGAATATTATAGTAATTTTAATGTTTCAGATCATGAGTTAATTGAAGCTAGATCACCATGGAAATCCTGGAAGCACTCGATGGCCGTCTCGTATAGTGCTTCAAGGTTTTCCATGGTGATCAAGCTTCAATTGACTCATGATCTTAACCATTGAAAAAATAGATATATCTTACTATATTCAATATAACTGTATATATCTATCATTGTTAACTAACAAATTATATCTAACTATTTATTATATTTTTTTAGTTAGCCAATTAGCTCTTCTTATTAATGAACCAACATGTCCAGTTGGTTTTGTTAAAACACAAATCTCTCGACGAGTTGTATTCATTCTTGGTACAAGTATTAGTTTATGTTGGTCAGTTTCAAATCGTTACAAATTAGATACAACATCAAATAGAAATCAATTACCAATTGGAAATTATTGTTTAGTAACAGATCATTCATTGGATAATGTAAAATCGAATTACTTACAAGAAACTGATAAAGATAAACGTTACAACTATAAATGTCCACAAGGTAATATCACAAATATTAAAATTAAATGTGTTTATCTTTGAGAAAATAATGCACAATTAACCATAAACTGTTTATAAGCAAAGATGAATAGTGGCTAATAATGGAATCCAGGACGCGCGTTTCGTCCTATTTGGGAATCTTTAGCTGGATGTACCTGTATCTCAGAGTTGATGTTCACTATGGGACTCGAATCCAGTATCGTTCACTTCAAATTCCATTAATTTATTCACTTAGCTACTGGGTTCTGACAGCTACCTGTTTGTGCAATGGGGTGAAGTTATATTCGCTATTCATTTTTGCTTATAAAGCTTGTGACTTCAGGTAATATCGAGGAAGTCCGCACAGGATGCACATATGCCAATAAGAGACTGATCAGTTGCAGTCCTGAATAACAATGGGAAGATATAAGTAAATAAGTGAACATAAACTGCTTAGTTTTGATATTTTACAAGACAGATACGTTTTCTACCAGTACGATGTTTATTTGTACAACGATTTGTATTTATCCTTCTACTGTTATTCGGGACTTAAACTAACCAATCCTTGTTGAGACACATAAATTTAGAGAGTATGCTTATATCATGTTTGTAAATTAAAATTACGGTACTTGTTTAAAAGTTCCAAAGCAATGGATTCCAGTATTTAGGGTTTGAGTCTTAGAATGAACATCAAATTTGAGATCCAGATGTATTTTAGCTGATAAAACTTATATAAGAAGAAACATGCATCTTCAATACCAGTGTTAGCTGCAGTTTACAAAAAAAGATCAAAACTCAAGTCTGTAAGTGATATTAAGGCAATTATTCAAGATTCATGCATATCAACATAGAATGATTAAATTTCAGTTTTGAAATTCAACAATACAAAACCTTATATATTTATATATAGAAAACCTGGAAGCACTAGACGTCCGTTTCCTTTTAGTATGGGACTCTTCAGTAGTGCTCATCCGCGATTCTACTCACGGGATTGAAACCCAGGACGCGCGCAAACGCTTAACCTCTAATTCTTACTATAACTGAATGAGTGATCATTGATGCAAACAAAAATGTAAAATAATATTAATAGGTTTCATGTAACTTGCAGGTAGTTTATGAAAGTCAAATGTTGATATTAATCAATAAATGATTGTTTTTTCATCTTTATAATGAAAAGACACTTTAACGAAACAAATGTAACATTTGAGGGGAGGGGCTTTTTGTATTAAAAACGCTCGATTCGTTTAAACGTTTATTAAAATATAAGTTCAAGTTGGTTTGAGAATAAACAAGAATACGATTATTTGGACAGTAGGAGTATAAAAAGTCTCTTAGGCCGACAGAATAAAAAACTACCAGGTTTATTTTATGTATTTTAACACATAAACACTGGTACAAAGGGGTACCAAATACATATGCGCCAAACAGTTACAACGAAGCCAGTAATACTTATCATTGATTTGTGTGTGACCTTTGATGCTGCCCGGGTGCTCAAACCGAATTAGGCAGTTTTCTTAGGGGGGCACATCTTGAGCCTTTAACCTAAAGGTCTACTCCATAAGCAGTGGAGCAACGTAAGGAGATGCAGTCCCATGATAACAGGTGACCGACAATAGGTTCATATAACATTTGTTCCCTCAGGATACCGCATCCCATATGCACCATTGGTTTGGAATTAGGGTTTTCCAACCCTTCTAGGTGGACTCTCCATGTCCACTAACCTTGTTAAAGCGCCGGACATTCGCTTTTCGTCCTCTCGATTTCGTAAACAATACTCCCGCCACGAGAAGGCAGTAAGTAGGATTACCCAAACAGTAGCTGTATACGCGTGGCCATATGAGAGTATTTCGATATATGGAGTGAACTCTCTCCACCCTCAACTGTACCAGGACATTTGGAGGCCGTTTTAGTTCTTTTTTATATATTATCTTAATCTAAATTCTCATTAGTTAATATACCCATTTTGTTATTATTTACTTTGGTTAGGTTTACGACAAAATGAAATCAATTTTGTACAAGTTGGTTATCGTTTAAAATTGTGTTGTTCTGTAAATTCACTAACAAATTTTACTGATTATGAAGATGATACTAAATTAGATAAAACTAATTATCAAGCCCCATTAGGAATTACATCACCATTTGCTATAATACAAAATGGTCCAACATGTCCAACATTTTATTCAGGCAATGTTAAATTAACAGTAGTACAAGTAAGTGAAATGAAGTGAATTATTAATCTATTATCAGAAAAGGGGTTTTGTGTAGATTGTAGTCATTTAGTAGTTGAATTTATGAGTCTATTCAAACAAGACCACCATAAAAAACCTAGAAGCATTAAGTGGTCACTTCACCCTAATACGAGACTGCTCAGCAGTGCACATTCACGGTCCCGCACGCAAGACTCGAACTCGGGACCATCAGTCTCGTGCGTGAGCACTTAACCTCTCGATCACTGAACTGACCGGCTTCCGACAACTTTATTGTCTAACTTTAACTAATCCACAAAATTGCGTCACCTATCATCATTGTCTTCAGTAAGTCACTGTCTTACAACAAAGACGGTTGAACTCCACTGGTCATGGTTTCTCACTAGAACTCCATGAAAAATCTCTTGAAGCCAGTTATTAGTGAGTACATGATGATTATTATCAGAAATGGGGTTTTGTGGAAATTGTAGTAATTTTAAATAGTTGAATTCATGAGTTGATTAAAGCTAAACCACCTTGGATGAAACGGCGATCCAATGCCTCCAGGTTTTCCAAAGTCGTCTAGCTTTAATCAACTCATGAATTCAACTACTATATTAAGCAATTCATTGGTGATTGATTTCGATAGGTAATTCAATAAATTCTAGTGAAAGGTCCTAACTAGTGGAGTTCAACCATAATGAGTATGATGCAGTTATCCATCAACGGCATTAGAATTTAGTTATGCAATATCACGAGTTGGTTGAACCTACAGATTTAGATTATCGGATATTAATGCTGTGATTTAATGGTAAACGACTAGCTTCCAAAAACTCAAGGACCATGGTTCGATCTTCAATAATGTCATGAATTAACATTGTTGAGGACTTCCATACTACAATGAAACAACCGTCTAGTGCTTACTAGATTTTTATAATTATCAAACTAGGCTCATTAAGTATAAAATAACAATAAAATTTTTGGGAAAATCATTGAGTAAGAATATCCTAATATCAATAAATAACTTCACTCATGATTACGGAAACGTATGAATTCATTTCCACTTAAACTTATAGTTAGTACATCTTTGAATCTCTTGTAATCAGGATTGATTCAACCTCTCGAAATATTAAGTTAAAAGAGTAAAACAATGTTTTGTAATCAATTGAACAGACTTGTGGTGGTTAGTATTCTATATAATCCTCAAACTTCGTATACAGTTCATCCTGATAACTGTCACTAGATAACACCCTGACGGTGTATTAATCAGAAGGAGAATACGAAGTGTTGCTTAAATTTATTATTGCACCATGTACAGATCATCAAAATTACAGGTACGCTAAGCAAGTATGAAAGAGTAGCTTCGAAAAGCAAGCTGGCAAGTGAGTGAACATGATTAAAATGTACATATATATACATAGTGAAATGAATAAATCATCGAATCAATTAAGCAGTTAATAGTAAGGCTAGCAGAATGAATATATATGTAGGCAGTAAGCAATACCCAAGCACACATATTCATAAAAGTGCAATAATAATAAAGGTACAATGATGTAGACAGTTTGTTATTGTAAGAATAATTATGTCCGTTAAATAATTTAACAAAAGGTCTTAACCAAATTAAATATGAACAAATTCAATTTCCCGTGAGCTATTATAGACTATTAATCAGAGATAATGTAGATCTATTGAATTGGTACAGACTAAAACACCAAGCTCACTATGTATATCTTTGATGTGACACGTAAGTTTTTAATCTATTAATTAAAAAAATGGATCTTGAAAAATATAACCAGTAGCCACTTAACGTTGATACAAGTTAGATTTTGACTAGTCGTCCGACGATTATTTGTCATTGTACAGTGATCAGTATTGAGCTTGTACACTAAACTATTCATATTTCACTTAAGTAAACGAGTAAGTTTCAATTTTCGTTGTCTATGACGAAAAGGATAAAGATTCTGTGTAATTACTTGGAAATGACATTTGTAAGTTGATTCAACCTTCTTGTTTTTGAATAGATCTACAAAAGTACTCACTTTCACTTACTGACGACCATAAAGATCTTGAAAGTTTTGAGTGTCTTCACAGTGATCAATGAGAAATTGTTAATATTTTCACATATTTTTACAAGAATCATTCAATAAAACACTTTTCAATGTGTAAAGGTCTCAGGTTTGCTTGATTTCCTTTGATTATTGAATAAAATACTTTTACAATTTATTCTAAATTATAGTACAATCGTCCAATTCCTCGTCCATATGGTGATCAAATTGAATTAATTGGACCAGATAATCCAGTTAAGTTAGATGGAATACCAAACATAATCATTTGTCAGTATTTAAATCAAGAAAGTAAGTTATCCCGAAACCATCATTTCGTTAAGTGATCGATTTTAGCTTTATTGAATTTGATTGCTTTGTATCAAAAACTGAGTTAAGTCAGACAGCCGTTGAAAACTTTTACACCTTAGCATGGAATGAAACATCAAATATTATCTACAGTCCCACTTAGAATTTAACTCAGGACCTCTAGAACCCGTGTCCTGATTTTTAGAACTTGTATTTACTTACTTACTTACACCTGTTACTCCCAATAGAGCATAGGCCGCCTACCAGCAATCTCCAACCCACTCTGTTCTGGGCCTTCCTTTCCAGTTCTTTCCAATTTTTGTTCATTTTTCTAATGTCTGTCTCTATTTCTCAACGTAATGTTGTTTAGTGACAAAAAAATTATGCTTAATAATTTGGATATTTCTTCATCCAAGTTCTATTCTAATATTATTAAAGGGTTGTAAAGATTGTTGAATTTCACCAAAATCATGAACTCATCTAAGTTAGGATATGGGCTTATCAGTGACTAGCTTTGAGTGGAGATTTTCGGAATTCTAGTACGAAGCCGTTACTGGTGGAGCTAATCCGTGTCGAGGTGTGAGGTAGTTACCCAACAAAGACTGGAAGATGGTCGCTCAATGTTATGGATTGATTGAAGTTATACATCAATATCATTGGATCCCGACTCATTAGTCTAGAGATTGTGCGTTCACGAGCGGCATTAAAGGTCCTTGGTTTGACTCCAACTCGAGGGGTTATTAATGCCTATACTGAAACGAAATGGCCGACCAGTCCTTCTAGGATTCCAGTGGTGGTTTAACTTAGATTGGTTCATGATTTCAATGAAACGATATTTTAATAAGTAAAATTTCATTTGCTAACACGAAAAATTAGTTTGAATGTTTAACTTAAATTCATTTCACATTATAAACCGTGACTGCCTGAAAAATCATTGCAATCTAGGAAACACTGAATGCATGTTTTGTTCTAATATGGAACTCTTTCAACTATATGTATCAAGAATCTTAGTATGGATTTATCCTAACTATAATTCGATTGAGAAAATGAAGAGAACTTAACTTTTTTTGATAAATAAATACATAATAATTACATAATCGGGAACAAATTTCGACAAACTCTCATCCATCTTTTGGCCTTTAAATTGTATGTGAGCACAGAAACTTGATATGTTTGTGTTCACACCGGCCTTCATATACTACTTTGTTAGATTTTGAGAAATATTAAACACTAGTTCACCACCTGAAGTGCATTTCTACATAGTACCTAACAGCTGATAATCAGTGTGTACAAATACTTTAATCACGAGCGTGAATTTAAAAAAATAACTGGTTACCTCAAACGTTTTGTCCTAGTCAATTCTTATTGAATCTCTGACCACTTATCTATTGTTTCTCTACCATACTATAGTAGATAAACATGTTCAAATCCATCTAGTTGATGAATGAAACGAAATCTATCTCTTCAACCAGTATCACCTCTATTAAATTTTAATCTACTGAATATTTTTGTTAGTAGTAAACAACTCATTGCTTAATTTTTCTTTTTCCGTTTAATTATATTAATATGTAGTTAAATTAGGCGTGAAATCACTTCGTTACGATTGCGATGGTTTGGGACATCGAGAAGTTATGAGCTATGGTGGAGCTACTTGCGGATTTGAAGCAAACTCTACGGTAGTTTTTCCACCTGGGAAATATTGTTTCTTACAATTATCCACTACATGCCCTGCAGGTAGTCTTAGATTTATCTGTTTATTTGATTTGTTTAATTGTACTATAGCAAAATATTTAGTCATGAACTCAATTTTAACAATATTTACCTCTTATTCAGTAGGACTATTTGGGATTTCTGCAGCAAACAACTATCTAATATAGTGATAATTATTGTGACTACATTTTAGCATTGATTGGTAAATTTCACAGATGAAAAATGTTATGTCCTTATTGCCTGTGAATTATCACGTGACTAAATCGCCAACCAGAGCACCGACTTATACGATCTTGGCACTGTGCCAAACCAATAGCGCATTAATTAGTACAAGCAGCCTAGACTCAACTCTGAGTTCTTATTGATCCTCTGATATAATAGCTTCTAACCTTACTCAGTCTGTTCATTCCAGAACTCTGATACCAGCTTCGGCTACATGAATCGTGTATTTCAGACAAACTTGGTCTATATACAAACAAATCAGGCTGCATCATACTACAAAACAGAAAATAACAATTATGCAATATCAGACTAAAAGGTGGCTGTGATTGTGAGAGACTGTAACTAATAGATTGAGAATAAGTTAAGAATAGTAAACTGTATAATAGTAGTCAATAAGCCAAATGGAAGCTTACAATAAAAGGAATATGAATATAAATAGAGCATAGTTACTTAATGGTTATATAATGAGAATATCTATACTAAAAATCCATAAATAGATCCTAGCAGTTACCATTACCAGAAAACACTGTTAATTATGGCAGGAAAAGTATTGGTATTAGTATTATAGTGAACAAGGACACGAGTGGGGACAATCGAATGTATTTGACACGAAATTACAGAGCATCTCAATAAAATCTGAGAACCGTACAGTAAATAGTTAATTTACAAAATATCAATCCATCGTCTCAACCTTGACTGTTCCTTTTGCAAATATCAGTCCATTGCCTCAGATTTCATTGTTCATGCATTTTCATACCAATTGCGTTCCGTTCCCGTTCTTTCTTTATCGATCTTCTGTTGAAATACATTCTATGCCTGGCCACAGTTATATACCACTTATATGGATATAAGTAACCAACACCACAGTATTAGTATTAGTTGTGGTAGTATCAATATAAGTACTGGTATTAGTAGTGATAGTCATTGAGATTAAATCAGTGGGTTAACTCGTATATGTACATAACTGGCTTTTCAATAGAATATACTTTTGAATGAAGCCTGGCAATTTTCTGGATGATTTAAGTGTTGTACAAGGTAATTGAAACTTTTATCAAGTTAAAGGATCATTCAAAATTTATTTTTAGGCTACCAATATTCAAACAGTTAACTAATGCTGAATGCCTAGCGTTGTTCATCAAGTTTGAGAGTGTGTTTCTTGGTCTAAATGGTTTATAGTTATTTCATCCTGCTGTAAATGGATAAAATAAAATGAAGACGATGTTTGATTTAAATAAATGATCGACTACCATTGAGTTTTCGATCATTGCTGGACCTTATTGAACCCTCTAACTTCATTCAAACAGTAATATTGAGTGATTATTACTTACTGACACCATACGTTTAACATCATTGAGCTTCATCACTAACGACTTCTTTCTCGAGTTAAACATTTTCTTGAAGCCAGAAGCCATTGAATGTATAATTACCATTAAAGTGAAAGGCTTTTAAAAATTATTGTTACTTAATAACGATCCATCATTCATACATATGAAAACATTTTTTTAAAAATCTAGGATTCATATCAAGAAGTGGTGTCGATCGATTCGGTTTCAGTTTACAAAGTCTCGGTAGTACATGTTGTCGTACTGAAGAATCAATTGGAGCAATTAAATTGCCAATCAATTTAGAAGCTCCATTTAAACTGCCTGCAGTTTATCAACCATGTCAAGCAATAGAGAATTTCAATGTTGATGCTGAATTACATCAATGTGTTTATTACCCAAAAGGAAGTAAGTTTAAATTGTTTATAAGGTGAATAGTGAAAGCTAAAGACCAATCAATTCATTTACAAGTAACTATTTTACTTGTCACAGTGTACTAGCCATTTGGGTTTGATGAAACCTCATTAGGTGGAGCTTAGGGGCTTTCCTGGCAGAAAGACATTCTCTTTAAGGCATGTTTTCGTGGTGAACAAACCTGTATTTTATTTTAGGTTAAGCCTCGTTTTTCGACATAGGATAGACTGTCTTGGGTCATTTTAGATGAGGTTGGCATACGTACCCTTTGTATGTACCTATTTACATAAATTTTATAAGACAAAACTCATGCAATATATATATATATACAAATGGCAGCATTTTACGATACTAGTACCTTGAAGTTAGATCTCCATTTAATTCAAGTTACAGCAGAGTGGTTGAGTAGTCCAATATTCGTCGACCGCTCAAGTTAGTTAATGAGGTTACCACTTCTATTCAGCAGCGCCACGTCGATGCCTTAGGTCGGATTTGGCTGCACATTTTACATTCATTAAAGTTTCCTTTTTTGTCTCGGGTAAAACTCCGCGTTGTTAAGTCATCTAAGTGTATCGTAGTCAGCAATTACGGTTGTTTTCGCTTATTGAATTACTCAATTGTAGATATTTTGGAATAATTTACCTAAGAGAAATAATTCGAAGTATGAATTTTACTATGTTGCAATTTTCTTTCATCATGACTGAGTGCGCTACACTTGGCACATTTGTAGCATGATGGAGTGGTATTTTTGTCGTAGAAAACTTTACATCAAAAAACGACACAGAACGATATATCACCTGAATAATGAATGAACTGTGAGTATCGTGCACTTTAAACAATATATAATAAACAATGAAAGCTTCAGAACTATATCACTCCAGTTAGGAGAATGCTATCTTGGCAGTAATTTTGTTTACTCTTGTCATTTAATGTATAGATTAGGGAGAAAAAAGTATCACTAACTCTTATATTCATTTTCAAATTACAGTTTATGCATGAAGCCCAGTAACACTGTCAAGTCAGATTCGACATTGTATCTAACTGACTGATCTAGTCATCAAAATCAAATTGGTAGGGATTGAAATTAAGATCCTGTGAAATACAGTTGTTTGTTTCAAATGAATTCCGACTAATGAGCTTTTTTTCTTCATTTTTTATAATTATTATTAATCACATTTTGCCTTCTTGATGTTTTCTTTTCTCTTAGATAGATCACATATAATGCTGGTATGGCCACGTGTTGTTTCTAGTTTAAATGATACTGTAAACGGGAGTGATAATAATAAAACTTCTGTGCCAAAATACTGTTCAAAGTTACCTGGAAAAAGTAGGTCCAATAGTCATAACAGTAATTCTTTTCACTGAAATCACGTATCGACCAAAGTTAGACAACCGCTAAAAACCTGGAAGTATTTGACGGCTATTTCATCCTAGTATGGGACTCCTTAGCGATGTCCATTCATAAGCCTCCAATTGTGAGTCGAACCTATGACCTGTAGTCCCGCTCGCGAACACTTAACTTCTAGACCATTAAGCCGGGATCCAATAGTTCATAGGTCTAACTTTTTTCATAGGCTGATTGATTTACTAAGTTATGATATATGATATCCCAGACAAGTCCAGACATTCCATCTCACATATCACATTAAGGTCAAACAGTATGTGGGTGATGATAAACATAGGTACGCTATTTGAGAAAGTCGACTCATCAATGTATGTATATCTGTTTTTTTGTGCAATTATGTATTAAGTTTGCCACTGAAGGTTTCCTAATGATTTCTTAACACTCCTGCTTTCGTTTGTGTTTGAGCAAACGTATAAGAAGTGTGCATTTAAACCGAACTATTCCATAACATAACAATAAACTAAATTCAATTTATGTATAATCTTAATATCTTGACTTGTGATGAAATCAATTTTAGAATTGTTAAAATCATTCTTTAATGTATTACTGTACTGTATTTTTTATGATCAAATTAAAGGGGTCGGATTTAGAAGAAGCCAATTGGGTCGTTTATCTGCACTATTCTTTAATATAAGTGAGTTAATTAAAATATGATCAAGTGTAACAAAGAGATTGGATTGAATAATTTGAATGAATAACGAAAGCTATTGTAGTGAACAAGAACATAAGTGAGGACAACCAAATGTATTTGAATATAAAATTACAGAATGCCCTAATCAAATCTGAGAACCATACAGTGGATACTTCATATGTAAAATGTCAATCAATTGTCTCAGACTTCTTTCGTATTTACACCAATCATTCTTTGTTCTGGTTCTCTTTCCTTTGATTTTCCTAACCTTTTGCCTCCAGGAATTTCACTTTCGATTGGTGATACATACTATTTATATCTATCGACATCAGTAGCACACACCACACTATTATCCTCTTTTAACAATTATCTCTCAATTTTTACCCTTTCATATACAGCAAGAATACAAAAATCAAAATATGTACCCACGTCTTGCAACTTTTCGGAATTGTTATTACAATTATTTAGTGAAAATACTGCTGATTAGTTTAACAATAAAATTCTCAATTGTAAAAAATGAAAATTTTGACTGGTTAGCGTCTTTTAGCGAGTTAGTTTTCTAGAGGGTGGGGTCACTAACCCCATGCCCAACCCTACTTTATCCGGGCTTGGGACCGACAGAATCCCCAGAGGGGCTCCAGGCTCCTGACTATTCAGTAGGGAATTCTGCCTCATTAGTCTTGAAATTTAATTAGTGAATGTTAGTCCAATTACTTTTTATCAATTAACCTTATGCATAATCATTCCATTCATATAAATATAATCATGAAAATCCACTTTAAGGATGACTATAATAATAATAATAATAGAGTAGTAGTAGAACACCAGTAGGGATAATCAAATGTGTTCCTATACATTACAGAATATCTTGGTGAAATCTAAGAACCATACAGTAAATACTTCATCCATCAATTGTTTCAGGCTTCATTGTTCCCTCGTTTCCACACAAATCACTCTCTGTTCTCATGTTCTTTTCTTTGATTTTCTCAATCTTCTGCCTAAAGGGCAATCCACTTCCGACTGGTGATACATACTACTTATATCTGTCAACATCAGTAGCACACACCACAGAAGTAGTAGTAGTATGTGCCATGATAGTGAGTTTTTTTATATGACGTTTCATAATTTTAAAAGATGATGAAGAGTCCATTGAGCTATATAAATATTTATGACAAACTCACTATTCTCGATTCCACCGTAATTTTGTTAAACGTTACTGTTCATTTGTTATTTAAAATTTCGCTAAGTTAAAACATGTCCAAAGAGGGAATGGGATGTTTAATGATATTTCTTGATGACTGGTTAGTATAAAGCCTTGTATCTAAGTATCTTGTTAGTTGGAACTCATCATTCAAGAGTACCTACAACTTAGAGATGACTAATGCTCTGTTTTTTGATGAAGTTATATTGTGGCTAGCATTGGAATCTAAGAGTCACGGTTCATCATGTCTGGGTCACCTCAGCTACATGTACGTGGATCCCAGTGTTTATGATTATGGTGAAACTCGAATCTGGAACTTCAAACACTAACACATTAACCACTGAGCTATTAAACTTAAATAGCTGCCAACTTTTTTCAGCCGGGTATGAAAACGTTTTTAACTGGAGGTAATCTCAAGGTACCGCACTAAAGATCTAGATATACCAATAGACTGATCACATTCATTCCACAAGATCATCAGTAGAAAAACACAAATCATGATATATATATATATGGCCTTTCTTACATATCATTTTAACTTCCACTAACCAAGTGTTCTAACCATAAACATTAATACTAATCTCTTTTTATAATTTGTAATTTATGCTTAATTTCAGTGCAAGATCAATGGTTGACATATAAACGACCACGTTGGACAACACGTACGAGTGATTCAAGTGATATATGCTTCAATGAGTTAAATTTTGAAAACATTCCCACATTAATTCATCCATCAACTGGATATTGTATATCAGTATTTGGTAATTGTCCATATAAATGTAAGAAAGCTTTGTAATATATTAATGATGACATTTTTCTATGTTGTATTTCTTACAGATAAAATTTATTTAGAGTGTTACTGAAAGTTAAATAGCAATAGATTTTTGTTTCATTCTAGTATTGTGGTGTGTGCTACTGATGTCGATAGATATAAGTAGTATGTATCATCAATGGAAAGTGAAATGCCTGGAGGCAAAAGGTTAAGAAGATCAAAGAAAAAAGAACGAGAACAAAAAATGATTGATATGAAAGCGAAAGAACAACAATCCTATCTACCAAGTTGTAATGTGACCACTAGTCTAGATGACTCGACATTGCGTGCACTATGTTGAGATAAGACGGTGGTTGGAGGTAATTGACAGGAAACCCTAAACCTAGGTTTCGTGCTACTTGGCACTCGTCAGCAAGATGTACCGGTAATCTTGATGGAATTGACGGTTCCTGACGAATTCGATCCCGTATTACTCATTTTTACAGTCAGAGACGTTACCGCCGGGCTACTCGAGTCACGACTGTCCTCCTGTAGGACTGAGATTTCACTCATTTATTAGGTGACATTTGTTTATGATTAAATTATGCACCGAATATAAATTTGTTTTCGAAGTTGGTCAATTTTTAGTTATAAATAGTTTAAGGTATTTTTTTGAGAATTTACTGGTTATTCATAGACGATTTTGCATAAATAACTAACTAATACAGAAGTATTCATGAAACAACACAGACTAGAGATGACGTTAGGACTTTCTCAGTGTGAAGTAATTATAAAGTGGATATTGTAGTGGACATTTTGATAAATGTTATCTTTCAAGACCTATCGGTCTCGCGCTAGAACTATTGGTCCTGGGTTCGAATCTCGCAGGCGGGATCGTGGATGAGCACTGCTGAGGAGTCCCATTCTGGGACGAAATGACCCTCTAGTGCTTTCAGGTTTTTCTTGGGGGTCTAGCCTTAATTGACTTATGAATTCAACTATTAAATTAATGAAATCTCCACAAAACCCCTTCTGATAATTAGTGCATTTGTTGGAGAAAGTATGAAGATATGATCCATATATGTTAACTAAGAAGCTTACTTTGAGTAATAAATTCGAAGCACAAGATCTCTAGTTCTCTTTAGAAAAAGATATTTCATCAGTGTATGTCTACAGTTTAACCAGTGATAGAATCCATGAACTTTTGTTCTTGCTGTGATAGCTTAAACTTTAGATTACTTGGTAAGTGTCCAATGTTTCACACAGCTAAATTTAAATAATTTGCAATGTTGTGCAACCACCTTCCATTTATTGATTATCTCAGCACGAAATACGATACTAGTAAAGCTCATTACCCCAACAACTTTTAAAGAAACCTCAGTATTCAGTTAATTAACTTAGCTAAGTTTGAACCAAAGAAAAACCATCAATTACGATTTAATTTATTTTCAATTACCAATTACAAGTTATAACTTTTTATTCCAACAAGCGGTTACTCTTATTGCAGGAGGTTTATGAAGGTTGTTGAATTTCATTGTTTACATTATGAATTGATCTTAGTTAGATAACTACTGGAAACCATGATGTATGTCAAAGCTGTTTCGTTAAACATATATAACCTCATGCAGGCATGTAAATCATTAAAAACATGCTCAGCGGTGTGAACATCAAGCTCTCATCAAGAAACCTGAAGATTTTGGGCACAATTACGAATACGATTGCTCATATGGACTTCTAAGTAGTCCGTTTTTGGGTCAAAACAGCTGTCCAATGCTTCTTGGTGTCAAATGGCTATTTAACTAAGGTCAGTTCATGACGTAAATTATGCAAGCAATTACTTTGTTGTTCAGAGAATTTTGGTGTTACATTGCTTTTGATTTTTCTTCTGTAGTCTTTAGAGAAGTCGGAGCTGCACCATATATGAATACGGTTATTTGTTGCCTTATTAAAGAATATATTCCAGAAGTGGATAAACTTAATCAGACATCAACAACAACGTCAACAAACACACCAACGGTTCGTTCATTTGTCACATTGGGTTGGCCAACAAAAGATGACAAGAAAGAATTGAAAAATTTCACTGGCACCAAAGTATTAACTACGTATGAACAAACTAATTCACAAAAATATTTAAAAGACTTAAACTACTGCCCTCAATTTCGTGATATACAATTGAAACGACGTATTGTTGAAAGTATGTATATACCAGAAAATGTCTCATTATCATCACGTCCTCAAAATAAGCCATTGTTTGGACAGTATAAAAATTTACTTACATTGTTTAATGTCTCCAAGCCGAACGGTTTACATTTTGATATTCAAACTGGCATATGGTCGGAAAATGATATTGTACATGTGATATATTGTGAATATGGTACAGGTAAAACACCAGGTACAGATGATCATCGAAGTAAGTTTGAAATTATTTTTTTATAATCTTTATTCTACTTATAATACATTTGAGCAGTTTAAAAAAATGGACTAAAATTATAAACATGACAATACATTAAGTTGATGGATATTAAAATCATCAAGTGTGGAAATGTTAAAATTTGATTAAAATTTTGAAATGAATAAAATAAATAATATTTGTGGGCCATTTGTCACGCGATGACTTCATTTGGGATTTAAATGAAAGGGAGTAACTTTGATCTTAGTTTGGAACTGATCAGCAGGGAGCGCTCACGATCTCGTCAAAGACTCAACAAAAAACATTTAGGTCTCGTGACAAGCGTTTAGCCAATAAACCCAACTTTAATCGATTAAGGATATAGAGTTAAGATCATCCAACTTGATTTGTAACGACTATTTCAATCAAAATTACAGGTACACTTTACTGACGAGTGCCAAATAGCACGAAACCTAGGTCAGAAGTTCCCTGTTGATTACCTTTGACTACCATTTTTTCACTCCAGACATGTATGAAGTCGTTTAGCATAGGTTTTCTTCTAAAATTCTAAGAACTTACTCAAGATGATGAAGAACTTCAACAATAACCATTTCATATTACATAGCTATTAGTGAATAGAGTTTTTGATGAAAAAGAAGTAGATTCGAATAGAATCACTTCTATACACTTCACATTCTATTCTGATATGATAATTTTGTAATCATTTCAGTTTATGTTTTTTTCTTCTTACCATATAGATTGGCCTGTAGCAAACTATGCTATACCGAAATCATTAAATGATTGTCCAAAAGGTTCCGTAAAAGCAACAATGCGACATCAACAAGACAGATATGGATTTCATTATTCACAAGTTAGTGTTGAGTGATTAGTAATTGACTTTGTTAAGCTTACAGATATCAATTCAGTTTTTGCAATCTTGTCAACCTAGAACTTTCTTAGAAATGATTGAAAATAAAAATGCCAACCATATAATGCTGACAGTGATCTGAAGGCTAAACACTTGTCACGAGTTCTAAAGATCCTGGATTCAATCTATTGTGAAGTCATGAATGTATGCAGTTGACGAGTATCACATAAGGACAAAGTAGCTCTCTAGTACCTTCAGTTTTTAGATAGTTTCTCAGTTAAATTCAATCCGTTATATGAAATCTCAAATTTAACTAATGTAATCAAAAATTTCTCCCTTATAAAGACATTAGATAACATGACTCATTAATTGTGTAGTTGACAGTTGATAAACAAATAAAGTTTATGATTAATTGATCACTTGGCAATGACTATTAACTTATTTGTCAACGCATCCAATATTAATCAAGTTATTTCATCGACCAAGTCATAATATTACCACTATTTTAAGTGATTCCGTATTACGTGCACTAATTAAGATGTTAAGTAATTTGAGGTAATCAGCATGAAATGCCTCACAAGGTGAAATTAAGTGATGAGGGTTTCAAAACCTATAAGAAATACCATTCTCCTCAAGATTTCAGGTAAGCTTTGCTGGTAGCTATCAACTAGTGCACACCCTAGATCAAGTAGGATTTCCTGTTGACTGCCTTCAACCACCTAACTAATATAATTAACATTTTAATTCATAAAAAGCTACAAAAACCTTAAAATACTTCTATTGTAAATGTAAAATATCTTTCCTATTGATCATTTCTTCTTGTTTAAAATACCATTAAATAGCCAATTCATTTAGATGGAGTTTATTTTAAGCGTAAAAAAGATATATTGTTGGACTATTGTGTATTCACTGATGATCAAACTGCACATCGTACAGGAAACTATGGAGGTGAAGAATCTCTTCCAGCTGGTCATTACTGTGTACTACGCGTCAATGGTAACTGTCCAGTAGGTAAGTTGTTTGATAATTCTAATTATTCTATTCATAATAATGACAATAATAATAACAATTTTACTTGCACTACTCAGTACCAAATGTTTGATTACAGTAAAGCATTCTTGAGAGACTACACCAATTAGATATATCAGTTCAAGGTTAAATAATAGGTGGAATGCTGATGGATACATGTCAGTGGTCAAGATATGACTTAACTTTCTGAAGAAACAGATATACCCTGTTAGTTAAGAATTGGGTTTGACTTTTTACGAAAAACAGATATACATTAATGAATGATTTTGTTCATTTAACTTGGTTCAGCTTAGCCAATAAAAGGAAACTTTGTACACTTAGTTTACTGACTAAAGTAGCCAGTTGGGATCTTATATAAGAAGCGCACATTGTCGATATTAAATGCTAACGACCACCCAACAATTCTTGGCAAAAAATTCCAATTAAATTCCTATACTATAAGTATTGGACTTATGAATATTACAAAAACATTGGCATGAAAAATATTTCAGACAGTGACTATCTGTCATTCATAGCCAGTTGCGTATGTTTACAATCGAGTTAGCTCCCACGACATCTCTGTACATCGCTGAATATATCTGATGTATGGATTCTTTGTTTATCGACCTTTCAGTGTGTTAGATGACGAATTCCTCGGTAATTAGATTCGCGTTAAATACTCATAGTTGATGGACATAATTAGTTAATGGAAATAAATCTTTAATAAAATAGTCCTTGGAAATAAATATGTGTTTTGAAAAATGGTGACCCAAAAATTTGGGCAAACTACCGTCAAGTTTGTGCCTAAGCCTACTTAATATTCGAAGGACTTAATTCGTTTACGTTTGAAAATAAGTTCTTTTTACCATTGAAGGTCAAGCATTAGAAAACAGCCCTATCTGATACTACTATGAAACTTCTTAGCAGTAAAATTCACGAATCCGAGAGGTTTTGGACCCAGGAATTCGTTACCGGTGAAGTTTAACTGTGAATGAATGGAGACAGTTATCACTAATGATTTTGGGTAATCAACACACAACATCCTGAAATAGTTTAATTTAGAATTATTGATCAAAGATATGGATGTGTGCTATCCAATTAATATACAGACGGAGATCACAAAAACGTTGTTTTACAAAACTTAGGGTAACTAAATCGCCACTTTAGATTTCACTTTCTACTCATTGGATCCACTTCCCTGAGATATTTTTCATTCTTCAAATAAAAAGTGGTCATAATACCGTAGAACCAGAACGATTTGAACACATTAAAACATAAAACAATAAGCAAGAAAGAAGCCTGGTATGTGAAGACTTCTAGGGACAATTCGAACAATCAAAATAGAGATGGAACGAAAGCATTTATAATACTTTGGAACGGATAAAATTAAAGTACTCTAAATGTCTTAAAATAGCTATTTATAGCTCAGTAAGCGCATTTATTAGACGGACTAATATATATATATCCATGTTCCAAACTCATGTGTTGTTTTAATACACGTTTTTTACACTATTTTTCAGATTTCAGTGAAGGATTGTTAAGTATACTTGAAGGACCGGAAAAGCTGACACGTTCCAAAGACACCTCAGATTCACATATAAATCGAAACATAGATTTACTACAACAAACAACAACATCTACACCAGATATTATTCGTATAAGAGCACATATGAAAGAGAGTACATCAAAAATTGACCGACTAAATTATCATTTCTGTTGTCGAACAGATTCACCGAGTGTTGACAGTCCAATTGATGGCTTCCCTGCTGAAACAGGTCCTTTTTATTTGTACAGGTAATTTGTATCAGCGTTTTTTCTCTGCCAACGGTTAATGTAACGTATAACGTTTTTAAGATTCAATACGTCTGTGGTATAACTAAGTGACTCCACCAAGTTGTCATTATAAGGACGTTTTAACTTTGAAACAACTTGCATGAAAACTATTATCAATATTATTATTATTACTATTTACTTAGGGTTGGAGATAAATGTCAACAAATTACTGGAATGCATGTTACTGAAGAATATATTTGTGTAGATGCACCTAATCGAGGTGATCCAAACTGGTGGTCAATTGATCAAAATCATACTTGGTCACCATATAATGTGAAAGGTTTAACACCAGCACGTGTACCGTATCATGATTTTTGTGATGTTGAGATCAATTTATGCTATTATGAACAGGGTAAGTGATATTAACTACAATTTAATTTTTATCAGAAAGGGAGTTTTGTGGAGATTGTGGTAATTTTAAGTAGTTGAATTCATGATTCAATCAAAGGTAGACCACTGTGGTAAACGTGGTAGCACTGGATGGCCGTCTCACCCTAGTATGGGTCTCTTCAGCAATGCTCACCCACGACCCCACGCGTAGGATTTGAACCCAGAACCTATCGGTCTCGCACACGAACACCTAACCTCTAGACCACTGAGCTGGCTGGCATCCAGTGGTGTTAATGTTTAACTTCAACCGATCCACGAAATTGCACCACCGATCACGATTGTCGTCAGTGAATCACTGCCTCCACTGGTCACTGCTTCTCATTAGAACTCCTGGAAATACCTCTTGAAGCCAGTCACTAATGAGCACATGATGATTATTATCAGAAAGGGGCATTAATAACTTTTTTAATGGTAATTTTAGTACATTGAATTCGTATGCAGAAACATATATATATATATATATATATATATATATATATATATATATATATATATATATGACCTTGAGGCGCAGCAGAAATAGAAATCGTTCCACCAGATCTGTTGTGAGATAGTCACACACTGAAAACAATGGTGGATGTGTCGCTAAATTCAGTGAATTAATTGAAGTTAGAAATTAACGCCGTTGGATGCCGGCCAGCTCAGCGGTCTAGAGGTCAATCATTCGCATGCGGAACCGATAGGTCTTAGGTTCAAATCTCACGAGGCGTGATCGTGAATGCGCACTGCTGAGGAGTCCCACAATAGGATTAGTTGGTCTTGAAAAGTAGTTATCCTAGGCTTCTTTACAATTCAGAACTACCAAGTTTTCTCTTAAAGGAAAAAAATCAGGTGATTTGAGACCTGTTGAGTATAATATTAGCCATTCATGTATCTAACAATTAGTAATTTTATCATAGTCATTATATATCTACATCAATTTTATGTTTCAGCTGCTCCCGTCTCAGAAAATGAAGTAACAGAAAGTAAGTTATGATACATTCTACTATCAGTTAACATATTGATAATTTAAAGCAATTAGTCCCTTTTATAAATTTCGATAATGTAATAAGAAGACGGAGATTATCAGAACTATGTGATATATTAGCGCAATACAATTCGAACAATCTGATCACACATATACTTGTTAAGAGCATTTATATATAAAAATAAAAGGTCAACTAGACTGGAAATGAGGTAAGAGGAGATAAGGATAATAATAATAATCTGAACACTATTCAAAACCTAATCACTCTGGATAATAAGTCAATATTACCAGGGTAGGTTTAAGGTAAGAACAAACTGTTTTTTGAATACACAAAGGGGGTTTGAAGTTTCGTATGGCTAAGGCTTCAATAAACCTTAGTATACACCCTTTTACACTTTTATACAATACCACAAAAGCTGAGCTTAGATCAATCTTGTGCCCTGTTTCAATTATGTGTTTAGCAATAGAGGATGATGGATGTTTATCCTCTGCTCTTATTGAGTCACTTGATTGTATTTGTTTCTGCTCTTTAACAAGTATATGTGTGATCAGATTGTTCGAAATGTGTTGTGCTAATATATCACATAGTTCTGATAATCTTCGTCTTCTTATTACATTATCGAAATATTGATAATTATTTGGTAATTCAAAATATGCTTACACTGATTGTGTAATCCAACTTTAATTGATTGGATAACCCAAAGTCCATCACATGAATATCCCAAATCTATTTGACTCAATAAACTGATTACAATAAAAACGTTAGATATCTGTACAGTTTATACAAAAGAAGATATTACATAGTTATTATGTATAAATGTTCAGTCAATATTCTCACCAAGATCATCAGGTTTAAAACTATTTTCTTAACCAATTAGAATTGAACTGTATCAGCTATCTAACTCACCCTCTACCCTTATGTAAAACTATTGATTTTCTTGTTTATTTTTTAAAGATATAATGATACCGATTAGACAATTAAGAACCGTGAATTATATCTTCATGATGATAAACAAGTTATTTATTGCACGAATTCGTTAACTCAAAGGATAAGGTGTCGGGATTTGAAGTTAAAGGTATTTGGTTCAAGTTTCAGTGTAAATATCAGCATTGAGATAAGGGTACATGCACTTGATGAGTTTCAGATAGGATGAAACGTTTATCGTAAATTACATTGCTCATACGAAATACACTGGAATCAGATGCTAGATTTCAAATATAACCAAATTATTGTTATTATAAGCATGTTTGAAGAGTAGCATACACAAAGATGATTTTACTATAATAAAACAAAAAATGACAAGATAAAATGAAGATATAAGTAATAGATTTCAAAGATGTCATAACTTGTGCCCTGTATCCTATTAATGTATAATGTAATGATACCGCCAATTGGAGAACAGTGACTTATCGACCGGATCAATGACGCATAAAACAAGTACGAACAGCCTGGAGTCCTTATCGGTCCTGCTTCCCTCCTAGCCCTGTCTGTTAAGTCCAGAACACCAATCTCAGCCTCTGTGGTATGAATAATGTATTCCAAACATACTGGGTTTATATACTAACAAGACAGACCACATAGTACCATAAAATGGAAAATAACATTTGTACAAGATTTAGCCAAAAAAGGCTGTGAATGTGGGAGACTGCAATTAATAGACAGGGCATAACTCAAGACTGATAAATCGAATAATAATAATCCATAGATTAAAATGAAGCTTGTGATAAGAGGGACATGAATATGAATAATTCAGTTATTTAACAACTATACAATAAAAATATACGTATAGTAATTGTCCGAAAATGGACCCCATCTGGTGAAACAACCTCATGAACCTGGAGCATATTCGAAAGAACTAATGACGGAGTTTTCAACCATTTTCCAGCCTGTTTTGGGTCAGTGCACTGCTATGAAAGCAACACTTCGGTCGAAACCTGGAGCTAAACATGTCTTCCGTCCAAAGAGACCAGTGCCGTACGCAGAATTATCGAAAGTTCACGAAGAACTTAACCGCCTTCAACTAAAAGGAGTTATTACACCTGTTTCTTATTCCGCCTGGACAGCACCTGTTGTGGTTATTAAGAAGGCTAATGGCACAATCCGAATATGTGCAGATTTATCCACAGGTCTTAACGCAGCTCTCGAAAAGCATCATTACCCACTGCCAGTCCCTGAAGATTTGTTCACGATGTTAAATGGTGGGAAGTTCTTTGCAAAGCTGGATCTCGTTGATGCCTATCTACAAGTGGAAGTGGCTGAAGATTCGAGAGAGTTACTTACCATAAATACTCATCATGGCTTGTTTCAGTACAATCGCCTGCCATTTGGTGTTAAAACAGCTCCATCTATTTTTCAGCAACTAATGGATACCATTCTATCGAGTATCCCGGGGGTCGCAACTTATCACGATGATATCTTAATTGTGGCCACATCGTTAGAACAGCTTCGAGAACGCACGACAGCTGCACTACAACGCGTCAGCGATAACGGATTCACATTACGCCCAGAAAAATGCCAGCTTTTCTTGAAGTTAGTTAAATACTTGGGATTCATCTTTGATGCTGCAGGTCACAGACCAGACCCTGATAACATCCGAGCTATAAAACTGATGCCGACTACCACTAATATCTCTGAGCTATGATCATTCCTGGGATTAATTAGCTACTACTCAGCTTTTGTTCCGTCGATGCATGACATACGCGCCCCGCTAAATCATCTTCTGAATAAGAATACCAGCGGGAACTGGACAAAAGAATGTGAAGCTGCATTTTGTAAGCTGAAAACAATAATAAACTCTGAACTATTACTGACACACTACGATCCGTCCATGCCTATTATTGTCGCTGCAGACGCTTCAGCTTTTGGACTCGGTGCTGTCATCTCACATCAATTCCCACGATGCAAAAGTAAGAACACAAGGTTTGGTATAAGTGAAGATTTATTAGCCCCAAAATAGTATGACGACGACTACGATGATGATGATAGTCTAAAATACACTGGTTTATATATTGATTGTACACCAATTTTGATTAGTAATTAGGATTACATCACATAATCAGTTATAACAAATCACATACTGAGCATAGTTCAGGTCAATGGAATACAAGAATATTGTATATTATACAGAATAAAATATCATACGAGAAGAAAACAAATACTACATTGCGTAATCATTACATTGAATCGAAACGGATGTAATAATGAATAAAACTCATATTGAGTAAATCAATCGAATATTGACTTTTCGTCCCATCATATCATTACCATTCATTATTCTTATCAGAATAGAATAAAAGATCAAAGTCTTCCATTTTAAAACACTACTATACCGACTTAAAGTTAATCAGTACTAATTAATGAAACATCACTTGTAAATAAATCAATACTACAGAATGTTAATCGGATCTTGAAAAAATTCAATGATAATACTAGAGATTAAAGATAAATGACCTGGATTCGAATCCTATACGAAGCATCAGTTCTCTTGACACTTTAAATATATCTTGTTAACCAGTAGAAAATAACATAAAACTTAGATGAAGTAAGATTCCTTACCGACAATCTTCAAACAGCCGACACGCATATATATGTATCTTTGATATATTCAATGAACTATACACTACTTCTTTATTCTTTTTTCTTAAAATATTTACTATATAGGTTATTATTTTCAAACTGAATGGCCATTAGGTCAATATGCATTACCGAATGTACATAGAAATGATTTGGATAAAGCATGTCCACCAGGATTTACACAACATTATTATTCATTAATTAATAATCAAGCAGCATTTTTTGAATTAGAATTAATGCCAATGAGTTTAGGACCATATTTTTTAGAATTAATGGGACATAATTATAGTGCATTAAATGTACATTATTGTGAAAGAAATAATCCAAATATAAATGATGAATCAGTTAATGAAACAGGTGAAGTTATAATTGAAGCAAATAATGAAGAGGAAACAGTCACTTCTTCTTCTTCTTCTTCCTCCTCATCTTCATCATCCATAATAACAGGATTATTAGGCGATGATAAAAAACTTCCTGAGTTTCAATGGCCTAAAGGTGATTACTGTGTAATATCTACAGCTGAAAATCATCAATGTCCACCAGGTTAGTCAACTGTGTTAGATAGATTGGTGTTTTTCATTCAGAATGTTTATTTTGTTCTATTTTTTTTAAATTCATTTTATAGTATCTCATATGTATGTGTCAAAAAGAATTTCTTATGGAGCTGGTTCCTCTGAAAGAACTATTCTAATAGTGAGACTTCAATTAAAATATTACATTCATAAAGTGTTTTAATGATTTTATAACAGAATATTGACTGGTTAAGTTTAAACCGATTGCAAATGAATTCAGTCATGATTCATCTCTATCGAATATTTGAAGTCAACTGATGAAAAGCCTTAGATGAGAAGACAATTATGTAAAAGAAAAAAGAATATATACCATCCGTAACACACAAAAGTAATTAATCATGATAAGTAGGTTGATAGAACCAAAATATTGATCACTAAACTATGGCATACAGATTCAATGATATACTTCTAATGTAATAGTGTGGTGTGAGTTACTTATGCAGACAGATATAAGTAGTATGTAGTAAGAATAGGAAGTGGAATATTTACTATTAAAAGATTGTAATGAAGGAAACAGGAACGAAAACAGAGAGTAATAAAAATAACATCAGTACTAAAAGAATAATGAAGTATGCAAAGGACAATTGAAGAAAGATGTGCAAATAATGTGTTTAATGTATGGTATTCATTTTTTTTTTAAAGGCACCATGTAATCTGTATTATAGAACAAATTGGTTTACCCCACTAAATCCTTAATTCACTACTATAGGCGTATCCTAAATGTGATCTAAATAAATGTGAATTGTGACCATGGTAGAAGAAGAGATCGTACCAATCACTTTTGAACACACAAATCTGGCTTTTCCAGATGTATAGTTATTATTTCGGCAATGTTAAGAAGATGCAATATAACTGCCTTTGACAGACTTCTATGTACCTTGTAGATAACTTTGAACTCAGAGTCCGTCTTGATTAAGTGACCTATGTTCAGAAGGTGTTCAATTGCACAACTTTGAAAAAGAAAACTCTTCGATGAACCAAACTTTTTTAAAATTTTAATTCAATCTATTGTAATAGTTCCAAACTTTATTTTCAAAATTATCCCAAAAAAATTAAAATGTTTGAAATACAATTAATAATTTATGTCTCTTATCAACTAACAAATTTTATTATTAAATTGAGTATATTAAGTCATGGGTACTAAGATCACAGTGTTGATTATGTTAGAATGCATTTACACCCAGTGAAGTGATATATCAGAATCTCGGAATGTGGTATATAATCATATTTATTTTAGTAAAACCCCTAAAGCCAACATGTACATTTCAAAACCTACAAAATTTGATAATATAATTGTAAATATAAATAAATAGCTTTCAACTGACCCCCAAATATCCAGGTACGGCTGAGGGTGGAGAGAGTCAGCTCTCCCTCTCGAAATGATCTCACATGTCCATGAGTATACAACCACTGCCAGGGAATTCCTATTCACTGCCTTCTCGTGACGGGAGTGTTGTTTACAAAATTGAGAGGACGAAAAGCGAATGTCCGGCGCTTTAACCGGGTTAATGGACACGGAGAGTTTACCTAGGGGAGTTGAAAAACCCTAATTCCAAACCAACCGTGCACATGGGCTCCAGTATCCTAAAGGAACAAATGGCATATGAACTCAATGTTAGTCACCAGCTAACATGAGACTGTATCTCCTGACGTTGTTCCACTGCCTTATGGATCAGACTTTTAGGTCGAAGGCTCCGGGTGTGGCCCCCTAAGAAAACCACCTGTTTCGGTCTGGGCACCCAGATAGTATCACACTCCACACACGAATCAAGTGACTTGTGTGGCACATATGTATTCGGTGCTCCTTTGTACCAATATTTTTGTGCTCAAATTAATAAATAAAGCTTTCAACCATTGATATTTACTGATAGAAAACTTTTTTCGAACACATAATACATCCAAGATAATTCAACATAAACTAACAAAAATTGGTAATCACATAAAATAGTTCAAGAGGAAAAAGCGATTCGACAGGCGTGACTATAATTTATAGACGACCTTTGCTCAATACATATAGAATAACATTAGATAATCCCTAGTGTTTCCATCATCATAACCGAAACGCCTTTTAGAAAAAAAGAACAAAAGTTATAACACTATTTAGAACTCCGCCTGTAGCTCTTCCAGAGTTACTGCCGGTCCCAAGCCCGGGTAAAGGAGGAGGGTTGGGCATGGGGTTAGCGTCCCCATCCCGTAGAAACCTAACTCGCTAAAAAAACGCTAACCAGAAAAAATAATTCAAACCATTTAAACTCTGCCCTGGGAGTTAGAGGTAATATGACGCTTCATGGTGAAAGCCGAGTTCCTTCGGAAGCCACGAGGCCGATGCCCCTTCTAACAACCAGAGCAACAATTTTTATAGGTACATGGAACGTCCGGACAATGTGGGAGACCGGGAAGACCAGTCAAATAGCAACGGAAATGAGGCGATACAACTTGGCAGTACTGGGAATCAGTGAAACCCATTGGACCCAAGCTGGACAACAAAGGCTAAATACGGGAGAGATGCTGCTATACTCCGGTCACGAAGAGGAAAATGCTCCACACACTCAGGGAGTTGCTCTAATGCTATCCACAGTAGCACGAAATGCACTTGTAGGATGGGAATCTCACGGATCCAAAATCATCAAAGCATCATTCAAAACAAAGAAGGAGGGGATCACAATGAACATTATCCAGTGTTATGCACCTACCAATGATAGCAACGACGACGTTAAGGATCAATTCTATGAGAGGCTGCAATCAATCATGGAGAAGTGCCCAAGAAAGGACCTCACCATTCTGATGAGAGATCTAAACGCCAAAGTCGGAATGGACAACACCGGATATGAAGACATCATGGGACTACATGGACTGGGAGAGAGAAACGAAAACGGGGAAAGATTTGCAAATCTGTGTGCATTCCATAAATTAGTCATAGGCGGTACAACATTTCCACACAAACGTATACACAAAGCTACGTGGATCTCACCGGACCACACCACAGAGAACCAGATAGATCACATTTGCATTAATAAAAAGTTCCGAAGGACAATGGAAGATGTGAAAACCAGGAGAGGAGCGGACATAGCTTCAGATCATCACCTAGTTGTGGCCAAATTGAAACTGAAGCTAAAGAAGAACTGGACAACTGGACAAACAGCACCACAAAGGTTCAATACAGCCTTCCTTCGAGATACTGACAAACTCAATGAATTCAAGGTAGCTCTCAACAACAGGTTCCAAGCCTTACAGGATCTACTGGATGAAGAAGAAACTACTATGGAGGATAGCTGGAAAGGTATCAAAGAAACATTAACTTCAACGTGTCAAGAGGTTCTGGGCCCCAAGAAGCATCATCACAAGGAATGGATCTCTACAGAAACACTGGACAGGATCAAAGAAAGAAAGAATAAGAAGACAGCAATTAACAACAGTCGAACAAGAGCAGAGAAAGTCCAAGCACAAGCAGAGTACATAGAAGCAAACAAGAAAGTGAAGAAGAGCATTAGAGCTGATAAGCAAAAATACGTGGAAGAACTAGCAACGACGGCGGAAAAAGCTGCAAGAGAAGGAAATATGAGACAGCTTTACGATACGACGAAGAAGCTTGCAGGGAAATACAGTAAACCAGAGAGACCAGTCAAAGACAAAGAAGGAAGACCGATCACTGAGATTCAGCAACAGCGCAACAGATGGGCAGAGTAATTCGAGGAACTCCTGAACAGGCCGGCTCCAATGAATCCACCGGACATCGAAGCAGCACACACAGATCTTCCTATAGATGTCAATCCACCAACGACGGAAGAAATCAGAATGGCCATCAGACAAATCAAGAGCGGGAAAGCAGCAGGGCCTGACAATATACCAGCTGAAGCGTTGAAGTCAGACATCGAAGTAACTACAAGCATGCTTCATCTTCTATTCAAGAAGATTTGGGAGGCGGAACAAGTGCCGATGGATTGGAAAGAAGGACACCTCATCAAGATTCCAAAGAAAGGAGATCTGAGCAAGTGTGAAAACTACAGAGGCATTACACTACTGTCAATACCGGGCAAAGTCTTCAACAGAGTGTTACTGAACAGGATGAAAGGCGCAGTTGACGCTCAACTTCGAGATCAACAAGCTGGATTCCGTAAGGACCGGTCGTGCACAGACCAGATTGCGACACTACGGATCATCGTCGAACAATCAATTGAGTGGAACTCGTCACTCTACATCAACTTCATTGATTATGAGAAGGCATTTGACAGTGTAGATAGGAGAACGTTATGGAAACTTCTTCGACACTACGGAGTTCCTGAGAAGATTGTCAACATTATCCGGAACTCATACGATGGACTACAGTGCAAAGTAGTGCATGGAGGACAGCTGACAGACGCATTCCAAGTAAGGACCGGAGTAAGACAAGGCTGTGTACTCTCTCCCTTCCTCTTTCTTCTGGTGGTCGACTGGATTATGAAGATCTCGACATCTGAGAGAAACTACGGCATACGATGGACAGCTCAGAAACAATTAGACGACTTGGACTTCGCAGATGACCTAGCCCTCCTATCACAGACACACGAACAAATGCAGATAAAGACAGCCAGCATAGCAGCAGTCTCTGCATCAGTAGGCCTCAACATACACAAAGGGAAAACCAAGGTCCTCAAACACAACACGGAGAACAGCAATCCAATCACTCTTGATGGCGAAACTGTGGAAGATGTGGAATCCTTCACATACCTGGGAAGCATCGTCGATAAACAAGGAGGTTCAGATGCAGACGTCAAGGCGAGGATTGGCAAAGCTACAGCGGCATTCCTTCAACTGAAGAACATATGGAACTCAAAACAACTTTCAACCAATATCAAAGTCAGAATCTTCAATACCAACGTCAAGGCAGTTCTACTGTACGGAGCTGAAACTTGCAGAACTACAACAACCACCATCAAGAAGGTACAGGTATTTATTAATAGCTGTCTACGCATGATACTCAACATCCATTGGCCGGATACCATCAGCAACAGCCATTTGTGAGAGAGAACCAACCAGCTTCCAGCGGAAGAGGAAATTAGGAAAAGACGATGGAAATGGATAGGACATACATTGAGGAAATCATCAAACTGCATTACGAGACAAGCGCTAACTTGGAATCCTGAAGGGAAGAGGAAAAGAGGAAGGCCAAAGAACACATTACGTCGGGAAATAGAAGCAGATATGAAAAAGATGAATAAGAACTGGAAAGAGCTTGAAAGGATTGCCCAGGACAGGGTTGGATGGAGAATGCTGGTGAGCGGCCTATGCTCCTTCACGAGGAGTAACAGGCGTAAGTAAGTAAGTAAGTTTGGATGGACCTTGGATGACCTGAAGAAATTTCAGCCAATCACAAAACAGTCGACATGGAGTGAGACTATGCTATACACACATCTTTGAAATGATTTAGAAACTTTTCAAGGTTAGAAAGAGGATCTGCAACTCTGAATTCGTAATGCATACGGTATAAGAACTCATCCACTTGACTCCATAATAATGGACCTCTGGAGCAATTATAAGATGGTAAAAATTCGTTTAGCGTCGACCACAAATTATGAACATTCTACAATCTCTACAAATTCCCCTATACCAAAAATACTTAAAAATCCTAATAATCGCTAACTGATATTTGTGTAAAATTATTTGATAGGAGTTGAAAAAGTAGCAATAGATGATAAAAGATAGAAAGGATGGACAAGACTGTGATAGAATGAGAGATTGAACATACTGTTTTTATATGCAAAGGTTAGACCTTAATTTAGTGGATAGTTACTGCCTCTACTGAACATAGGTTTTTCATTTCTACTCCTTTTAAGCCGATTACTCTGATTGTATGAATGATTTTAAATGAGAATTTTGGTAGAGTAGTGACCAGAATGAATTAACTGTTTCAAGATTGAGCTTTTGGTTGACTTTTGTAGTATTTTACACAGCCAGGCAAGGTAACGTTTGAAGATGTGCTTCTAGAAAGCTTTCTTTGTACAGTCCAAATATTTTACTATAGACTGTTATTTTCTAACAGACATATTAATTAATAAATACGATTGTACAGCATTCTCAAATGACAGACATTTATTAACATGTATATATTTTTTCTAGGTCTTCACAGACATGCCCGAGCATTCTCTGAACTTTGTTGTCGAACTGATAATATTAAAGATCCTAAACCCGTGAACTGGCCATTTATCGAAGATTTCTTCTTATTTGGTGGTGAAAAATGTTTACCAGTAAAAGATACTCATGTAGGTATTCTCAGTTTAACGAATCAATATTTATTACAATTGAATTCTTGTAAATAATCCAATTGATCTTTGTTACTTCAACTGACGTTAAAGAGGAATCTTAAGGATGGTTAAGGGATAGATTGGATGAGTATATAGAAATTAAGATCTGTCCTCCCATTATATCTCAGTGTCAAATGATAAGTGAACAATTATAAATGAAATACGTTATTAGAGGGATCGATATGGTATATACTCGATGTCTTAGCCTACATGTCCTTTTCTGGGTTGGAAGGATGATTGTATGTATACTTATAGTTTAAGTACATTATAATTTGGTATGATTCTTAGTTATTTCTCAGTCTTTTTCTTTCTATTGTGAGTTTAGCATACCATAGGAAGTGTATATCACGGCTGTATCAAGCCTTCGGGCACATTATAATTGCTTTCAGAAAACGTCTTATGTCAAGGTACTGTATATACAGATATAACTGGGGCATTTAATTACCGACAGGCAAATATGATGCTTGTCATTATGAACCACACTGAACACATTTGATTCAGAATGAATCGAAATGACCGAAAATTGCTTAAAAATAATCAAAGTAACACAGAACGAGATTGAAAAAACACAATAAAAGTACATGATTGTACGTAGCTAAACTAAGACATGGTTTTTATGAAAATAAAACAGTGATTTACGGCCGGTCTAATGAATTACCTAATGGATAACTCCAGCCTTATTTCAACAACATATGAAGATAGGAAGGTATGCCTAGGTTGGGTTAATGTAGATTGGATGAGACCTAAAATCCTCCAAAAGAAGATGTGACATTAGTCTATGAGGACAATGACCGTTAAATGAATGATTTTGGCAAGCAGAGATCACCTGGTTAGGGCCCTGTTGATTATAGTGACCAGTAAATGGAGACGGTGACTGTTATAAATCCCCAAGACGTATTCACTCTTTATCTTCTCTAAGATCCTAATTTTGAAAACTATTTTACACTCTTCTTTGTCAAATAACGTTTATTACCAAACATTTATGGCACCACCCATATTATTATTATTATTACCACTACTACTACTGTCGCTCTGATACTCATCCTTACAATTTCACCTAGCTGTATTGATGTGATACGATAGCTTGGATCGATACACATATGTGCAAGGTTCTACATCCGTTATGACTTACTAAATGCATGACCAATGAGAAGAATAGGGGATTCCAATAAATTAAAAATAGGTCTTAAACTCATCAGATCATAAATATAAAAAGTCAGGCTAATTATTGTTGTTGTTAATGTCTAACTTCAACCAATCCACGAAAAAATGATCAATTTTATCTGTCAAAATAAAGATTTGTAATAACGGAATTTTCGCAATGGATATTTACAGTATCTCATAGTATTATGTCACGTTAATACAATAAAAATTATTGATGTGATAGGGTTTTAGAGACTGTTGACTTTCATAGTTCATTTCACAAACTAATCTTTGTAAGACAACCATTGGAAATCGGAAATCACTGAACAGATGTTTCGTCACAGTATAAAACTCCCTTAGTGGTGCTCTCTAGTAATCCTATTAAGGGGGAGTTGAATCTAGGACATTCAGATTTCAAGATGAGCTCCTAACCTCTAAACCACTAACCTCGTATCCAATTGTTTACATTTCTAACTTTAATCAATTCACAATATTGTGTATATGATCGTAATCTATTGAAATATGAATAAACCAAGAAGTTATGTATAAATAACTTATTATTTAATACAAACACCACAATAAGTTTGCAATCAAGGTATTCGCATTGGAAATATATGTTTACATACACATAAATCATTTAATTCCATTGAAGTCGATAAACGAACATAGAAAACTTTCTAGTTAATAGCATTTTCAAATTATACAGATTACTGACAGCTAAATAAACCCTGAGTTTTCGAAGTACATACAACTTCTTTGGAAAACCTGGGAGCACTGAACTGCCGTTTTGTTCTAGAATGGGACTCATCAGCGATGCGCATCCATGATCCCGCATGTGGGACTCAAATCCAGGACTTTCGATCTCGCACGCAAACGCTTAACCTCTAGACCACTGCGCCGGCATCTAACGGTATTAATGTCTAACACTAGCCAATCCACGACTCATGAATTCAACTATTTAATTACTATAATCTCCACAAAACCTTTTCTGAACATAGAACTTCTTCAAGGGTTACTGAATAACACATGTAACCAATCCTTGTAAATAGTTTTATCACTATTCAATATTTCTAACGAACATTGGACATAAACAGCATATTTTATTTCTGAAAAAAAATTAATAGTCTGTTTCATAAAACTGAACCACATAAAAATTTATGCAGAAACATGGTTATCTAGACAGAAGACTTAACTAATGTCAAAGGAAATTCGATTGTCAGCTGCAAAACTATCTGTAAAGTTTGTAAATCTTAATGCAAAATGAAATACCCATAATCTAATCAATTCGGCAATAGTCTATTTTGAAGTTTCATATCACAAACTGACTTTAGCTAGACAGCTGTTGTTATCAAGAACCGCTAGACAAATGTTTCTTGCTAGTAAGGAAATTATCAGTATTACCCATTCACGATATCCTCACAAAATGTTAAAGTCAAAGCCTTCAAGCTTTGAGGAGAGTGTTTAATCTTCAGATCATTAAGTTAGGATTTAGTGCATTTCACCTTATTCTGGTAAACAGTAACGAATGTAACATGAATTTCTCCAAGTGACCAAAACGGCATTTGCATTATAATTTACAACTTATTTAAACTCTAACGTACCGTTTCCTCAATGCAATAAGGAAAATTCGATGAAAGAACTTTTTGATCTAAGTTAGACCACCATTTAAGGCTCGGAAGCACTGGACTGCCATTTACGTCCTAGTATGTGACTATTCAGCCGTACTCATAACGACCCGCTGCAAACCAGGATCAAAACCATATCCTGTGCAGACGCTTAGCCTCTAGACGACTGAGCCGGTATCTGGTGGTGTTAATGTTTAACTTCATTAAATCCATGATTTTGCTCATCCATCCTCCATTGTCTTCGGTGGGTAACTGCTTCATACCCGATACGGATTAACTCCATCGGTAACCGCGTGTTGGATCGTGGATACATACTGTTAAAGATCCCCATACTAAGACAAAATGGCCTTTCAGTCCTTTCATATTTCCAATGGTGTTCTGGCTTAGATCGGTCCATGATTTAAATGAAATTCAACAATCTCCACACACCCTCATACTAAAAATAACCAGTAAATGGAGTTGTATAGTGTACAATTTTTATTAATTCACTGAATTCACTTGTATTTTTTGCTAACATGTACTTTTAATAATAAAATACTCTCAGGTGGAACGTTATCTTGTACGATTGGTTTCTGGTTCAGAAGGTAAACACGAACCTCAATGGGATGTTCTATGTCATTATTTACCGATTTCATGGATGAATGACACTATAGAATGGCCAACTGGTGAATATATGCTTCCTATAGGAAGACGTAGTGGCTTGCGTACATCATATGTGACAACAATTGCTGCAGATAACGAACAGACTAATACAACAGCATCATCTACAAATGTTCAAGATGGTAAAACTTTTATCAGTGGTAGTAAATATCAATGTCCAGAAACATTTGAACGTAAACGTTTTATATTTGCAAGCAGTGAAACTGAACAACAATTAATGAGCAATCCGAATACCAATACAGAGACTATATTCAACATAACCGCCTACGTGACCATGGAATTTTGTGTACATACTAATGAACAGAATAGTAGTAGTGGTACTACAAGTAAATTTTCAACATGGCCTGCTGGTGATTACTGTATATTTACCATGAACACACATTGCCCGATTGGAATGAGTATGTAATAAATAATTTACATCCGTTTTGTCTCTAAAAACTTTTCAATGTCACTATTCAATTTAAAAATAAGATTCATTTGACTTTTGGAGATTACCTAAGTTAAATCCTGTTTGAATTTTGCTGTCTACAAGCTGTTGATCCCGTTTATAATCAGCTAACCTAAAAAATCAACTCCCGTAGTTAACAAACTTTTTTTAAAGTATGTTAGCACTTGGTTTTTCATGGAATCAAAAGCACACTTATGTGACTGTTAAAGTTATATATGACATTAATTGTGCAGATCATGAGTTTAAACCGTACTATTTACATGATTGGTTAACTTTTAAGTAATTCACTACGTGTACATGTCCATCCAGTAGGATAACAATAAGATGGTAAAACACAATAATCTCTTGCCACGGAATCAAACTTTAGTAAGATCTCTAACAGATCCAAGTTAAAAATAAACCATCAAGCACCAGAAAGCACTGGACAGCTGTCTCGTCCCAGTATGAGACTCCTTAAGGGTAAGCACTCACGACCCTACCGAAGATAGAACACAGGATCTTCAGGTCTCATGCATAAACACTTAATCTTTAGATCACTAGACCGGAATCCCTTGGTATATATGTATTACATCCATCAATCTGTTATATTGAGTGACCATCTTCCATTGTCTTCAGTGTCTATCTTCTTCACATATGATAAAGCCAAACTCTGCTATTCATGGCCTTTTACTAGAACTCTAGAAATTTCCTCTCGAAACTAATCACCGACGCGCATAATATCCTTACAATCGCAAATCTGAAAATCATAAGTTAATTTGTTTGTCATAATACACTGAAATATTACACCATCAAAGTACAATTCTAAGCTATCTGTTTTTTAATTATTCAAAATTTACTCTGTTTAGTTTAAGAATAAAGCGAACTATTAAGTAATGGTATCATAATACTACGCTATCATTTTCTACTTTCTTTGGTGAGTAACTGTCTCAATGACATTTAATAATCTTCTCAAACCTCCATACTGATAATCACATATATATCTTTCTCATTACTGGTTAGATTTTGGGTTTTATGATGAAGGACATCGTAAAAGTGAAAACCCAATAAAAAGCAACAAACAGGCTATAGTCCCAAATATTTCATCTTACTGATAGATTTAAAGGTTGACATTTTTCTCATCATTTCTAATGTTCTATAAGTGTTTTGTATCCAGCAATTTTGATCATTCTTCCGTTTATCTTGCCAATAAGTACTACATATTAGAGTGTAGTTTTCACATATGAATTCATTTCAAGCGCTAACTTTCAGTAAATTTGTATTCTTTATCCGATCTATTGAACTATCATCCTATGTTGAGATGTTTCAAATGACTCCAGATTTTAATGAAAATTCAACTTCAATAAGTAGTACTCACTCAGTAAATAAATGAGAAAAAATGTCTGAAAATTCTCCATACAACACATATATAACACAAAGATGTCGGGGATAACCTTAACTACATATAAACAAATGTTAATACTCTCATTATATCATTTTCATTTTTGGACTATTTCTTCTTTTGAATATTTATAATAAATAAACATTTGATCTTGTATTTGATTTATTTCCTAGAAGCTTCCAGAGAATTTCCATTGAAAATTCCACGTTTCATTCTAAAAAGTATACATTCCATATCACCAGATGGTGAAATAATTCCTAATAGTCATTGGCATGAAGATATTGAAAATCATGTTGTTTATTTTATGCAATGTTGTCGTGAAGATAAAACTCTACTATTACGTGTACCACCATCAAAAGATGGTTTTTATTTAGCTAGTAGTTCCGGTCTATGTTCTAGTGTACCCGGAACTGTATTGGATAGAGAGAAAATTACCACCTATCTTACATCACCATTACATAGTAATAGTAATACTATGATTAATAATCGTAAATCAACTGTATTAACTGAAAAAGATATGTTATTATATCGTGAAACACTTGCTCAACGTGAAGGTCTTCTCTATTTATGCTATTATCATCCAGCCAAAGGAATTGATTATACTACATCAATACTTGGTACACGTTATTCTATAAGTCAAAATATCTCTGAAAAAGATATTGATGAAATAGCTAGTAAGTAGTAATATGTGTCAGTTTTGATTTGATTTACTTCATTTTGTCAGTTATTCAATCATAAATAGGGTAAAATACGGACTATGTGTGGATTGGTTCATTAGACTGTTAAATACAGTCAATAAGACGATGGGAAAATCTTAATAACTTGATTGGCTGAATCAACCTATTATAAAATGTTAACCTTGAAATTTCACATTAAGGACTAATTGCGATTGGACAACTGTTATGATGAAAAGTATTGTGCAAATAAATAACACAATTTTGATATCCTTCCTCGTTTTATTGTGTTATCCAAATGTTACGGTGAAACCAGAAAGCAATGAACTGTTATTTCATCTCACTTGAAGTATAGCTGTTCAATAGAATGTTAGGCTTTATGTTAATACAATTAGAAATTGAATGTAAACTATGAAAACTTTAAGATTAGTTACAGCATTATGTAAACTTGAGTAATAAACTTACACGCCATTTCATCTAGTATGGGACTCGTCAGCAGTGGGCATTCACGATCCCCCACGCGAGTTCCAGGTTTCCCACGGTAGTCTATCTTTAATCGACTCATGAATTCAACTATTAAAATTGTATGTAAAGATGGGTAGTGACTAGCAGTGGAATCCAGGACGCGCGTTTCGTCCTATTTGGGACTCATCAGCTGGATGTACCTGCACCTCAGAGTTGAGGTTCACACTGGGCATCGAACTCAGTACTGTCCGCTTCAAATACCATCGCGTTATCCACTTAGCTACTGAGTTTATTTATTATTTAGGTAGTTTATGGATATTGATAGTTAATAACTGTACATAACTTATAACAATAATAAATATTTCGATAGAAAGTAAACTATTGTGTTCTGCTGTAAGATTCATTTAGAAAATGTATTCCCCAGAGTATAACAAACTCACTATGCAACTGAGAAGACTGAAATGAGCACGAAAGTTTAACTGACAGACTAACTTATTATTTATAACAATTATTGGTATACATACAATTTGGTTGGTTGGGTATATTATTATATTATTATTATAAGCTTTATTCAACATTATATTTGTGGTACACTATTGAATTCACAGCATAAAGTATTTCAACAAGTTTCTTTTTCTTATATCTTGATCGATCCTAACGATAAATATTGAGTGATGGCCAGTTAGATGTTAGGAGTTCGATAATCGACATCTGAATAATGTTCATTCGTTTCAATACATATTGCAGGCCACCATGATGTCGCTGGTTGTACCTTTTTGTAATCCGTACAGCGAAAGGTTGTAAACTTTTCGTAAACGCGCCTGAATAGGTTGTGAGCTCAATAGACATAATAGTGTGTTAAAACAAACAAGAAAACAGATAACTTGACGAAATATCTAGATAAGAGGAACAGGTAGCCCAGATATTCAAGCAGGCCGCCGATGAAGAGTAACTTTGATTAAGTGCATTATCGGCTTCTTCTAATAGATTGCCCCGTTCGTGATATCTCACAGCATGATCTTCAGAATAAATATGAGGATAGGCACATAATATATCCATACTCACCAGATTACTACCCCTCCCTTTCTGAAAATATATCCTATCCGTGAGGTACAACTCCATGAGTTACGTGAGGGTAATGTAATCCTTAAAAATATATAGATTGTTGTATTTCGCATATTTCATTTTAATTATTGTATTGTATATGCCATTCTAAATACACTGATTCTTTTTTTCATTTTTTTTCGTCAATTTATGTGTGTATTATTCAATTGTGAAAAGGACTATGTGGTTGTGCACCGAATGCATTTTGTTTATTAAATAAACAAGCTGAATGTATTTGTAAACCAGGTTATTTCGGTGATGGACGTTACGTATGTGCACCAATTACCCCGCTAACGGATGAATGTGCCGATTTATGTGACCCGTCAGCTGTATGCGCTGAACATTTGGGTGTTAGTTTAAAGAAAAAGCAGGTAATATTATCATCATTATTTTAGTATACTAAAACTGTGGTGATTATTACGTTTTCATAGATTAAATCACGTAATGACGTTAGTTAGACAACCACTGAAAACCAGGAAGCACTGAACATCTATTGGGTCCTAGTATGAACCACCTCGGCAGAGTGCTTCCAAAACCCTATCGGCAATCAAATCTTGAATCTTTAGGTCTCAGACCATTTAGCTGGAATCTAGTAGTGTGCTACCTTCTTCTAATGTCTGTAGTCGAACTCTACAGTTTTCAAATGTATAATTTTTGTACTAAAATGACTAAAACAGGTGAATTAGACAATGTTATATGTCAAAATAGTGAACTTCTACATCGATTAATCATTAAGTATATCTAAAACTTGTCATTTGTAAATTTGAAAGGTCATTTGAGAGAGTGTACAAGAAAATTTTATTCCTAAGTTGTCAAGTTATAGTCAATACAATAGAGAGCTTGAGAAAAACAATGGATTAAATATCACTTTATTGGATAACTATCTGCCTTGCTATTGATTTTAATCTGTTTCCAGAAGCTTCTAAAATTTTAAGGTCAGACAGGAACTTAAAAACGTCCATGCTTTCTATTTCAAAATTAACCAAGCAAACAACGTTTCTCTTTAAAGATACCACCGAATGGAAAACAACTGTAGTTTTTCGAGGGGTTGTGAAGCGGTTAGAAAGTCGTTATCAAGTGTTCAAGTAGCAAGCACAAATAATAATACCATTTTAATCAGATCCCAAATCACGTAGCTCAGTGCAACTCATTCCCTGAAAATAACTCTGTAGTTAATACTTACATTAAAACTATTCAGTTCAATATTGTTTTTGATCGCCTCGCTTTATTTTTTCTCGTCTAGTTACTCAGTCATATGTGTATTTGTCGTCCAGGATTTGTTGGTGACGGTTTCTCATGTAAATCAGATTGTGTTGCACGAGAATGTCAACCATTCAGTAGATGTATACATAATATCCCAAGAGGTAAATTAATATAGTTGCATTTTGGCTTGTTTTTAGTTCGTCTTTTTCATTGTTAGTAAAACTGTAAAATTTAGAGGTAAATCTGTGATATTGTAGATTACATTGTTGCTTTTTAACTGATATATCCGACCAAAGCAAGCCATGACTGGGTAGTAAGTGTGTGTTACATATATAAAAGACTATTTTACTATCTTACACTACTTCTCCACCGGTTTCCACTAGATATTTGCGTCAATAATAATGGCATGTCAATGAATGATATTATTGCTATTTAGTTCTTGACTAAACAGTACGACTTTAAGTATCTTAGTTCATCTGATATAATCAATATCAAGTAATAGGTTTCTTAGTATTAAACGAGTTTGTATGATAGTGATGTTCTCCTGTTAAAATTAAAATAAAACAAACTTGGAGAGACCAGCTAAATCTAACAGTTATTTACACCTGTCCTTAAGTAAACTTGATTAAATATATTACTGTCTTGAAGAGATTCGACATTTCATTCTGAATGTTGACTTCTAAGTTCTCTGGATCACAGCAGATACAAAACATTATCTTGTGTGATGATTTGAGATGCCTACTAATCCTGATTTTACATGTTCAAGAGAAATTGACTCGTAACGTGTTAGTATCCTTGATAAAATAGGCCACCTAATATAAACTTGTGATAGCACTCCTGGACCAAATTATAAATGACTCTCCTAATAGCTGACTAAATAACGTACTATTTAAGCACCGATTAACTTCTCAGACATCCGTTTCTGCATGAATCAATGACAAAGTGATAAGAAGATAGTGCGACAAACCTCGAAAACTAAAGACACAACATGTTCCAAAAGCTGAGTGATCAGATGCACAGACAGACTACGAAGCACAATAATTTAAAACCTACAATACGTTAAATTCATTTTGCGCTTTTTTGTGAATCTTCCCAGTGATATTTAGAACTACAATTGACCAGTCTCTTATTGACATATGTGCATCCTGTGCAAACTACCTCGATATTGTCTTAAGTCATAAGCATTATAAATAAAGTTGGATGGTGGTTAGCAGTGGTTCACTCAATTGCATCCAGTCGAGGAGTCACAGGTAGGACGAAACGCGCGTCCTGGATTCCACTACTAACCACTATCCATCTTTACATACAATATATTGCCAAAAGCCAAGCATTTAAAATAACAGTCGTCAGAGTAATAAATTTTTTATTAAAATTGTGTAACTTGTCGACGGAAGAAAATATAAAAATAGTCTATTGATCAAACAGAATCATGGAAGCAAATGACCCAACTATCATTAACAATGTCCTGAAAAAAAGTAGGTTACATGGTTTTTAATCTCTCTCCAATTCTTCTTGCTATAACATCTAACTTGTCATTTAGTGGTCTATACAACTAACTAATTCTGTTCGATAAGATATCAAATTCGAATATCTTGAATAAGTCCCACATATCATACAGATTGTGTTTGTTAGTTTATTTCTGCCAAGTTTCCAAATATTTAACTTGAAGAACATCGACACATGATGTTATATCACGTGGTTTAATAACCACATCGTATTGTACCATTTAAATCTATTTATTAGTATTAAAGATCAGAACAAGAACATCTTTAACTGTCTCTCATTAGGGTGATATTCAGAAATACAACGTTGTATTTACCTGTTTGTAGTTCGAAAATCTGTACCAAAGCTCAGTTACTTACATACTCACTTAAGCCTGTTACTCCTCGTGGAGGAGCATAGGCCACCCACCAGCACTCGAAGCTCAGTAACAGGCTTTAATTAATTAACTTGCAATCTAAAAATGGTTAAAAGTAATTCAGTAATTGATTAGTCAAATAGAAGTGTATAGCTGGGACCATATGCAAAATGTCACAGAACTATTCAATAAACCTATTCCTTAAACGAAATATGGAAATCAATTCAACAGATAATAGATAGACTCAAGTTTCATTTGACTAGCTCAATCTTCTTTATCTTATCCTAAAAAGGTGTTTGATCAATAAGTGTATATAATTATTTATTTGTGCATTCCTACGTCACAAAATTCTAACTTTACACTATTCATTTTAGGTATCACTGAATGTGTTTGTATTGAAGGGACAATACTATCTGGTACACGTTGTCACTTAGATGTATATAAAACATTGGAACAAGAAAAAGATTTACCTCAATTTATTGTAGATCATGATCATTGTCTTTCATCAGAAACACAATTAGCTTTGAGAACATTAAATCCACCAAAATACTTTTATATATTTGTTCCATCTAATGTAAGTAATGTTCACTGATAGTGTTCTTGTTATTACTATCATTATTACTATCAATATTATTCACATGAATTGTGATTCTCATCTCTATACACGTTCAATTAACTGAATCATGAGTTATACAGTCCATCAATTACGAATAAATCTGTCTGTCAGACAAATGACCTTAATCCTATTCGTCTGATGACCTCTTCCTTCCATCCTCAATATTCCAGTCGGGAAACCAATTCATCAAGATAATAAACCAAATATTAAAACTCAAAATCTCATTGAAATATACATGTTGATTACATAATCACACACCACTATAAATAAGAAGTTATAATTTCCCCATAACTAGTTGATAAAAAAAATGATACCAAACCGAGTAACAGATGAATAGTTAATTAACCATATCGTTGTATTGATACATTGATTTCTTAATTGTGACATATAAGATGATAACCATTAAGTGATTAACACAAATTATCTTATATTGAAACATTTTAACTGTTCGAATTAAACTCACTGGATGATTGTTAGCATTATATCTATCCCATAATAATTAGAAAATCTTCCATTCAATCTAGAATCTAGTTCATTCTGAGGACAACTGAATTTCCTAAATTTAGTACGAAATATCTTGCACAAGGATTCATAGTTTATAGAACTTTATTCTTACTTCTGATTTCAATTTTAGATGAAGTCCGTTTTAAAGCTATGAAATTACACTTAATAGTTTTCTTTGATCGAATGAATTACTGAGAATTCACGAATCTCAAGTCATCAACTAACCAATTAGATAATAAGTCTAAAGAATAGAACAGCCTTAGTTGTGGAAAAAGATTTTTTAAAGATTAGCACGCTTAAGGGGGTTAAACCAAGAGAGAAACAACAAAGCAAGATTAATGCTAAATGACAAGAAAATTGATGCCATTTGGTATAAGCAATGATGGATAGTGGCTAGCAGTGGAATCCAGGACGCGCGTTTCCTCCTATTTGGGACTCTTCAGCTGGATGTACCTACATCTCAGAGTTGATGTTCACTCTGGGACTCGAACCCAGTACCATTCGCTTCAAACACAATCGCGTTATCCACTCAGCTACTGAGTCCTGATAGCCACTTGCTTGTGCAATGGGGTGAATTTAAATTCACTTGGTATTGAATTAAGGCAGTCTTAGACCTCAATGAGAAGATACAAGCCAAATAATACCATTCGGTATAGTTCAGAGAAATATAAATGAATGAATACAACTCAAACTACTGACTAATAATAAGTAGTAATATATATTAAACTAAAAGTGGAATGTAAGGCATGGCATATAGGTTAGATAGTACAAATGAAAATAACATGTATTTCATTATTGTTATTTACAGATAATACGAAGTTGCACAGATGTTAAAGAACACATAGTTGTACGATCAAAACCTTTGACTATAAGTGAACTTAAATACGCTACAGTTCAATCACCGATTAAATTAACCACTGAGAATAATACTGTGATTGAAGTTTATCCCATGGTAAGTGACGTAACAGATTTGATATAAAAGTAAATCTGATTTATATTCCAAATGATAGTTATCCATTTAACACAAGTAAGCTTTGTTGATTGAAAAGTATTATTTAAGCTATTGCCTAATTTTACATACAACTGATTTAAATGGAATTAATCGTTGGAGTGTTCTATTCAGCATTCATTGAACTAGAATTATTCATAACTTTGAAGGGACTATTTCTGTCTGTGTTTTTTGGTTCAAAATTGTAATAGTTGATGATTAGTGTGTATTAAAAGCGTTCACAGTTATTATAAGGTAATTGCATATTTCATTATCAAATACACTTAACAGTTAAAACAAGAAATTTAATCAGTACACTGTACTGATTAATTTAAGTCCTAAACATCAACCGGAATATTCAAACGAACAATGGATATAAAGTTCATCTCCTTACACAAGCTAATGGCTACCTGGACCTAGTAACTCAGCGGTTGATGCGATGGAATTTGGAGCGAACGGTTCTCGCGAGGCGGGATCGTGGATATGCACTGCTGAGGAGTCCCACAGTGGGACGAAACGGTCGCCCAGTGCTTCCAGATTTTCCATGATGGTCTAGCTTTAATTGACTCATGATCCCAACTATTAAAATTTCTATAAATTGTTTAGTTTCTGTTTGATTTCCAGTAGTTTATTCAATATGAATCACAAATAATTATACTTCAGTTTATATATTTACTGAAATTGACGTATATCAAAAGAAAGTTAGGTTGAAATTATCTTATGTATACTAGTTATTATCAATATTTAGTTTCATCGTTTCAATGTCATACACACATACTGACTGAACTATATATCATCAACAATAAAATACTGTGGACAATAACTCTATGAAATAATACTATAATCCATCTATTTAGAAAGCGCCTTTTAAACTAATCCGTATTCCTAATGCTACTGGTTAATATGATTGAATTGTTTTTGTTCATTTTAAACTATTAGACCATAAAATAGCCTTGAGTGATTGAATAAACATCAAATGTCGTGGTAAGATATATTGCTGAGTTTGTTCAAGTTGTACTTATCAACGTGTTAATTTGTTCTTCATTGGTAGAGTTGAGTTGATTAACTAATTGACAAAAATTTCTTGTATGACTCCTATGAAACTATGTTTTTATCAACCACAATTCTTTTATAGGTCAATTAGATAAATACATTTACTATGTTACTAATATTTTTTATTTTATGAATCAATCTAATGCCTAAAAACTTCTCTATTTTATGAAACTACTCGTAAGTAGTTAAATTGATTAAGTCAAAAATATTTGTGATGCTTGTATTTTTTTGGTAACAGAATGGTACACTTATGATCGATGGTCACTTAGCTCAATTTGAAACTGTGAAATTTGTCAATGGCGAATTATATTATTTATCCAGTCCATTAAAACGTACAGTGGTAAGTTCAAAATGTTGAATTTTGAATATTGGATGTTATAAAAAAACTGAATTGATTTGAAAAATGGGATGACTTCTAGTTTTGATTAAATATAACGAAGATATTTTATTTTGTGAACTCTTCTATATCATACATATATCATATTATTATTAGGTTTATTCAATATTATATTTTTGGTACAATGTAGATTTCCCAGCACAAAGTATTTCAACAAGTTTCCCTTCCTTATTCCTTGATCGATCCTTGCGTTAAAGATTGAATGGTCACTAGTTAGATGTTAGCAGTTCAAGAATCGACATGTGAATGTCTATTCTTTTAGATACATGTTACCAGCAACCACGATGTATTTGACTGAGCTCTTTTTTAACTTGCACAAAGAAAGTTTGTACAGTTTTCAGAAACGTACCTGAATGGATCATACGATTAGTAGCCATATTGATGTATTAAAACAAACAAAATTAAATAACTTGTTGAAATATCTAGATGGCAAGAACGGGTAGCCGAGATATTCAAGCAGACAACAACTGATTGACTAATCACACATTATATTTAATTTAAGATATCAGTATTTACAAAGAATAGATTTATCAAACATGACTGTTTGACTTCGACATAACTTAGAATCTAGAGTAACAGCCTATTCAAATAATGATATTAATGTTAAATCATTTGATAGGGAAGCATATTTAAACTAGCCGAACCGACCTATCTACGATAATAATCTCACTTTTTGGTTATATAAACCGTAAATTCAATGGGTTAACATTTGTTTTATATGTGACCTAGTTTCATACTTGATAAATTGTTGGTAATTTTCACTGATTGTTCACTTTTCAATATTTCTAGTGATATATCTTTAATTACCTATATGTAGGCTTACGAAAAATATTCACCGTAATCAGTCAATCAGTCATTCAGGAAACACTATTTAGTCATAAAGCGATCAATGATAAAATGCAATGAAAATTGCAGTGGAATGATTATTTTATTATGGTTAATTAGCCAATACATGTTAAATATATAATATTTACATATTAGGAGTTGAACTAGTGTTAGGAATCAGAGTTAAGGTTCTAGTCACTAGTTGGTATCAGTGTCGACGCATGACATTGGTCACCCAGTGATCAATTAATTGTGATTACATCTCAGTCCTACAGGAGGTCGGTTGCAGCCCGGATAGCTCAGTGGTAACGTCTTTGACTGTGAAGCTGGGTGACACGGGATCGAATCCGCCAGGGAGCACCAGTTCCCTCAAAGATTACACGTGCATATTGCTGACGAGTGCCAAGTAGCACGAAACCCGGGTCCAGGGTTTCCTGTCGACTACCTCCAACCACCATCTAATGTTACACTGTGTTGTTCGTGTCACATGAAAATCCGCAAGGTACCATCTTAATTGAGATTGGTGAACTCAATCCCGTCAGTTTAACATACTTTTATCATATTTCCTTATGAAATAGTTGAAATAAGTTATTCTCATACCCTGTACTGCGACTAATTTTAAACAAATATTTTCAGGCAAAATATTCCTGAGAGAATCTAGTTCACGCTGATTAACAACTGAGTAGTATTAAATACAATATTTTCTAGTATTTAGTGCTGATCAACTTTTATTGATCAAATTAAAATGATCATAGCCCATTGTTTTATGTACAACTAGTTGGATTCGATCAAAGGAAGAAATCTTCGATCTAAGTTTCATGCTAACTAGATATGACTACAATCTTCAAGATAATAAAGATCGCAACTAGAATGTAAATTAATCACCGTAAATACCTCAGCTCTTACTTACTTACTTACGCCTGTTACTCCCAATGGAGCATAGGCCGCCGACCAGCATTCTCCAACCCACTCTGTCCTGGGCTTTCTTTTCTAGTTCCATCCAATTCTTGTTCATTTTTCTCATATCTATCTCCATTTACCGGCGTAATGTATTCTTTGGTCTTCCTCTCCTCCTTCGACCTTGAGGATTCCATGTGAGGGCTTGCCTTGTGACGCAGTCCGGTGCTTTCCTCAATGTGTGTCCTATCCACTTCCAGCGCTTCTTCCTGATTTCTTCCTCCACTGGGATCTGTTTTGTTCTCTCCCACAGTAGGTTGTTGCTAATAGTGTCCGGCCAACGGATCCGAAGTATTTTGCGTAGACAACTGTTAATAAACACCTGTATCTTCAGGATGATAGCTTTCGTGGTTTTCCAGGTTTCCGCTCCATACAGTAGAACTGTCTTCACATTTGTATTGAAAATTCTGACTTTGGTGTTGTTTGCCAATTGTTTTGAGTTCCAGATGTTCTTCAGTTGTAGATATGCTGCTCTTGCTTTGTCGATCCGTGCATTCACATCTGCATCAGATCCACCGTGTTCATCAATGATGCTGCCCAAATATTTAATGGTTTGTACATCTTCCAAATATTTTTCGTCAATTGTTATTCGATTGGTACGTGTTGTGTTGTATTTGAGAATCTTGATTTTCCTTTGTGTATGTTGAGACCTAATGCTGTTGATGCTACTGCTACACTGGTCGTTTTCTCCTGCATTTGTTGTTGCGTTTGTGATAGAAGAGCCAGATCATCTGTGAAGTCTATATCATCCAACTGCATCCTAGATGTCCACTGTATCCCGTGCTTCCCTTCAGATGTTGACGTCTTCATGATCCAGTCGATCACCAGGAGAAAGAGAAAGGGTGAGAGTAAGCAACCTTGCCTGACACCGGTCTTTACATCGAACGACTTTGTCAACTATCCTCCATGCACGATTTTGCAGTTTAATCCATCATAGGAATTCTGTATGATATTGACTATCTTCTCAGGCACACCGTAGTGTCGAAGAAGCTTCCATAGGGTTGTTCTGTCCACGCTATCAAATGCATTTTCGTAGTCGATGAAGTTGATATAGAGTGATGAATTCCATTCAATTGATTGTTCCACAATGATCCGTAGAGTTGCGATTTGGTCTGTGCACGATCTATCCTTACGGAATCCTGCCTGTTGGTCGCGAAGTTGTGCGTCTACGCAGTCCTTTATCCTGTTTAACAATACCCTGTTGAAGACTTTTCCTGGTATTGAGAGGAGAGTGGTTCCCCTGTAGTTGTCACAGTTGCTGAGATCGCCTTTCTTTGGTATTTTGACCAGAATTCCTTCTTTCCAGTCTTTTGGTACCTGTTCCTCATCCCAAATCTTTCTGAAGAGAGTTTGGAGTGTCCCTGCAGTTGCCGCCACGTCTGCTTTCAGTGCCTCTGCTGGAATGCTGTCTAGTCCTGCTGCTTTGCCACACTTGATTTGTCTGATAGCCATGCTGATTTCTTCAATTGTTGGTGGGCCAACATCAATTGGAAGGTCCGTGAGTGCTGCTTCGATGTTGGATTGGTTCAGTGGAGCTGGTAGATTCAAGAGTTCTTTGAGGTGTTCTGCCCACCTGTTCCGTTGTTCTTCAATGTTGGTGATTATCTTGCCTTCCTTGCTTTTCACTGGTCGTTCTGGTTTACGGTGATTTCCAGAGAGTTTTTTTGTTGTTTCATACAGTTGTCTCATGTTTCCTTCTCTGGCAGCCTTTTCCGCCGTCATTGCCAAATCTTCCACATATTTACATTTGTCAGTTCTGATGCTCCTCTTCACTTGCTTGTTTACTTCTGTGTATTCAGCCTGTGCCTTGACTTTTTCTGCTCTTGTTCGACTGATATTGATTGCTGCCTTCTTGTTCCTCCTTTCTTGAATCTTATGCAGTGTATCGACTGTGATCCAATCCTTGTGATGGTGCTTCTTTTGGCCCAGAACCTCATGACATGTTGAAGTGATTGCCTCTTTTATCTCTTTCCAGTTGCTCTCCATAGTAGTTCCTTCTCCATTGAGTAGATCATGAAAGGCCTGGAACTTATTGCTGAGGGCTATCTTGAATTTGTTGAGTTTGTCAGTATCCCGAAGAAGAGCCGTATTAAACTTTTGTGATATTGTCCGCCCCGTTGTCCAGTGCTTCTTGAGTTTCAATTTCATCTTGGCGACCACCTCAGCCCTACATGAGTATCTATTTTGAAGACTTAGGCAGTGAGTGATATGAAAGCGAATGTCACGGAGATAAATTTTCCAAAAATAATACACATAAAGTAACCAAATAACTGGAAAATAACGCAAAACCTAGATTTAGGACCTCCTATTGATCGAACTGAACCAAATAAGATCTAGTTTTTATACACTAAAATCTATTGTGTACATACTGCTAAACGTGTGCCTACCTATATCATTATCAGTTAATGTTTGAATTATCCCATGGATTGTATTTAGAACTGAATTTCGATCAATCACTCTTGATATGTGTTCATCCTGTACGGATTGTGTTTTTATTGTCATTTTATCCTAAGATTTTAGAATAAACGAATTACGGCTATCAAAGGAATTCAGGATTTTCGTTTCATCCCATTTGAGACTCGTCAGCTTTTACGCATATACATCCAGCTTACAATTCATAACTTGGATGAAATGAGCGTTCTAAATTCCACTAAAAGTTATAATCCATAGTCCTATCTGCTGAATCCTGTATTCTGTTAAATATTAATCATAAAAATAGTTATAACAATTTGAATAGAGAACAAAACTAAAAATCTTCAATATAATTCCTAACACCATTCATTCTTTCTATCGTTAATATTCTTGTTTCAGCATATTTACAAACTGAACAGTTACATTTTTATATTGATAACTATATCCATTCTAATTATATGTGGATTTATATCATTGGTTTTGTATAAAGGCATACAACGGTATAGAACTGCAAGTATGAGACAATTCCATCGTGTAAGTTTTTATCAACAGTGTCATTATCATTAGTAGTAATTATAACAATAAAGTGTTATACAGGTTTAATTTGTTTGCAGTTGATCTGATTTAGAGTATCATTGAAGATTAACAATTATTGAACATTTGTTTCGTCCTTGTATGGGACTCCATGATGGTGAATACTCATGACCGCTCCTAGGATCGAACCAGGAATATTAGGTTCCTTCAACAAAATTACTAGCCGTGTTTTTAAAGATTTAGTGGATATAGTCATTACTAATCGCATTAGATGACCGTCTCACTTTGACACAAATCGGTTGAATTTGGAATTACACCTTTGGATGCTGAACCATTGATTCTAATAGCTGTGCTTGCTGAGAAATTCGAGGATCCCGTGTTCAATTTTACTGAAGGAGTCACTGATATACGCTGCTCAAGATTCTCGTATTAGCCCAAAACAGGCACTTATTGTTCCTCGAGTTTCAATAGTAACCCAACTGAGGTCAGTCTGTAACCGATACAACTTACGGATCAAACCACACAGAACTCCTTTAGGCTTACTCTTTATAGCTGTTGTTACTTATCTATGAAAATGATTAGTACATAATCAAATTATCTAGACCAATATTCAAAGTTGATTATCAATTTTAGACTACTTAAAAAAGGAATATTTTGCGTGTGTCAGTACATGACTTATCAACTAAGTACATATGTATTCACTGATTTTTCTTGGAGCTACACATGTTTTGAATGATGTCTAGTAATATTACCTACGTTTTTCCATAAAACATACCTACTGATATGTTTCATTTCCATTTCTTTCCCCATTCCCATATTTTGATTTTCCCCAGCTACCTAGACAAGTTTTTATACATCGAGCATTTTGGAAACAACAAACTGATGATATCCTTGTAGAAGAAACTGAAGATCATGCCAGTTCGTAAAATGTGCATAAAATTACACGAGGAATCATGAATACACGATCACTACTATTAATAATACTAACAGCTATAATCAGTACTATATAAAGTGAATAACAGCATAAGTCGTCGGTTTCTCGAAAACTTCTTAATATATATTTTCATTGTTTCTTTTTTATGTATCACCAAAAATCATTATTATTATTGTCCAACTCCTATTCTGTTTTGTTTTCATAAATAAATTTCAAATGACTTTTAGTTTTCAAAATTAGTAGGCTGACTAAATCTAATCTATGAGTATGGGTAATGTGTCTGTGTGAAAACAAATTTTAAAGTCGACACTACAATACAATACTAATGATACTGTTTGCTCAGTCTGTTGAATATAAGATCAGCACGCGACGCTAACCATAAAGTTTAACGATCTGGAACCCCTCTGGGGCTACTGCCGGCCCCAAGCGATAAAGGAGGAGGGTTCGACACGGGGTTAACGACCCCACTCCGTAGAAAACTAACCCGTTAAAAAATGCTAACCAGAAAAATAATTCAAACTATTTAAACTCGGCCCTGATAGTTAGAAAATCTTCATTTAGAAGAGTTATGACGCCTCATGATGAATTTAACAATGTTGTGAAATGGGAAAGATGGATGTGAAGATTAAGAAAGATGAAACATAAAAATAATCGGGAGGGGGTATAAGAGGTCTGTTACTTACAGTTTAGGTATCTGGTGCTACAGTCGTGGACCAAAGTAAACACAGAAGTTAGATATATCTCTTCTGGATACATAAGTCCAATTTTCTGGAATTGATCCCGATGGCTTCAGATATATACAGGAACCGTAATCTGGTTCCTTTAGGTAGATCGTCTGGAACTTGATATAAAACAGAGAAACCTTCATCGATTTTAATTTGATGTTCACTATCAACCAAGTGAAAAAGAACGGCGCTGTTAATCGATCTAATGACTGCTTTTCACGATCACGCAAGGATAATGCCCTCTGAGTAGGCTTATGTAACGAATGGCTCATTCGACTTTCCAGTCCCTATCTTCTTCGTCTCGTGTGCGCCTGGTGCGTTACACCCAATTAACAGCTTAACATTCTCATCTTCTACTCTTGGACAATTTGTGTCCTTTAATTTGGACCAGGACGCTATCTGATATGCCGTTGGCACAGTTCTGTATACTGACAGAAGTCTTTCGGCCGTCAACACTTTCTGGATCAAAACGAACGAAAAATCTAACGAGTGCAGTTCAACATCAACCTCATTGAGGACCAACGACAATTTATTATCACGAGTCTTCATATATACTATTTTAGGTTCTCCATCGAGGCCTAGCTGATTGGCCAGATCATCTACAATGAGAGAAGTGTCTGCTCCACTATCTAAAAAGGCGAATGACCTCCTTGCCATGATTTAATAGTATAAGAATTATAGCTAAAGTGACTCCTTCCCGAGCGTAATTTTTGTGCTTTTCAGCTCCGTCTTCTGTTTCTCTATACTGATAAGCAATGACACGAACGTCCTAAAGTGTTCATCCGCCCCTCCCCACTTCATATGAAGCAGAGTATGGTACCGCTAACCGTACCCTTCAACCAAGTGTGATCTTGGTGACCGACAATTTTTCGCCACATGGTTCGCCTTTAAACAAACGTTACACTAACATCCTTACCTTCAAACTTCTGGCACTGATCTAAAAAAAATGATTCTCTGAGCACTCCAAACAAGATGAACTACGCAACCATAGCCGTCATGCAAGGGGACATTGTCGTCACCAGTACTTGTATAGGCTATCCTTACTGTGTTGTAATCTGCACTAGATTTTCCATTTACGACACGAACGTCTCTATGGTTACTATTACTACCACGGTTAACAAGTAGGCCAAATCTGGTATTAGCCGTATCAACCTGTTCCTGAGAAAACTCAGTAAGATAGTCAAACAAAGGCTCTCAACCTCTCTTAATAATCTTATGAGCTCCTTTTAGCCACTCTTGTTGAACATGAGTTGGTAATTTCAGTAGTTGTCAATAAATGTGTGTGCTACGTGTCTTTGATCAAATGCTTCCTCCGAAGGCTTTAAAACTTGCCGATAACCTACCTCCGGTTCTAGCATAGTACGATGAAGGATAGCGGCTCTCGCTCCTCCGTCGCAATACTAGATTAAGTAATTCAACTTAGCTATAAATCCAATATTCTCACTAACGATGTGTGCTTCGAAGTTTCTAATAAAATCCCAGTAATTTATTGGTGTACCGTCGAATCTTCTCTCTTTGGTAAATACAAGATTTTTAGTATTGCATTCTCACTGTCGTTTACTGATTGGCCGAAATGTTCGCTTCTCTAGAGATGTAACTTCCTAGTTCAATTTCTTTCTGCAACTGGGTTACACGTAACTTGGCTAACACAAATTCTATCAGGCATTTGGTTCTGAGTTCATCCCTTTCAAGTTGGTCCTCATCATAATCTCCCAGATGAAGAGGTGACAACTCTAGAATCTCATTAGAATTATAGTACTTATTGAAAGTCATTTCATTAGGTATATCAATTTTACCGTTCGAAACTTTCTACGAAGTAATTCCTTAAGACGGAATTCTAAACCACTCCCCAGACTGTCGAGCAGATTCTTAGCTTAACCCAAGTCAGAACAAGTAAGTTCTTCGGCTTGATAAACTTGATATGTTTCTAAAACGTAAATTAACACTGTTAGTGTGCAGAAAAGAATTATTCCAGTTTACTAAACAGGGATGAAGAGACACAATTAACACACCGATCAGTGACTAGAGGATAAGAAAAATGGGTCAACAAACGTAGTATCATCATAGGGGATTGTGTGGAGATTTTAGAAACGTAGTATCGTTTATGACAAACAAAATTTATGATTGGTGAATAAACAAGGCATTGTCATGCAAGGTCAAAGAGAGTTAGTGTAGTGGTGGACGTCTAATGTTGTCATTGGTGGGTTTGTAGTGTCTGTCATTGAGTTAAACCCAAATAATTAAAATAACCCATAGTGTCATTGAATTCTCTTTTTCTTATTCAATAAGCCCAAATACCTTATTATTCTAACTTTCGGACAGCCCATTCTATTCATTCTATTTGAGTCATATTTGACCTTGTTAATTATTCGCTAATCAATCTTGGCTGTCTTTGTATGAGCGCGTAGGCATATGTATACTTCTTATCCCGTTACTCATACATGTCTGTATTTTATTTTTGTGTGCTTATAAATACTGATTAACGCTTGGTTAACAGGGTGTTGGCTTACCAGCCATATAAACCGCGCGCCAGTTTAGATTCTCTTTCTGATCTTCTTATTGTTCCTCTGTTCGTTTGTCTAATCAACAATTATACGAAATATATGCTTTCAAAGCTCCATTCTCGTTATTTGACTTATTTAATTCCGTTATTAACTAGCGCGATTTAAGTCAATGATTATATACGGCGATAGGCGATAGCAATCATTCATACGATCAAATTGGAGTCAGATCTCGGGCCACTAAAGGTTCATTTATCGATCACACCTAACGGTTTCTACATACCGAAGCTTACTGTTATATCCCGATGAGAATAATGAATGGTGACTTGGATTCTCTTTCTGGACTAGTACTACACGTACATTTTTATCGTATAATCGTTAAATAAACTATTCATATTCGTGTTCCCCTTATAAACTTTATTTTGACCTACGAACTACCATTATACGATTTGCCGTTCTTGAGTTATGCTCAGTCTATTAATTACAGTCTCCCACATTCACAGCCACTTGGCTAAATCTTGTACAAACGTTATTTTCTATTTTATGATACGAAGTGGTCTGTTTGGTTTGTATATAAACCCAGCATGTTTGAAATACAGGATTCATATTGCGAGGCTGAGGTTGATGTTCTGGAATTAACAGGCACGGCTAGGCATGAAGCAGGACTCTAGACTGCTCTTACGGATTTTATGCGTCATTGGTTCGGTTGATAATTCACTGTTCTCCGATTGGTGATATCATTGCGTTATGCATCGATTGGGGCACAAACCTACAAGTTATAACATTTACAATTTATTCTACTTATGTATTTAGATTCGAATGTACTGATTCCAAAACAACCTTGCCCCTTGTATACTCAATTGGTTTTGTGTTATGAGGTGTGGTTAGTGTGAGCTATAAGAAAAATTGGTAAATAAATATGGAAAGTTGTTAAATACTCATTCATTCTAGAAAACTTAGTGTTTGTTGGAAACGTGTGTTGAAATATATTCTATGATAACGTTTATTGAAGCAATAAAGATGTTCCATGGGTTTTTAAGGTCTACCATAGTATTCGCAGGAATTTACGATGGCACTTAAGATTCCCAGAGGTTATCTAAGCAATAAAGACTGACAAGGCCTGGGTTCGAGTCTCGCGGAGCGGGGTCGTGGATGCGAACCGCTAAGGAGTCCCATGATAGGATGAAACGGCCGTTCAGTGCTTCTAGGTTTTCCATGGTGGTCTAGCTTAAATCAACTCATGATCTCAACCATTGAAATCAATATAGATAAGTTGATTTGAATAATGCGTACTTTAAAGGACTAGATTATCCACGTTGTATATGCCACAATAATAATTGTAGTGTATCAAGCGTTTGTCTACAAATGACCAAAAGGTATTTTGTTGTATTTTTCTACTTCTGACATAATATTTCAGTATATTATCAGTTTTGTTAACAATTTCCAGGAATTAGAGATCATTACTTAATGGTAGAACATAGCTTATTTCCACATCTAAATGATCGAGATTTTCATTAATATTTAGATTTCTGGCCTGAAAAAAAGAAGCAAACAAGTAAATAATAAGGTATTCGGGAAATTATCATTTAACATTAAAATTATTTATTGAATGATGATAAAAAATTAGCTGAATGACAAAAATAGTCTTTAGTACTGATTTGAATAAACAAACAACAAATTGATAAAAGTACACTATCACTGATGAACTAATCAATATCATGTAAGAGGCTTTTATTATCGGATGTGCACTGATAAGTAGTCCCATAATAGAACGAAACAGTCGTTCAGTGCTTCCAAGTTTTCCACGGTGGTCTAGCTTTAATTGACTCATGAATTCAATTACTAAATGACTACAATCTCCACAAAACCCCTTTCTGATAATACTTATAACAGTAAAGTAGATATGTATCTGTAAATGTACTACCGTTCTTCTTATTTTGATTCCTACTTCCACTCAGCATTGTTTATTTCGGATGTGATTACGTTCCTGTTGATCTGCTTTCTGATTTGTGGATTTGTCGAGTGAAGTAGTGCCCAGGAATACTAAGCACTAAGAGTAGTTGTGTATTAATAAGAGGTTTGATGTCTGTAATTAGATTTCGGTGGTATACTATGATTTTTACCAACAGATCATTATTACGATACTTTATCATTTGCAAGCAATTAAGTAAAATCGTTTTAATAACGTACGTTGTAAAAATGATGGTTATAATTGATAATCAACATACTTGAATAGCCACATCACCATAAATTGTTCCTTTCGTGTGAATTTGAACAAAACTGTCGGCTGAATTACTCATTGGATTCCCTGGATCAAATACAAACTCTGTTGCAAAATAAACACGTTTTAATTTAGTGCCCAGTTCTAATTCATCACCTTTTAGGAAGAATTGGAAATGTTGCATGTCGAATAGGCCTAAAGAATGACAACATAAATATTCACAATGTTCAGGGGAATAATTGATTAGTGACTTAATAGTCATGAGGTTTGGTCTTCAATGTATTAACTTGTATGTAATGAAGATAGTTTGGCAATGAGCGGTCTCTAATTAAAGCATGGTCATTTTAGGATCGGCTCCCTAGTTGATATATCATGGTGTTTTTTCCTCCTTCACAAGTGATCGATTACTAGGTAGTGGCTGACATCATGCCCGTTTTTCGCACTGATCGGATTATGAGGTGTTATGTTCTCTACTTGAATACGCACGAACACTATATAACTGATGACACTCGGACGTTAGAACCTCCAAACCCTCGCAAGTAAGAAGACGAAAGACGTTTGAGAGCACTTATTTGACAAGAATCAAAATATACTATAAAACATGCGTACTTATACAATTATATATATAATCAATATTGCCATGGAATTTTTTTTAAACATTAATCGATAACTTAGTCAATCGACTGTCATTTTAAATATTTAAACATCTGATCGATAAGTCCGTCAATCGACTATGTACGTGGGTGGCTTCTCGGTGGCCATCTCAACATGCGGTTCATGGTGAAATGCTGAGTTTTTGTGTAATTGGAAGTAATAGACAAGAAACGCCAAAACTAGGTTTCATGCTAGTTAGTAGTGATTAATTAGGTGACCGATATATACTGTGGATTTCTAATCAAATTCAGTCAGTTTCACAGCTTTTGATATTACCACTGAGGTTTTCGGGTAACAACTGACTTCATGTTTGACTAAGATATTTGCAAACGAGAAATCACTAAGTGTTAACCAATGTCATGTTAATTTGTTCTCTAGTGATTATTGAGTTCTAACGGTTCACGGTTCCGTGGAGACTACTTCCAACTATTTGCCTAGACATCAACAAAATTGATTAATTCCTTTCTTTATTGAATGTGATTATTTATCAACCTAGTCATTTTTTTCACTTTCTTCATGGGACTATTCAGATTAGCTGTATTTTGGCTAATGTATCTTGTACTCATGTTATACATTTGACGGATTGTCCGATAGAATATACTACCATTGAATTTTTTCATTTCATTAGTTCAAGTCTAATAATCCAAAGATTCTATTGCCTTTGGTAGCCTTTAACAAGCAATTGATTCTGATGACCTAAGGTGAGTATATGCAAATCGCGTGCCTGTACCATTTTATTTCAAGATCAAATGATAGATAAAACTTTAAAAACGAGTTATACTATTTGTTTAGGTTCATTAAACGCGTTCTCAACGTCTCATCCAACATGTCCTTGACTGAGTCAAAAATAAAAATAGTATATATGCCTATGATTTGAATACGGTGTTATTAACTAGGGTCATTGAAATTTCCTATTCATTTCAGTTTACTCTATTATATATTGGGTTTGATTTACCGTAGGAAGTGTTTATCGTAACTGAACCGAACCACAAAGTACAACACGCTATTCGAAAAATTAATTTTACCAATTACAAAATGAATGAATCAGTGAATGAAGGAAGAAGATTCACAACTTACCTAATACATGATTACCATAATTCTTTGAGATTTTTAAATGTCTTGCATATCGTGGAATCACGTATAGCATACGATATTCTTCATTCATTGGAACTAAGATGGATTACAAAAAGAAACTAATTAGAACGTCTATTTAATGAATGAATAATGGAAATGCTTACAAAGGAGATAGCTGATGAAGTGAGCAACTCAAAAGTTTACAAATGAAAAGGCCACGTTGTCTCAATAAAAAATCTCCTGATTAGAAGTGCCTGTGATTGGCTGGTTGAAGGCTTACTTATAAGAAGTCTTAGTACCAGTATCAATATGAATTACTTCGCTTAACAACAATAGTTTTCTCAATGCATTATAGAACATCTTAACATTATCCGGTTACCAACTATTTTGTCATGTTACTAAACGCTTTCAGAATAATAGTTTAAGTCATATAGAGTGATGAACAAGATCTATCATACGTGTTACTGACTAATAACTGGAGATAATAACCGGTCATAGAAGTTGAGAAACATTCTAGTTAGCAGATATAAATCTCGAAGAAAATCTAACATCATCCAAAATTACTGATTTAAAAGTTAATTAACTTACAAGTAAAAGTCTATCTAATCGAAATGGTTAGGGTAATGAAATTATTAAATACGAGTTTATATATATTGGAGACGACGGAAACTGAACTTGTAGGACTACCTACATAGAATAATAAATTGTATTTTGAATTGTATGACTATTAAGTAATCGGTTTACTGTATTTTCTTAAAAACATGTTCCTCGTATGGTGAACTTCCTCTTTGACATAATCTGTTGCTATACAGCTTATTTTTTCTAAATCATTGTCAACTAATTAATTACCTCAATCATTTGCTATCTGCCAGTCTTGTTATTAGTCGGGATCGTACTTGGTATCAAAGACGTTGAAGCGTTCGCAACATTTGGGGAACGTTTTTACTATCAAACAGACTAATTATATGCCCTCCAACAGAAAAAAAGAGTAATCAATATTTCCCAACACATTTTATGTACATCTTACCGTGGAGATAAATATTCAGCAAAGTTGGACATTCGGGAAAACCCTATCTGAATTTATCGTTTATATTTTTGCCGCATAATTATTAAATATTGTACTCTCCTACTCGTAGGTTCTTTTTAAACACAGAAATCATTGATGTGTTCTACACTTCCAAAATTATTGTTGATTCATTATTGATCTATCAATCAGTTTACTTCCACTTATATCGCAGTTATGTTCAGGATTTTGCTCTATATTATTTTATGAATAGTCCATAAATTTGAACTGCATAATTAAAAGTTGTCTGCTTTCTGGGTTGTCCTCTATTCTAGTTAACAGACGAGTAAATTTTTTGATTTGGATCATGAACCGATTGATGTTAGACCACCATTGATGCGCACTGCTGAGAAGTCCCACAATAGGACGAAACGGCCGTCCAGTGCTTCCAGGTTTTTAGTGGTGGTCTAACATCAATCGGTTCATGATTTCAATCACAAAACTTGACAATCTCCACAACACCTGAATTGATAGACGAGTAAATGTCAGAAATTGTACTCTGGACCAATGAAGATGTAGTTTTACTCCTGGCATTTATCTCACATTTGTCATTTCATTGGTTTGCCGAAGTACATTGGTATTAGATACATGGTCTAGGTGAACTAATCAACACTCGGAATGAATTTAAACAACTGCTCTCCTGTCTTACGGTTCAATCCTGCGGGGGCCTTAGAAAACTAAACAAGAAAATATGTTTATTTTCAGCAGCATCAAAAGTGTACGATAGATCCAGTCAAAGTATAGATTTCTTATGAACCTGATATGCCTCACGGAAATTTCGTTATCATTGCCTATACACCTTAGAGATAAGCTTTTATCAGTTAAACATGCATAAAATGAACATTAGATAAACTGATGTCACAATACTGGGATATTAGTTGAAATTGGTGGGAAACGTTAACAGCGACAAGACTTTTAATTTATTACCCTTTGAATTTTTCTCACGATGTAACGTTGAAAGAAGTGTCACCAAAAGAATAAAAATGTTTTAAATTTGACGAATTGGTAAGATGATGCATCTTATCAAATATTTTCATTAAAATTCTATCATTATCGGAAGTTTTCAATACGTGCTGTGTAAAAGTTCACAATGTTCAATATGTATACTAAAATCAATCAATTTCATTGAAAATGATGACCACATTAAACAAACAATGTATACATTGTTTCTGATAAGGAGAGTTCAGATTATCTAGTTTTCTTATTAATAGATAATAGTTCTAACCAGTAACTAGTACCACGATAACACTTTTTAAATGTATACTTCCATGGTAATTTTGCTCTTATCTGATTGGCTGTTACCACTTTTAGTCTGTTAGTTTTGTTGTATCTCAAGGTCAATGTATATTAGCAACCATACATATGAAGCTGCACCTTTTTAGTTTGGATTTCTCTAACCTTTTTAAATATCAAGAGTTTTCTAAACTCCTATATTTTCCCTGGATAACTGTTAAAACGTCATGTATCTATCACCTGATCTATAGAGTTCACATTAGTTCCTCTTCGTACTAGGAGAATATTAATCGTCTGTAGCACATAAGAAAAATACTTACGAACTCGTTGAATTCTATGTTGTATAAAACTACAAGTTGAATTATTCCCTTGACAAACTCCACATTGATCTCTTCTAGCTGTGCCATTCACCTGGCCAAGACAATCGAAGTTCTATACAAAAAATATTAACAAACCGATAAGGTTACTCTGAAATCTAAATAACTGTTCAATTCCGAAACACTACATTTCACAGTTTAAATCATGAATTGATTTTAGCTAGACGATCATCGAAAACCGAGAACCACTGGACGGCTATCACACCCTGATAGGAGAATTATCGATAGTATATATTTATGACCCTGCAATTGGGGGTCGAACCCAGGATCTTCGGCCTCATATTGCTGAAATTTTCGAGGAAAAATACTTCAGCTTTAAGTTCACTGCTAATTAATTTGTATCACTTATGTGGAAATTTCATTTATTTCATGTAAATGAATCGTTCTTGGAATATTTATATATTTACTTCAAAAACTTTATTCAAAATGATGCAACACAAATAGAACATCTTATATGTTAAAGAAGTTGATGGAAGACCTTGTTATCATAGAAAAAGAAAGTAGGATTTTGGTTATTCGTACTATTTTCAATGATCAATAAATGTGCTTCATCTGGACCTTAAGGCCGCTGTTCCATTCATTTAATGAGTGCCTAGTGCAGACTGTTGTATATCTTCATCATGAATCCTATTTCAAACTTTAAACCCTATAATTATTTGTACTTTTTATTGTACCTTTTAAACTGTGCTACTTTTTACTGACATGTTCATAGATGAATGTTGTGGACAACTAATGATAATTCAAATGAAATCTTTGTTAAAAATTACACTCCAATATTTAACATTTCCTTACGGAATAAATGTAAAAATGACAGAGATAGATGGGTCTAATATAATTATTGAACAATAAAAACGTTGGAGATAACGTCAGTCCATATATATAATTGGGAATATTATTTGAAGTTATCTATACATCGATTAAAAGTATACTAAATTAATCTTGAAGGTTTTGGTGAGTTCCGCTCTTTAGAATTGGCGGTTTACTAATGAAACTTTCATCGTCCATCTTAACAATGTCATTAGCACAACCTCTAAACAAAAGTGATCCTTAAGAATTTCTCCACAAGTGTCTAGTAACTCACTCCGTTGATCACGAACTTGATTAGTTGTTTTTACTATCATTTCTATACACATTATATCAGACAAAGTGGACACTTTCTTTATCGTCATTTTCATAACCATTCACTAACTGTCAAATGTCGCTGTGTATTTTTGCTTATATCAATCCATGTGGACAATTGTGGATATATATTTGACTGAAAAAGTGTTGAATATTGGATACAGAGGATATTAAGAATATCAGAGGATTTTTCAAATCTTGGTACTCAGTCCAAGCAGCAAACAGTGAACAAATTGAAATCGATCCAACTTATTAACCAATCATAAAAATCATGAACAAATATGAGACCAAGAATCAAACCAGATCGAAAAAGGTTTCAGACAATAACATATTAAAGGTCAAAAATAACCATTCAAGAACAAGGTTGACGGGACAGCCATTAGTCATATGTGGAGAAATTCAAATATTCAACTTTTGTCTAAAGTTCATTCTGACGATGTTGTCCCCCCCCCAAATGCCTTGATAATCCGAGAGTGAGAAGAGTGCGCATACACACTCTCTCGTAATGCTCTCACACGGCCACGCGTACAGCCACTACCACAGAAGTCTTACTCACTGCCTTCTCGCAGCATTACTGTTGTTTACTATATTGAGAGAACGAAAAGCGAATATCCGGCGCTTTAACGGGGCTAATGGATACGGAGGATCCACCTAAGGGGGCTGGAAAACACTAATTCCAAACCAATGGTGCACATTGGCCCAAGTATCCTAAGGTAAAAAATGGCTTATTAACCTGTTGTTGATCACCAGGTACCATGGGACTGAATCTCCTAACGTTGCTCCACTGCTTTGTGGATTAGACCTCTAAGTTAAAGAGTCAAGGGGTGAACCCCTAGGAAAACTATCTGCTTCGAGCTGGGCGCCCGGACAGCATTCCAGTCCTCCTTGTACCAATATTTATGTTTAAATAAATAAATGTTCAGAAGAACAATGAAAGCTACTTAATTAAACTCTCCAGCTCAATGAAAGAAACTCTACCAAAACAATCCACTTGAGCCACAAATCTTCGCCACAACCTTAAAATCCTTGAATATATCCAGTTTCATACGATCATTATAGTCCTGACAATGAAATCTTGCATAGAAAAACATTTATTGACCCATCATTATCACATTGACTCTTTTATTATTCACTAATCTATTCAAGAAAGGTCAATAAACTTGGATTAATTTTGATTTGGTTATTTATTCTCTGAAGAAGTGGCTTACACTAAGTCATGAAACGTCAGAAAATCTAATTTTTATACTCCTTGGGATATTATAAATATATTATTTATTTATTTATAACAATCTACCCAATGCTCAATTTATTCGAAGTTACCAAATCAAACCTTGGTAATGATACCTACATTATTACATGTTAGTTGGTTATTTAGAAAATAACCTCGATCAGATTTTCTGAACTTATATTTTCATAATAACATATGTTGTTACGTAACTGGTTATCATCACTTTTAATTTCCTAATTGTGTTGTATGCCCATGTTACTATAAAGATAGAGCTGCTCCTTTACATAATTAACTTCGGTACAGAAAATGAAGTTATTTCGATAGTCCAGTTATCTCGATTAGCAGTGTGAATTAATAACATTGAATTGCGTGATAATCAACCAGCTTATTCTATTTCATATTCGTTGAGTTGTATTAGAAGAACTTGTGGTGGTCGGTGTTCGATATATTCCTTAAACTCCGTATACAGTTCGTCTCGGTAACCGTCACCAAATAATGCTCCAACGGTATGTTAATCAGAAGGCGAATACGAAGCGTTAATTACGTTTATTAAGAGACCACACACAGATATCCAAAATTACAGATGCGTTAAGCAAGCATGAAATAGTTGTGCCGAAAGGCAAACAGGCAAGCGAGCGAGCGAGAGAGAGCAAGGGCAAGAGCGAGCGATCGAGCGAGTGAATGAACGAGCGAGCGAGTCATGAATATGAATAACATGGACATATATATACATAGTGAAATGAATGAATCATCGAGTCAATTAAGCGGTTAATAGTAAAGCTAGTAGCGTGAATAAATGCGTAGGCAGTAAGGCTTGCCGAGCATACGTATTCATACAAGGATAACAATAATAAAGGTACATACATTCGCAACAGTAATAAGGATACAATGAGTTATTATAGTGCAGGTGACTTTGTCCGTTTAATAAGCTAATAAAAGGGCTTAACAGAATTAGGTGAGAGCAAACTCAATTGAATGTGAGTTGCTATAAACTATTGACCAATCGGAAACTTAATACCTTGCCAAGATAATAACATTACACTAAATCTAATGAAGTATAGTCATTAATATCAATAACGAGAAATTACAACTTCATTATAATGTCAAAGATAAAATGTTCTAGAGTTACATGAATAAGTTCTTATATCATTCATGTTAGGAATTTACAACAGATAAAAGTGTTATATCCTAGTGAAGACTAAATTACGAGTAGCTTCCAAGAACTATTAATGAACTAATATTATCTATATATTCTTATGGTATAATTATTCAGTAATTAGATTGTGTATATCTATATTAATCTTATTATAAGCTTAATTTTGATCTATAGATTATCATTGTACGATTTACGTTCTTAAGTTATATTCAGTTTATTGATTACCGTCTCCCACATTCACAGACACTTTTTGGCATGATCTTGTATAAATGTTATTTCCTATTTTCTGGTGTGGTGTGATCTGTTTGTCTGGTGTATAAGCCAAGTATGTTCAAAACAAATGATTCGTATAGTGAAAGCTGGTATTGGTATTCTGGACTCAACTAGACGGGCTAGGCGAGCAAAGGACCAATAAGAACGCTAGGCTGCTCGTACCGGTCGAACGTCATTGGCTTAGTACAGTACTAAGATTGAATAAGTCGTATTTCGATTGACGAATAAATCACGTGATAACGAGCTGGCCTTTAAAGTCACAACAAAAACTGCTTTCAAATTTCATTGATCAATGTAATAAGTTTGCAATATGTTCTAAATTTGAAAGATAGTTACGAATTATCATCACTTACAATACAAACTGATTGTATACAACGTGCATCAGGATTATCATATGTACATGGTGTTGAATCTCTAACTGACATTGATGCATCAAGAATTTGACCATTTTGTAGTGAATAACAACTTAAACTACATGGTCCTTGGAAATGTGAAAAGAAAATATAGAGAAATAACAACAAACAAACAAAGGAAACGCTATATTATACCATTGAAAACCAGGAAGCACTGGACGGCCGTTTCGTTCCATTGTGGAGCTCCTCAGCAGTGCGCATCCACGATCCCTCTCGCGGGATTCGAACCGCGCCAATGCGTTTCGGGTAGAGGCAGGTATTTACCTCAGTACAATGGAAGATGATAGCGCAATTTCGTGGATTGGTTGAGGTTAGACATTAATACCGTTAGATCCCGACTCAGTGGTCTATATGTTAAGCGTCCGTGCTCAAAACCAAAGGCCCTAGGTTCGAATCCCGAGAGCGGGATCATGGATGCACACTGCTGAGGAGTCTCATAATAGAACAATGGCCGTTCGGTGCTTCCAGGTTTCCAATGGTGGTCTAATATCAATCAGTTCATGCTTTCAATCAAAAAACTTAATAATCTCCACAACCCTATACTAATAAAACGATATATGTTTTAGAATACAAAACAAAAATTACGATGAATTATTGCTGGTTTAGTGGTGGATTCAAAAAAGTCGATAAGCCAGTCACCTTCAAATGCATCAGTTTACCTATAGTGGATTAATCATGATAAATTTAATTAGAATACGAACGAAGAATATTCTTTTCAATAAATTCTCTCCACAAGCTATGACTTAAATGATACGCCTTGTCTTAAACCTGGCCACTTTTCGGAATATTAATTTAGATATATAATTGTAGAACCTTCTTTGTTCATTTATCCGTGTTTTAATTAAAATAGCTTATACCTGTCTGTATGTGAACATGTGTGTGTGTGTATGTCTAGATACTGAAGGCAATAACTACTATACTCTGAAATACAATACTAACGATTCATGATCAATCGCTATTCAATCAAATCATATTCGATTATCTCCCATACTAATATTTACTAACTGAATGCATACAGACAGGAGAATCAGAATTGACGAGCGGATAATATGTGGAAGACCTAGCAAGGACAGCGGGAAAAGCTGCAACATAAAGAAATGTGATACAACGGACAAATGAGCAGGAAAATATAGTAAACCGGAGCGACCAGTCAAGAACAAGGAAGGATAACCAAATACTGAGATTCAGAACATAGGAATATGTGTGTAGAGCACTACTGAATAGACCAGCTACATTAAACCTACTGGACATCAAGGCAGCACACTCAGACCTTCCTATAGCTATCGCTCCAACAATGGTCGAAGAAATCAGAATGACCATCAGACAAATGAAGAGTGGGAAAAAACCAGGACCTGAAAACACACCAACTGAAGCACCGAAGTCAGACTTAACAGTAACTGGAAAGATCCTGCACATTCTGTTCAGAAGGATTTGAGAAGAGGAACAAGTCCTGACTGACTGAAGAGAAGGATACCTCTTGAAGATACCGAATGAAGAAGTGTGAGAACTCAGCTGTAGAGGCATTACACTACTATGAGTACCAAGAAAGGCTTTTAACCGAGTGTTGTTGAACCGATTGGAAGATTCAGTAAACACCCTATTTCGGATTCCGTAAGAATAAGTTGTGTACCAACCAAACCACAACACTATGATTACTATTGAACAATCAATTGAATTGAATTCTACACTATTCATCAACTTCCTTCACTATGAGAAAGCGTTTGAAAGTTTAGATGGGAGAACATTATAGGACCTTGTTTGACATCACGGAGTACCTGAAAAGATCGTCAGGTGTAAATTTGAATCTTGTGTATTAACACATTATAATGTATGCTTTTAAATAATCAATCTTTTTGGTATTTAAAAAGTCAAGATTGAAAACTGACCCATCTTTAAAGGTCATACCTGAAGTAGTTTAATCGATTCCTAGTGAGGTCCTTGATGTACTCTTCTGAAGAGTTCTAAACTGAGAGAATACATTTGTCCAGTGGTCTCTAATTGTCTAACTTCAATTAATCAGTGAAGTGGAATTTCAAACAACATGTAGAATGTCATATTATTTCATACAACATTATTGTAGAAATGACTTACTTTGAGAATAAATATAAGGTAACCACTTATGATATATTCCCCTTAATTTAAATTGATCAAATCGTGAACATTGTTCTTCTCGATAATCTATGGATTCTAAATTATCTTCGTTCTAAAAAAAAGTAGTCATATACGTAGCAACAATAATTAAATGTGGCCAATGTATTAACTTGAAATTCAATGAACAGTTAATCCAAGCCATTGTAATCAGTTAAATTGAATGGAGAATTGGAATGTAATATTCTATACAATGTTTCATTAACTATGATTTGTAAGTCTGTATTTTATATAATGTAGAAATCAATTAATTTAAATAGAGTTACCGTTTAGGTTCATTATGACCATGGAAAGTTTTTTTCTGAGGTACGTACTAGCGAATAAATCATTAGAAGACAATGACCATTAGAAATGAATGATTTTTACTAAAGGAAAACGATCAAGTGGTCCTAATGTTAAAACGTTTGTCAGGTGACAGTTAAACGACTGTATGTTTTTTTTATCTATCACGGTAGATTTTGAGTGGATGACCATAAATATTCAAAAAATGATAGTGATCAGTTTAAGTGTCATAGAAATGTGTGTCCGATAAGTTCAAGTTTACAGTTTTGGCAAGACTAATTAATGGACGACCTTTGGACGAATCTTAGGTGACCTTGAGAAATATTAGCCAATCAGCAAACAGTTAGTATAGAGTAAAAATATATTATACAAAACCAAAGAAAGTGGATACGCCTCTTTTACATGGTTCAAAAACTTATCAGGGTTAGAAAGAGGTTTAGAGGCTCTAAAATCGTAATGCATGTAGTAGAGGAACTCATCAATATGGCTACAGAATCGTCGGCCTCTGGAGCCATGATAAAGTCTCAAAAAATTTTTCAGCTTCGACTACATAGTTTCAATGTTGTTTATGTGCACTTCGGTTGTTGTGTACACAAAATACTACTTGTGGATAACGAAACGATGCACGTAACTAAGCCTATGTAAGAGTCTGTACGCTCTCCAATCATCCGTATATATTGTAGTACCTGGCTACAGCCAGTGTTACTGGTGCTTTTATTTTCCAGCTCGCGATAATTGTCATAATTTGCCTTAATTAGGGATTATATATACGGGGTTTTCATCACGAACTGATATCAGCTATAATGTCAGAAATTTATTTAGCCAAATGGATGAAAGGATTTAGCGTTAAAATCCGAGATACGTTATCTTATGCCTAATTGATTCGTCCACAAATCATAGTCTCGCCGTTTTATTTGTTATAGCCACTCAATTATCACGTTTTGTACAAAATTCTTTGTTAGCCCATCGTACGTCAGCATTAAGCACTGAAGTTGGCGCCGTAACCTTGAGATCTATAAAGCTCCCCTGATTGGCTCGTCCATAAATTGGAGTCTCACCATTATGTACATTATTGGACGATAGTTTCGCTCTTACTCTTACTTACGCCTATTTCTCCCAATGGAGCATGAGATAGGTTTGAGGAGTGGATAAATGGGAAGGTGTGAAGATCTATTCACTATTGTGAGGGCAGATGTAAAAGAACGAATAACACTTGGAAACAATTGGAAAAGACAACCCACGACAGAGTAGGTTGAAGAATCCTGATTGATGGCTTATGCCTCACTAGGGGTGACAGGCGTAAGTTCGTACGTAAATATGTTCACTAATAGACTTGAAGGTTTAAGTTTTAACTCCTGATGAACAAGTGGATGCACATGGTTGAGGATTTTGATACCAGAATGACACATCTGTTCAATGCTTCCTGATTTCCAATGATATCTTCACTGAGATCGACCTACGATGAATTCAATCGACGAATCGAACTAATCTTATAAAATCGTTTCAACTAAATTGATTATCTTCACTGACTCTCTCTCTCTCTCTCCATCCGTTACTCTCATAACTATTTGACATAGATAATCGATGATCTCGCTTTGGGTTAAAAATGTGATAAAAATTACATTTTTTTATTTATACTAATATCAACGTAAAGATAACAACTTACTGTGTTTTTACCGCATAGTTCATATTCAATCATACTCTCGTTATCATTGAATTCACATTTGTTTTGATTTCTTCCATAGTTCAATAGATTAAGCATAACAAAAATTACATATTAAAGTGAATTCTTTTTTTCTCAAAAGAACTAAACAACTAAGATTGTTCATAGCTTTTTCAATGATCAATAAGTGTGTTGTATCTTTCACTTTCAGCGTTTATCTAATGAAGATTACTGGATAGAATCTTTACTCACCCACCAAGATGGACTGAAATAATAGCTAAATATGCTAGTCATAGCACAATTATTGAACGTCGAAAACATTATGGGCAACTTCAGTTAAGAATACTTTTCGAAGCTTTTACGATAGCGCACGCAAATTGAAAATAAACATTGACATATTTAAACAAATCTCACTAAGCCAATGTATTAAGCAAATATGTGAAGATTCAAAACTTTTCGCCAGATAAGGAGAGTATGGAGAGAAATGATCAATTCATCAAATCAATATATTCGCCAACACTAATTAGTATAACCTTGCAGGTTAGGATTACTGTAAACCATTAAGTTATAAAAAGTTAGTTTCAGGATAATGGTGGATAAACTGCCACTGATCTGTTAAGTTGGATTTGTTGTAAGTTCTAAACCACTTGATTGCTCACCTTGTCAGAACTTTTGACTATAGGGTTCTCTCATAACAAGTTCACTAATGATGACGGAAACAATGACCCAATGACAGTCACCGGTGACTAAGAAATCTTAACACATATTGATGTACGAGCTCTTACTCCCGCTAGTGGCTACCAAGAAGACTAAGATAGCAGCTTAAATACCTTTCATCATGGTATTGTCAAAAGTCTATATACATGGATTACACGGCCACAACGCACAACAAATAGGAAGTCACAATGTGTTGATCATTAAGCTATACATGCCACAAAACTGAACAGTATATCCACAATAAATTAACGATCATTTTGGAAAGGTAAAAAATATATATCAACAATGTAAGGTGGCTGTAAGTAGTCTACAGGAGACCTTATCTAATCTAGGTTACAAATTAATTGACACTTGACACCAAGGTATGAACATAGTCGTAATTAGACTGATAGATTTGATTCATCATTTAACTACGATGTTGAGCATGTTGATTAAGTATTATACTTCTTAAAAACAGACTATTCAATACATAACGAAAGAAAATTTCTAAACTAATCAAATGAGAACATCACACTGGACAGTTACTTCAAGAACAAGTTTCCACCACAAAACTCGGATATTTAGATTTCATGAGGATCAAGGTACCATCTAAAGTCACTGGATCAGAATCAATCGGTTTGGTTTTTTTTTCAACTGAAGACAGTTTGTGATATTATGTTACGGTTATTCACAGTTTGGAATGATGTTTACCTTTTACCCTATGTAATTAGTTCTTCGAGTGACCCATGATTCGTCAACGAGTGAAGATAGACGTATATGGCTATGAAAATAAAAGGGAGTATTTTATGCCCAACTCTGATTCATTCGAGATGTGTACTCTGGTTTTCACAATGTACTGACTGTTTGTAGTTGTATTGGTAAATAGTCGTTCATCTAATCTGTTTCTTAATCATTTGTCAGATATTGTGAAACCGTGTGTATTTAATGAGCATGGCGTAGTGATCTATCGAGTGTGTTGACCGAGTGTCAAATCTAGTTGTGAGTTTAATTATTGACCGCGTCAAATCATATTATCTATTATCAAATGCATAATAGCGAAGATCCAAGATTTTCAAAGTAATAACAGTAATATGTAAAAGACTGATCAATTAGAGTCGTAAACATCACAGAGAAGATTCAAACAACAAATACATACAAATAATACGTATTTGCACTGTTGAAGGGTCCCATAATAGGAGGAAACAGCCGTCCAGAGATTCAAGGTTTTCAATGGTGGTTTAATATCAATCGAGTCATGATCTCAATCAAAAACTTAATAATCTCCACAACCCCATACTGATAATACGTATTTGTAGGGAAAAACTTCCATACTCTACATTCTTCAAAGTATAAATTTGTCTAGATAGGAAGTTATTCAATGTCACTAACCTATTAGAGCATTTTCGTGTACGATAACGTGTACCAATCCCATTCGTCCGTGAACAAGCGGACCAGGATGTATATTGATGTGATCTTTGATTGATTTCTAGTTTCTGAGGTTTCAGATCAATGCATTTACCATGAAAACATTCCTAAAAGGAGAAAATGATATTAAAGCTAATTACTCTAATATTGCTTGTACAAAGCTTTTACGCTTTATCACATGGAATCAATCCCAAACTTCATGTTAGATACAAACAATAAATTGAAATCAAACTTCTGTATGATTGAAGATTAGTATACTTCCACCGCCAGTCACTACTCATCTTATGAATTAAGGCAATATCGAGGCAATACGCACAGTATGCACATATGCCAATAAGAGACTGTTCACTTGCAATCCTAAACATCAATGGGAAGATTCAAACAAACAATACCAAGTGAATTTAACACTAGAATAGTTAACCATATTGTTTATTAACATTATTTCATTATGAAAATTACTTACACAAATTAAATTTGATTTTAATAAAATTATACATTATTTGAATAAATTCAGCTTTGTTATTATTGAAAGGAACAAATATATGGTTACTTATTACAATTGAACGAAAGCTATAAGGTCTCGACACAACGGAGAAGGCAAGACTTCAGATGAAGTATTATTATACATTAACAATAAACCTCAAAAACGATGTCGGAATTATACTGAGTTATAACATCATTTGCCTATCTGGTTAGTTGTCAAATCTGAGTATCATTTGAGCGGGGAGTTATTAACATTCATCAATAAATAGCTTAATTCATGTATACGATTTGTAACCATTGTAACAAATAAATTGAAATTAAATTACAGAGTTATATGGTTGTGTCTTCCTAACAAGTTTATCATATGAGTGGACCAAAAATCAACCCCGTTACCATCCTGATGTGATCACGTGGGCAGAATTCTAACTTGTACTGATAAAGAGCCAAAACATGTGAGTGACCTGAATTTTATCGATTGAATTTTGGACCATAATAAGTTTCACATACATGTCTGTCTTACTAAAAGTTTGCTCAAGGTCATTTATCGAAATATTAATTTGTGGAGTCGATTTTCTTACGTAAATCAATGTATGAAAGACAGACACGTAAAAACATGATTGGAAGGTATGATCACAAATACTGATGGAAGTTATCGGATCATAATCTTGTAACAGATTCAACACTTTCTGTTTGTTTGTGGATGAATCAAGTGTATACAATAACTTCTAACGATTCTTCAACTTGAAATTATTCAATACACGTTATCCGACCGCAAAACTAACATAAAGTGTCGGGTGTGTAGTACAAAGTCACAGCCTGTTAACTTTAACCAAAACATTTGGGAAAATACCATCGCTTTTAAATGATGAGTTCTATGCCAATTCTAGTAACAAATAGCATATTAAATACACTTAATGCACTAAATAAAATTTAGAAACTTTTCCAAAACAATTCATACCGATGTTTAGGCTCTAAACATCTTATTTTTCATACACTATGAGTACTTCAAGTATTTCAGTAATTCAACAAATCCTTTGTTGTATCAAAGTTATAGCACCTTTGTCCAATTCCTTACTGCTTATACTTGGGATTAGGAACCAGTTCAATTCCTAAGACGCAAATTCAGAAGATGAAAGACTTGTATAACTGAAAAGAGTTCCGGTCAGTTAATTTCTGCCAAAGTAATATGGCTATCTATGCACTGCATCGTAAAAGGAAATTCAGATGTAAATGTATGATTTTGAACATCCAGTCAAAATGGTTTACACTTGATTGATCGCAAATTATCGGGTTAAATAATGCACGATTTATAGCTAATTAAATACTTTATACAGCGGTGAGACTATAATTTATAGACAACTTTTAAGCGACGCTGTAGTGACCTTGAGGGTGGACACCTACTGATTAGAATTAAATGGGGGTTATAAAGCAGTTAGAATCCTCATTTACAGTTAGTTAGGGTTAAAGATTAGATTTCAGATTTTCATCACAAACTGAAATGAACTATAATGCCGAAATTCTAGCCAAATGAATGAGTGAATTTCGCACCAACATCCTAGATGTGTTATCTTATATCTGACTGATTCGCCCATAAATTATAGTGTCACCTATGCAGCCAATTGAACGTGTATTTGTAGATGTATAAGGAAACATTCTGATTCCTAAGTTAACCAATCGCCTATTTTTAAATTTTTATCAATATTAGTCAACGTTTCCAATCACCAGTGTATTAAGATCAGCTATTCACTTTGCCATCACCATATCCATATGAATTTTATCGTAGAACGAAATATGAAACTTAGTAATTTAGTTACAAATATACATATTGTAACGTCATCTATAATGCTAAAATGTTCTGTATCCACTTGAGTGAATAAATTTCGCTCACAAATATAACTGGGGATACTTGATTAATTCATTCAGAAAATGTAATACCACTAGGTTAAAGTTTATTTCAGAATAGGGGGGGTTAGTATGTAGATTTAGGGATCGTATCGATTCAATTGTTCTATGAAATCTAAAGAAACAGAATTAAGTATTTGATACATTTACCACTATTGTTTTTACTCTATGTTAGCGAAAAACTTTTCATTATTATTTGAAACGTCTTGAACAATGTACAGGGGTATTTTTACTTCTTGTTATTCATGTTATTTGAATTTCGCTCAAAATCCGAAAAGTCACATTCTCTATTCTGATTGGTTCGTACCTAAAGCATACTGTTATCACGATTTTTTTGTGCAGTTATTTTAAAAGTACTGAAGTAACGATGATATACGTTTGGTTAGTTGACCAGAGGAGAAAGCTAGAAGTAGATACAATTTTAAGAGATTTGTTCAAGATCATTTAAGTAATAAAAAACAAAATATCATCTTTGAAATCAGTCACAATCAAATGATTTGTTGTGTAAAAATGAGTTTTCTTACTTTTTTCTCACCACATGGAGTACCATCTAGTAGACCATGATTTAACATTTTATCACAATGATCTTTAGAACCACTCATTGAACACCATAACTCTTGACAGGCATATTCCCCAACCTATTTAATTGGTATAATCATAAAAGTCTATTAGAAAGTGAAGTTTAAACGGAAAGTATTTTCGAATAACTAGATGGTTGTTACTTGTAGACAGTTTCACGAAATTTCTGAACCAAGGAGATGTGAATTACATAAAACCTATGTGGTCAAATGGTGTTCAGTTATATCTTTTATGTGACAATAGTCAGCTCAATCCTTATGCAACATATTACCTCAGAGTGTTCACACAATCAGATCAACTCACAATTATATCAATTTGTCATTTATACTATTCATGGGATCGTTTTTATTATTTGAGTTTTGTACTGCTTTTGAAAATATGATGAGATTTACATAATTCATTTGTATCGTTTGTTTGGATCTTCCCATTGATGTTTTGGACTGTGATTCATCAGTCGCTTTTTCGTTTATCTTCATTCTATGAGGATTGCGTTGATACTGACATAAAGTCACAAGCACCTCAAGCAGAGATGGATGGCGGCTAATAGTGGAATCCAGGGTGCACATTTCGTCCTATTACAGTTCTAAACATCAGCGTGACGATTCAAACAATCAATACAAATGAATTAGATTTCATCTCAAGACTATAACTTATGGACGAATCAAAGAGATTTAAGATAGAGTCTTGAATTTCAATGCGAGATTCATTTATCCATATGGATATATAGGACTTGGTAGAAAAGTAATTTTTAACGTTTTTAAAGGTGTAACATATTATCGTGTACATCTTGGAGTTGATTTTCTCAGCTTTATGCTTAAATTTAGCAATTTCGTTAATACCCGTGAATTTTGAAAAGGTCAATTCAACCTATGTATTCCTTTTAACAATAAGCACGACAAAAAGTACTGTGTTAGTAATAATTGATCTTTAGAATAAAACTTTATTAACTGCAGCTTAGAAGTTATAGAAGACGACTCCAGTTCCAAATTCACCCACTGTCAGACGTTTTTTTTTTCATATTCGTTTCAGTCTTTATTTATACAGTTGGTTCTGCATATTATAGGAAGTGTTTATTGTAATTGAATAGGACAGTAGAATACAATAGGTAGGTTAAAAAAGAAATATATAACCCCGGGGTAATCATTAACATGTTGTGCATAGCATCGAAATATTTACACTTATACGACTATTACATTTCACACTTCCAACAAAACTTACTCCAGGACAATGTTGACTTATATTGGATCCAGATATAACAAAACATTGTTGATCAAGTGACCATTGCCAACCAGGCAAATCAAAACTCATATATTCCTGTTTAAATATTGGAAAATCTTGAAGACAAGTAAATTTCTGTGTTCTTAAAGTGAAGAGAAAAGAAATGAACAATATATATGATCAACTGAAATCCCATAATGTGAGAAAGTCATATTCATAGATGTTAGTAACCGGAAACTAACCTTATATAGTTTTGTTAGTAAGTTGTTAATGTATATTATTCAATTTCACAGTTTAGATTAAAAAATGACCTTAGATAGTCAGTGATAACCAGGAATCTGTAAAAAGCTATTTCGTCATAGTATAGAACTTCCCATCCATTGACTCCACCGGCGGTTGATACTGAGAACTTTTAGTCTTGTGACAAGTGCATAATTACTATGTCAGTATCTAATGGTGTATATTTCTGTCTCTAATCCGTTCGTGGCATTACGTGGGTAATTGCGTGACACTTGAAGAATCTGAACGTGATTAGTCGTGGCTCCTCGCTAGAACTCAGGAAATTACTTTGGAAACGTTTCATCATTGAACCCATTTCGTACAGAGTATCTATCATATTTAACGATTATTTATAATTCTATAGTTATACAACTTGATATTGGATAATATTCATTATATGCATGGATCTGTGTTATTTGTTGAACACTTGAAAATAAGGAACGAATCAAATATAATATACACAATCTACTGTAAGGACAGAACTTGGAACTATCGAGTCTCATGAAAATCGGGAAGTTAATCATGTATCTTCCATTTTCTCTGTATAAGTAAATTCACAGTTTAAATAGGATGTAGTGCTTCATATGATGTCATTGTTCAAGTAAAAATTAAATTCAAACAGCTTAAGTTTGATAAGTCGTTTAAATGAACGCTCAATTCGATTTCTTAACCGCTTCTAATAACTCCGGGTTAAATCCACAAGAGAAAAGAAACGATCTATGAAACGAATGCTCTACTTCAAGATTAGTTTATGTATAGAAAAAACATGGTTATTTATAAAGTTACACACGATTTTGGGCTTCTAGATTTCCTAGATGTTTCTGAGAAGATTCTACTCAGCTCTCATTGATGAATAAGGTGTTACCAAGCGTTTTCTAGGGCTCTATGAACTTTTCCAATGAATACTTTGTAACTCCCCAATAAAAGAAACAATTTTACGAATATATTCTTTGTGTGTAATTGTTCAGTAAAGAATGTAATTGTATTGCCATCATTTAGTAAGTATTCTATGTTAGAGTTTATTAATCTCATGTGTTCAGACTAATATACTGAAATATATCTTATATCAGATGGCTTTAGATTTTATCGTTATGCTAAACTGAAGAAAACAGGTAGGCCAAATCAATTTACATCATGTATGACAAATTTGTGTGTTATACTCTGAATTATTCGTCTATCTAAAAACAAATTATCATCTACATGTTCGTTATCTCTGTTATTTTGGTCAATTAAATATAGGATGTTAGTGACTTTATTCAGTAAAGAGAACTACCCATCGGTTGATACATACTTTTCGCTATCAAAAAGAAAATTTATCATTCTCTGTATTAAATCTATCTGATTAATGAAACTCGACAATATTTCAATAGAAAATGCGTGATATTTTTAAAAAACGCTTACTCAAGACCATTTTGAAGTACTAAACGTGTACAATCACTCCAATGATGGTTATGACCTGCGGATAAAATTAATGGAGCCATTATATTTCCTGTGGATCCTGAGCGATCACAACTATTTCCTTCACCGTCATGTTCAACACCAAGACTAAAAAAAGTGATTTCAAACAAACAAATATCTTGTATAAGTTGAGTGTTCAACAATTTATTTTCTTAATTTCTAAGATAAAATGCAATCAGAAGGGGTTTTGTTGATATGATAGTAATTTTTTTTAATGGTTGAGATCATGGTTTCGAAGCTTGCTAGGCGTGATCGTAGATGTGAACTGCTGAGGAGTCCCACAATAGGAAGAAACAGGCATCCAGTCCTTCCAGGTTTTTCATGGTGGTCCAGCTTCAATTGGCTCATGACCTCAACCATTAAAATAAATAGAATTCAATGTTTTGACTTAAATGGAAAATTACATCATAAGACGGATTTTTTAGTTCTATTTTCCCAAGTAATCGTTAATCCAAGCAATGTTTTCGCCTCTTCCCATGTACTTATCAGAAGACTTGAGAATTTATAATGTTAACAATTTTGGTGCGTCGATTCATTACAAAACTGGTTAAAAGATCCTTGTAGGAATTATTTTGTCCAAATATATCATATTCGAGCATTTTGCTTAAAATGCTGTCTGGTCACAGTCCACTAATAGCAATAGTAGACGAAGGTGCACCATGATCTTCAATACTTGGTCTGATTTGAACAACCATGGAAGATAAAATAAACGAATGAATTATGAGTGAGAGTAAAAATAATAAAGCAATTATAATATTCGCTCAAAAGTGATAAAATGAAGTTAGAATGTATTAAGATCATATTGAGTCAATAGTGACGTTCAAAATAAAATACAACAGGTCTATCGTCTAGCTGTAAATATAACTAACATGACTGTCTAGTCTTTCAAATAATAACTTCATTTCGTGCATCAATTTTCAACGTGGCCACTACTCCAAGTGACATGACATTTAATAAACTAATTGAAATATTAAGCGCTTATAAGTGGTCGACAGGAAACTCTGGACATAAGTTTTATACTAGCTGGTACTGATCATCAAGGTTTATTCATAATCTCAGGGGAAATAATGCTCTTTATGGGACTAGAATCCACATCATACAACTTCAAAGTCTGAGACGTTGTCACTAGGCCATTCGAACGGCGAGCGACCTCTGGTAGTTGCTTGACCGAAGAAATTCAGTCAGTCGTTAATTCACTAAACAAACAAATTATTGATCACTTCTCAACAGTCTCAGTTCTACTTGAGGTCAGTTGTGGTCCAAATAGACTCAAACTGCGAGTTTGGGCGACAGTGGTCTAAATCTCTTCAGGAGCATTATCTTTCTCAAGATTACAGGTACACTTTAGTGATAAGTGTCAGCCAACACGAAGCCTTGTTCTTGGGTTTCCTATAGAATAATTTCAACCATACAACGCATGACTAGCAACACTAACATTCACTGAACCTCTTGAACTGCACATAACGTTTTTCTTAAACGTGCATTAGAGATTCTGACTTACACTTTAGTCAAGATTCAATAAAACAATTATATCAACATGGTTTCGGATATTACTTAATTTTATTCAGAGCACAGACTGACCTAAGTTAGACAGCCATTGAAAAACTTGGAAGTAATAAACATCAGTTTCACATTAGAACGGAACTGATCATCAGTGGGCATCCATATTCTCCCTATCGGGGATCGAACTCAAGACTTTCAGTCATAGGAATGAAGTAATTTTAAAACTAGATTTATGAAAATAAATGCTTCATAATTGCATTGTATTTGTTTGAGTTCAAATTACCTGTGCATAATTTCATGTGCAATCGGATAAGCTGAAAAAAATCCACTATCCTCTGCTAATGTACAGGAATACTGCATACGACACATTTGACTTAGTGGAGATATGCCTAATTTAAAAAAATAGTATCAACAAACAATACAGTTTATAAGTTTATTTTATTTATTATTTATTTTAACACATAGATATTGGTACAAGGAGGCACCAAATAAATATGCGCCACACAGATCTCATTTGATATGTGTGAGGGCTGTGATACTGCCCGGGTACCCAAACCGAAGCACGACAATTTATAAGTAATTGATGATATATTATGTAATAGTGAAGTATTATATAATATCCTGTTTAGGTTTAACAACTGGACTGATTTGTACCTCAATAGATCCCTATTTAGAAATAAATTCTATCTCCGAAATAGTACTTTTGTGGTGAATAAGAATACTAGTGGGGACAAACAAATGTATTTTATCACGACATTACAGAATATCTTGGTAAAATCTGAATCATACAGTAATACTTCATTTGAAGAATATCCATCAGTTATCGCAGACTTAGTTAATCCTTCGTTTCCATACCAATTACTCTTTTCTCTTCGATTTTCTCAACCTTCTGCTGCCAGACATTCCAAATTCGATTGGTGATACATACTACTTATATCTGTCGACTTCAACAAAATGTACCACAGTTTAACTGTTAGGTAATCCAATGTTTATCACAATCCTGTGATTTTTTTCCAGCGATCATACATCAGTATACCTAAAGTATTTCACTGTTTATTTACATATCAATTTTATAGACTAATAATTAGTTTCCATAAACTTGTTACGATGTTCTCTAATACTAATGTCGATTGATGTAAGTAAAATGAATCAATTGTTTTAATTAGCCTTCATAGGAAATCAGTTCAACGAATGGTTACACCATAGTTAATACACGTAAAGAGTAATTATGGTCTTGCTACAATCCACTATATATCATTACAGTAGTTATTAACTATTAATGGATTCCAATATGCAAAATGTGTTTATTACAAAGATTTAAAGTGCTTCTGTAATCTCATCTCAAGATAATTTTAGACATTATTAGATTACAATCAATCGGTTTGACAGTAAATTGTCTATCATCATTACACTCAAGTGGGAAGTAGATGTAATGTCAAATAATCAAAGAAAAATTAAAATCTTATTAACTACTGATTTTTCTAGCTTAACTGAAGGAATTCAAATCTAGTTAATCAGACTGTATTACTTCTGTAGAGGTAAACAAATCCCCGAAATAAATAGTCCTGTAGGTCTTCATTGGTTCTACTGGATACACCCTAGTTGAAGGTGCTCGGTTACCTATACGCATCACACCACTATTGGGTACGCCGTACTATTGCTTGCCTAATAGGTTATATTGATTTCGATGTATTTGCTATTTACTGATTGAAGTGAGTACCAAGTTTCTAATATTTCCTGTATCCGTGATTTCAACATTTTTTCCAATCGAATGTGTCTCCACTATTGTGGATCAAGAATCAAGTTAAAAGGGATAGGGAGTTTAAAAAATGTTTGTAGACAATGACATATTAAAGGTCAACAATAACCAATGAAGATCAAGATCGACAAGACAAACCGTTAGTCATATGTGGAGAAATTGAAATATCCAACTTTTATCTGTTTATGCTGACGATGTTGTTCAAGAGAACAATGAAAGCTCCACGATTAAACCATCCAGCTCAGAGAACGAAACGCCACCGAAACAAACCACCTGAGTCACAAATCTCTTACACCAATTAATTGGTGTGGTTACCAAGTTTCAGGAATGATAACAGAAATGTTCTTAATAATTCATTGCCAGTACTATTGCTAACATAATGTTTATTACACTACCATTACAGAATGGACGTATAACCAAAGACAACATCCTCACGATTATCTCCTTTTAAATTATTTGGCTTAAGTTATTATGTGATACGTCTAGTTAGACTGACCTGTGATTGGTCAGTGTTTGAAGACAGACACTCCATCTAGGTTAAGTATAAGAAACTACTTTGATTTAAAATTCATCCCTTTTACCATTTCTCTTACTATCCTGTCTAGACTTCTATCAAAAAGTTGCTTTTCTGGTGCTTGAATGATTGAGTACGCGTGTCACGTGACTAAGCAACAACAACTTAATTGCCTAATTAATTGGCTACGTTTTGGTTATAAGAATCTATGTCCGTATACCAGAACGGTATGTGCTTAAGCATTTTAGAAGACATTAGTTTCCTTGATGATCTTGTACATTAAGCAACCATCACCATCCTCAACTAAAAAAACTGTGTTAGATAGTTGCAGGTAGTCAGGAGGAAATGCTACATTATCTGCGCTTCGTGCTAGTATCTACTAATCAACAAGTCGTGGCTGTAATCTTTTGGGAACTTATGCTCCCTAGCGAATTCAAGCCCAGAACAACCAGTTTCATAGTGTGGAAAGTTATTACTGAACCATAGGAACCGCAACTGACCTGCAGTTCGACTAAGGTACCTACAATTAGTTGCTTACCGATTAGCAATCAGTTAATTGTAAATATGTCTGTCCAATGTTAACATTTAATGTAATATGCATCTCACCATCACTTAATAATTAATTAAATTATCATACACATAATCAAAAATATGATGAGTTTAGTTTACATACCAGCTGCTTGTACAATATTTCTTGATAAAAATAAGGCATGATCATAGTTATAACGAACATAATGATGAGTTAAAGCCCAATTACAAAATCTGTGAACAGAACGAATTAGCGATGCACCCCATAGAAGTTCATTTGACTAAAATTTTGGACAGAATACAATGTAAGCAAATTCCAAAACTCATATGAAATATATACATTTTTTCAACTTATTAATTTATTCTGATAATAATTATCTGCTCACTAGTAACTGACTTCAAGAGGAATTTCCTAGAGTTCTAGTGAGAAGCCGTGACCAGTGGAGTTGAAACAGGTCTATTATGAGACATCAGCTCAATGAAGACAATGGTGTACGGTGGCGCAATTTTGTGGATTGGTTGAAAGTTAGACATTAACATCGTTGGATGCCGACCAGCTCAGTAGTCTAATTGTTAAGCGCTCGCGCGCGAGACTGATAGGTCCTGTGTTCGAATCTAACGGGGGGGGCGATCGTGGATGCGTACTGCTGAGGAGTCCCATACTAGGACGAAACGGCCGTCCAGTGCTTCCAGGTTTTCCATGATTGTCTAGCTTCAATTGACTCATTATTTCAACTATTAATTTATCTTAGCTTGTGAATCAATAAAACACCAAATCAAATGACATCCACTTGGATCTTCTATAGGATTGAACTTATAACATTCGCTTTACTAATGAACTAGATTAGTGACTTGAAGAATCTTTTTATGGTTTACTCATGGCAACACTGTTTAGCAAATGCTTCTTTCCATTTAATAAGAACTGAATAATAAATATTCTACTCGGAAGATTTTACTCATCTGTATTCAACCATACACCTTACATGTAAACCATAAAATACACTTGATGTTTCATAAGAACTCAGCTTCATCTCTCCAGAGATATTTTTCAAACTGAACCAATGTTAAATAAGAACTTTCGTCTAAGTTTGAACGAATAGTTTCACAACATTTGGGCGCTGAGTTAATGTGAGACATTAAAGAGGAAGAGTGTATTTGTAAGATCTCAGTGAAAGAATTTGAAGTAAATCCAATGTTATGGAGAAAACTATAGAAAAGAGAAAAAAATGTTGTGTTTTGTGGTTTAATTCGCTTCCTTCAATATGTCGAAAACTTACCCCTGGTGTAGCAGGATTATCCAACCAAACCTCTACCGGACTCCTCTTCATAGTTGTTTCCAAGTTCTGCGAATACTTTCGACGTCTGCCACCAGTTCTCAATACTATGTGTTATTTAGTCTGTTTCCTCTCCTTTCGACTTGAGGATTTCAAGTTAGAGTTTACCTTGTGATATAGTTTGATGACGTCCTCAGACGTCATCCTATGCGCTCCCAACGTTGTTTACAAATTTTCCCTACTTGTACCTCTCTGATGATGGTTGTAGTAGTTTTCCAAGTCTCCGTTCCATACAACAGAACTGTCTTGGCGTTTGTATTGAGGACTATGACATGGATGTTGGTTGACAGTCGTTTCGAGTCGCATATGTTTTTCAGCTGTAGGAATGCTGTCCATGCTTCTCCAATCCGTCCCTTCCCATCTGCATCAAATCCCTCTCGTTTATCAACGATACTTCTCAAATATGTAAAAGTTTCCCCTTCTTTCAGAGCTTCTTCATCAAGCATGATTGTATTGATGCTCTTGGTGTCGATTATCAGGATCTTTCTTTTTCAACTGTATATATTGAGGCCTAGTGTTGTGGAGGCTGCTACCACGTTGAATGTCTTCACCTGTATATGTTGATGTGCTTAGGATAAAAGAGTTATATCATTTAGGACATTCGAATTGTCTAGCTGCATCAAAGCTGTACAATGAATTTCATGCAACAAGGGAAACATTAGTATATTTGTAGATCTTACACAAGAAGACTTTAGAGTCTTCTTCACGTATGCACTAGTGATGAGTTCCATTCAGTTAATTGTTTAGTAGTAATCTGTAGTGTCACGATTCGATCTGTGCACAACCGATCCCTGTGGAATCCGACCTTTCGAAGTTGGACGTCTACTAAATCTTCCAATCGGTTCGACAACACTCGGTTGACGACCTTTTCTGGTACCGAAAATAGTGTGATTCCTCTGTAGTTCTAATATTTGCTCAGATCTTTCCTCAGTATATTGATGAAGTATCCTTCTCTCCAGTCTGTCAAAACTTGTTCCTCCTCCCAAATCCTTCTGAACAGAACATGCAGGATTTTTCCAGTTACTGTTGTCTGATTTCAGTGCTTGAGCTATTGTGTTTTCAGATCCTTCTGCTTTCTCATTCTTGATTTGTCTGGTAGTGACGCTAATTTCTTCTAATCTTTAAGCGGCAACATCTAGATGGTTGTCTATGTGTGCTGCTTTGATGTCCAGTGGGTTCAGTGTGGCTGGTGCATTCAAGAGTTCTTTTATATGTTCTACCAACATGTTCTTTAATCTCAGCGATTGGCTTACTTTCTTTGTTTTTCACTGGTCGGTCTGGTTTACTATATTTCCCTGTCAGTTTCTTCGTTATGTCACATAATTGTTTTATATTTCCTTCTTTTGCGGCTTTTTCCACTGTCTCTACTAGGTCTTCCATGTATCTCTGCTTGTTGATTCTAATGCTCTTCTTCATTTGCTTGTTTAGTTCTTGTGTATTCAGTTTGTGCCTTGACGTTCTCTATTCTTGTTAGGCTGTTGTTAATTGCTGTCTTTTGTTTTTGCTTTCTTGAGTCTTGTTCAGGGTTTCGATGGAGATCCGTTCCTTCTGATGATGCTCGCTGCGGTTCAAAATCTCCTGAAGTTAGTGTTTCTTTTATTCCCTTCCAGGTGCTCTCTATAGTGATTTCTTCTTTGAGTAGATCTTGTAAGGCTTCAAACTTGTTGTTGACTGACAGCTGTCTTGAATTCGTTGAGTTTGTCAGCATCTGGAGGGTAGGCTGTGTTGAACCTTTTTAATGCTGTTTGTCCGGTTGTCCATTGCTTCTTTCACTTCAGTTTCTTCTTGGCAACCACCAGGTGGTGATCTGAAGTTATGTCAGCTCCTCTCTTTGTTCTTACGTCTTCCTTGGATCTTCTGAATTGTTTAGTGATCCGTCCCAACCTCGCTAACTAGAGAGAGAAGATCTGGTTCAGATGAGGGAAAGGTATATTCCACAAGCAGCCGGAAACACGAATAACAAAAAGCACAAAACTCAAAAGTATATATACAACATAAAAGCGTTCCCGGGAAACGTCACAAAATAGCATATTAAAAGAAACAACCAACCAATAATATTTAGGGTCCTTTCAGGTGGGAAATGCGGTATGAAATTAAAAATGGGCGCTTTTGGTTCAAAAACAGGAAATAAAAGTTTTCCAGAAAAAATTACGGAAATAAGAAATTCATCAAGTGATTCCTGGGGATCGAGCATCCCCAAAAACTCTGTTCAGTACCACATAGACCTAATAACTGTCTACAATGAATAACTAAAGAGGTCAAAGAACTGCTTAGTCGTATGAAAACGCATTGAAATACCTCTATCCCTGCAGATTCTGAGCAGTACATATACACTTATTGTAAGACTAGAAACGCATGCAAAGCGATGATAAGTAGAGCTAGATTTCTATTTGAAAGAAATTCACTTAGGGATTGTGAGAGTAGTTTGAAAAGACTGTAATTGTATATGAAGAGGCGATCTCAGAGAAGTGATGGGATCCCGCTTCGTTTGGTCAGAGAAAGTTCATTGATATTAGCAAGAAATGATGTTAAAATAGCTGAAGCTGTATCAGGATATTTTTGTAAAGTGTTCTCTATCGACGATGGTGAAAAAACCAAAGATTGATCATAATAATGGCAGCTTGTTGATGAATCCTGTGATTAATGAGAAAGGAACTGTCTTAGGATTACTCCAACATCTTGAGGCATATGAATCCAGTGATCCTGATGACATTCGTTCTAGGATTGTGAAAGCTCTGTAGGATATAATTACTGAATATTTGGCAATCATGTGTGATGTGTCTTTTAGGCAGTCTAAGCTATCAAGAGACTTCAGGGATGTAATTATCAGTAACTTCGGTGAGTAGAGACATAATTAGCAACTGGTGACCTGTTAGTCCAACTAGTATAGTCGTCAAACTAATGGAAAACATCATTCGGATGGCTCTTCTAAACAGTGTGAAAGAGAGTAATCCTCTAATCAGGGAACAATATGGTTTAAGGAAAGGCGTTTTATATTTGACAAATTTTCTGATTGGAAGTGATGGTTGAACTAATGCGAAAGATATGATAATTCCGGTAGATGAAAATTTCATACATCTGAGTAAGGCTTTGACAAGGTCTATTATCTGGAACTTAAACTGGAACTGGGAAGTTTCATAATCCATAATGAAATCAGGAACTGGGAAAGTGAATTTCTCAGTGATAAGCGACAGTGGGTACGGGTGTGGACCTCCAGAGTAAATGATTCACTAAATGTAACAAAGTCATCTATTACAGTCTTTAAAGATTTGGAAACAATTTCACTTTATATCAGATGAGATAATATATGGCATGATCTAAATTCACTTGTTACTTGGATTTATAGGTGGCCACAATAAGCTAATACTAGTAGACATGTATGTAGTTTGTTGCTAATAGTAAGATGATTTAGTAAAGTGAGTGAGGTGAGTAGGCTGTGTGTTTGGTCTATTATGCTAGATGATGCTAGATGATGCTTGATGATGCTTGATGTGAAAAGACGGATAAGATTATGAGTTTACCCGACCAGAATACACGGACTACTATGCATGCTAGGAACAATGGTTAGTAGTGTATTTGAGAACAAACAGAATGTACAGAATGTATAGAATGTACAGAATGAAGATAGAGAATTAACGACTTTCTTTCGTTTCCTTCACTTTCCTTTCCTATTATAGCATAATAGACACAATGTGGGACTGCGCCTTTCTTTGACCTTACTGTTGTGTTTGTGGACGTTATCATATTATGAATATCGTGTTCGAAATGCGTTGATGTAATCTTAATACTAATGTATCAGCTTATTTAGTCAGACCCAGTTTATCGCATTTTTCAGTAGACTAATATTTCTGTTAGTCCACTATAAATACAGTTGTACAGTTTCAGAGAAGTTTATTGTCAGAAAAGACTTTTCCCTAAAGGTTCGCGTTCAGTTTTACCTCTTCAATTTATTCATTCGCTCAATAATAATAAATCTGTTTTCACTAAAAGTATAACGATCAACTTACTTCGGCTTCACTAACCCATATTATATCTTGTACAACCAGACTCATATTCACACCTAAAGATGGATGATGAAATAATTCATCAGTCTACAAAAATAGAATAAAACACAAAAGTAAAGTAGGTCACTTGTCAATTGTTCAGTCAACGATGGCTGGAGTTATCCGCCACGTTTTCAATACTCAAGATACATGCAGTATTCGGAACTCGTGGGAATCTTTCCTGCCCATTTCGCGTATGAATATTGCATACTGAAGTGTGACTGTTATTGAAGACTTTAGTTTAAATATTTAGAGTTATCTACAGCTGACTGTTGTGAGCACGTCAGGCTAGTGAATCTCAGCTGAGAGACAGATGAAAACTAAAAGTATGGTTGAACTTAAGTCTTGTCTTAAAATCTCATACATGAGTGATTCACTAACTAAATGAACATGAATTAGCCGTAAGTGTTGTATTTAACATTGTAAATGAACATTGGAAACGTGGAGGATCCCTTTAACATAGATATTATACCATACAATGTTTTTAATCCACTGTCTTCTAGTTTCCATATGTTATATACAGTGGTATAATAATCTAGTGAAGAAAATTTCATTTTCAACACATTCAGTTCAACTTAAGCAATCTTGCAGAATAACGTATTAAGTTATAGTTTGTTACATCTACATATACTTATCTGACATGGATACATAAGTGTCACTTACTCATTACTGAGGGACATACACTTCGTAAATGCTTATCCATCATTTTATTCTTTTAAAGGTAAAAGGAATTCCAATTATCAGTATGAAGTTGTGGAGATTATTTAATTTTTGATTAAACTCATGAATCGACCAGTGGAAACCTGAAAGCACTGGATGGCTGTTTTGTCCTAGTGTGGGACTCCTCAGCAGCCCAGGCCAGTGGAGTTAAACCGTGTCGAATGTGTAGCAGTTACCTGCCGAAGATAATGGCCGCCCAATTTCGTGGATTGGTGATGTTTCAGGGGTCTAAAGGTTGGGTGTTCGCATGCGAGACCGAAGATCAATCGATTGCAAGAATCTCAGTCACACAAGAAGTCAACCAACGTTCAAATGGGTTAGTGGTAACGCTCCGACTCTGAAGCCGAGTGATATTGGATCATATTCTACTTTCCCTTAATATTACAGTTACATCATGTTTGAAAGTGACAGCCAGCATATCGTGAGTTATATATCGACTACCTCCAGTCACTCAACAGATATGGAAATACACGGAAACTTATATACTTTATAACACTTTGAATAGCTCTGCTGGTTGCTAATTCAAGTCACTAATAATCACTCAGTTTTAATATGATTGATTATCTTGACATCTTTGTGTGAAGCAATTATCTCTGAAGTCAAACAGTTATAATGGATGATGACTACCATGTATATTTACAAAGTACCGCCTATTAGATTGAAACTTGTTGAAATGAAGAGTTTTCATATTATCTAGGGAACGTTAAGACTAGATATTCAATTATTAATGGTACACGGAGAATGAACATTATTAGAGCATATGAACAAGGAAAGATAATTAGACCATTGACATCCTAATTATCAATAGATTTTTACAATCTATTGGGGTTAAACATCAGAAATATTATGTTAGTGTTGCAGAAATAAGTATTATTGTGACATTTCACACTTCACTGACAATTGAAATGTGACAATACCCATCAAGTGTTTATATGCTTATTTAATCGATTTGACTTAATACAGAAAAGTGTTCACACAAAATCTTCATGTCACCCTTCTTCCTGATATGATATTATCATTGTTGAAGTGTCGTTATTTGTTCATTGTCAATCTACATAATCAAGTTGGATCAAATTTTGTGTTGAACCAGTTTCCTACTACTCTCTCTTTGAATCGGAATATTTCAAAAGTTATAGCACAATGATTAAAATAATTTAAACTAATGACTTAGCAACTGTAAAATTAAGCTACAAATTAAATCAATTGTAACGAACCATTCTCATTAATGTTTTCACATAATTTTCTGCTATTGTTTTATTCGAGAAACGATTCATTACTGTATGATCAGCAAATACCAATGTTTCAATCCAATAATTTTGTTCACCTAAAAAACATGGTAACCATATTTGATTGTAATGAATATCTGATGAAGATTGGTTTTAAATTTCTTCTAATAACTTCATAAGTAGGTGAAAATAAATCAATTATAAAGACCTATTAGAAGGAAATTTAACGCTGCCGGCTCGCTGGTGGCCTAACATCAATCTGTTCATGATCTCAATCGATACTCTTATTAATTTGGCATTAATATTGTTGTCCCAGTGAGGTGTGGTAACTTGGACCGATGCATATATGCACCTGGTCCCACTTTGTAGATGATTGTCTGACTGACTGACTGTAACATCAAGAAAACGCGTTTTGTCTTATTTAAGATTTATCAGTAGGATGAACCTTCATCACGGTTTTATTGCTCATACTGAGATTCGAATAGAGTATCATTTGTTTCAGATGTCCAATACATAATCTAATAAACTATTGATTTCAAACAACCATCAACTTGTTCAATAAGTATGACGTTTACAGTATTATTATTATTATTTGTATGATAATGCATAGTTTACTAATAATCTTACCATAATTATTTATTTGAGAATTAACTTTCTGTAATATTGGTTTCTTATAATTTGACCAACTTTCAAGTGTATCATCTGTAGATAAATATAACTCATTTGAATTATTCATGCATAAAATTGTTATTAACAATAGAATTGTTATTAATCTCCATGATATTACATAATACATTAATAAATGAATAGGAATAATACTGTTCATAAATAGTTCCGTAATTATCTCATTAGTATGTTAAGTGATCAAATGGAAAGGTATAAACAATTATTGATTATTGATAAAAACTTTATGCGAATTAATATTTATGCATTATTAAATCAAAGTGTTGATAAAATAGAATGGACCATTTAGTGATAATTTTATTCGTTTAACCTGAAGGGTATTTCATTCGTTTATATATATATATATATATTGTTTGATTTGGAACATGTCTGTAAAATGATATGTTTTGCTGTAATCAACATAACTGTCCTAGTCAATTTGACCGATATTCTATAATCAGTTTTATTTATCTTAATATACTCTAACTATTTGATTCAATTACACATGAAATTGAATGTTATAGTTTAAACTGTTATATTAAATTTTATTATATTATTGATACATGGAAATAACGAAGAGAAATTTATGTTCCAGTTTAAAATTAATAGCACATCAATTGAAAATGTCAATCAAAAAGAAGTGTAAAGTAAGAGAGTTGAACAACGAGAAAGCAACGCCAGTATGTAAAGAAAACAAGGTGTTGAACAAAAACGACAAAAGAATCGAATAATTGGAACAGTAAATAAACAGCTAAAGAAATATGATTCATTGGAATGATGATACAAGAAGGTGAAAGTCGGTCATTTAAAAAGAAATTAGGCAAATAAATATTCTAAAAATCAGAATAATATTTACAATGGTTAAATGACCATAAACAAACAGCTAATCCTCTATGGTAAGATCAATAGTGATGCATTATGTTATGACTGTTGTTTGTTTGTGTTGGTGTTTTTGTGGGACCGAATGGAACAGTACGGAATGGTAGATTATAGAAGAGAATGGATGCCTGTTATTAATTGCTGTGTCATTTCGTAGCAGATTAGTTAACATGTATGTAGTTTGTTGCTAATAGTAAGATGATTTAGTAAAGTGAGTGAGGTGAGTAGGTTGTGTGTTTGGTCTATTATGCTAGATGATGCTTGATGATGCTTGAGGTGAAAAGACGGATAAGATTATGAGTTTACCCGACCAGAATACACGGACTAATATGCATGCTAGGAACAATGGTAAGTAGTGTATTTGAGAACAAACAGAATGGACAGAATGTACAGAATGAACAGAATGAAGAAAGAGAATTAACGACTTTCTTTCGTTTCGTTTCGTTTCCTTCCCCATTATAACATAATAAACACAACGTGGGGTTTCAGATGGCTCAGGCTAGTCCACTTGGCCTCACCTGTCGTGCATGCAACACGATATGCCTATCATCATATTGTTAATGAACCTTCTGTTACCAGAAGAATCACTAACCATAACCCAACAATGATCAACCACATGACAAACCACCAAAATACACAACACCATACTACAATATCACCATTTGCAATCTACAACACAGAAATACACAAACCCCCTTCATACATCCATCATACCACTGACAGCCACAAATCCAATCTGAATATCTGCACAAACACATCTAAACAAACAATATTGAGGCATACGAGCATGATTCACCAGTTCGTCTTCATCACTACTAGATGCACTTCATGCACTACTGAAATATCTCGAATTCAGTAGGCAGAGAATGTGGTAGAAGAAAATTCTGTTGACCATTCGATCAGATACCTAATTTCATACAACACACATACAACACAACTAGCTCACTCATCGATGAGCACCAACTATCTCCTTGCCACCCGTAACTTTCTACAAATAGTAAGGATTAATATAGGTTGATCGATATCCTAACCTTGCAACTGGAGACTGAACACTGAACACTGAATACTGGGAAGTTCAAACAGTTTAAATAATTATTTTGATGAGTGTTTTTTAGTAAAGTGCCTTTCTACATGGAGTGTGGATTTGCTAACTGCATACCCAATCATCCTTGTTTATCCGGACTTGGGATCGACAGAAACCCTAGAATGGTTCCAGATGGAGGAGTTATGTCGAACAAACACCATGCAAATGATGAATTACTAAACCGGATAATGATGCATACGAGTCTTAACTATTTATATGATTTTTCCCTCTGATTCAGGTGACGACATGCTCTCGGAGAACTTGATTAGCTTTATGAATATGTTCTGTCAAAAGTGTTCACTGTTGCTAATCTCACAGTCACTGTTGATTTTCAAATAACATATGAACTGAGCACAGGCACAATATATTTGCATCACTCAGCCTATCAAACAGACATTGGACAAGTACTTAGTCCTAATTTAAAATTGCACAACAATAGTGAAGGTGAATAATTGAATTGTGATTTATTATTATTTTTAGCAGAATCTTGATTACCTACTGTTTCAACTTGAAATAGAATAGAGAAATGAACTGTGTTGAGGTTTGTGTGATTTGGTTGTTTTATCACGGGGCGTGGGTAAGCTGTATTACGGAATCCGATTGTTGACTTATTGGCCTGTGCTCCCTAGGCGACTAGTCACCTTCATCTTAAACAATCATATAACGATCTCCTGTTGACCAATGTTTCAGTGACCATAAATAATTGCCAGGATATCATGAATACTGATCGAGCCACAAGCTCCGTCAATCAGAAGACAAATATGACAAACAGCTTATTCTCTATTGTAAGATCAATAGTGATGCATTATGTTATGACTGTTGTTTGTTTGTGTTGGTGTTTTTGTGGGACCGAATGGAACAGTACGGAATGGTAGATTATAGAAGAGAATGGATGCCTGTTATTAATTGCTGTGTCATTTCGTAGCAGATTAGTTAACATGTATGTAGTTTGTTGCTAATAGTAAGATGATTTAGTAAAGTGAGTGAGGTGAGTAGGTTGTGTGTTTGGTCTATTATGCTAGATGATGCTTGATGATGCTTGAGGTGAAAAGACGGATAAGATTATGAGTTTACCCGACCAGAATACACGGACTAATATGCATGCTAGGAACAATGGTAAGCAGTGTATTTGAGAACAAACAGAATGGACAGAATGTACAGAATGAACAGAATGAAGAAAGAGAATTAACGACTTTCTTTCGTTTCGTTTCGTTTCCTTCCCCATTATAACATAATAAACACAACGTGGGGTTTCAGATGGCTCAGGCTAGTCCACTTGGCCTCACCTGTCGTGCATGCAACACGATATGCCTATCATCATATTGTTAATGAACCTTCTGTTACCAGAAGAATCACTAACCATAACCCAACAATGATCAACCACATGACAAACCACCAAAATACACAACACCATACTACAATATCACCATTTGCAATCTACAACACAGAAATACACAAACCCCCTTCATACATCCATCATACCACTGACAGCCACAAATCCAATCTGAATATCTGCACAAACACATCTAAACAAACAATATTGAGGCATACGAGCATGATTCACCAGTTCGTCTTCATCACTACTAGATGCACTTCATGCACTACTGAAATATCTCGAATTCAGTAGGCAGAGAATGTGGTAGAAGAAAATTCTGTTGACCATTCGATCAGATACCTAATTTCATACAACACACATACAACACAACTAGCTCACTCATCGATGAGCACCAACTATCTCCTTGCCACCCGTAACTTTCTACAAATAGTAAGGATTAATATAGGTTGATCGATATCCTAACCTTGCAACTGGAGACTGAACACTGAACACTGAATACTGGGAAGTTCAAACAGTTTAAATAATTATTTTGATGAGTGTTTTTTAGTAAAGTGCCTTTCTACATGGAGTGTGGATTTGCTAACTGCATACCCAATCATCCTTGTTTATCCGGACTTGGGATCGACAGAAACCCTAGAATGGTTCCAGATGGAGGAGTTATGTCGAACAAACACCATGCAAATGATGAATTACTAAACCGGATAATGATGCATACGAGTCTTAACTATTTATATGATTGTTCCCTCTGATTCAGGTGACGACATGCTCTCGGAGAACTTGATTAGCTTTATGAATATGTTCTGTCAAAAGTGTTCACTGTTGCTAATCTCACAGTCACTGTTGATTTTCAAATAACATATGAACTGAGCACAGGCACAATATATTTGCATCACTCAGCCTATCAAACAGACATTGGACAAGTACTTAGTCCTAATTTAAAATTGCACAACAATAGTGAAGGTGAATAATTGAATTGTGATTTATTATTATTTTTAGCAGAATCTTGATTACCTACTGTTTCAACTTGAAATAGAATAGAGAAATGAACTGTGTTGAGGTTTGTGTGATTTGGTTGTTTTATCACGGGGCGTGGGTAAGCTGTATTACGGAATCCGATTGTTGACTTATTGGCCTGTGCTCCCTAGGCGACTAGTCACCTTCATCTTAAACAATCATATAACGATCTCCTGTTGACCAATGTTTCAGTGACCATAAATAATTGCCAGGATATCATGAATACTGATCGAGCCACAAGCTCCGTCAATCAGAAGACAAATATGACAAACAGCTTATTCTCTATTGTAAGATCAATAGTGATGCATTATGTTATGACTGTTGTTTGTTTGTGTTGGTGTTTTTTGTGGGACCGAATGGAACAGTACGGAATGGTAGATTATAGAAGAGAATGGATGCCTGTTATTAATTGCTGTGTCATTTCGTAGCAGATTAGTTAACATGTATGTAGTTTGTTGCTAATAGTAAGATGATTTAGTAAAGTGAGTGAGGTGAGTAGGTTGTGTGTTTGGTCTATTATGCTAGATGATGCTTGATGATGCTTGAGGTGAAAAGACGGATAAGATTATGAGTTTACCCGACCAGAATACACGGACTAATATGCATGCTAGGAACAATGGTAAGCAGTGTATTTGAGAACAAACAGAATGGACAGAATGTATAGAATGAACAGAATGAAGAAAGAGAATTAACGACTTTCTTTCGTTTCGTTTCGTTTCGTTTCCTTCCCCATTATAACATAATAAACACAACGTGGGGTTTCAGATGGCTCAGGCTAGTCCACTTGGCCTCACCTGTCGTGCATGCAACACGATATGCCTATCATCATATTGTTAATGAACCTTCTGTTACCAGAAGAATCACTAACCATAACCCAACAATGATCAACCACATGACAAACCACCAAAATACACAACACCATACTACAATATCACCATTTGCAATCTACAACACAGAAATACACAAACCCCCTTCATACATCCATCATACCACTGACAGCCACAAATCCAATCTGAATATCTGCACAAACACATCTAAACAAACAATATTGAGGCATACGAGCATGATTCACCAGTTCGTCTTCATCACTACTAGATGCACTTCATGCACTACTGAAATATCTCGAATTCAGTAGGCAGAGAATGTGGTAGAAGAAAATTCTGTTGACCATTCGATCAGATACCTAATTTCATACAACACACATACAACACAACTAGCTCACTCATCGATGAGCACCAACTATCTCCTTGCCACCCGTAACTTTCTACAAATAGTAAGGATTAATATAGGTTGATCGATATCCTAACCTTGCAACTGGAGACTGAACACTGAACACTGAATACTGGGAAGTTCAAACAGTTTAAATAATTATTTTGATGAGTGTTTTTTAGTAAAGTGCCTTTCTACATGGAGTGTGGATTTGCTAACTGCATACCCAATCATCCTTGTTTATCCGGACTTGGGATCGACAGAAACCCTAGAATGGTTCCAGATGGAGGAGTTATGTCGAACAAACACCATGCAAATGATGAATTACTAAACCGGATAATGATGCATACGAGTCTTAACTATTTATATGATTTTTCCCTCTGATTCAGGTGACGACATGCTCTCGGAGAACTTGATTAGCTTTATGAATATGTTCTGTCAAAAGTGTTCACTGTTGCTAATCTCACAGTCACTGTTGATTTTCAAATAACATATGAACTGAGCACAGGCACAATATATTTGCATCACTCAGCCTATCAAACAGACATTGGACAAGTACTTAGTCCTAATTTAAAATTGCACAACAATAGTGAAGGTGAATAATTGAATTGTGATTTATTATTATTTTTAGCAGAATCTTGATTACCTACTGTTTCAACTTGAAATAGAATAGAGAAATGAACTGTGTTGAGGTTTGTGTGATTTGGTTGTTTTATCACGGGGCGTGGGTAAGCTGTATTACGGAATCCGATTGTTGACTTATTGGCCTGTGCTCCCTAGGCGACTAGTCACCTTCATCTTAAACAATCATATAACGATCTCCTGTTGACCAATGTTTCAGTGACCATAAATAATTGCCAGGATATCATGAATACTGATCGAGCCACAAGCTCCGTCAATCAGAAGACGAAATATGACAAACAGCTTATTCTCTATTGTAAGATCAATAGTGATGCATTATGTTATGACTGTTGTTTGTTTGTGTTGGTGTTTTTGTGGGACCGAATGGAACAGTACGGAATGGTAGATTATAGAAGAGAATGGATGCCTGTTATTAATTGCTGTGTCATTTCGTAGCAGATTAGTTAACATGTATGTAGTTTGTTGCTAATAGTAAGATGATTTAGTAAAGTGAGTGAGGTGAGTAGGTTGTGTGTTTGGTCTATTATGCTAGATGATGCTTGATGATGCTTGAGGTGAAAAGACGGATAAGATTATGAGTTTACCCGACCAGAATACACGGACTAATATGCATGCTAGGAACAATGGTAAGCAGTGTATTTGAGAACAAACAGAATGGACAGAATGTACAGAATGAACAGAATGAAGAAAGAGAATTAACGACTTTCTTTCGTTTCGTTTCGTTTCCTTCCCCATTATAACATAATAAACACAACGTGGGGTTTCAGATGGCTCAGGCTAGTCCACTTGGCCTCACCTGTCGTGCATGCAACACGATATGCCTATCATCATATTGTTAATGAACCTTCTGTTACCAGAAGAATCACTAACCATAACCCAACAATGATCAACCACATGACAAACCACCAAAATACACAACACCATACTACAATATCACCATTTGCAATCTACAACACAGAAATACACAAACCCCCTTCATACATCCATCATACCACTGACAGCCACAAATCCAATCTGAATATCTGCACAAACACATCTAAACAAACAATATTGAGGCATACGAGCATGATTCACCAGTTCGTCTTCATCACTACTAGATGCACTTCATGCACTACTGAAATATCTCGAATTCAGTAGGCAGAGAATGTGGTAGAAGAAAATTCTGTTGACCATTCGATCAGATACCTAATTTCATACAACACACATACAACACAACTAGCTCACTCATCGATGAGCACCAACTATCTCCTTGCCACCCGTAACTTTCTACAAATAGTAAGGATTAATATAGGTTGATCGATATCCTAACCTTGCAACTGGAGACTGAACACTGAACACTGAATACTGGGAAGTTCAAACAGTTTAAATAATTATTTTGATGAGTGTTTTTTAGTAAAGTGCCTTTCTACATGGAGTGTGGATTTGCTAACTGCATACCCAATCATCCTTGTTTATCCGGACTTGGGATCGACAGAAACCCTAGAATGGTTCCAGATGGAGGAGTTATGTCGAACAAACACCATGCAAATGATGAATTACTAAACCGGATAATGATGCATACGAGTCTTAACTATTTATATGATTGTTCCCTCTGATTCAGGTGACGACATGCTCTCGGAGAACTTGATTAGCTTTATGAATATGTTCTGTCAAAAGTGTTCACTGTTGCTAATCTCACAGTCACTGTTGATTTTCAAATAACATATGAACTGAGCACAGGCACAATATATTTGCATCACTCAGCCTATCAAACAGACATTGGACAAGTACTTAGTCCTAATTTAAAATTGCACAACAATAGTGAAGGTGAATAATTGAATTGTGATTTATTATTATTTTTAGCAGAATCTTGATTACCTACTGTTTCAACTTGAAATAGAATAGAGAAATGAACTGTGTTGAGGTTTGTGTGATTTGGTTGTTTTATCACGGGGCGTGGGTAAGCTGTATTACGGAATCCGATTGTTGACTTATTGGCCTGTGCTCCCTAGGCGACTAGTCACCTTCATCTTAAACAATCATATAACGATCTCCTGTTGACCAATGTTTCAGTGACCATAAATAATTGCCAGGATATCATGAATACTGATCGAGCCACAAGCTCCGTCAATCAGAAGACAAATATGACAAACAGCTTATTCTCTATTGTAAGATCAATAGTGATGCATTATGTTATGACTGTTGTTTGTTTGTGTTGGTGTTTTTGTGGGACCGAATGGAACAGTACGGAATGGTAGATTATAGAAGAGAATGGATGCCTGTTATTAATTGCTGTGTCATTTCGTAGCAGATTAGTTAACATGTATGTAGTTTGTTGCTAATAGTAAGATGATTTAGTAAAGTGAGTGAGGTGAGTAGGTTGTGTGTTTGGTCTATTATGCTAGATGATGCTTGATGATGCTTGAGGTGAAAAGACGGATAAGATTATGAGTTTACCCGACCAGAATACACGGACTAATATGCATGCTAGGAACAATGGTAAGCAGTGTATTTGAGAACAAACAGAATGGACAGAATGTACAGAATGAACAGAATGAAGAAAGAGAATTAACGACTTTCTTTCGTTTCGTTCATTTCCTTCCCCATTATAACATAATAAACACAACGTGGGGTTTCAGATGGCTCAGGCTAGTCCACTTGGCCTCACCTGTCGTGCATGCAACACGATATGCCTATCATCATATTGTTAATGAACCTTCTGTTACCAGAAGAATCACTAACCATAACCCAACAATGATCAACCACATGACAAACCACCAAAATACACAACACCATACTACAATATCACCATTTGCAATCTACAACACAGAAATACACAAACCCCCTTCATACATCCATCATACCACTGACAGCCACAAATCCAATCTGAATATCTGCACAAACACATCTAAACAAACAATATTGAGGCATACGAGCATGATTCACCAGTTCGTCTTCATCACTACTAGATGCACTTCATGCACTACTGAAATATCTCGAATTCAGTAGGCAGAGAATGTGGTAGAAGAAAATTCTGTTGACCATTCGATCAGATACCTAATTTCATACAACACACATACAACACAACTAGCTCACTCATCGATGAGCACCAACTATCTCCTTGCCACCCGTAACTTTCTACAAATAGTAAGGATTAATATAGGTTGATCGATATCCTAACCTTGCAACTGGAGACTGAACACTGAACACTGAATACTGGGAAGTTCAAACAGTTTAAATAATTATTTTGATGAGTGTTTTTTAGTAAAGTGCCTTTCTACATGGAGTGTGGATTTGCTAACTGCATACCCAATCATCCTTGTTTATCCGGACTTGGGATCGACAGAAACCCTAGAATGGTTCCAGATGGAGGAGTTATGTCGAACAAACACCATGCAAATGATGAATTACTAAACCGGATAATGATGCATACGAGTCTTAACTATTTATATGATTGTTCCCTCTGATTCAGGTGACGACATGCTCTCGGAGAACTTGATTAGCTTTATGAATATGTTCTGTCAAAAGTGTTCACTGTTGCTAATCTCACAGTCACTGTTGATTTTCAAATAACATATGAACTGAGCACAGGCACAATATATTTGCATCACTCAGCCTATCAAACAGACATTGGACAAGTACTTAGTCCTAATTTAACATTGCACAACAATAGTGAAGGTGAATAATTGAATTGTGATTTATTATTATTTTTAGCAGAATCTTGATTACCTACTGTTTCAACTTGAAATAGAATAGAGAAATGAACTGTGTTGAGGTTTGTGTGATTTGGTTGTTTTATCACGGGGCGTGGGTAAGCTGTATTACGGAATCCGATTGTTGACTTATTGGCCTGTGCTCCCTAGGCGACTAGTCACCTTCATCTTAAACAATCATATAACGATCTCCTGTTGACCAATGTTTCAGTGACCATAAATAATTGCCAGGATATCATGAATACTGATCGAGCCACAAGCTCCGTCAATCAGAAGACAAATATGACAAACAGCTTATTCTCTATTGTAAGATCAATAGTGATGCATTATGTTATGACTGTTGTTTGTTTGTGTTGGTGTTTTTGTGGGACCGAATGGAACAGTACGGAATGGTAGATTATAGAAGAGAATGGATGCCTGTTATTAATTGCTGTGTCATTTCGTAGCAGATTAGTTAACATGTATGTAGTTTGTTGCTAATAGTAAGATGATTTAGTAAAGTGAGTGAGGTGAGTAGGTTGTGTGTTTGGTCTATTATGCTAGATGATGCTTGATGATGCTTGAGGTGAAAAGACGGATAAGATTATGAGTTTACCCGACCAGAATACACGGACTAATATGCATGCTAGGAACAATGGTAAGTAGTGTATTTGAGAACAAACAGAATGGACAGAATGTACAGAATGAACAGAATGAAGAAAGAGAATTAACGACTTTCTTTCGTTTCGTTTCGTTTCGTTTCCTTCCCCATTATAACATAATAAACACAACGTGGGGTTTCAGATGGCTCAGGCTAGTCCACTTGGCCTCACCTGTCGTGCATGCAACACGATATGCCTATCATCATATTGTTAATGAACCTTCTGTTACCAGAAGAATCACTAACCATAACCCAACAATGATCAACCACATGACAAACCACCAAAATACACAACACCATACTACAATATCACCATTTGCAATCTACAACACAGAAATACACAAACCCCCTTCATACATCCATCATACCACTGACAGCCACAAATCCAATCTGAATATCTGCACAAACACATCTAAACAAACAATATTGAGGCATACGAGCATGATTCACCAGTTCGTCTTCATCACTACTAGATGCACTTCATGCACTACTGAAATATCTCGAATTCAGTAGGCAGAGAATGTGGTAGAAGAAAATTCTGTTGACCATTCTATCAACGTAATTATTGTTCTGTTGTACTATTTTAACTTGGATTAATTTTAATTTGGTTATTTATTCTGTGACTAAGTGTTTTACACCAAGTCATGAAACGTGAAAAAATCTATTATTCTACTAATTTTGATATTACAAATTTATTATTTATTTATAACATTCAACCCAACGCTCAATTTATTCGAAATTATCAAATCCAACCTTGCTAATGGTACCTAAAATAAGATATGATAACCTTGCATGTTATAGATTCGTAAAGGTTTTGGTGAAAGCTGTTAAACGAAAAAGCTAAGAGAAAATGTTAACTCACCGGTATGTCCTAGACATTGATTGTACTTCTTTCAATTAGTATTTTTTTCAAGGAATAACTTTTTTTAATAATTAATGCGTTTTATTTGCAGTGCTTCATGCTCAAGTGACATTTCAGTGGACGTAAGCGAAGCGTTTCAATGTATTATACTGAACAAGCGATTCGGAAGCTGGATTGAATTTGATAGTGCGCTAAGGGATTTCCATAAAGTATGGAAGAATAATTCTGTTTTCTAAGATTACCCATACTCACTATGTTCACACAGAAAGTAAATTGTTGAAGGATGTGAGGTTTAAATACTTGTTTTTCGTGTTTCATTGCACGTTTGGTCGCAAACGTAAATCTGAAGGTCTGTCAGTGAATAAAAATCCGTGAGGACTTTAACTAATCTGTGACATTTAAGGTCTAAGTTTTTAAACTGCCAATCCAGATTTCGTATAAGATTGAGAGATCAAGAATATGTCATAAAATCATACTACATGACTCACAATCATCCTTGTAGTAGTTCGTGGATGGTATGTGATCCTTGGAGTAGAAGATTGTCATCCGAAGAAAAAGAAAACTTGAAGCCAGTAACATTGCACTCGCAGTCAACAAATGAAGTTATAGAAAGTATTAAGGAGAGAACTGGTAAGCAGGTCACCGCTGCTGATGTCAAAACTATGAAAGCTAAACTCTCCACTGGTAAGTGTATAGAAATATATTTCAGGTTGTACTCGAAAGCAGGTAATGCATATGCTGCGACAAAACGATGAAGTTAGAAAGCATGTAGAAAATGGATATATTACGAGAATATGCACTTGTGAGTGCAATTGTAGAATATTTGTTACGTGTCGATATCCTTGCCGCTATCTGCTACTGGCATATGTTAAAAGACGAACTCTTACAAGTAAGCTTAATCACTTACGAAACATAAACTATATAGCTCATCAAATTCTTAAGCATTGTTGTAGATGGAAGTTAGACAATACGCACAACTTACAAAACAACACTACAATTTCATTACCGAGAGGGAGTGAAGAATATATACGAATTCAACGACGCCAAAGAATGTGCAAACAACAAATTCTTGAGAAATATGGTGAACAACTCACGAAATAGGTCGAAAGAAAAGTCTACAATTTTCACTTAAGAATTATCAACAACTAGACAGCACGTTCATGATAAAAAGTTCTTTGTGGTTTTATTTTTGACTTCACTATGTATACAACTTGTAAAATTACTTTTCTACTTCAGTCGTCATGATAAATCAATAAACATTTTCACAATATTTATTTTTGTCTTCTTCATACTTTCATGAAGAGGTATACCAATACTTTTAACGAATAACCATGTGTGAGAATTAAGAACTTGTACTACTGCATTAGTTTCGAAGCTTCGTTAGAACCTAGCGTTATATCATTGTTAATTGTGACGAATCGATAAGTCACTTAGAACAGTGATGAGACTTCCACGTAAAACCTTACATATTAGGCAACCGCCTGGCATATTTTCCGTTGTCGGATTACATCTATTACCAAATTAGTATTAGTACCGAACTAGACAATAATTTCATGTAGTTAGTTCCCTGATAAGATGGGTTACTTAATTCTTAAACCACCCTTTCACTCACACTTTTTTGCTCACTTTATCCTCTTAAATTATGTGAACTCTTCAAATTGTATTCAATTATCTTATCAGTTTTTAATTCGATGATTCATTCATTACCTCTAGATTTATCACACAATTTATCTTATCTGCTTCTGAACTGTACTCGACTTTAACACCACCCATCATTAATGTTTATTACGTCTAACACCAAATAACCTTTGACCTGTTCAAGCATATATGTATATATATATAGTTATTATTGACAACCTAGGTCACATTGTTCTGCATCCATATTTGTTTTCGCTTTATTTAGACTATAATTGTACATGCAGGATTTGTAATGTAAAACACTGAGTATGGTTGTTATATTTATATTTAAATAATTCATTAGATGGATGAACATGTCAGTAAGCAATATAAAACAGTTATCATAAACTTGTAAACCGGTCTTCCACATAATCTTCCATAATCATAAATTCTCTTATTTGTAAACAGTACTATTTATTAGAGGTTTCGGATTCGGTTAATAGAAATTCATTGGTAATCTTTAGAACAGACACATCATAAATTAATGTTATTTACAAATTGCTGTAGTTATTATGCTCACAACATACAGACGTCGTTCGACTTATGAGGAAAATGTGACTAATTAATGTAGCACAAAGGAGATATGAATGCTATAAATTTGTGATTTAGCTTCGATTGCTCGTTCACTTTTCGCCATGTATTTGGAATGAATTACTTTGGGCTTATGCCGAGTGAGTCTGTAATGGAGTAGGAATTCATGAATTAACTCATTAATATTTGTTATTTGATTCTAGGGTTGTGTCATATCAAGGACTGGGAGCTTCAAATCCCCATCATATAACTGTGAACGATTCACAGTCTAATGACACTTGTTTATACCAAGTTTATGATGTTAATAGGTTAGCTCAATTGCTTTAACCTACATTTTACAAAAATCCACCAACATCCATGTTCAACACAACAGTAAATAAGGATATTACTCGACAATATGCATTACAACTTTGTTCATAATTTGGTCAGTGATTGCGGATTCTGTTTACAGAAACTTATTCGTGAACCCTATAACAGACACATCATAAATCAGTATTAACTACGACTTGGTTTAGTCATCATGTTCAAAAGAAACACGCATCGTTTTATTTATGAAAAATTTGTGACTACTTAATGTGGCACTTCTAGTAGTGTTATACACTGTTCCTGTATACGTTCAGAAAGCTGATAGAAAAAGACTACGAACGTCGATTGTTACTCACATAATTCTCAGATAAGTTACATAATAATAATATGGGATATTACAAATATATTATTTATTTATAACAATCAACCCAATGCTCAATTTATTCGAAATTATCAAATCAAACCTTGGTAATGATACCTACAAACTCATGAACAGTTTAGTTACTTATCAACTATAGGATAAAAATATACGCATATTATTGGTCCATGAATGGATCCCAAAAGTTCCCATTCATTATACTTATCGGGATATAACATCTACATGGTATCTTATAAATGGATTATATATTATAGGTTACAATCATTTATCATTATTGTTTATATAATCTGCTACTAAACTATGAATTAATAGTTAAGTGAATAATTCCGAGTATTTGAAAATGAAATAAAACGGGAAATATCACAAATTTTCAATGTACTTATCATCAATAACTGTTTGTTTTTACAAAGTGTTATAACGGTTGGTGTTCCACGTTTACATTTATGGGACGTTAATTTACCTTAGACGGATATCTACACTAGATTTTCTCCCAGTGTCTATTCTACAGGACTTCAAAACAACTCAGACCAAGAACACGTGATTAGCCTGACCACAACGTAAATATACTTCCATACTAAAACGTGATACAATCCAACAACAATGAACAATCAAAACTAAGTAATAATAAGAATAGGAGAATATATATCTCATCTGCATGTCTGACTAAGCAGACAATCAATCATTATCATTCTCTCCCACACATCACAAACCATGATAAATGATTTCAGTGTACAATTAAACATATTTTTAACTAATCGGACGCACTAATTATCTTATTTTTTTATTGAATATAAAATCTTATGTTTTTGATATGATTGTTATTGGATTCAATAATGGTATCTGGGTAGCATCATCGATGAATGTGGACGAACTGATTCAGACGTAAAGGCGAAAATTGACAAAACAAAAGCAGCATTCCTACAGTTGAAGAACATATGGAATTCAAAACAACTGTCAACCATTATCATAGTCAGAATTTTTAATACGAACATCAAAACAGTTCTACTGTACGGAACTGAAACTTGGAAAAGTAAAACAATCATCATCAAGAGAGTACAAATATTTATAAACAAATATCTACGTAAGATACTGAATTTCCGTTGGCCGGATCCTATCAGCCAAAGCTTATTGTGGGAGAGAACAAACCAGGTTCCAGCTAAAGATGAAATTAGGAAGAGAAATTGGAAGTGAATAGGACATGTACATTGTGGAGATCATCAAACTGCGTCATGAAGCAAGTGCCTACCGGCAATCCTGAAGTAAAACATAAAAGAGGAAGACCAATTGGAAGCAGATATGAATAGGATGAATAGCAATTGGAAAGAATTGGAAAGTTTTGATCAAGAGTGTTGGATGAAGAATGCTGGTAATCGGCCTACTGTCTGCTTCCAGACAGAAAACAAATTTTGTGGTTTAGTATATTTGGTATGTGTCCAGAAGTATGTTCCAAGACTTGCATTTCGCTCATTTCGAAACTAGTCAAACAGGTGTATCTTTGTCGTAGAGTTGGTTTCTGAATACATCCAACTATCGAGTGATAAATAGAACAAAAATCCATGTCGTAGATGCCATTTTTAGCCAAAAAACAAATATTTTGATCATTAATTAATAACTTGGCCTGTATCTCTTCTAGAGTTACTGCCGGTCCCAAGCCCAGGTAAAGGAGGATGATTGGGCATGGGGTTAGCGAGCCCATCCCGTAGAAAACTAACTCGCTAAAAAAAATACTAACCAGAAAAAATAAATAATTCCGGATGTTTTTAAGTAATCTATTAATATACATTAAACATAATAATAAAATATCCTGAACCAATAATTAACATAAGTATCATTACTTAATATCTATCTCCTTAAGATATAATTTAATTAATAAAGTACTTAGCAATTTAAGTTAATTCAATGTTCTGTTGTGTAGAGATAAACTCATGTCACAATCATGTACAGTCGTTGATTGGTTGAAGTTAGACAGTGTTCTAGTGGTTAAACGCTTTTGCGCCACACCTATATGTCCCGGCCCCGAATCTCACGAGAAGGATTGTGGATGAGCACTGTTGAGGAGCCACACACTGGGACGAAACAGACGTCCAATGCTTCCAGGTTTTCAATGGTAGCCTAGCTTTAATTAACTCATGAATTTTCCCAAAAAAATACAGTTAAGTATTATCACTAATTTAATAAAAGAAAAATTGATAATTGAATCTTCTATAAGTATTTTGTTCTTGTTTTGATTAATACGATTTGGTTCATCATCCTCTTTATCTCTTTCATTTTTAATTAGTTAACCCTATTTAATTAATACATAATTGTATACGTTTTAATGAGAATCAGTTTGTCTTGTTTTGCCATTTGGGAAATAAATTGAATTATAGATGAAATATAATTATATAAAGGAAAATCAAGAATAAATTGGAAATAACAATTTCCAGTAACAAGTGTAGTGAACGAGAACACCAATGGGGACTATTGACCGTATTCGAATACAGAATTACAGAATGCCCTAGTCAAATCTGAGAACCATACAGAAAATACTTTATTTGCAAAATGTCGTTCTTTGATCTTCTTAACCTTCTGCCACCAAGCATTTCACTTTCGATTGATGATACATACTACTTATATCTGATGACAATAGTAGCACCCACAACACACATGTATCCGTTTACTTTAGATTATATCACATTTGTATTGACAGTACCATGTCTTTCCTAACATTTGAAATGTATATGTTATTTCTGAATAAAGTTTAGTGTAAAAATATCAATCATTTATTTATCAGTATTTGAAACTACCTAATGTTGATGTTGATAACTGAATTGTGGTCCAGTAGGTTAAGCGTTCGTGCGCGAGACTGAAGGCCCTGGGTTCGAATCCCGCGAGCGGAATCGTAGATGTGCACTGCTGAGGAGTCCCACAATAGGACGAAACGGCCGTCCAGTGCTCCCAGGTTTTCAATGGTGGTCTAGAATCAATCGGTTCATGATCTCGATAAAAAACTTGGTAATCTCCACAACCCCTAAACTGTGAATTGTAATTAGTTAGTTTTTAACATTTTGGACATACTGAACGGATTGCCTCGGTATTGCTATTCAGCTACAAATGTTTTAAGTGTACATAGATAGTGACTAATGGTGCAATCTAAGACTTACGTTTTGTCCTATCTGAAGCTCGTCGGCTGGAAATATATATTTAACAACGTGAAGATTCAAGCATTTAAAAATAAGTAATTAAGTTCATCCACACTTCATAGGCTAGTGGTTGTTGGAACTATGTAGCTGATTTAATAACGCTTAGGTCTTTTGAAAGGAAAGGTACTTAGTTCGAGTGACAGTGTGAATCGTAATACTGAGAGTCAGGTGAATCCGGCTAAGGATTTCGAAAAAGAGCAAAACAAACGTCGTGGATAACAATGATAGATACTATCAGACTTGGAAAAAAAGTTAACTCCTGCTTATTTACGCTTTGAGTTTTTGTGTGTATCATGTATAGCAAACAGTGAAAATACATTTGTACATTGTTCAAAATGTTTAAGATGATAAACAAACTACAATTTAACACCATAGGGTAAAAATGATAATGTCAATGGTATCGAATACTCAATTATCTCTGTAGATTATTTACAACGGTTAAATCGACATTATCCCCAAATCTTAGTCCAAACGGTGGACAATATATTGTATAAATAAATCGATTATATAACGCTTCTTGCATTTTTGTACAAGATTCTTTCATTCGCTTGAGAACATAGCAGTTTTGTATTGTAGCTAATGTCAGTTAGTAATTTTTAACACTGATCATAACTACGAATTTCAAGCTTTAATTAAGAATAGTGTGGGGAATCTCAAAAATCTACTTGGATCATGGTGAAGGCTCAAGGAGACCATATGACTGTATTTATATGTGGTTAATTTTACCGTTTACAGATAAAGTTACCTGTAGAGAACTTGAAAAGACCCATTAATGACTTAAAATCTGTTTACACTTATTGATACTATTCTTTTCTTTTCTATAAACTATTCATCTACGGAACCTTTTCCCTAATTGACTAGGAAGTGGCTAAAATATTGTTGCTATTGTTTTAAGCTCATTCCTATCGCTATAATCTTGCCATAAATTGTTTGCAATCATATTCTGTCTTCTGATTGGTTGATAAGCCATTCATAGTCATCGACATGGTCTACTTCTACCTTAGATTTCACTATAATATGGTATCTTGTCCACCTCAAATATGATTTGTGAGTTACATGAGTTACATGTTTTGAATGACTTCAATAGTATAGAAATAGATTATTAGATATAGGCAGTGCAATTTGTGTATAAAAGAGTACCTTTTTACAAATCAATGTTCTAATCTGATAGCAGACTGTTTTTATTCCACCGAGTAATCAATTCCAGTAAAAATAAATATTTCAACCTTTATTGAAGCAATCACAATGTATCAATCAAAAAGGTGGTTAATTTTATTCACTTCATTATTGTGCATGCTAACTAGTTAGTTTATTTAAAGTCAACAGGATGATAATCGGCAAACAAAACAGCATGACATCTTATTATTTTATAACAACTGATTCGACTTACTATAGATTATTCTTCAGCTAAATAATCTCATCAATACAATCCTTAAATTCACTTGATGTTGTTTACTTGTATCTTCTTATTATTATTTAGGACTTCAATTGTTGGTATGTGTGCATCCTGAGAGGACTGCCTCGGATATTGCCTTAGGTCACAAGCTCTATAGGAAAAGGTGGATAGTGGTTAGGACAAAACATACGTCCTGGATTCCACTGCTAGCCACTGTCCATCTTTGCTTATAACACAATTCTTGTTCTTCTGTTTTTATTATCCCATGTTAATTCTCTAAAATGTATTTTGTGTTATCTGGAGAGTGTTTTATTCTCAATTTTGAAGTAGTAGATATATTTCTATTCACTAATGATGGGCATCATTGAAGAACACCACTTCAATGAACTTTTAAATATTCATAAGTAAACTCTTAATAATAAAATTCTTAATGAAATTAAAAATCAAATCAATTTTTAGAGAAGTGAAAATCTTGTTGTTTAGCTTCATTTAAAACCGATTTGTTCTTAGATGTTATGACTCACTCACCTTCAATAATGAGCTTTACGTTTACAAAAATGGTCATTATTATTGTGTATGAAATTTTCGATTAGTTAAAATTATTTACCTACTGATAAATGTATAAAGTAGTACATGTACAAAATGAATATTTTGTAAATTTATAGTATAGTAGTGCAGTAGTGATATAGTATAATATATTTCATCAGTAATATATGTTTTCGAATAATATGTTTCATGTTCACTGATTTTTATAAAAGTCTTTGATTCAATGGTTGTTGTGAAGAGAAGAGTGAAGAAGAAATTGAATAAGAAAGATGAGTTCAGTGAAGAGTTCTCTTTTCAGCGAATTCGCTGAACTAATCTTATTTAATGTTTTAATGAGTGTATTCTTTTTATTGTATAAGACAACCTTTTACGCCTGATTCTAAATTTGTAATTATTAACATTTGATCGAGTTACTGCTGAATTACTGGAATCATAAGCTTTCGGTTAGTCTATATAAATTGCCATAATTTCTTTCATTCCAAATATATTGCGATTTAAACACAATCCTCTTTGAGTTGGGTTGGTAGGATTTCGCTAGTCCTCCTTTAATCGTCCATTCGACTACTCTTACCAACTGTTCAGTATTCCCACAGAAGGTCACTGGTCATCGATGGGATAGTTTGGTCTGCCCTCAAGTTAAACTCGCGTGTTTCAACCTCAAGTTCATATGAAGTAGCCTGGCACATCAGTGAAATACCTTGGTTTTGAGAAAACTCTTCATGATTATTCAGTTACAGTACAGTGGACAGATAAAAAAATCACAAAAATACTGTTAGTTGTGATGATTTTTCATAAGTGACAAACACGAACTTAAGACGAAACGACTACATCTCGCTCCCTGTTTTTGTGGTAACTCATAAGATAACAATTCTTGGTTTGTGTCTGGCATTTGATTGTAAATGTCTACAGAGCATTGCTATCAATATGTAGGTGTTGTGACAGTGGATTTTTATCCATAGATATTCATGTCAGTAGGTTTGTTGTCATATCTCTGTGAATCGTCACCTAATTTCCCGTTAATTTCTGGGCGATTAAACTCATTAGTGACCAATTAGATATCAAACTTCATAAAAGAAAATGTGAGAAAAGGACATTTACACCTCTGATTCTGCTTCTAACTTATAAAAGTTTGGTCTACAAACTTAGTTTATATAGTTTGTTTTCTTAATTGTGCAGCCAACCCAAATTTAGGTTTCATTTATCATTGAACCCTTTACATCATTTGATTGTTTAGTTTATTAAGTAAATCCTTATAAGATTAATGAATGCTAAAAATGACCATAAAATTTAGCTCCAAAATCTCAACGTTATCTAGACAACTTCAATTAGTTGTTTAAAATTGTTATTTGATATACACTGTTTCAATCTACTCATATTAGTAAGTAGTATTATGTATCCAAAACATATATATTACACGGCTTTCATAATCAGATTACTGATATTATTTCATGTGTTGAACCAAGTTCATATTATTTAATGTAAAAAATTCAGTTTCCAAAGTAAAAACTCAATGAAATCTTACAGTGAAATTTCATACGATTATGCTATTTATTACAATGAAGAGTAAATCTAATAAATACAGAGCTGACAACTCGGGAAATAAGCCAATATTTTGTAGATCACCAACGTAGATGATTAGAGGCCTACTTGGTTTAGATGGAAATGGTGTGACGAACCAGATAACTTCGAAATTACAACTCGCGGTCAGCATTTAACGTGGATTACCCCTTCGACGTATCAAAGTACTATGGCTGCTTTGAAAACTGTATAATACAAAGAATGTTATTATAACAGGATTGAGTACAGTTAAGATAACGAGACCACTACCGCATGGGCCAGATCATGACATACGATTAACTGATGCACGTTTGCTATCCTTGACAGGGACCTATGATCTGTTCGATACTGAGTGACCCAACTGTCGGATGATTTGGTTAGGATTCAGTGACATTTCACTGATCCTACAATTTTTTCAGACGTCATATTTAAAAGGAACACTATTAATTTAATATGTAGTAGGGAAAATATAATGTAATGGATCACTGATCGTGTGCAAATAGATACTTAGCCAACTGATTATTAAATATGTGATTTCTTTTCGTCATATTAATTTCCATTCTGGATTCGTTAAGAGTATCTGCTTATAATTGTGTAAAATAAAATATTGTCAAATCTTTACTCTGGTCCTCGATTCCAGCCCGTGAATCGTATATCTGATATGACATGTCTAGTAGCATTGTTATATTAACGTATTATCACAGTAAATCAAAGAATGAGAAACATATTTAAAGCCGTCTATTATATCAGAATTAAAATGATAGTTCACTGAATAGCAATCAATATTATGTTTATCTAGTCCTTGAATATCACAGAAGGTCAATTAATTGAGTTATAACAGATAGTGACCGTTTTTTAAAGTAATGTACATCATGGGCAATTCCTTACTGTTATATCCTAGCGGAGATTAAATTACGGGTAACTTCTGAGACCTTTTAATGGACTAATATCATCTATATATTCTTATGATATTACTATTCAATAACTACATTGTATATATATATATATATATATATATATATATATATATATATATATATATATATATATATATATATATTCATCTCATGATAAGCTTCGTTTCGACCTATAGATTATTATTGTACGATTTGATGTTCTTAAGTTATACTCAGTTTATTGATTAGTGTCTCCTACGTTCACAGCCGCTTTTTGGCTTTATTGTGTATAAATGTTATTTCCTATTTTATGGTGCGTTGCGGTTTGTTTGTCTGATATATAAACCCAGTCTGAAATAAATGATTCGCATAGTGGAAGCTGGTATTAGTGTTCTGGACTTAACTGGACGGGCTAGGCTAACATAGGACCAATAAGGAAGCTAGGCTGCTCATACCGGTCGAACGTCATTGGTTTAGCACAGTGAGAAGATTGTATACGTCGTATTTCGATTGGCGGATAAATCGGGTGGACATAAAGTCACAACACATACAACAACTTATTAAGCTTAAACTCTCTTATAGACTTAAAATAAAAGTCACTAAAATGCCAAACGATGTGATAATTTTTGGGATTTGCATCATAGATCAACCTTAATTAAACAATCATTAAAAACTAAGAAGCATTATGCATCTGGTTGTTCAGTTATCTCAACTATTGTTTTGACAATCTCCAAAAACCTACTATACTGATGTGGTTATATACTGAATAAATTACTTCATACTTCCTTATCTTTCAACATTTCAGAATATGAACTTTTTCAATGTTCAGTCCCAGGCAATATAACTTTACTTTTACTTCATTAGTTTATAGTGTTTCATTTATTTAAGGATGTTTTTTCATCAAGGATTAGAATTCATTTTTGCTCTAGCTTGGACCTATTCAATTGAATATATCTAAAACTCTATCGCGTATACTTGATTTTTGAACATTTTGACTACATGATCACTACTATTTGTTTTTGAGTCAAAATTCAATGATCCATCTTATAAAAGCTTCAGCTAAATTTTATTTCTAGAATGTGTTTTGTGGAGAATTGGTAATTTCAATAGTTGAAATCATGAATGAATTGAAGCTAGACCACCATGGAAAATTTTATTTGTTTTATTCAGTTTTGCAAACGTGACGAAAAGACGAAAGTGACCTGTAAAACTTGTGATATATTTGTATGCAACTTTTCCAGCAGTCTGTATGAAAAACTAGGAAAGATCAATTTTTAGAATAAACTAACTTAATGGGAAGTAGTAATCAAATCTATGAAAGAGTAGTTAAATTATTATAGTGAGAATAAGAAGTAATTACACCACAGTTGACATAGAACTAGATTAGGAATTATCAGGGAGGGTTTAACATGAGAGTAACTTTCTTAAATACTTAAAAGAGTTTTACATTTTATAATGATCAGAGTTTTTCTTAGCCCAAAAGTTTCTCTCAGATAGGTTCAATATGCGTAGACTTATTTCAAGTATACGCGTAGCTATAAACAAGCTAAACCGGTTACCATTTGCACTTATCTGAGCTTGTGCTATAAGCTGACTGAATCTAGTCAAATAATATCTTATGATTTACAGATGATTGATATCGTAGTCGTAAACACTATCACATTTGTCTAGTCCTTTTCAATGCTGATTGAATTTCATCGATTGTATCACACTGTGACCATTGGGATTCGACACTGCATACAATATGCTTTGATGTCTGGTGATTCGAGGTGGCTACTGGCGTCTTCTTAATCTGGGTTTCGTTATTGTTAATACTCTCTAACAAGATACACATATAATCATGTAGGAACTGATAAATCACATGTTGGATTCAGAAGTGTAGTTAGTAGTGTTGTATTTTAAAATGGTTGGTTAAAATACAAAGCGTTTATTGTCATTTTAAACGGAATCGAAACCTTCTACTAACTGAAATATTCTTTATTACTTGAGCTATTTAGTTAGGCTATAAATTTGCGTCATTATTTCTTGCATAAAACTCTGACCGCTATTAAATGCAATTTTTGAACTACAAAACAGTCATTAAAAATATAAAAAAAATTTATTCATTATTGATTTATCTTTTCGAAGGAATAAGAAAGGTTTCAGTCGAGTAGTTCAATAATGTCTTACGCTCTTTATTAGACCTAGAATTTCATATGTAGAATGGATGAACTGTGGCTAGCAGTGGAATATATAACTCTCATTTCATCCTATTTGGGATTGTTCAGTCACATCCATGTTATTATTTATACAAGGACTAAAATCTAGTAAGTTTTACTTTGAGAACCCAGTATATTATCCATTGAGCTAGTGAATTCACGTAGTCACCCACTTATGAAAAGGTTATATTATTTATATTGTTATTAGAAAAAATATGAACTAATCCATTGTTGATATTTTTGACTGAATTTCGATCGTTCTTTGTTGGTATATGTTCATCCTATGTGGATTATCTTAATCAAATCATCTTATCCATGAGTTGAATCCTGTTTAAATGACAAGTTTTAGTATTAAATTATGATGAATTAGTTGTTCAATATATCCAGGGAGAAAAATATCATTTTCAAATCGAAATAAACTTCATTAATCATTCAAACAAAAAGCTGCTTCTTATCTTCAATTCAAAAAAGAATTAAATCGATGGGAAGAAATGTTGAAAAATATCTTTATTCTTTCGTTTGCTACTCATTCACAGTTTATATAAGATCGGTAGTCTTTCCCAAATAAAGAAATATGTATAAATATTCAGTAGGTTGAATTCATGAGTCAATTGAAGCTAGACCATCATGGAAGACCTGGAAGCACTGAATGGCCGTTTCATCGTAATATGGAACTCCTCAGCAGTGCGCATCCATGATTCCGCCTTGCGAGATTCGAACCTAGGACCTATCGGTGTCGTACACGAACGCTTTACATCTAGAACATTGAGCCGGCCGGCATCCAATTGTGTTAATGTCTAACTTCAACTAATCCAAATATATTTGAACCTTAATTCCATATATCTATTTTTGTTAATTTTACAGCTCTAAAAAGATGTTTGTTTTTTCTGTTTAAAACTGTTCAGTTTTTTATTTTGAAATTTGATCCATATTACATTTAACTACCTACAGTACAGGGTCAAATGGTCAATTAAATCGATTTCATCTGAGACTTATGTGAAAAGAAGAAAACATTACAAAAATATTGAGAAATTGAACCTTAAAAGTTTGTTTTAGTTTACTAGTGAAAGAGAAAGAGAGGTGAATACGAAAGTTGTCGCATCAATAATCAACTAATTATCAAAATAACTGATGCAGATTTAAAAAAACAAATGTTATTGGAGAAATGTTGAAAGTCCTTCTTCATTCATTAACTTATAAACGATAGAATAAAGAAAATTTGGGTTTTACAATGACCATTAAGAGGTTATTTCTTACTTTAATCGGTTTGTGATGTAGGATGATATTGTTCAATGGTATTAGTGAATAAGTACCTGAACAGAGATATGAATGAATAAGATTATTGACAAATTTCTACTAGGAAGTCGGGAATACACTTCTAACTGGGATTAAAACATTTACTGCCGATAATAGTTGATGATGGTTGTTTTGAAAAAAAGTCCTCAACACAATGTAACTTGAACTAGTGGCTTGTAATAGTGTTACAACAAGTGGTTAACATCTTTGATTTATAAATGATACTATGATATACAAAACAGGTACTTTTTTGATAAAGACAACGAAAAATGGGTAATTTCATCCAGTGATATAGGATTTACTCGGTGGAACATACTAATAAATAAGATAATTAAATAAAGATTAGTCACTAGTTTTCCCTAATGAAGCTAACATGATGAATAGGTTTTATCAATCGATAGATAAAACAAATATCCTATTGATAAGCGGGAAACATTAGACTTTGGAAATTATTCAGTGAATTTCTTTTCTTGAAAGTCTTTAATTTCTTTTGTCTAAATATATGTAACAATAAATGTAACATTGGATATTCAAAAGTTCACTGAACCATGACTTTAACCATCGTAAATTTACTATTGTTATGGTTGATGTTAAGGGAATGATAAAGAAATCAAGGGCAGCATTTCTACAATTCAAAACAACTGTCTTTAGGCCAACATCAAAGCCGGATTCTTTAATACAAACGTAAAGGCAGTCAGTTCTACTGTACGGAGCTGGAACTTGAAAAAGTAAAACAACCATCATCAAAACTGTACAAGTATTTATAAACAATTTTCTACTCAGGATACTGAATGTCCATTGACCGGATAACATTAGCAACAACCTACTGTGGGAGAGAACAAACGAACTTCCAGGTGGAGAGGAAATCGAGAAAATATACCGAAGGTGGATAGAACATGGATTGTGGAAATCATCAGACTGCGTCAAGAAACAAGTGCTTACTTGAAATCCTGAAGGGAAAAGGGAAAAAAGAAAAACCAAAGAACGCATTGCGTTTGGGATTGGAAGCGGACATCAAAAGAATGAACAGCAACTGGAAAGAATTGTTCAGGACAGTGTTGGTTATTTATTCTCTGAAGAAGTGGCTTACACTAAGTCACGAGACGTCAGAAAATCTAATTTTTCTACTCATTGAGATATTACAAATATATCATTTATTTATAACAATCTACCCAATGTTCAATTTATTCGAAATTATCATGTCAAACCTTGGTAATGATACCTACAGTTTCAAATACTTAATATTAAGCGTTAGAAGTGGTTTCATGGATATTATAATAATTTCAATAGTTGAGATCATGAGCCATTTGAAGCTAAACCACCATGGAAAACCTGAAAGCACTAGACGGCCGTTTCGTTCCATTATGGGTCTCCTCAGCATTGTACAACCCGTTCTGTCACTAATCAACATATTCTCACTAGTGACAGGCTTCAAGAGATATTTCCTGGAGTTCTAGTGAAAAGCAGTGACCAGTGCAGTTCAACCGGTCTCTTATGAGATAGTAACTCACTAAAGACAATGACAGATTTGTCATTCAATATTTAGCTGAAACTTAATATGTTTCCAGCACTTAATTAACATCTATCACGTTTTACAGTTTTTGTAATGATTCTGAACTATTAATCTGTGAATGCGTCGGTTTTACAGTATAATTGTTTCTGTTGTAAGTCGAATTATTACTACAGTAAAATTTCTTCTTTAAAAGAATATAACTTGTAAATAATATAGAAAAGCTCCTTCATACAGTAATTAAGTAGTAGTTATATTTATACGTAAATATTTTTCAGCTTGCAATAATTTGGATGATTATGTTACTTTATTGATTTAAATCGAAATCTCACATTACTTGCATCAGTAAATGGTTGTCTAAACTCAGTAGCTCAGTATATGACGTTTTGAAGTTTAAAACACAAGGTATCAAGTTCAAGTGCTAATGTGAAAATCAACACTGGGATACAAGTGCATTCGAATAGGAAAAGATGTGATACGGCAGGCCAATTAGAAGTAACAAAAAACCAATCCATGACAATTAGAAGTGACCCAAAGTTCAAGTGCATTACATTGGAGTCAATAGGTCAATACAATAAGGATAGGGTAGTATATAAATGAATTAATATTTGTGCATTTCATCCGGTATTCCAATGCAATTTTTTTCTCAATCTTGTGTTCTCGCTCATGTAGTCAGTTTGGGGTAGGGTTAGAGCGTAGCACACCGTGTATCAGTACCAGATTTTGGACACCACGCATCACAAAAGAATGTGCTTCCTGGATTCTAATAATAATTGCTTCTCATACATTCTCCCTCAACCATGTACAGACAGTCTTACTCTAATCACATGTTTTATTATTATTATCCAATCTATGTGATATATGAATGCTGTAGTAATTAATTATTTTAAACAAATATTAAGCAAGAAAATTTCTGAGAAATGTCAATTTGGTCAGAATAGTTTGAACAGGTAACTGAATTCATTTCTTTCTAGTTTAAGTAGATATTTACTACTCCTTTCTTCGAAAAGAAATCCACACTTATATTGTAGCGAACGAGAACACAAAAAGGGACAATCAAATGTATCTGAACACAAAATTACAGAATCACTTTGTGAAATCTGAGTGACACGGGATCGAATACGCCAGGGAACACCAGTTCCCTCAAAGATTACAGGTACACCTTGCTGACGAGTGCCAAGTAGCACGAAACCCCGGTCCGGGGTTTTCTATCGACCACCTCCAACCACCATCTAACCTTACAATAGTGCCCGCGGTGTCGAGCCACCTAGACTGGTGGCCACATTGCAACATGATCGATAGCATTCGATCTGCACTAATAATAAGGACTAGACAAGCATGACATTGGTCACCCAGTGATCAATCAATTGTGATATATATTTCGACATCAGTAGTACACCCACACACACACCATAATATTACTTTAAGTACATGTTAAAAAATATAGATCAACAGTTTTTAGAACTAAATAACTTTGAGTTTATTCACAAAAAAAATCAGTAATTTATCCAAATTTGATACTTTACATAAATGCTCAATCATCATCGTGTAACTGATCATATCCATGATACAAATATTTCTCATTTACACCTTCATTCAATTTATAATATGGTTTACATTACTGGTTGACCTTAATTAAATATCTCCAGAAAACCAATGAACAGCAGTCGCTTATTTCATCTTACTATAAGATTTCTAAATGACTTGAATCAATGCCCTACCGTGGATTGGATACATTATCCTCAGGATTAACAGTGATTGCTTAAGTTATAAGCCACTGAGTGAGAATCTATCCAAACGAAGTTGTGTATACATACTGTGTTGTGTGCTACTTATGTCAACATAACTAGTATATAACGCTAGTCAGGAATAGAATATCTGTCAGCAGAAGGTCGAGATGATCGAAGGGAAAATAACGGGATACGGAAAGCAATTAATATGTAAATGCAAAAACAATGAAGTGTGAGACAATTAATGAAAATTTTGGAAATGAAGTATTTACTGTATGGTTCTCAGATTTTTCTAAGACATTCTGTAATTTTATATTCAAATATATTCGATTGTCTCCACTTGTATTCTCATTCACTACAATACTATTGAACAGTAATATAGAAGAACGAATCAACTTTTTAATACTTCTTGATTTTCAAATTCACTAATCTCCAAAAACTCCTTACATCAGTTTATGGAAACATTGATAAAAGTTATTAGTTGATCACATAATACATCAATTTTAACATATTCAATTCCATATTTCAGTGATGTTCTTCAATTGATGTCAGTTCATTATATAAAGAAAAAGATTGTTCGGCAAGACTATAATTTAGGGGCAAACCAATCAGGTATAAGATTACAGGTCTCGGATTTTGGCGCGAAATTCACTCATCCATTTGGGTAAATAGATTCTTGTCATGATAGATGATGTCAGTTCTTGATGAAAAACCTAAATCTAATTTTTAACCTTAATTCCTCATACTAATTTATAGCCCTCATTTGCTCTTAGTTCACAAATTATTGTTTTACCAATTTTTTAATCAAATAAATTTTCATAAACTGCTCAATAAAATCAAATTTATTCATGTAACAACTTCTCCCCCCTCTCTATCTATCTTCTTATTATATATTTAAAAAAATAACAGTATTGTATAACTTTATAGTTAAATTCATGAGTCGCTGTAATCTAGACCATTTTGTAAAACCTGAAAGCACTGTCTAACTTTCACCAATCCACGAAATCGCACCACCGTACACCATTGTCTTCAGTGAGCTGATATCTCACAACAGACCTGGTTGAATTCCATTAGCAACGGCTTCTCACTAGAACTCCAGGAGTGTCTATTGAAGTCAGTCACTAATAAATAGATTATTATTATCAGAAGGGATTTTGTGAAAATTGAAAGGTCCTGGGTTCGAATTTCGCGAGGGCGGGATCGTGGACGCGCACTGCTGAAGAGTCCCATACTAAGATGAAATGGCCGTCCAATGCCTCCAGGTTTTTCATGGTGGTCTAGTTTCAATTGGCTCATGATTTCAACTACTGAAATGTTATATAAACTTTATTAATGATAGGTATACACAAAAAAATGTACATGTATATGTATACATTTCATCATACAACTTTCCATTGTTTGATTGGTCAATTTTATAAACAAACAACAATAACACAGTTTAAAATCAGTTTTTATTTGTTTTGTTTTTTCGAAGAAAATACAAAAAATAATAGAAAAAAAGATATTCAAATCAAGAAAAAAAAATTATTCCTATGAAATATATTACCGAATGCATACAGACAGAATAATTAATGTCAAAAAAGGACTTAAATAAAGAACCAAAAAAGAGAAACGAAATGAATAAATAAATGAATGAATGAAAAAAAGAAAGAAACAAAAAATTAGATAAAGCCAACCCTATATATATATATATATATATATAGATGTAACTCAATGTTACTATTGTAAACAACTATAACATTGTGAATAGAACATTTGTAATTAATTGTATACTTGAATAGATTACAATTACATTACAATTATATCTCTAATACAAATATCTTTATTACATTATATTCACACTTTCATGTATCATTATTCCTATTGAATAGAAAGTATTGTTTCTTATTGGGATCTACTATTATGATTTATCCTAATTTATCCCTAATCTTATTGATCTTTATTCTATTATATACAATATATGGTAAACAAGAACATAATCAATATATAAATCTAAATAAAACAAATTCAATTCCTGATAATCATACTAATACTAATCATAATGAACCTATTGAAAGTGAAATTGTTGTAGTTAAATGGGAATTTCATGAATTTGAAATTCATATTGCTGTTATGGTATTTCTATTAATAATGATATTAATTAAAATGGCCTATCATCGTATACCATATATATCAATTTATATACCAGAATCATTTGTATTAATTATTATTGGTATTATATTTGGTGCTATTGTACGTTATGGTATTGATCAAGGTATTAATAATAAAACTGTATGGAAATTAACACCAGTATTATTTTTTACATATTTATTACCTCCAATTGTATTAGAATCAGCATATAGTTTATATAATAGAACATTTAGTGAATATTTAAGTGTTGTATTAATATTTGCTGTGATTGGTACTATATTAAATTTTTTAATTATTGGTTTTGTTATGTATGGTATATATAAAATTGGTGGTTTCGGACAACCACAATTAGATATGGATATTAAAGCATTTTTATTATTTAGTTCATTAATTGTTGCTGTGGATCCTGTTGCTGTGTTAGCTATTTTTCAAGATATTGGTGTTGAATTAGGTTTATATTATATTGTATTTGGTGAATCATTATTAAATGATGCTGTTACTGTTGTATTATATGATATAATGGATGCATTTACTGGTAAAGATATTGTAACTGGTAAAGAGATTGGTATTGGTATTGCATCATTTTTTACTGTAAGTTTTGGTGGTTTATTAATTGGTTTATTATTTGGTATTATAACATGTTTAATAACACGTATTAAAAGTCGGTTAAATGCTTTTAGTTTATTATTATTAGCATATTTTTCATATATTATGGCTGATTGTGTTGGTTGGTCTGGGATTATATCAATGATTGGTTGTGGTTTAATACAAGCAGCATATGCATTTCATAATTTAGATAAACATTCTATAACAATGGTTAGAAATTTAACTAAAGTTGTATCAGAAATGAGTGAATCAGTAATATTTTTATTTTTAGGTATTGAAGTTGTATCTATTAAATTAGTATGGCATACAGGTTATATATTATGGGGTTTAATATGGTGCTTAATAGCACGTGCTATTGTTGTCTTTTTAATTACTGCTATTGTTAATTATACATCATTATCTAATACACAAATTACATTTACACAACAAATTGTATTAATTTATGGGGGTTTACGTGGTGCAGTTGCATTCTCATTATCTGTATTAATTTTACCAAATAAACTTGGTGTAAATGGTATATATAATAGAGAACTTATTATTACAACAACATTATTTATTATATTATTTACTGTTGGTTTTATGGGTATTACAATGAAACCATTAGTGAAATTATTACGTATACGTATGGAAAATAAACAAATGTTAAGTTTATTTGATTCATTAAATGATAGTATTATTGATGAAACATTAGCTGGTATTGAATGTCTTATTGGTACTATAGGACGTAATGCTATAAGGGATTTAATACAACGTTTTAATGAACAATATTTACGTAAATTATTACAACGTGATACAGATGTATATAATCAAAAAATGTTAAAAATTTATGAAAAAATTGCATTAAAAATGCATCATGCTACTATGCGTCCTAGTAAAACTGAATTAATATTAAAAGATTTACCAGAAACATTAAAAAATCGATTTATTACATCACATTTATCAACATTATCAATACCTGGTTTAATGAATGGAAATTTATCAATGTTAAATTTATCGAATATAAATAAATTAGATTTAAGTAAACAATCAATAAAAGATGTTGAATCAAATGGTACTACTATTAATAATAATAATAATAATGTAACACGTAGACGTTTATCTACATTAACAAATGATATGAATATAACACCAGATGTTAAACAAGCATTACGTTATTCACGTAGACCAAGTATAGCACCAAAAGAGAAAAGACAATTAGATTTTGATGAAGCATTATTAGATGTCATGAAATCACGCAGTCTTGCTTTAAAACATTTAAAACGATCAACTATTGATTCAGATATTAATAATCATTTAAATGGAACACATAATAAAGCTTATTTAACTGAAGATGATGAAGAAATTGACGAAAACCATAATGAAATACAAGAGGATGATGATATCGGCAAATTGAAAGCACTTATTAAAGCTGAACAAAATAAACAAATTAATGATAATGATGATTTAAAGATGAAATCAAAACATGATAATGATCAGGAGAAGGAGAACGAGACGAAGAAAGAAGAGGAGGAAGACACCAGTACAACGAAATCAGTTAAATTCATTGTTGATGGTAATGATCATCTAAGTGAAAATATGCATCGTTTATAAATTTAGAAAAAACAATCATGATTTTCTATTATTTTAAATGATACAGACAAATCAATAATTTCTCTTTTTGAAATCTCTCCTAAATCAATCAATTGTTCAGTGCTTCCATTTTTGATTATCTTCTATGAACATCATTAACAACACATTAGTAATGTGTAAGATTATTTAATCTTCTAATTTTTTACTTCAAATGAATCAAATGATTGAACGAATTATTTTTATTTTTTTTTTGTGTTGTTGTTGCGGAAACATTCGAAATTCTTGATTATCATTAGTTACTATGCAGATAAACTTATCAGATATAACACTATAACATAAACAGACACAAACCTACTAATATACATATATATTTTACATTATTATACTGGGTTAGTTTATATTTATTTATGTATATAAATTGAATAATTTAAAACAAAGTAGCTTTTTATCTTTTCAAAGAAAAAAGAAAAAAAATTTCTTAAAAAAAAGAACACCACTCGTTTATTTTTTGAAAAACTTTTTTTTCAGTTAGTTTCTTTTTTTGTTTTATTGTTTCTATGTAGAAACTATTTAAATTTACACTTTTAATCAAATGATCATTCAGTGATTTGTTTATTGAATATTGATTTAATGAGTAGAATATATTATTGAAACATTGAATACCAATTAAATTTTTTAAAAATAAATCTTATATATCTATGTAAATAATATATAATTTGTATTGTTTGAAAATTCAATCTACTAACAGTATTGTTCTTAATTTTTCATTAATCATTTCATTCTTATACAATAATCGTTAGCAACAGTTAATAAAGATAAAGATTTCAGTTTTATTATGTTAAGGATAATTAATTATTAGATAAATAAAAGGTTGTATAAAATCATGGATAGATTAAAGTTAAACATTAATAATGTTGGATGCTGGTTCAAGAGTTTAAAGGTTCGAATCTCGTGTGTGTGGTTGTGATTATGCACTGCTGAGGAATCATAAACCAGAAAAATACGGCCGTCCACTACTTACAGGTATTTCAATAGTGATCTAGCTTAAATCGATTCATGAAATTAATCATTAAAATTATAGAAAAATTCGAAAAAGTTTAGTGATGTAAATTTATAAATTCACTTTGTGTTGTTTTAATTGTATCTTTCCATTATTATTTAAGATTACAATTGATCAGTCTCATGTCGGCATATGTACATCATCTGCAGATTGCCTCGATATAGCCTTAAATCACAAGCTTTTTAAGCTGACGAGTTCCAAATAGGATAATGTATAATAATAATAATAATAATTTGATAAACTATTAATAAGATAATTAGTTTTAAATGATTTGTTCAAATGACTTCATAATATGTATGCTCCGTTTTAGTTAAACAGTAATGATTCCCAAATCAGTATTGATTCCATACAAATCAAATGTATTATGTAAAAGTAGTCACAAAACCTATTAGAATATAATGATCTTAGTAAACTTTCCGGTTATTTAAAGCTTTTTATCAGTTTCTTTTTGGTATTATTATTTTAGATATTGTTATTATTACTATTTTTATCATTATTATTATTATTACGCAATATGAATAATCTAAGTTCAAATTTATACAGATTAATAGTTACTTTGTAGATCTATCAATTGGTTGATAGAAAATGTATCCCCACTTTAAAAAAAGCCTTTATTAAAGAAATGAAATTATAGGAGAATCATTATTGCCAGTTATATTGATATGAAAGAACTATGCATACTTCATCAGCTCACCTATTATTATTATTTATATTACTATTAATATTATATTATAAGCTTTATTCAATGTTGTGTATTTGGTACAATATAGATTTCCCAGCACAAAGTATTTCAACAAGTATCTGTTTTTTATTTCTTCATCGATTCTGATGATAAATATTGATTGATCGCCAGTTAGATATTAGCAGTTCAGGCATCGATATCTAAATAATATACATTCTTTTCAATTTATATTGATAGACACCATGGAGTAGCTGGTTGTACTTTTTTATAACTTGTAAGCTTTTTATAAACGTATCTTAATAAGTTGTGCGATTAATAAACATTATGATGTGTTAAAACAAACAAACAGATAATTTGTTGAAATATATAGATGACAGGAACAGGCAATCCAGATATTCAAACAAGCGGCCAATTGATATTATCATTATTAATTCAGTAAATCAGTAATATAATGAATTCTTTAGGAGATTACTATCAACAAAATCAATTTAAAAAAGAACTGACTAGCTTAAGTGTTACGTAATATTCAAATATAAAAGTGGGAATATCTAATACATTTTAACATTATCACTTTTATACTATAATGACGGATATAAATCAATTGTCCCTAACAATTTTAAATATCAGGAGGGGTTTTGTGGAGATTGTAGTAATTTCAATGGTTAAGATCATGAGTCAGTTGAAGCTAGACCACCATGGAAAACCTGGAAGCTGTGGAGATTGTGTTGCTCAATTTCGTGGATTAGTTGAAGTTAGACATTAACACAATTGAATGCCGGCCGGCTCAGTGGTCTAGTGGTTAAGTGCTCGCCCGCGAGACCAGTAGGTCATGGGTCCGAATCTCGCGTGGGACGAGGTCGTGGATGCGCACTGCTGAGGAGTCCCACATTAGGACGAAACGGCCATCCAGTGCTTCCAGGTTTTCCAAGGTGGTCTAGCTTCAAATGAATCATGATCTTAACCATTGAAATTTTAAATATCCTAAGCATTCTACAAAAGTGCTTATTATTGTGATTAATGGGTTCATTTAATATTATATTTTTGGTATAATATAGAATTCTTGGTGAGACAATAATTTATGAATAACCTTTGAGTAACTCTAAAATGACCTTGAAAATGTCCACCTACTTAATAAAGTTAAATGAGTTATAGATTAATGTAAGAAATTAGGATTGAACATAAGGTTTAGGAATTAGATTTAGTGTTTTTATCACAAACTGACATATGCTATAATGCTAAAATGATGTTTAACCAAATAAATGAATGAATTTCGCGTCGAATTTCAAGATCTGCTGTCTTAAATCTGATTGATTCGTTCATAAATTATAGTTTCATCAAATTTTCAACCTAAAGTATTTCAATAACTTTCCGTTTCTTATTTTTTCAATCAATCCTGATAATAAATATTGAGTGGCTTCAAGTTAGAAATTAGCAGTTCATGAATTGGCATTCGAACGAATGTTCATTCTTTTCAATGCATATTGTCAGTCACCACAATGTCTCTGAATGTACTTTTTTTGTAACTTGTACAGTGAAAGGATGGAAACGTTTGATAAACGTGCCTAAACACGTTATGCGATTAATAGATATAATGATGTGTTAAAGCAAACAAAAGACAGGTACCTTGTTAAAATATTTAGATGACAGGAACAGTTAACCCAGATATTCAATCCGGTCGCCTTCTGAACATAATAAAGTATGTTATTGATGTTTAAATGTTGATTCGGATGACCTCATTCTTACATCCTACTTTTATTGATGTTTTCGGAAACCTTTGATGATATATGAAATCTTATTTGGTGAATTGAATTTTCATGATTTGGTCATATTGAATAACATATTTTCAATTAATTTATTTAATCATTGATATATTATTTCGTGATTCAACGTGATAAAACGGAGAATTTTTTTTATAAAAAACTGTTGAGTTTTCATAGTTTACATTATGCCCCCAAATGCCCTGGTACGGTCGAGAGTGGGGAGAGTCCGCTCTCGCTCTCGAAATACTCTCACACGGCCACGCGTATATAGCCTCTGCCAGGGAAGTCCTACTCACTGCCTTCTCGTGGCGGGGGTGTTGTTTACGAAAATGAGAGGACGAAAAGTGAACGTCCGGCGCTATAACCGGATCCCAAATCAATGGCGCACATGGGCTCCAGTATCCTGAAGGAACAAATGGCGTATGAACCAATTTCCTGGTCACCGGCTTCCATGGGACTGCATCTCCTCACGATGCTCCACTGCCTTGTGGACTAGACCTTTAGGTCAAAGGCTCGGGGTGTGGCCCCATAAGAAAACCACCTGCCTCGGTCTGGGCACCCGGGCAGTATCACAGCCCTCACACAAATCAAATGAGATTCGTGTGGCGCATATGTATTTGGTGCTTCCTTGTACTAATACCTATGTGTTAAAATAATAATAATAGTTTACATTATAGATTGATTTGAGTTGATCAATTACTCAAAAACTACAATGCACTAAACAGTTGTTTCATTTAAATGAAGTACTCCTCCATAATATCCACTAATGATTCATCATGATCTGGCAGCGAACAATTCACCTATAGAGATTACTGAGCTTATGACTATTAATCAATGATATAAACTATGAAACCTGAATAGTCTCGAGAAATACCATATCCTTATAAATTTCATTCTAAGATGCAGATTGCCTCCCGGTTTTCGATAGTTATCTATTATGAGGATTTCACTTATAATAAACATGTCTTCAAATTTAAAACAAATTCAAAACTGATAATATTATAGTTCAGTTCAAGTAGTAAACAGTAATTTTTGTGTTCTGATTTTTTTCTAGAATTCTTGTTTGATTATCACATTAAAAGTTTAGAACTTAGTTTATATGTAACATCACGCGTATAATCAATGATCTATAAAACTCTTATTTACTATCTCAGCAGTTTTTTTCAAAAAGTAATCGTCAAGATTAATTCGGGTAGAAAAACTAATTATTTTAATACGTTTGTGAATAGGTATACCAAATAACATTCTAATCAGAATGAGGGTTTGTGGAGATTGTAGCAATTTTAATGGTTGAATTCATGAGTCGATCTAAGCTAGACCACCATTGAAAACCTGGAATAATTGGATGTTTGTTTTATCCTAGTGTGTCACTTCTCAACAATGCTCATCCAAGATCCGCATATGAAACTAGAACCCATGACCTTCGGTCTAACGCTCAAACGTTTAATCTCTAGATTTTGTTCCATACTAGAACGAAATGGCCGTTTACGGCTTCCAGGTTCTCAGTTGTACTCTAGCTTAGATCGATTTATGAATTCAACCATTTAAATAAAATTTAAAGTCATTTTAAATTTAAGTATAAATCATTGCATAAGACTAGTTTTTCAAGTTGGGATTATGTGTTTAAAGGCATTTGCCAGAAGACACTGGACTTAGGTTTCTTGATGATGAGTTTCAAATAGGATAGAACCGAGATTCAGTGTTTCCTTCCGGCTACCTCCAACCACCTGATATCGGGAATATATTCTACGTGATTTCGTGTCACTTAGAACAGTAGCTACATTGTAAGCCAATGGATGGAATTTGATCAATACTAACGGACTACATGAACATGAAATTGATTACTAGTCGGTGATCAATCAATGTACAAGTTTATGGTCTCTATATGTTTTTAGGGTATTGATACAATTCAGTAGCCCAATTTAAAGTGTGTGAGTCCAGATTAAAACGTGTTACCTGTTGATTGTATGTAAAATGCCTAAACCATTAACCAAACGATCTACAAAGAAGTAACGATGAAGTATTGTTTATCAAGAAACTGTTGACAATTAATTAGAAATCTCAGTAAATGAATTTGATAATTTTTAATATTAAAAAAATCTTTAGTGTTTCAAAGGTAATTTTCATTGTTATTGAAATGATCTTCAGAACTCTTGAAAACCGGGTTTTCCCATAGATAATTATCTCATCCTAGTTACTTTACTCTTGAACAAGCTTAAGTGGACCCTAAGGAAATAGAAGCTAATCAGATGAGTATCATGTAAGAAACTGCTCAGTGTTTCTTAGAATAAGAATCCCATACCTTTGTCGACGTCATTATCTTTTATCCATCTTATCGTCATAACTGTTTATAAATTATTCAAACATTTGATTGTATTTATAAAAAAATACATTGTTGGAGGTAGTTGGCAGCAGAAATTCAACTTAATGTTTCGTGTTACTTGACACTTGTCCGTAAGATATACCTCCAACCCAAAAAAAGTATTGATGTTCCGTTTAGGTTTTACACTGTATCGCGCTCTCAAAGTTGAATCACTCGAACTACTGATCATATTTTCAACTTGATTGATTCAATTCAATCATCACTAAACTCAACTAGACAAATATGATATTGTTCCCTGATAAGTAACATAAATCAATACCATGTTTACATTTAATTCTGTCAAACAATGAATTATAAATCAGAGTTATGTAATAACATATAAATTGTTAATCAATATAATGTTTATATATTACGTAAGATTAGAAAATAAACAAGTGACCAATAACTGAATAAGTTGAAAAGAATAGGACAACAATAACAATGAAAGAGAAAGAATAAAATGTCATAAAGAATAATTAACATTCTTTATATATATATATATATATATATATATATATATATATATATATATATATATATATATATATATATATATATAATTTTACTGAAGTAACCCTAAATCACATTGTAGACACTTAATAATAAGTCATTATGGTCATGTTGTTTATTTTTGATCAATTGAAATATCAATGAAAGAAAAATGTCTAGTCACTACGACACAAAAAAGATAGTTTATATGATTTGGTAAATGAGACAATCAAATTTATTAAAAGTTCAATATTGTCTAGTCTCATAGATACTACGAGTGTGTACGTGTGTGTGCATGTGCTTAAGACTAAATAGAATGTAATTTTTACAAAATCTTAACATCAACTGTCATGTTCAGATAGTGAAGATTTCATCACTGTCTATTATACATCATAAAATGTTCTAACGATTATTCACTTATCTTGACGCGTGACGAGTAACTTTGTCATGGTAAGTTATATCACTAAATAAAATATCACTAATATGAAACATTGGGCAATAATTAATCGCTGTAGAATCTAAAACTCATGGTTTCAATCCTTGATGTGGTCCTAGGTAGGCACTACTGACGGATTTTGTACTAAGATGACATATTATTATCAATAACTCAGTTTTCATTGGAACCCGAAACTAAGATTAATTCATATAGTAAACACCTTATGTATTCAAATAATCTTCAGTAAGATCTTACAGCATAAAAATTTATAAGTAAAGAAACGAATATTCGATTTGGTATTTATGTATCAAAATGAAATTACTTGAGGTATCGTTGTTCTGTTTGATGTACTTAGTAAATAAATATGTTGACATATATTAATTTTCACAATAGTTTAAGTTGATAAGTGGCATTTACTTATTTATTATCATTATAATTGTTATGGCTGATATTATGTGGCTTAAACTGAAAAAATAATCTTGTCAAAATGGGGTTAGGCGCCCGTGCATGAGACCGAAGGCCGTGGGTTCGAGCTCCACATTCAGGGTCGTTGATGAGCACGGCTGAAGAGTCTCATGCTAGGACGAAACGGTCATCAAATACTTCCAGGTTTTCAATAGTGGTCTAGCTTAGATCGACTTATGAATTCAACCATTAACATTACTACAATCTTCAAAAAACCCCGTTCTGGAAATAATAAGTTTTAGCAATACGATTTCACAACATAATGGCATATATTTAGTGGTCTTTAGTCTGATTCCAATTTGATCGCTTCTGATTGTCATCGAATTATGGAAATATACATATCGGCAATCCTCTTATAAAATGATCGATTTAACTTGCGTTAGTGAATAACGGAATTAAATAAGCCAATTACAAGAATTAATCTTTGAATATGTATATTTCGTTGATATAATGGGAAGAAAAATCAATATTCGATTGATTTACTCAATATGAGTTTTATTCATCATTACATCCTTTCTGATTCAATGTAATGATTACGCAATGTAGTTTTTGTTTTCTTTTCTCGTATGATATTTTATTCTATATAATATACGCTATTCTTGTATCCCATTGATATGAACTATGTTCAGTATATGATTTGTTATAACTGAGTATTTTTCATGTATGTGATTTTATTCTAATTATTAATCAAATTGTGTGTACAATCAATATATAAACGAGTGTATTTTCTACTAAACTCGCTCATTTCTCTGGTTGCTGCAGAATACACTTCTCATCCCGAGCTTGGACTTCTCTCTCGAGATAGCTGGGCTGGGGCGCAGCAACAGCTAGCTTACTGGACCTTCGTCACCGAATCTCGTTCTCGTACGCAGACTACGTGAACCCGTGACAGTTTTCAACCCTAACATTTGTACAATCGTTGATTGTAAAGCGAAACAAGAAAAAATGACACGTAATGGAGAAGGCGAATGAGCAGACTCAATTTAGCCAAGCCTGGATGGATACTTATAATCAGACCAAAAATAAGTTACAGACATGTGATAAGTAAGAAAAGAAATGCACACGCATATGGTTACATAAAAACAGTCAAGATAGATATGCGAATAATTAACAAGGTCAAAACGTGACTAAGGAACAATGAATAAATTGGCCTGTCCGGAAGCCAGAATAAGCCATGTAGGCTTGCATAGCAACTGACTCTGAAACATTTTCGTATGAAATGAAATGCGAGACTTGGAAACCTGACGTTCAACATATCACAATTCAACTAACTAGTTAGGATCCAACAGTTATGATGTATATATGGCCTTGTTGGCATTCTTCTAAGGTGTAATACTAACGCTAATGGTAGGTTTTGTTACACAATCATATGGATGTGACAAGGAGATAGTCTATTTGAAAACGAATTACATAACTTCCATCTCTTACACGGTACGAATAACTATTTACGTCTAATATCTTCATCACTGGATTTCACATTACCATAAAGTATCAAATTTATAAATGACCTACAATTGTCATATATCTATAAATGACATTAGTAATAAGTAAATTCAATGGCTCGTTAGTACAACATCAATGAGTTTATGTTTTAGATGTGAGATATGCAGAAATCAGTAGAAAAAATTAAGAAATAATTACTGTAAATTGATAAAACAGTGAAAAAATCAACTTCAGAATAGAATATCTTTTAAAAATAAATAAGATATTAATTTAATAGCTGGATTCATAAGTCAATTGAAGCTGGACCACCATGGAAAACATGGAAGCACTAAACGGTCGATTCATCCTAGTGTGGGACTCCTCATTAATGCACATCCACGATCCCACCTTGTGAGATCCGAACCCAGGACCTATCGGTCCCGCGCACGAGCCCCTAACCACTAGACAACTGAGCCGGCATCCAGTTGCGTTAATGTCTAACTTGAACAAATCCACGTCTAGTGCTTACAGGTTTTCCATTGTGGTCTAGCTTCAACTGACTCATGAATTCGACTATTAAATTACAATAATATCCACAAAAACCCCTCTCCGATTATAAAATAATATATTAATTGAGACATTCTAAAGACATTGTTTTCAAACAAACTATTTGTATAGAAACATAGGTTGAAAAAATTGATAAAAACAGTCATGTAAGAATTGAAGGAATATCCTATAGAAAAGCTGTTGAATATTTAATCCATGTTCTAAATGATAAGAATGGTGTTTGTGGAGACTAATGAATTTGATATTTCTTGTACTATATTGATCTTAAGTAGACAATTTTTAAAAACTTGGAAGCTTTCGACAAGTGTTTCAGTCTAGTATGAAGGTTTACAACTAAGAACAATTAGAACTCCTACTTATATTAAACTACGGACATTTAGATACTGTGGTGAGCTCTCAACATTTAAACTATTGTGTTGTAACCCGCTGATTTATACATAATTTGTTGTATTTATAATTCGTCAGCTGAACATACCTGCTATATCCTAGTTTTAAAGTTTATATTGAGACTCGAAACTCGTACTTTTCACTGTCAATCCTGAACCATCATCTACTAAGCTACTGAATCGTAATAGCTTCTAACTTATCCAATGAGTATGAACAAAAAATTCGCCTCTGAATATAAAAAAATAGAATAATTTCAACTTATCAATTGTCGTCAATCAAACATTAAATATCAGCCATTAAATAGTTCATTACATATCATTCATTTACTCATATGATTTTTGAATTAAATCATTTTGTCTCGTATAAAGTATTATTGAAATTTTTGAGCATATGTTATCCATAACAACGGTGTTATACCTAACTTGAAATGATTATTACATAACTCAATTGAAAAATGATTACTTACAATGAAGATTACAAAGAAAAAAGACAGATATATTGGAAGTGAAAATGCATTAGTCTAGACAATATTTTATGTAAAAATGTTTATAGAAGAAAAGTATTGATTATAAATTAGGTAATATAAGTCAGTGTACTTAATCCAAGTCATATAGCTTATAGAATTATAGATAGACTATCAATTATTAGATAGTTAGCAAGAATAATTTAAGATCACTTCTATTTGGATGATGAAGATAATGATGAGTTCTGAAATCTGATGTCATATTAAACAATAAATAAACACTATCAGAATGGAGGTTTGTGGAGATTGAAGTAAACTTAATAGTTGAATTTATGAGTCGATCTAAGCTAGACCACCATTGAAAGCGTGGAATAGTTGGATAGCTGTTGCGTTCTAGTATGTGTCTCCTCAATAGTGCACATCCACGATTCTGTATGTGGATATTGAACTCATGGCTTTTGGTCACATGCACTAATCCTTAACCTCTAGTCCAATTGGCTTTAAGATGAATTCCCTGGAGTTCTAATGAGAAATCATGACCACTAAAGTTCAATCCGTGTTGATTTTGAGACAGTTATTCATGTCAGACAGAGGATAAACTGTTGCACAAGATCATAGGTCGACTGAAGTTAGATATTAACATTGTTGAATGCCAGCTCATTGGTCTACACGTTAAGCGTTCTCATGTGAGGCTGAAATTTATTAGTTCCATTCCCATGTGCGGGATCTGAGATGCGCCCTGCTAAGGAGTCCGATACCAGGACGAGATGGTCATCCAGGTTTTCATTGATGGTCTAGCTTAGATCGACTCATGAATTCCACTAATGAACTTTTTTTCTATTTATCCAGAAGTTATATACAGCGGTCACTGGAATTCTCATCATAATAAGTAAACATTATAACCATTAAAATAATCCAGTTTACTTACTAATTTGATAAAAAAGTTGAAATTTTACACTGTTGGGAAATTATTGAACAGTGATATAGATAACTATCATAACATTGAATATCACTTTTTGTCTGTCATCAAAAACCAATTCATATTTATGGCACCATTAGTCAATGTTTGTTTCAAACAAGCTGTTACATAATATATTTTTATATCGAATAGTATAGTAATTCATGTATGAAATTCTCTGCAGTTTTATATTTTATTATCAGAAGGGGTTTTGTGAAAATTGTAGTAATTTCAATAGTTGAGATCATGAGTCAATTAAAGCTAGTCCATCAAGGAAAACCTGGAAGCACTAGACGGTCGTTTCATCCTAGTGCGGGATTCATCGGCAGTGCGCATCCAGGATCTCTCCTAGCGAGATTCAAACCCAGGACCGATCGGTGTCGCGCGCGAACGCTTAACCTCTGGACAACTGAGAGAGCATCCAATTGTGTTAATGTCTAACTTCAACTAATCCACGAAATTGAGTGACACATCCACCATTGTCTTCAGTGAGTTACTATCTCACAACAGACCCAGTTGAACTTCACTGGTCACTGCTTCTCACTAGAACTCTATATAAAAACTACATATATACAGCTTACTTGAAATGTAGACGATTTTCTGTTAAATGGTATACTATGAAGTGCTAACCACATATCGCATTATCTAAGTCTTTGTTAATCAATGGTAGTTCTGAGTTCCATGGAAGTCCGTAGTAAATGTTTTCCGAATCATATTTTCCCACTAACATTGTTCACTACCTAGTTGGTTTACTTCTCTTATATTTTGATATATCCAATGTTTCAGAGTCATATCTGTTGCTGTACAAATGTTTTATATTACATTTTTTACTTGAGAATAATAACAACTCTATGGAAAATCCTGTCTTTCTTCTCTTGTTGTCGCTTATTCGTATGTGGACTGGTATTTTTTTTGCAATGTTGAAGTGTATAAATCATTTGATTTATTTAGTTCAATTTGAAATTACTAGAATGAAACGGTCGTCCAATGCTTCTAGGTTTTACATAATGATCTAGTTTTAATTGAATTATGAATTCAATTATTACAAGTTATTAATTAACAACTGCCAATTATGTAGGATCACAATGATGATTACGTCATTCATTATGTACTATTTCATTAGCTTTTCTAAAAATTATACTTCAGAAATCTACTTAAGTAGATTGAAGAGAAAGTTAATTAAATATAATTTTCATTGAAGTGTTAGGTTTGTTATTTTTGTTTTCTCAATTAGTTAAAACATATTCTTTACCTTTTAGTAATTGTTGGAATTGTATTGATGAAATGACATTTTTCAAAACATTTCAACTAGAGTTATGATTATAGTTAAGAGGTTCAAATTAAATAAAATTTTTCCTAAACAAAAATGGATGATAACTAGCAATGAAGTCATAGACGCGCATTTCATCTTATTTGGGACTTGTCAGCTGAATGTATGTACATTCCAGTGTTCTTGTTCAATCCGGGACCCGAACAATGCGACGATTCAAATGACCAGGAATAAATAAACTGAAATTAACCGAAACATGTTCAATGTTTATTCAATGTAATGATTCAGCACTCATTATCATTTTAGAGTTAATCTAATGAATAAATTGTGTTGTAATGCTTTACTAAATATCTCTATCATAATCTATTTTCTATTTACATGATGAATGTAGCTCAGTTCAACATATCGTATACTAATCGTGAATATGATGAGGATGTAGACTTGAAATGAAATATTCGATTTAAATGCACACTAAAATTCAAAACTCATCCAATAAATGATAAAAAATATGTTTAGATGTATTGATTTTGACAAAAACTAATGAATAAAATATTATTTTAATAGTTGAGATCATGAGTCAATTGAAGCTAGACCACAATGGAAAACCTGGAAGCACTAAACCGTAGATTCACACCAGTATGGGACTCCCCGTCAGTGGGAATTCACGATCCCACATGCAGGATTCGAACTTATAAACTTCAGTTTCATTCAAACATTTAACATCTAGACCATTCGGCTGGCATCATACGGTGTTAATGTCTAACTTCAACCAGTGCACGATGTATTAATGGATGTAACAGATTATTTCAATGAAATAAAAGCCAACGATGTTTAGTGATCTTCGTTACTCTCACATAATTAGTAACAATTTACATATAACTACAAAGGCAGAGAAGTGACTGAATAATTACTCTAATCATTCATAATTCCGTTATACCTTTTGGATTGGACACAGCACAACCTTATTATTTATCCAAAGTTTAAAAACCACTGATTCCTCTCCACCATGTTTCAGGTATGTGTAATTCTCCATGCTATCAGAATGTTAAGTGGCTGGGCCTAATCCTAGAAACCCTAATTTTACATGTTAGTAACAGAAATATTAGATGTTTTCCATTTCATTTCAAAGGTGGAATACATAAATTTGTATGAGTTGCATTTGATATCATAACATGCCGCTTCCTAGTTCATTATTGTACCATTAACTAAGGCATTTAAATTTGTATACCGTCAACTACCTGGAAAACAGATCAATATTGGAATTCCTGAGGTTATTCTTGAAGAATTGCCTTTAGAATGCAAAATGAATATTCGTTTTGTCGTTAATAAGACACATTGTAAACAAATTAATGGAACAAAAATGAGTCCAATTTATAAGTCCCTAATATAGTTGATTTTCTTTCTCATTAAATTAGAAATTAACCTAATAAAGGGGTTTTGATAAATTTGACTCCAGGTGTTCTTACACTGATGACCCGTTTATTATCGTAAATTAAAATATTTAGATAGATAAATAAATTTCCAGAACAATTTAACAATATATATTCAGTAATCAGATTTATTTGTCAAAATGAGCTTGATAACAACTTCTCCGTAGTTTTGTTAAGCCGAAAAGAAAACTGTTCTGTTAATAGAAACAAGTATAGGAAGAGTTCGTATACATGTCAGTACATACATTTCTTTAGCTGTGTACCCATTCGTCACAAGCTTAACCCAGTTAGATGCCTTACATGTACAACTTGGAATATGTGTTCAGACAACATCATACACAAAAAACTGGTATTTAACCGCTTTTTATTTTCCCTTCAGGATACCAAGTTAGCGGTTGCCTCATGATGCAGTTTGCCCATAATAATCTTTGTGCGTTTATTTTATTTATCTCTCATATTCAATCTTCACCATCTAATTATTTGCACACTTTTTATTCCATAATTTACTGTTTATTTCTTCAACTCTTGACCTATTTCCTATGGTTAAGACATTATTTTAAGCTGATAAATTACTTATCCCTACCTAAGCGCTCCTACTCTTCACACATACTAATCATTCTGTATTTTTCATTTATTATGCAATCAATTTTAATTGTTATCGACTTAATATTTTTCATAAAGGAATATAAATACTACCAGGTAATAGCATTGTAAAGCTTGACAAAACGATTGGGTTGAGAACATAGTGTTTTTTATGTTTATATTCTAATTCACATTGGGAATTTCTAATATTTAGAGCAAAATAGTATAACTCGATTGTGACTGATCAACAGAAGGTCTAATAATTATTGGTCACTGCAATACACCTTTTTGATTGGTCGTAAACCGACAAATGAACTGAGTTGAAGGTGAAATTGTTTTTGTAATGTTTACATATCGTAAACTTTGTTGCTAAGGTCAGGTTTATTTGAATTTCCAAGGAATTCGTGACCTCGCATTGATGATTAATCAATAGTTTTCCTACAGTTACATAATTTTCTGTCTTTCTAACTATATAGTGAGTATATTTACTACATTTGTAAGAATGATCATTTGAATGGTTACATAATAAACTAAAACTTTAAGTTGCTGCTATTTTCTCAGTAATTAATTAGAAAGGCAATGAATAAAGCATTTACAGAATAATGTGATGAAAGCAGTTAAAATAGCAAATAGTAAATCCATAGTACTTTAAGTAGATAAAAATCGGCATCTGTCTTAAAACATGCTGATATATTGATTAGTGTTGAGGAGCCCCATTGTAAGACAAAACAACTGTTCAATGCTTTCCAGTGTTAATTCACGAATCTAGCCAAAGTCATTCCATGATATGAAACTTCATATTATACACTGAATTGGTTTATCTGTTCTCAGGGCATTTTAATTTAAAAATCCTTTCAGAGTATACAATGAACAACAATTTGTTTTAGAGACTAGAGAATTCAAACCTAGAAAGAATTACACTACCGCTAAGTGATCAATATTGAAGCAACCGTATATGCCAGTAGATTGGCATTGAAATATACAGATCAAATTACCTGGAATCTCTTGATCTGTTTCATTTGTTCACAGTTTTATTCAAAGGTAATCTATATGCCTTTAAGTCACTACATTAAACTTATCCAGATTGTATTTTTATAGGCTCTTGTGTGTAAATGAGAATTTAAATTTTCTCCTTCGAAAAACTACTTTGTTTTACATTTTTCAATAGTGTTTTCAACCCATTGTTTTTAAATATATCCGATATCTGATATTTGGAACCGAATTTCGGTCAGTCTTGGTTAGTATATGTTTACCTTGAAAGAAATATCACGATATCACTATCTTATCTCAGGTTTTGTGGTGTAGACGGATTTCGGCTATGAGTAGAATTCAAAAATCGTATTTCATCCTGCTTAAAACTCTGTCTGTCTGAATGTGCATTAGAGTTGATTCTCACACTGTTATTTAAACCTAGTAACTCCTGATTAATGGTGAGGTTGCATCGTCCTCCCCATAAAACTTTAAGGTTTTTTAAAAGTAAGGTACTGTTTTCGTGTCTCCAAGGGAATACTAATATCGATATATAGGTATATCCAGATGGCAAGTCCGAAAAAGGATGAAGCGCACTTTTTGGATGTCATCATCTAACTTAAATAAAAAAAATCACATTGAACATACAGCTATATAAGCGGACAAACGAGGTCAGACAATGGTTAATCATCAAATGTTATCAAACACAGAGCTTCACTATTATATAACATCTAAACTGTTTCTGTTACACAGTTATTGTTCACGTAACTTCAAATGCTCACTAGATAATAGTTTGTTTCGCTTGATAAACTCTAATATTTTTATTACAGCCATGTAACATTACATAATGAACTATTCAAATTTCAAAAAGCTTCATTTTATCAAATGTTTAGATTGCATATAACCTTGAAAGTATTTAAATCATAAACGAGTGATCAATTTAACCGAAAGGAATTCAATGTTTATTGGCTGGTTGATTTGTTCATTTATTTTTAATTACAATAATTACCATGTGCTCACTAGTAAATAGCTTCGTGAAGGAATTCTCGAAGTTCTAGTGAGAAGCCATGGACAGTGGAGCTAATCCGTGTCGAGTAGAGACAGTACAATGAAAGATGGCCGCGCAATTCAGTGGACTGTTTGAGGTTAGACATTAACACCGTTGGATACCGGCCAGTCCAGTGGTCTAGGACGAAACGGCCGTCCAGTTCTTCCAGGTTTCCATTGTTGGTTTAATGTCAATCAGTTCATGATTTCAATCAATAACTTAATAATCTTCATAACACTTGGTTGATAATTACAATAATGCTTACTCGAATGTTTATTAGAATATTTGTTAGTGTATATTATTATTATTTTATTATTTTTAGTAGTAGTTGTTGTAGTATTCGTACCACTGTATGCATATATATGATCTATTAATGTTGTATGAGCTTCCTTGTTTTGAAATATCAGAAGTATTATATGTTTAATTTAAATATGCGTATTCTGAAAATCGTAAAAAGATTTAATAGGTTTAAGTACTTATGTTGAGAATATCATAGTTGATCATCTGACTTTTTCAATCTCATAAATTCATTCCAACTTCTTAAGTCATACGGTCTACGTCTAATCTTTTCTACTATCACCAATATTTAAGAACTTTCGTTTAAGTTTGATTGAATAGTTCCACAGTATTTGAGCGCCGAGTTGACGTGAGATATTAATAAAGAAGAATGAATTTATAAATTTTCGGCAAACGAATTTGAAGTAAATCCAACGTTTCGCCTGGCAATATGGTCCAAGCGTTTTCAAGGAAAAACCAGTAGATTAATCTAATCTTCACTCTTCAACTGATCATAGTTTCTTGTGTAAAACTTACGAGAAGCCTTCCTGTAGTCCGTATACGGCTATCAGGGTAATCTTAAACATGTGTTTCTTCGTATTTGTGACTCGTCAACTGGAAGAACTGGACGGCCGTTTCGTCCTATTTTGGGATTCCTCATCAGTGAGCATCCACGATCTCGCCTCGAGAGATTTTAACCCAGGTTCTATCGGTCTTGCGCGCGAGTACTTAACCTGTAAACCACTGAGCGGGCATCAAATGGTATCAATGTCTAACTTCAACTAATCCACGAAATTGAGCGACACATCCACCATTGTCTTCAGTGAGTTACTATCTCACAACAGACCCAGTTGAACTTCACTGGTCATCATCTCAACTATTGAAATTACTATAATATCCATAAAAAACCCTTCTGATACTAAAAAGTATTTCATGACAAATTACTTATTCATTTTATTGATATTGTTTCAAAAGAAAATATTAGGATTTTACAAAACAAATATCTTTACAAAGGATAATATATTGATTTAATTTTTAACGGATCATCAATCATTAAATTTGTTTCCAACTCACTCTTTCCCACCCCTTTGCCTCCCCCCTCCAAAGAAAATAAACAAACAAAATATTCTTGTCACTCAATTGATTGAATATTGAATGTAAATACATCTTTTTTTTTCCCTTTGAAAATAACTTGTAATACAGAGATGTAAGAAAGTTGTTCATGAATAAAATTTCTTTCTTAACAATAATAATCAAATTGCGTGTTTATTTATTTATTTAATTGTTATTGAGTTCTAGTTTCGTTTACTTTATTCTATGAGGTAACAATTAATTAAGACAGTATTGATTTTATTAAATAAAAACAACAAATTGATACCTATTTTAGTTTGAAATAAATATAGGAAGATATATGAAAAGAACTGAAAATACATTAAGTTCATTAGTTCAATTGATTTGAGCATAATGAATGTTCAAATAGGTCATTCACTTAGAGTGTAGCTTACTAGTATAGTCTTAGACTGTAAATCTTGAAAGGAGCAGCTTCAAATTTAACTAAAAGTATCACCTCTGTTGAAGATCCTAGTTATACTTTGATGATGTGCACAATGTAGCAAAACATTCAAGTTGATGGTTTACTTAAATTCAACCAACTTCAACTATCTAACATATTGAAAAAAACTAAATGAATAAAAGTCGTGATACAAATTAACTAAAGTCAAGTGTCAATGATGAACAATGAATAGTTCTTGATGATCATTAGAAATATTCCTCATGACAACAATATGACAAAAATGTAAAATAGTCAGTTAGTTGCTAAGTTTTAATCGATCAATGAAAAAATCTATTTCATACGTTTCGTAAATTCCCATTTCTATACTTAATTAATTAGAGTTATGTAGCTAGTATTACTGATTTCGACTGACTGTATAAATATATTTCAACAGATGTGAAACTCATATATCATTTGAAATGGCTAGTATATTCTCACGGTTAACATCATAGACTTTAATTGATCATTCATTTTTGGCATATAAGAATCATGAACGGATAATATAGATAAACCTAACTGATGAATCTGAAACAAAAGATGAAATGAACACCACAGATTCTACTTTTAGACACTATCGGACTTATTTTTTAAAACGTACATTTCATTAATAAATGTTTTATCTCTCTAGCTATATATATATATATATATATATATATATATATATATATATAGTTGTAATTTGAGAGCACTTAAAAGTACTTAGTTTGAAGTTAAAGATGTTTTGTTGAGACCATTATCTTCAAATGACTGATTTAGCATCTCATATTTCTACATTCCTTGGTCAGGTCGGAAAAATTTGATCATAATGATTACTGTGAGATATGTAAGATGCAATATTCTGTGTCATGGGAGATGTACGTTTATTATCTGCTATCCATAAATTTTCCGGTGATAAATTTTGTGATGACCTATTATTTAACTAAGAGTGTAGATTTCGTAATATGTTTTTAGAAAAACATTAACAAACGAGTTTTTTCATTCTTCCTTTGTTCTAACTTCCTTTAATACAAGAATGCCACTAGTGTAGAATTTACAAGTATATTGAGTCATATTTGATTTAAATAAAGATCTGTCAGTATATACTGAAACTAGTTGAAATGCCAAAACGAATTCTTTAAATGCTCGCCAATTTTATCTGTTTTTATATCTTTCTCAACCAAACTACAAATGAGGAGAGAAATTTGTATGTACATGATGTATGTATATGAATACACTTTTTAAATGGTCTCAAACTTACCGTTACCTTTTCTTCAACTAAACAGAGCATCCTTGTTCTGGTAAACAGAAACCATTTTGTTCTTTAGACTGAATCTCTGCCAGACATTATATGTACAAATTATATATGATATCGCCTCAATGACTGTAATTGAAATGATTCTAACCTTTAAAGTGTTAAACTGGTAAGGATTTTAATTCCTCGAATTAGATCAAATCAAGTTTGCAGGGTGAAGTGTAAGAATCATTATTTATCCTAACAATTGATAAGATTGTATCACATAGAATTTATACATTTGATGTTTTCTGTATAGTTATTGGATTGGTATATAATGATACTGTTCACACCCAATCAATTTAATATATAGCTCGATAGTCACCAAAATGCATTGACAACAACTCTTTCACTCTCGGTACATCTGGACTCTGTTGGGTACAACGTTCTACTACAACTTCAGGAACACTTTAAAGTCACCAACCAATGACTGGTCTTAGTTAGGCAACCACTGAAAACCAAAAAGCACTCAATGACCGTTTTATCTTAGTATTTGACTTCTTGGCACTGTGCATTTACACCAGAACTTTAGCTCTCGTGACTGGTGGTTAACTTTCAAACTACTGAGTTACATCAAATAGTTTTCATTTCTCACTTCAGTCATCGCAAAATATTGTACAATCATATTCTAATATTGTTAATAAATAACTTTCTCACACTCTGGCTATCTGTGTTCCGCTGGTCATGGTTTTTTAGTGAATTATTGGAAACCACCTACCGAAATTAGGAACCAGTTATTTTCATAGGTTGCATAACGGAATCACTATGTGATATGTACCATGTAACGGACATTATGTTGTTTCATACCTATTCCCATGAAGTATAAATTCACTGACTCTATTTTTTTAATACCAATTGAGTGATTTACAGGTTATGCCAATGGCTTCATTCTCAATAGTACTAATTTCAACACTAGAAATAAACATAAATGATTAAAAATTCCTTCGTTGTATAAAATTCGTACTAACTTAATTATTAAATTAAATTAAATATCACGTCACAACTATTTATAAGCTTGACTCCGTACATAACCATAGCATTTTATTACTAAGCTGAACAATGAATCGATAATGAATGTTTGGTAAAATGTAAAGCAAAGATTGATGAATTTAACAATTATCTGGTGAGACTATAATTTATGGACAAACCAATCAGTTATAAGATAACAGGTCTTTGATTTTGGCGCGAAATGCAATCATTCATTTGAACAAATAGAATTTTGGCATTTTAGCTGATGTAAGTTCGTGATGAAAACCCTAAATGTAATTCCTAATCCTAACCATTAAATTTAAATCATAATTCTCATTTCTCAAACTACTTCATAACCCTCATTTAGCTCTAGTAAGTAGGTGGATATACTCAAGGTCACTAAGGCGTCGCTCAAATGACATTCATAAATTATAGTCTAACCGCTTTTCAAGCTGAATACTACCACGTTTCTTGACTTGTCCATATACAATGGAATGCATGTAAATACAAAAAAAACTAAAAGCTGACTTACTTCAATTACTGTATCTTAATACTGTGCATATACTGTTACCAAATATATGCCAGCTAAATTGAATATTAAGAAATTTTCACGGACCATTGATAATGAATGCTTGTTAAACAACAAAGTGTTTCTTTTAATTTGATAGTTAAACTCGGGAAAAAACTGATATGACCTTCAATCGTCTAAGTACCCGCTTAAGAGGATCACTAAACTATTAAAATTTATTAATTACGACTACCTGTTGGGGACGATAAATCCACCAAAACTCACATTTGTAATTTTATCGATTAAATGTTTAAATATTTGAATAGCAATCAATTGACGAACGTATTGATGAATGTTTAAAAATTTAAATGACAATATCGATTATATATATTTGTATATATACGTTTTAAATTGTTTTGGTTGGATCGCTCGTTTCTGGTTGTTGCAGAATATACTTCTCATTCCAAGCCTGGACTTTTTCTAGATGGCTGGGGCTGGGACGCGCCATTAACTAGCTCACTGGTCGTTCGTCATCGAATCTCGATCTCGTTCGCAAACTACGTGAACCCGTGATAGCTCTCTTTTCAAATCCTAACACTACCATTTATAAATATCAGATCAATTATTTTCATTTTACTCGATAATTCAATTTACCTACAATAATGACAACAAAACCCGTAATCCTATTGACCCCACGAACTATTTCAATATCTAATATTCAGTCTTAAGACAGCCACAGTAGACCTATAAACCTCCTATTATGATGGCTTAAAAGCTTACAGGATTGTATGATAAAAAATAATCATAATTTGTATACAATCAAATCATAAATGAAATGAAAACTAACTAATAGATGCATAATTAATTAGTGAGAACGCATGGTTGCTGGCTTCGTGCTGGACTGCATGTACCCTGGTTTAGTGGTATTTACCCTGGGCTTCAGCATTTATTATTTAATTGTCATTAAGGTAACATGAAAATATCATCAAGTAAATACGTTATAATTATACAGCAAAATGATATAAACAGAGATGGATGCTAAATAACAATGGAACAGCTAGGATACTAGTTGATCAATTCCAGTTCTAAACATTGACGAGAATATTCGAAACTACCAAAATAGTTATAATTTGAACAAAAATTCATCTTTAAACAAAAAAATGGTTTGTAGAGTTTCATTACCAATAAGCGCGCTAAATATGTATTTTAATCAATTGAAATGAAAAATTGACTAATTTCACACTTTAAACGATTTCCACTTTATAATTATCATTAATCTGCACGCAAATAAAACATGATGAGGACAAGGACAAAGATGTAAGTGGAAAATAAATAAATAAATTGATGTAATAATCAGATAACAATAATGATGAACTACTTATTAGACAATATGGACGCAAGTAAACATTTGAAAATAGAAACAGAAGGGATCTGTGTATGCATATGTGTGTGAATTATTTAAAGTCATCCGATCACACTTTTATTGTTGGTCTTGTACTCTATCATAACAATATACTAATTAAAAGACTTCATAGAATATTTAAAAATAAAGGATATTAGACGTAACATTTGTTTTGTTTTTAAATAACTTCATCATCAAACAATACAGTCCACAACTATTTCATTACAATCGTCATAGTGGGTGATGTTTTAACATGTTGACTTAAAAGATCTGTTGTTAGGACGTAAAACACCGTAAATTTACATGTGATCTTCTCAATTAAACTGGTAGTTACATAAAAAATCAAGAGTAGGTTACCGATAATAGAGACTTCTAAGTATATGCATATCAGCTTAAAAACTCTTGTGTAGCTAGTTGTAGACCATTACGAAGAGGGCCGTATGTTTGAATTCTCGTAAATATTTATCAACATGATTTAGAGATATAGTCACAAAATATAACAGGACTATCCTTTCTCACTTAGTATGTAATGAACGACATGTTAAAATAGAAAACGTTTTATCGGTTTTGTATTAGTTGTCTAAAAATCCACTAAAAAGTGATAACAAATCCTCTACATTACAGAAGCCAGTTCGCTTTCTGTATATCCTTGCCATGTCCTATTACTAATTTTTACATTCATCTTTCTCAATTCATATGAATCTCTTATCATGATCACTCTGACAGAGACTCTTTTATTGCATAGTGTATTCACACGACTTTACTATCTGTTATGAATTAAAGTGACTTATTAAACAAAGCTGTATGCTGGATCTCACAAGAGAATTATTTGAACTATTTAAATGATTTTAAACTGATTAATCCTATTTATATAAAAAAGCTTGTTTTCAGTATGAGATTGATGAAATTGTTAAGTTATTTGATTCATGATCTCAATCAAATAACATAATAGTCTCCACATCCTCATACTGATAATTACCATGGGATCACAAGTGACTAACTTTATGATGGAATTCTCAGACTTATAGTGAGAAGCACTGACAGGTAGAGACAGTTATCTACCTCAAATAATGGAAGATAGTCACTCAACTTCGTAGATTGGTTAAAGTTAGACAATAACACCGTTGTATACCATCTCATTGGTCTATAGCTTAAGCATTCGCGCGCAAGACCAAAGGTCTTGAGTTCAAATTCCATGGATGGGATCGTGAAGTCCCATACTAAGGCGAAACGGTCATCCATTGCTTCCAAATTTTCAATGATGATCTAACATCTATCAATTCCTGATCTCAATAAACACAAACAAACATTGACTTTTATCAGAAGGAGTTTTGTGGAGATTTTGGTAATTTCAATAGTTGAAATCATGAATCAATTGAAGCTAGACCATCATGGGAAACCTGGACGCACTAGACGGCCGTTTCGTCCTAGTATGGAACTCCTCAGAAGTGCGCATCCACGATACCGCCCTCGCGAAATTCGAACCCAGGATCTATCAGTCTCGCGCCAGGCGCTTCACCAACTAGACCACTGAGTCGGCATCCAACGGTGTTAATGTCTAACTTCAAGCAATCCATGGAATTGCGTCACCGTAAACCATTGTCTTCAATGAGCTGATACCTCACAAAAGGCCTGGTTGACCTCCATTGGTCACGGCTGCTCAGTAGAACTCTAGGAGTATCTCTTGAACTCAGTCACTATTGTTACTAGGACGAGACGACCGTCCAATGCTTTCAGGTTTTCCATGGTGATCTATCTTCAATTGACTCATAATTTCAATTAATGAAACATTGATTTGTCAACAACAACAACAACAATAATAACAACAACAACAACAACAAAATAAGATATTCTTTGCATATCTAATTATAGTCAGTTAGTTAAAATTAATAAAAAAATTTGTATAATTTTCATTCTATTTCATTTACTTAGTAACTGAATTCAAAATTAAAATTTATTCTGATTTTTGTTGTTGTTGTTGTTGTCTTTTTTTTTGACATTTAACAAAATCCCTTTCTGTATAATTTCAATTGATGTGTGTTGACAACAATCTAAAAAAATAAAAAAAATTTTTTTTAACACCATGATCTTGAAATCATAATCAAAACTTATTATTATTATTATTCTACTAGAATGAAATAACTTTAGGAAGGTTTAAATTAAAATATTCGTAAAGATTAATTATGATTACATCATAGTGATAATAATATAGAATACAAATTATGATTTGATCTATCATGAGATGTTATGCATAAATCTATTATGTAAACAGTGTACATAAATGTACAAAAATATGATCAAAAATAACAAAGTTTATAAAATATGACAGAACTTATGTCATTTTGTGATTATGAATTTTCGATTCTATTTTGAATATACATCTAGATGTTATTGACTAATGTATATGAAATCATTATTGATAATTATATTAGTATTTTAAGTAATGATAGATGATGTGGTTAACAGTGGAATCGAAGATGCACGCTTACATTCATTTGGGATTTATCAGTTGGATATTCATGCATTCTGTTCTGGGACTCGATACCAGTACCGTTCGCTTCAAATGTAATCACATTATCTACTTAGGTACTGAGTCTTAATAGCCACCTGTTTGTACAATGGGGTGAAGTATAAATTCACTTGGTATTGTTTACTTGAATCTTAGGACTGCAATGGATTAGTCTCACATTGAGATATATGTATACTGTACGAATTGCCTCGATATTGCCTCAAATAGCCTGAATTATAAGCAGAGATGGATGATGGCTAGCAGTGGAATTTAGGACGCTCGTTTTGTCTTATTTGGGACTCGTCAGTTGGATGTATCTGTATCTCAGAGTTGATGATCACACTGGGACACGAATTCAGCTTATATTAATACTTGTAAAGCTATTTACAGATGAGATGAAAGATTATGAAATAGAATGATTAATTTGTTTTGTTCTGCAAATTTTGGTGATTTTACACTATTAAACTTAATCATGGGAATTGGTTTTATGAAATGCATAAAAAATATCATTTTCAAATATTTTCATCCATTTAATCTCTGAGTTTATCAACTCTTGGCTTTTCATATTCATAAGTGTGAAATATGTGATATCTAGATGAATGGAGGCGATTGAGACAATGTTCCGGATTTAGAACTCATACTGTTAGCTGTCCGTTAGAGCTTTGTTTCATCAATGTTGCGGTATTCAGCAGGAGCCATACACGTTGAACAGATACTGTAAATTGTCTGAATAGGAGATGTGACTACTAAGTGATTCAAGATGCGACTAAATCACTGAGATTGCCAAAATAATAAAATACTGTGTAGTGATTAATTTTACGTTTGTCAAGTTCAAAATCCTGATTAGTGTTAGTTAGAATTCTACAAGGAGACAAGTCTTACCACATTTGTCGATTCACATTATTGGGAAGTGGTAAACTAATTTATAAGATTAACTTTTAGAAAATCATTCAAATGTTTCTAGGGTCACTGATTTAGATCATGAGTTGCTCTCTCGTATGTTTATATTGCTTATATTGTCATTCAATTTAACTGGCTAACAAAATCCTAATATTAGTGATCCATGTTCTAACTATCTAGTTATTCTTAACTTCTCACTATAACTAAGTAACGAAAAGTAAGCTTAATATGTCTACTGACAATAATACAATGTAAAATATGTCAGTTTAAGAAAAATAAGTAAGAGATTTCAAGCGCTATTTAAAATGTTAAAAAGAATAATCCTTGTTATGACTTGACACATTGTCTTTTCTAAAACCTTCCAATCTTACCCATTTCCATATTTTTTAATACCATTTGGTTACAGAGTGATATCAAAGTGGTGACTAAAACCAGAGGGAACTGTTTCGTCCTAGCGTGTCACGTTTCAGTGGTGAGTACGCACGATCCCGTCAGGAATATGTTAAATTCAAAGACGTCGGATGTGAAATATCACTAGTGGTATTAATTGGACTTCTCACCATATGATGGATTAGTTGAAGGTGGTAATATGCAACAGTCCACCCCAATCCAATGGTTTAATAGTTAGTTACTAACCACAACACTAAGACTCTGGGTTTATTCTGTGATGGGACTGTACAAACGTACTGAAGTTGATTCCTATACTAAGTAGAAACAGTTGTCCAGCATTCACTTGTTACTAGTGCTACATGAAGTGAGATAAATTTGTAATTGAAGCTAATCATCCTAGAATCCATTTCATAATGTTTATTGAATGTAGCAAGTGCATATTCGTAAATAATGTCATAATTATACTCTTGTTGTGTTGGTTACTATTCTAGCTTCTGGGCAAATTATTCATTCTACTTGAGTCACATTTTGATCTTGTTAATTATTTGATTGTCAACCTTGATTGTTTCTATATGAGCGTATATGTGCGTACACTTCTTATCCTATTCATCACATGTTTGTTACTTATATTTATCTAGCTATAAATACTGATTAACGCTTGATTAAATAGAATTGTCTCACAAGTATTCCCCATTGCACGTCATTCCGCTCCTATCACTTGTCTTCGCTTCATTTCTCCCCTCGTTTGTCTAGATCTACGATTGTATGAAATATAGGTATTCGAAATTTATTCTCATATTTAAGTCGATAATTACATACTAGAATAGTTAGGATGTATATTTAGACAGCAGATATTTGATGGCAATCAGAACTGATCCAAATGGAGTCAGATCCTTGGCCACTAAACTGTCTCAAATATACTAACCAATTATATCATTAGATGGTCTTGCAAATTCAAAAACAAAAAACCCGCATTAACACTTAATTATAATACATTAAAAGTGTAAACGTTTATAATTAATAATAAACATTAATTAAACATTGAATATAAAATTATGTTTTTATTTTTGAACAATAGTGAACATGGATATTATTCTTAGAATAGTTGATTTATGATAATTATTTTCGATTAAGATGATGAACTGATTTATTTTAGACCACCATTGAAAACCTGGAAGCACTGGATGGCAGTTTCGTCCTATTGTGGGACTACTCAGCAGTGCGCATCCACGATCCCGCTCGCAGGATTCGAACCCAGGGCCTCCAGTCTCGTGCGTGAACGCTGAGGAGTTCCACAATAGGACGAAACGACCGTCCAGTGCTTCCAGGTTTTCAATAGTGGTCTAACATCAATCGGTTCATGATCTCAATCAAAAACCTAATAATCTCCACAATACTATACTAATATGATAATTATGTTTGATTGATTGAAGTGATTTCAAAAGAATTAAACGGCTTAGACTTATTCATTTAGGTAATAGAATTGTCGTATTAACATTTCACTTGGTTATTTTTGTTTATATTTATGTTTTTATACTGAAACAAACAATTCTGAATTTAAATTTATTTGAGAAACATTTGTTCATAACACCTTAATATCAGTTAGAGGATCATATAGGAAGGGAAGGAACATATAAGAATTGTAAATTTTTTGTAATGTTGGTCTCTTAATAGAATTGTATATGGACAAAGGAAAAATAATGGTAGAAAATAAAACCGACTCGGTTTAACTGTTGTTGGGGCAAAAACAAACACTTGTTACTCAGTAATATTAGTACATAAGTATGGTGAGTTTTTTGAGATTGAATAGAGTTGATGATGATATTTGAATTCTATCTCAATGATTTTATTTATTGTGGTCGCGTCGAGTCTTGACAATTTTAATGTATTTTTTACGCGTAAAATCATGATAAGCAGAAATATTTGGTTGTCAGTAGTGGCTATTGGTTATTTGAATTCAGTAGCTAAGTGGATAACGCAAAGGCATTGAAAGTGCACAGTACTGGGTTTGAGTCCTGGAGTGGACATTTACTCTGAGATGTAGGTACATCCAACTGACGAGTCTAAGATAGGACGAAATGTAAGTCCTGGATTCCACATCTAGTCACTATCTATCTTTTAGTTACGTCATTTATATGAATGAATTCTTCTTTATGTTCATATGGAACATCAAAATTATTGGATTGAAATGGTATTTTCAACTTGAAATCTCAAAGACCAAAAGGTCATTCACTGATATCAGCTTGTGTTGAGAGTGGTTTTTGATATTATTGGACTTTAAATGAAACAAAATATCATAGATTGTTTGACGGAATTTTGTGCTGTTATTTTCTTCAGCCTGATCTTCTTAGAAATAAATAATTTTATCAAGAAATGTTATTCTAAACAACTGAATTACTATTTGAAGTGGATTTTTAATGGAAACTGGTTTGATTTGTAGGTAGTTATCATTACAGATTCATATCACTTGTGCTACATTTGGAAGCTAGGAAGCACTGAAGAGTTGTTTGTCGTAGTATGTAACTTCTTTTCCAATCTATTGAATGACTGTTGTTATATAACTTAAAATGACTGAAGGCGGGACTAAACTGGTAATCTCCATAGGGTCAAAGACCCTGAATCCGATCACTGGTAATGTCGTTTGGGCAAATTACTGCAGAGTACGATACCAGGGAGAAAAAAGCTATTCGGTTGTTGCCAACGGTACATTAAATATGGTTGATCCATGGCGATTATTGCTCACAAATCAAAATTATGGTCAGTCAATTGTTTCCGCTATTTGTTTAGCACTATTTCATTATTTTCAAAATCTAGGAGATCCTAGTTTGATTTTGGAGATTATGCAGTGAACGGATTTAGAATGTTATAAATATAATCAAGGGAATGTTTATTTACTGAATAAAAATATTGGAAATGTGTTCAGTGAGCCGTTTTTTGTATGCCTTATCTATCCAGATAAAATTCGATTTCTCATAGTGCTACAATTTCCCAGTAAATGACTGCACGAATGAATGGAAATAATGCAGTATTTTATAGTATACATTGTAGGCTAATCATACTTGGACTGCTCATGAAAACAAAGAAGCGTTGGACAGTTGTTCTATCCCATCATAAAACTTCTCTATTGTATTCATCCAAAAACCCCAGTTTGCTTTTGTGTGAATTAATTGAATTTAGAAGTGTAAAATGAAATCGAACATCGACATTGTAATATGAAGCTTAAGTGTTCACTACAAAAATCTCACTAGAACTCCGAGAATTCTCTCACGAAGCTAGTCAGTAGTGAGCACATGTTAATTATCAGTATTAGGGTTGTGGAGATTATTATGTTTTTGATTGACCAGTGGAGCTAATCCATGTCGGCTAGAGATAGGTATCTACCTCATTAAAATGGAAGATGGTCGCGCAATTTCGTGGATTGGTTGATGTTAGACATTAACACCATTAAATACTGACTCAGTCGTCCAGTAGGTTAAGCGTTCACGCGCGAGACTGAAGGCCCTGGGTTTGAATCTCGCGAGTGGGATCGTGGATGCGCACTGCTGAGGAGTCCCACAATAGGACGAAACGGCCGTCCAGTGCTTCTACGTTTCCAATGGTGTTCTAAAATCAGTCGATTCATGATCTCAATCAAAAAAACTGTATGAGTATTTTAAGTTCACTTATTATCATCTTGTTTTCTGTTATGTTATAAATTTAATAATTACTGAACTAGAAATCAGAATTGTAGTTAATTTCAAGAATTCATTCATTGTTAATAATACTATTTCAATTATAAATACAATAGAACATTAGGTCATCCATGACCGGGAAAATTAAATTTCTTGATAACTTAGTTTGACTACTAATATAAGTGTAAGTAGAAATAATTAATGCATATCTACTTTACATTGTATAATAAATCAAATCTATTCATAACAATATACAACTATATAATCTAGGTCATATTTGTCAATTTATAGTCATTCAACCATTGAGTACCATTTTTTTTGTAGTTGAAGCCTTCTTCATCTATAAATGTATCTATGAGAGCATGTTTGTATATATATATATATATATTACACAGTGTAACTTCTCTGTCAAAAGACAAAAAAAAGTAGGAATGAAAGTCACTGATGAAATCAGATCATATTAATAAATAAATGTCATGAATCAATCTGTAATATGATGCATATAGGTATATTGGACATATTCAATTGTAAATGTTGTTTAAATGCAAATCAGTAGTGTATGTTACCTTTATTTCTAAGATAATATCTTTCCTATTATGCATATATTTATATAAATTTATCAATGAAAAATGATTATTTGAAAGAAATGCATAATTATGATAGTGTTTTTCTTGATAAATTTATGGTTTCATTGAATAAGAATTTATATATATATATATATATATATATATATATATATATATATATATATATATATACTACTTAAACGAAACAAGTACTTGACGTTACATTTTTGATTGATTTGATTTGATTTAAACACATAAACATTGGTCCAAGGAGGCATCGAAATGGTATACTCTACATAAATCATTCGATTTGTGTGAGGGTTGTGATACCGTTCGGGTGCCCAAACCGAAGCAGGTAGATTTCTTAGGGTCCACTCCGGGAGCTTTCGACCTAATGGTTTAATCTACAAGGCAGTGGAGAAACGTTAGGTAATGCAATCCAATGGTAGCCGGTGACCAATAATTGATTCATACACCATTTGTTCCCTCAGAATCCTGGAACCCATGTGCAACATTTCTTTGGAATCAGGGTTTCTCAACTCCCACAGGTGGATCCTCCAAATCCACCAAACCGCTTAGAGCCTCGGATATTCGCTTTTCTTCCTCTCAATTTCGTAAAAAATACCTGCGCCATGAGAAGGCAGTGAGTAGGGCTTCCCTGGAAGTGTTTGTATGCACGTGGCGATGTGAGAGCATATTGTGAGGGAGGGCGGACTCTCCCCACTCTCGGCTGTAACAGAGCATTTGTGGCTTTAATTGAGATCATGGAATGATTGATGTTAGACAACTATTGATAACTTGGAAGCTAATCTGTGTCGAGTAGAGACAGGTATCTACCTCATTACAATGGAAGATAATCGTGCAATCTCGTGTATTGGTTGAAGTTATACATTAACACGGTTGAACTCCAAATCAGTGGACTAGAGGTTGACCGTTCGTGCGCGAGACCGAAAATCTTGGGTTCGAATCACACAGGGCGGGGTCACGAGTGAGCACTATTGGCCGTCCAGTTTTTTCAGATTTTTCAATGGTGATCTATCTTCAATTGGTTCATGAATTCAACTATTAAAATTACTACAATCTCCACAAAACCCGTTTCTGATAATACATTTTTAGTTGATATTTCTCGGTGTTTGAAATAAAGAGAAAGAGGGAAAACTGGTCAGGTTATCAACTTTACAGTATACTTAAATTTCCAATTCTCTGTTACTCATTGAGCTAATACACTTAACCTATTACAATTTATTGAAGTAAAGATACATTTTTTTACATTATCTTGTTAGCTATTAAAACTGTGAAGCAATTACAATGAGCATATCTTTAGCTTTGTATTAGGGTTTAAATGAAATTAGATAATTATATATTTTGATTATTCTGATATGGAATGATTTTAAATTTGTTGACTAAACTACTATGTCTCAGAATGATAGATATGAATAGATGGTAATAAGTGTTCGATGTTTAATGATTTTCGTAATACCTAGATTTCGTAAATAATTTTGTGATAGAAAATTAATAAGCATATATGATAAGAATGAAGATTTGTGAAGATTGTAACAACTTTAATGGTTGAATTCATGAGTTGATCTAAGCGAAACCATCATTCAAAACCTGAAAACACGAACAAACGTTTATTCCCAGAATAGAACTGCTAAGAACTGTACATACACCATCCCACACTAAAGAGTCTGAAGCTCATGATTTGGGTCTCCCATACAAACGAAAATACGGAGATAGTAAAAGCTCATCGCGGATGAGCACTATTGAATACTAGAACTAAACGGTCATCCAGTGCTTCCATATTTCTAATGCTGTTCTAACATTGATCGGTTCATGATCCGAATTAGAACTCAACAATTTCCACAACACTACACTGATAAAATATGATTGATTTCAAAATTAAGCTTCCCCTTCTATTATGATATGTCCATTTTTAATTATCAATGTTTCAACTACAGATATTCATTCCCTATTAACTCTTTATTTGATTACATAATGAATAGATTTCAAAACACTCCATTTTATAAAATCAAATTAATTCAGTAAATTATATCAGACTTTTTCTTTAATACTTCTGTTTTTAATGATAACTTGATATTTCAACTAATTCCTTCCTTTTCATTTTAAATAAGATCAGTTTATCTGAAACATTGATCAATCTTTTCTAACATTGTCAATGTTAAAAGAGTTGATTAGAATTAGTGTGTACGTGAATAATGCTGTGGTGTGTGTTACTGATGTTGACAGATATAAGTAGTATGTATGATCAATCGAAAGTGAAATACATGACGGGCAGATGATTAAGAAGATCGAAGAGATGTCAATGAGAACAAAGGATGATTGGTGTGGAAACAAAGGAACAATGTAATGTGAGACAATTGATTGACATTTTACAAATGAAGTATTCACTGTATGGTACTTAGATTTGATTAGGGTATTCTATAATTCTGTATTCGAACACATTTGATTGTCCCACTAGTTCGTTCTCGTTCATTACATTATCTGTTTGATATAAAAGTACACTTCTGATAAAAAAGTATATCAGAAGGGGTATTGTGTATATTATAATAATTTCAATGGTCTAGCTTCAATTGGATCATGATCTCAACCATTGGAAAAAATATATATTCAAATGTAATTAAAAGTTAATTTTATTATGATTGGGAATATTCCATTCGTGTACATTGAAAGTTAATGTCACCAATTTGTAAATCAGACAGAATTAGTGATCAATATAAATCGTTACCTGGTTCCCATATCATGTTAGTATAAATAAATATGAGAGCAATAGAATATAACGTCTCGAAGTAAACCGAAACCAGTATATATATATATATATATATATATATATATATATATATAATGTCATCCTGTAAACTTGTGTTCAAATACATTTCGATTGTCCCCGGTTTTGTTCTCATTCTCTATTATACTTATTTATTTTCTATACTAATCACATGATAACCAAACGAAGGTCTTTTCTTCCTTTAAAACAAGAAATCCTGAATAATTCTATTTTTCTTATGGTTTGTTAAATGTATCTTATTCAAGTATCTGTCAATTATAATTTTTTTTTGAACATTGATTGACAATTCATTGTTTACCCTTTTAAAACTGGTTACCATTAGAAACTTTTAATTCAATAAGGTTAATCATGTTTTAAAGTGCTGTTTTTTGTTGTTGTTGTTGTTTAAATATCTATATGGATTAATAGTTAAATGTTGTAATTATAAACAAATCAAATTGAATAAATTTTAAAGGCTTCCATGAATGACTTCTTCTTCTTCTTGAATTCATTGATCAGTTAATCATTATCAATCAATGTATGATTTGGTAAATATAATATGTTAGTGCAAGTTGGTCATAATCTATGTTGGTACAGTGAATAGGATTGAAAACATATCATGGGGAAAATAAAAATACAAAATATATTCTAATAGGAAAAAACTATTTGATCAAAGGATAAAATATTATGATTGTTATCGAATCTAAAGTTTGGATAAAGATATATAAGTGAATTATAAGTGGAAAATTGTCATTTTGATGTTTTGTGACTTAATATAAGTTAATTTTTCTGAATACTTTGAAGAGATGACTTACATTCAGTTACAAAACATCAGAAATACAATTTTTTTTATTTATTGAGATATTATTGAGACGGCTTCCAAGAACTACGATGAAACCTTCAGATATCCTAAAGGAATCAAAGAGTTTTTATCCAATCAGAACATGATAGATCTGTACAGTTTAATTCTTGATCAACAAACACTTCTCCAGCTTTCTTCTGTCTTTTAATTTGCGACTGTGAGGGTTCTATACGTTCAAGTGTCGTCGTTGCGTATCGTATTCTGAGTTAATCAAGTAGCGAACGTAACAGATATAAAATAAACTTTAAAGAAAAATTAACTTTTTACTCAGTGCTTATTTAAAAACTATAAAGTTTAACTTAAGCATTGATACATATAAACTCATTATTAATGTTCAAATATGAATGATTTTGTGTCATTCCACTCAATAGTCAATAATTTCATACTTTGATACTATGCTCTAAGTTTCCAGCTTATTTTTATTCTAAATATTGGTAAAAACTGGAGAAAGTCAGTCAGTCAACTACAACGTAAGACCAGGCATATATATGCATCTGTCCAAGTTGCCACACCTTATTAGCACAACAAGATGGAAACCGAATTCATATAAGTAGTTACTTCAATGGTAGTAATATATAAAAGAAAGGTTGTGTATAAGGGTATAGTACAAGCAGAAAGAACTAGTTCGTAGTTCAAACAGACGAATCGTAATAAAATTCCATACAGAAACATTAATTATTTATCTTTTATGAGTGTTTCTGATGGAATTGTGTCTCATATGTTGGTTGGTTTAGTCGTGCGGATCTTGTTTTTTTTCTTTTAGATAACGTTATTGGCACAAACATTTGACAAGAGTGAACTATTACAATTCTTCCACTTATGACCAGGAGGTTGTAGTAGGTTCCATTTAAGCCTTGTCTTCTAATTGTCAGCAAATTGGTTTAGATTGTCTATTCTCTCCCTGTGAACTAACCTTCAGTCATATGATAATATATAACCTTTTTAATTGGTCGATAAACTAGATTGATTTCAACATAACTATTGATTTTTGGTTGAACTGATTTAATCATTTAGCACAAAAAAAACATAATTCCGCCAAAATAATCCTTCTGAGTTAAGTTTTTTCCATCATTTTAGATGTAACAATTCACTTTTAATTTAAAAGAAGGAGAACTACACCAAAAGTCATGCTTCCATAATAGGGCAAATGAACTTAAAGATCTTTAGAATTCTGATTTCTCAATAGGCTTCACGTCAGCACATTCTATGCGGAATAAAATTATGATCTCTGTAACGCCAAAAGTAAATGACAATACTACAACAGTTCAGGGATTCATTGGTAAATCTTAAAGCGAGATAAAATATTTTAATTTTCAATTGTTTTATTAAGTAAAATATATTGGTTTTAATATAGCCTACTCATGAGTAGATAAAAGAGTTATCTGTAAATGAACGAAAGAATTGTAATGAATATTCAGTACATTGTTGATACGATATATTATAAAAATCTAACAAGAATTTTGCTTTTCAGTATAAAAACTTGTGAATCAGTAATATATATAATCATATTTATCAATATAATGTGTGACATGATTTTGTTGTGAATTAACTCATCAACACGTTAATAGTAAACAGCTTGATAATCGTTCTAAAATCGTTATGTAATAGTATCTTCTAATCAATACTATTTAGTGAAGACCATTCACAACTTTGAAGGGATAACTGAATATATTAACAAAGGAATTATTAGTGACGGTTGAATTTACATGTAAACAGGTTAGATAAATCTGTTATTCTGTACTGTAGTTGTTATGCTCACATTATTATAAGCAATGTAACTATAAAATTTAATGTGTAAGGTGTTTAAAGCGTTTACCATAACAATATGTCATGATATAGGAACTGTCTCCTGTAAGTAATATGTGGGAATTATGTATAAAAACATACAATAAGTCTTGTACAAAGTACTGAAACTGTTTAATGAGAATATAAGTAATGGAATAAATTGTCAAATACTGTTAGGAAGATATAATTACAGTAGTGGATGCGCACTGCTGAGGAGTCCCACAATAGGACGAACCGATCGTCCAGTGCTTCCTGATTTTCAATGGTGGTGTAACATCAATCGGTTCATGATCTCAATCCGAAAAAATAATGAATAAGTTGAATATTAATGGGAATATGAAATACTTTGAAATAGGATACAACAACAAAAAGGTAATATATACTACACTCTGAAAAATGATTGACAAATTATCGATTACAAAAAAAATATTAGGACGGACAACTGATTTTAATAACTTCTACATAATTCTCTACGGTTCTAGAACTATAGTTAGTGTATTGGGTTACAATGATCAAAATAAGCCCTGTTTATGTGATGTAAACATTGTGATATATAAGTATCAACCTCGGCATAAATGCTCCAAAATTGTATCGTTTCTAAATTAGAAAGATCATTTACATAGGGTCAGGATGATTCGTTGTGAGGTCTCAAATAATATAAACCATGTGAAACTATGTCTGGTTTACGGAGATAATAATAATTATGGTAATAATAATAATATGTCGTGTGAGTATAATATGTAATACGAGATGCGTTTCTAAAATAAGACGTTAATGCAGAGTGTGAAAGAAAAGTGCGTAAAATAAGAATGGGACATGGCAGATATAAGCGTAAAGGTAATTGGTGAAGGTGAGTGGTTTATATAGTCTACCTTAGGTATATGGTGATTTAATTGCGGACTAAGGTAAACACAGAGGATGAATATACCACTTTCGGATACATAAGCTTAGTCTTCAGGAGTCGATCCCGATGACTTCAGCCGCATAGAATTGTAATCTTTCGCTTTTCAGTAGATAGCTTGGAACATGATATAAAACAGAGATAAATTAATTTATTTTAGTATAACGTTCGCTACACATTAAGTGAGAAAGCATGAGGTTATGAATAGATTTCTTAACTTCTTTTGCCAACCGTGCTGTTAATTCCTGACAAGTAGTCAAAAATAAAGCCTTGTAAGTATTGTATGTGTAACTAGCTCTTCAGGAACAGTTGAACTGATAAGGAGTTTTCTTGCTGACCGTATCGGATTTTGACATATTAATCCTTTCTGACACATATTTTTTGACTAAATTATCAGGATAGCCATCATTTCATAGATATTCTTTAATTTATTAATTTCATTATCCAAACTGTCATCTGAACATAAGATTCTGATTCAAAATCTGTGACATCATTAGTGATCTATTTTGTACTGAAGAGGTATAAGCTATGAAAATTCGTGTGATGACCCTGTACATATGTTCTTTGTAATTTTCAACTACTGTTTATGAATAAGTAACATAGTTAATATAAATAAATGTGATCGTTTGGGAAAGAAATGACAATAAAAGACAAACACAATTAACATCATGAAAGAATTCATTATCGACATGTCAACAGATAAAATTGATCTCTGATTTTTATCCAAATTTGTGACTATTTCATTAAGTGACACCTAGAAACTAGCGATAAAAGTTCGGCATTTATCTGAAGTACTATACCATTATTAGGAAAATATATTGAATACATTTACTAACCACAATTCGTAAGACACCTACAGTGTTTCCTACGTCAGTGTACAATCAAAGAAGAATAATTCCTGAAATGGATATATAAAAGTTATTTATACCAACAAATAATAAGCTTTGTAAGCTCCTGGAGTTGTGTTAAAACTATAAAGTAGGAGATAAAAATCAGTAATGTAAATGAGGCACATAAAATGTTGGAAACCAAAAATCGAAATTACATTTGTAAAAATCTCACTGATTAAACTGTCAGTAAATTCAAAGTTCCTTTTGTCAATCTGGTCCAAACGATTTTGGGAAAATATAATCAAACATCAAAATTATTGAGTATAAATACATGACTCACCGGTGAACTTTACCGTGGTGTTAGGTGATATTTTTAAAAGACACTTCAGTGTAAATCCTATATGGTAATAAATAAAATAAAATGTTGGATTCATGAGTCAATTAAAGCTAGATTATCATGAAAAACCTGGAAACACTAAACGGTTGTTTCGTCATGGCATAGGATTCCACAGTAGTGCGTATCCACGATCCCACACGTAAGATTTGAACCCAGGACCTATCGGTCTCGCACTCGAACGCGTACTCAAAAAACGAAGACTTACCAATGTTGTTTAATGTCAATCAGAGTACAAAATAAATGTAAAAAGTATTTAAATTATTGGTTTCGATTAAATAGTTGAATGTTAAAATGTTAAACTAGAGAGCCCGATATAAAACATTCTAATCAATGTATCTAGGGTCAAAATGATAGTGCATATGTTTAGTACTTCATTATGATATCTGGTATTCAATTGTTTTTCAAATTATAAAAAAATTTGCTTTGAGCGTTGGGCAAAATATCTTTAGGTACTACGTTAACTTGTGGTTTAAACCTCAACACATGATAAAAGATGTCAGAGTTTTATGGAATTTAAAGGTTAATAATATGACATTGTTTATTTCAAGGTTAATAATGTTAAAATAGAATTATGTATTCTAAGGTGAGCTTTATCGGAAATCGATATCATTGAGTAATCATTGATATTTAAAAACGGTAATTCGAATATATATGTATATATTTAGATTGTGATCTTGTGAATGGATACATTTCTGAATGCTACATTTCTAAGTCTTAATCTGACAAAACAGATCAATTGTTTATTTTTTCTAAGTAGTTATGGATTGAAGCAAGACAAATCTACATTGATTATGTTACATGATAAATATAAACAGCAAAAAGCAATCCCCAATCTTGTATTCTTATGTATTTGATTCTTACGATCAAAGTGTTATACCATTCTTAAAGGATTATTCCCTTCAGAATTGAATACTAATCAAACAAATCTCTATGAAACGATCTAGAACAAAAATTCTAACAGAATTGCATGAAATCATTTTATTTTATTTGGTTGTCGTCAATCGTTTACAACCTGTGATATTTAGAAATCATATTTACATAATGGGTATAAATTGTTTAAATGAAAGAGTTTAGTCGGAAGTTATGTTGAAGATACTTCAGTATAGTATAATGAGGGTGTAAATAAATATATATACCTTAAGTAAAAGAACATTCTACAACATTAATTGTGACAACTTTTCACACGGCCAGAAACAAGTAATTACATAATAAGTAAACGTTGATAGGAATAAAATGATTAGAGCTCAGTTGATAAAATAGGATTACTAATCTGGAAGATAGTTGAAATAAAATTTCAACAATGTAATAAATACAAGAAAGAGGTTTAAAAAGTTTAAGATGTGACGAAATAATCTTTGTCATCATGGCGAGGAAAGATGAATAACCATCTGATTTTTTGATGCCTAAAGGCAACAGCTTTAGCAAACTTCAGAATAGAGTTTGGTCGTTTATTAATCACCTTGAATGATTGCAAAGTATCGACCTGGTGAGAAACGTACCTAGTGCGTTGTATGTAATTTGAATAACATTGTGCAGATTGACTGATCTATTGTTTACGTATAAATTAGGCTAAGGCAGTTATTCAGCCAGAAACATAACACTTTCACAATTTTTAAAGTTGATTTGACGAGCCTATTTAAGACAGAACACCATTCAAAACCTTAAAATACTAGAAGACCGTTTCGTTCTAGTATGGGACTCCTCGGTAGTGCGCATCCAAGATCATGTGCTCACCAGTGACTAGCTTCGAGAAGTAATTTTTGGAGTTTTTGTGAGAAGCTATGACCATAAGAAGCTAATCCGTTTCAAGTGTAAGATAGTTATTCATCTCTGGCAACGGATGAAGTGTTGCTCAAGATCATGGATAAATTGAAGTTAAACTGAATGTCCTAGGTTCAAGTCCCGTGTGTGGGATCATGAATGTACACTGCTGAGCAGTTGACTACTAGGACGAAACAGTCTTCCAGTACGTTCAGGTTTCCATTGACAGTCTAGCTTAAACCAACTCGTGAATTCACCGATGAAAACGTTACAATTTTCACAGATCCTCAAAACTTTGTCAATTTTGTTTTAATTTTCATCAAATCATAGAACAAGTAAACGATGTAACTAAGCAGAAAATAAACACTTAGGAACTAATCAACTATTTTATAATAAAAGAACTTTGGTAATTCAATAATAAAACAATCTAACTTCTATAAATGAATTAATATATTTGTAATATCTTAATGAATAGAAAAATTAAATTTTCTGACGTTTCGTAACATGATATAAGCCACTTCTTCAGAGAATAAATAACCAAATCAAAATTAATCCAAGTTTAAACTTGAATTCATTTATTTTATATCAATCTATCCAATACTCAATTTATTCGTATCTATCAAGTCAAACTCTAGTAATGATACCTACAATCATTTAAGTTCAAACTTCACACCAAATAAAAATGATAAATTTTTATTTAAATACAGAATTATTAAATAACACTATTATATATCGTTTTACCATTGTACGAAAATACAATGAATGATAAACAAATGAAAACAAAAGCAAAAATTGAGTACCAATTCAGTATCATACTGATAGATATGAACAGGTTTATTTCGTAAGTTCATTCGTTTTTTTTGTTTGTATGTTTGCTCTTTCCACTTACATTCTGTATGATTTTGTAAAAGTATTTTTTTAGTTTTTTTTTTCAAATTATAATTGTAAATATCAAAAAAGGGAGAAATGTATGTTGAACACTGTCAAAAATACAAAAAAAATAAAATAAATTTAGGTAACAACAATTTCATAACAGTAATTTTAATTAAACTAAACATAATGTAGGACATCACATGGTTACATCAGTAAAACAAAAAAAAAATTGAATATTTCATTATTATGACATGATTCGAAAAAGAAAATTACTTTAAATTTATTGCCTAAACTATTATATATATATGATTAAAACAATGTTTTGTTTCAATATTCAATATATTTGAATATCATGATAAAGATTGATAGATACATAAAGAACTAATAATAATTGAATTTACTCAAAAATATTATGATTAAATCAATAATATACATGGATATATATATATATATATATATATAATGAGTAACTATCATTGAATGGGTATATATGTATATATGTAGAACATTCAATTGCAATTTGTAACAGTTAATATTGGTTTGAATAATACAAAACAAAAAGCCAACAAATATCTTGATCATTATGATTGTATTAAAAAATAAATGTAGATCTGTTATAAATTATCATTTATCTACATCTTTGATCTCTTTATCATTACTATTATTCACATTTATCAATGATATGAATGCATCAAATCATGAAGAGATATCTGTAGTAAAATGGAAATTTAATGAATATGAAGTACATATTACTGTAATGTTATTTTTATTATCAGTAGTATTTATTAAAATAGCTTATCATCATATACCATATATATCATCATATGTACCAGAATCATTTATACTTATATTAATTGGTATTATATTTGGTGTGATAGTACGTTATGGTATTGATCAAGGTTCAATTAAAATTACATCATGGAAATTTACACCTGAAATATTTTTTAATTATTTATTACCGCCAATTATATTAGAATCTGCATATGGATTATATAATCGTACATTTTCTGAATATCTTGGTACTGTTATGTTATTTGCTGTACTTGGTACAATATTTAATTTTTTAATTATTGGTTTTGTTATGTATGGTTTATATATTGGTGGTGCATTAGGTTATCCAGAGATTACATTAGATTTAAATAGTTTCTTATTATTTAGTTCATTAATTGTTGCTATAGATCCTGTTGCTGTGCTAGCTATTTTTCAAGATATTGGATTAGAATTAAATTTATATTATATTGTATTTGGTGAATCATTATTAAATGATGCAATTACTGTTGTTTTATATGAAATAATGATTGCATTTACTGGTAAAGATAATATAACTGGTTCACAAATTGGTATTGGTATTGCATCATTTTTTACTGTAAGTTTTGGTGGTTTATTAATTGGTGTATTATTTGGTATTATAACATGTTTAATTACAAGAATACGTAGTCATTTATCTGTATTTACAATATTATTATTAGCATATTTTTCATATATTATGGCTAATTGTGTTGGTTGGTCAGGGATTATATCAATGATTGGTTGTGGTCTAATACAAACTGCATATGCATTTCATAATGTTGATTCACAAACACGTATTACAGTACATAATTTTGTAAGAGTTATTGCAGAAATGAGTGAATCAGTAATATTTTTATTTTTAGGTATATCAATTATTGGTGAAACACTAAAATGGCATACTGGTTATATATTATGGTCATTATTTATATGTTTAATAGCACGTTGTATTATAGTATTAATTATGACATCTATTGTTAATATTATTAATATAGATGATATAAAAATTACAATTAAAGAACAAATTGTATTAATTTATGGTGGTTTACGTGGTGCAGTTGCATTTTCATTAGCTATTTTAATACCAATTGATATATTAGGTAAAAATGGTGAAGAGAATCAAAGTTTAATTGTTACAACAACATTATTTATTATATTATTTACTGTGGGTATTATGGGTATTACAATGAAACCATTAGTGAAATTATTACATATTCGTATGGAAAATAAAAAAATTATTAGTTTATTTCAATCATTAAATACAAATATTATTGATGAATTATTAACTGGTATTGAAATTATTATTAATTGTAAACGTCGTAATGTATTAAGAGATTTTATTAAACATATTGATGAAAAATATATACGTCGTATATTACAAAATAATCCAGAATATTATAATGAGAAATTATTTAAAATTTATGAAAAAATTTCATTACGTTTACATTATGCAACAATACGTCCTATGCAATCAAAATGTTTATTAACTGATTTACCTGAATCAATTACATATAAATATCTTATGAATCAATTACCAATCATTAATAATCAATACATAACGATTCATAATAATGATAATAATAATAGAAGGGCTAGTAATCAATCAGTTAATGATATACTTAATACTTATCCAGATGATTTTATTGATAATAATAATAATAATAACAATAATAATAATGAACAATATGAAAGAATAAAACATTTATATCAACATAGAAAATCATCTACAATAACTAATCAATTAGAAAATGATGATATAATTAATCAATCAATCAATAACAACAATAATAATAATATTGATCAACAACCTATTAATCCATTATCAGAAACAATGATATCAAGAAATTCTAAACGTAAATCAATATTACCAAATATAATGGAACAACAAACAGAATTTAATGAACAATTTTTAAATATTTTATTGGAACGTAATCGTGAATTAATGTTAAATTTAAAAAAACAAACAAAATTAAATTTATCTAAAAATCAAATACCGATGACATCATCCTTACCATCAACATCAACATCATCGTCGTCGTCGTTTACACCGCCATCAACATCAACTTCAATGCCATCTAAAAGAAATTATAATAATATATCATTAAGTAATATAAATAATACAAATAGATTAGATGAAATAAATGAAGAAAATAAACAACAACCACAATACACTACTCAAACTGTTATACATGATAAACGGCATAAAAAGTCAATTTAAACTCAATTTCAGGGGGGGGGGTAAAGGAATTCTCTTATATTACTGATGATATACATTGTTTAGTATTTTTGTACTCATTCATATATAGATATTTTATTGTTGTTTGTTTATTTTATTGGTTAAATTTTATTTTAAAAGTTTCATTTTAATGAGTTATTTAATCTATGATGATTATATAATCGATTTGTTTTTGTTTTATAGAAATTAACGAATTGATAAGAAATCCCAGCAATCTCATACTGATAATTACTATGTGTTTATTAGTAACTTACTTGGAGAGGTAATTCTTGGAGTTCTAGTAAGAAGCTATGACTAGTGGAACTAGTCCGTGTCAGATGTGAGACAGTTATTTACCACAGACAATGGATGAAGGGTTGTTAATTTGAAGTTAGATATCGATACTGTTGGATGAACAATCGGAATCGAGACAGGAGGTCCTGGGTTCGAGTACCTCTTCCAACAAATTGTCATCATTACATTGATCATGTTTATGTATAATCTATTTGGACACAGCTAGCATATAATCTATTACTACCAGTTATAAGATTTTACTTCATCGTAATGGTAAAGAATTCATATGGAATTCAGTAATATGTGAGCACATGATTGTCGTTCAGTTAGCTTATTTATAGAGATCAATTCAATTCAAAGTGGATGTCTTTATAGTAGACTGATGTTGGAATTGTGAATAATTCAATTTCATCTGATTGATTTGATGGTATCTATTTCACATAAAATCATGAACAACTTGTGCTCAATTGTATTTCAACTATAAGTATCCAACTAGTGTGAAATATGCTCAATTCACTCTCTGTTTCTTTACCTTTAAGACAAAACAAACATTGATCGATTCAGGATCTCAATGAAAAAAACTCAACAGTTTCAACAATCTCATACTGGGGATTTGTTTAATATAAATATTTCTTCATCAAATTGTCAAACAGAAAGGTCTTAGAGATGATTTGCAATTGAACTACCAAAGTATGGTTCATTTATGAAAATAACTGTGTTAAGTTATGCAATAAAGTTATATAATTCATAGGTATTTTACTGATGAAGAAATTTAGTTAAAACTATGTTTAAGCAGCTTAAAATGTTCCTAAACATTTTTCATACAATCCTATAATATTACAGTAGAAGTAGTGGTGTTAAAAAAATACATTTCTAAAACTTGGTCAACGCCTTCGAAGTAAATCGTTTTTTACAGTTGAGACCATGAATCAATTAAAGCTAGACCACCATGGAAAACCTGAAAGCACTGGACAGCCGCTTCGTCCTATTGTGGCACTCCTCAGCAGTGCACACCACGGTCCCATCTAGAGAGATTCGAACGCAGAACACATCAGTCTCCAAGCCACTAATCTGGCAGATGTTCAACAGTGTTAATGTCCAAATTCAACTAATCCACGAAATTAAACGATATGTACACCATTGTCTTCAGTGAGTTATTATCTTACAACAAATCTTGTTGAACTCCACTGATTACCGCTTCTGTGGAGATGAGCATGACAAACTGTTTTTGTAAATAGATTCTGATATTATTTGCATTTATTTTGTTAATTTTCACAGTTTTTACATTTACCACAAAATGATTGTTCATGTTGTTCAAGTGCATGACCTTGAACACTCATTCTTCCGTTGTGTGACTCTCATAGCACGATACACGCTGTTACCTGCTCGTAAATACACTACTATACACATATCTCTCGTTCTCCATTGACTGTGGTTATGATAACTAAACTCGGATATATCTATTATCTATATTTATAAACTGCAGCCACATTTACATTATATTCTACGTCTAGCTAATATTACTAGAACCATAACAACCGCATCGGGATTATTAATTATTTATAATTGTGGATTCCTGTACCAAACGCAACCCGAACACGCACATGCTTTCCAATTTAAGTAACGTCCTTTAATTTTTATTTGTGTTTATAACATAACTGATATATTATAACATTAATATTTGGACGTAATAACTTTATTGCCATTTTTGAGTTAATATATTTTTGGTCCACCACACTATTCACTAGAACTCTAGGAAATATCTCTTGAAGCCAGTCACTAGTGAGCATATGTTGATTAATATCAGAAAGGGGCTTTGGGATTATATAGCAATTTAAACGGCTTTCTAGTGCATCAGGGGCTACTGCCGGTCCCAAGCGCGGAGAAAGCGGGAGGGTTGGGCATAGGGTTAGCAACCCCATTCTGTAGAAATCTAACGCGCAAAAAATACTAACCAAGAACACTAACCAGCGCCACTAGGTTTCCCATGGTGGTCTATGTTCAATTAACTCATGATTTCAACCACTGAAATTACTATAGTATCCACAAATCTCCTTTCTCATATAGATCATTTTTGTAGAACAATCCGCTTGTGGTTGATTGTAAACAAGCTTCTGTTGAGTTTAATTTCGAAAAGTACTAAATAAAGTGAATTATTAATTCATTCTGTTTTGATACATCTTAGTACTCTTGAATATTTACTGTATAATATCACACATCATGGTTTTTCAGATTTTCTCCTATAATACTTTAAAAGTAGGCATATAGATGAGTTGTAACCATGCTATTGTACTGATATAATCCACGTGATCTCTTTTTTGTCAAGTGGTTGTGGGTAGTTGGTAGAAAACCATTTACCTAGATTTCTTGCTTGCGCTCACTCATTATCAAAATTTACTTGAAGCTGCCTTCAATCAGGTAATATGTCAACACGATGCAAACGATCTCAAATTATTCAGACTAGTGATCACATCATAACGTAATCGAAAGAATTCGAACAACACTAAAAAAACTAAGTAAACATGATATCGATCATTTTGCTTAGTGATTAATCAATTATAAACTTTCTATTATCTTCATCTTATTCATTAATTAAATCTACACATTTGAGGTATGTATAGTGTACCCAATCGACTTGTTGTATATCAAGCTATTGTTTGAATTTATACATAATAAGATGATATGCTGTTACATCGATTTTTTTCTAAGCATTAAATTAAACTCAGCTGACATCAAAAATAGTAATGTTAATGTTGAAGACTATTGAAATTACAGTTTCAAACTATTTTATGTTATCAATTACATAAATTCATTGGATGAAATTAAACATTAACACCGTCGGACGCCGGCCGATTCAGTGGTCTAGAGGTTAGGCGTTCCCCCGCGAGACCAATAGGCCCTGGGTTCGAGTCCTGCGAGGCGAGATCGTGGATAAGCACTGATAAGGATAAAATGGCCGTCAAGTGCTTCCAGGTTTTCCATGGTGGTCTAGGTTTAATTGACTCATGATCTGAACTATTAACTGATTTATTTTTATTCATTTTCTAAGTTTTAACAATATTTTTCATTTTGCGCCACTACAAATCCCATTACTCTCATATTTATTTATACTAACATGAGATGAGAACGAGGTGACGATTCATATTGATCACTAATTCTGTCTGATTTACAAACTGGTGACATAAACTTTCGATGTACACGAATGGAATATTCCCAATCATAATAAAATTAACTTTTAATTACATTTGAATATATATTTTTTCCAATGGTTGAGATCATGATCCAATTGAAGCTAGACCATTGAAATTATTATAATATACACAATACCCCTTCTGATATACTTTTTTATCAGAAGTGTACTTTTATATCAAACAGATAATGTAATGAACGAGAACGAACTAGTGGGACAATCAAATGTGTTCGAATACAGAATTATAGAATACCCTAATCAAATCTAAGTACCATACAGTGAATACTTCATTTGTAAAATGTCAGTCATTTGTCTCACATTACATTGTTCCCTTGTTTCCACACCAATCATCCTTTGTTCTCATTGACATCTCTTCGATCTTCTTAATCATCTGCCCGTCATGTATTTCACTTTCGATTGATCATACATACTACTTATATCTGTCAACATCAGTAACACACACCGCAGTATTATTCACGTACACACTAATTCTAATCAACTCTTTTAACATTGACAATGTTAGAAAAGATTGATCAATGTTTCAGATAAACTGATCTTATTTAAAATGAAAAGGAAGGAATTAGTTGAAATATCAAATTATCATTAAAAACAGAAGTATTAAAGAAAAAGTCTGATATAATTTACTGAATTAATTTGATTTTATAAAATGGAGTGTTTTGAAATCTATTCATTATGTAATCGAATAAAGAGTTAATAGGGAATAAATATCTGTAGTTGAAACATTGATAATTAAAAATGGACATATCATAATAGAAGGGGAAGCTTAATTTTGAAATCAATCATATTTTATCAGTGTAGTGTTGTGGAAATTGTTGAGTTCTAATTCGGATCATGAACCGATCAATGTTAGAACAGCATTAGAAATATGGAAGCACTGGATGACCGCTTAGTTCTAGTATTGATCTGCTCAGTAGTGCACATCCACCATGTCACGCTGAAGGAACTGGGACCCAGAACTTTGTGTATCCTGTGTGGATGAATAATATCTAGACTACTGAGCCGTCAATCAACGATGTTGATGTCAATGGATCCATGATCTTATGCAATGTTTCATTGATTGCCGGAAGTGGATAACTGCCTCATATCCGACACGGATTAGTCTCCACTGATCATGGCTTCTTACTAGAACTCTATAAAATCCATCTTTAAGCTAGTCACTAATGAGCACATAATGATTATCAGTTTGGGGATTTGTAGAGATTGTAATAATTTTAATAATTGAATTCATATGTCGACCCGAGAACATTACAGTATATACTTCATTTGTAAAATGTCAATCAATTATGTCAAACTTCATTGTTCCTTTGTTTCTACACTTATCATCTTTTGTACTCATTTTTTTCTCTTCGTTTTTCTTGATCTTCTGATATAAGGTATTTCACTTTTAATTAATGATACATACTACTTATATCTGTCAACATCAATAGGAATATATTACAATCATAATTAAAATTCTTTTAATGACATGTGAATATCAATGATGACAATTATTATTATCATCAGATTTGTTACATAATATGAATGAGAAATAGATTTTCATTAGAAAAAGAATATCATTTTCCTTTTCTATTTTTTTTCTTCATTGAAATATCTAATCAGCAGGAACATTGAAAATTTACTTCTTTCTTTGTCTTTTTCTTCTTTTGGTTTGTATATAAACCCAGTATGTTCGAAATAAACCATTCATATCACCGAGGCTGAGATTGGTGTTCTGGATTTAACAGGTGGGGCTATGCAGGGAAGTAAGACCGTTGAGGACTCGACAACTTCTCGCTCAGGTTTTATATGTCATTCATCCGGTCGATAAATCACTGTTCTCTAACTGGCGGTATCATTACGTTATACATTAGTAAGACACAAGGTACAAGTTATAACAATTCTATAATTCTAAATCGAAATTTATTGTTACGTGATAAAATAGCCAAGTTATGATTATTCAATATTATATTTTTTTATACAATATAGAATTCTCAGCACAAAGTATTTGGACAGGTCTCTGTTTCTTACTTCTTGGTCGATTCTCATGATAAATATTGAGTGATTACCAGCTAAAAGTTAGCAGTCCATGAATTGTCATCTGAATAATGTACATTCTTTTCGACGAATATTGTCAGCTATCACAATGTCTTTGATTGGGCTTTTTTGCAACTTGTACAGCGGAAGGCTGTAAACGTTTCATAAACGCTCCTAAATAGATTATGCGATTAATAAACATAACGATGTGTTAAAACAAACAAAAGACAGGTGACCTGTTGAAATATCTAGATGACAGGAACAAGTAGCCCAGATATTCATACAGGCCCGCAAATCATTCAAAATTACCATAAGATTGTTAATATTGTAGAATGAAAATGTTCATGTTGAAATATCTAGCATTAAGTAACAGTTTATAGGTTAATTACATTTTTAATGAGATTTAAAGTTAACGGCTAAGACAGTTCGAAAGTGGAATTGCAGGCAAATGATATATGTAGTGGAACAAACAACTCTAATGAGAGTTGGTACAAAAGTTGTTACTATAGTAGCAGATTATGACCTTCGAGCATGTAGCAAGTTAGCGAAATGAAAAACATGATAACCAATCAAAAGGTAAAGATCATGCGGAAAATTGAATTGGTAGAAAGTATGCGAGCGGTTATCGTTCAAGTAGAGATCTTAATCTTTCCAGTAAAATTTAACTCTTCTTGTGACTACCATAGCACAGATGTGTACTGTACTTTAGTTAAGTTAGGTCATATTATACTTAAAATGACAAATGATTTATTAGACCTAAATTTAACCGAGGTAATGGGAGAGGTTAAATATATTTCCTTTGTACACAAAACCCCGGATTTTTAATCTAAATAGCTCCTGCTTCCTTCGTTTGAAGGATTCAGAATCGGATGGACTTCAACAGATAATTACTGACACGATGGCTTACCACAAATGATTGATTTGCCTTAACTTGTTTCGACTAGACGGGCCAAAATCGAGCTATTGACCATACTTTAGCTAAAGATGCAAAAAAGATATTTGCAAGCACTTTCCAATTTCTAGAATATATTCTTGTGTAACTAGTTCCATATGAATGCATGAATTAACAGACACAAAAACATGTGGTTAGTCTAAGTAATTTATCTTTCGATCTCGGTGTCACCATAAGATACATAGAAAATTCTAGTTGCGTTTTTCTTGCGTTGAATGTTCTTTAGTTAACCATGTATAACTCAAGCCTTAAATAATTCTCTTAGTGAGTCACCTTTTTTGAATGTTAAATGCATTAAAATTAATTTTAAGTCAAGAATAAAGCGGATAACAATTCCAGATAAAATCCTATCCTCTCTCAAACCATGGTGGTCTAGCTCCAATTGACTCATGATCTCAACTATTAAAGTTATCAAACTGTTTACATAAAATTTAGATTCATAAAACACTGAAACGGAATACTCATTGAAATATGAGACATTATACTGTTTACGACTGTCAAATGATTGGTTAATAGAGTGTGAATTATCCATGCAACATTTCTCACCCATATCTTGTTAGTGAACTGTTAGCAACAGACAATGGTTGCGCAATTTTGTGGATTGGTTGAATTTATACATTAATACCGCTGGATGCCAGCCGGCTCGGTGGTCTAGTGGTTAAGCGTTCGCCCGCGAGACCAGAGGTCGTTTATTCGTGGATGCGCGCTGCTGAAATGTCCCATACTAGAACTAAACAGACGTCTAATGCTTCTAGATATGGGTTTGTTTTCAGAAAGAAACATTTCGCGAGTATGTTTTTAATATTTCGAAGGTCTAGTTTCAAGAATATGAAAATTCTATATAGTAACGCATGGAATCTTCCTTTGTGAAACACTGACTTGAATGATTGTAGCCAAGTCACTGAATTGTATTTTGTGAAGACCAAATTGCCTATTAAAATGTGTTTTTAATATTATACAATTATATGCAAGATCATAATTTATGGATGAACCAATCAGATATAAGATAACAGCTTAGATTTTGGTGCGAAATTCATTCATCCATTTGGCTAAATTGAGTTTTGGCAGTTTAGCTGATGTCAGTTTGCGATGAAAACCATAAATTTAATTTCTAACCGTAATCATTAACTGTAAATCACGATTCTAATCGCTCACGCTGGTTTGTAATCCTTATTTAGTCCTAGTTACTAATTAGACAGTCTCAAGGTTACTTTGGCGTCGTTCAAAGGTCGTCCATAAATTATAGTCTCACCGAATTATATATGGTCATAAGTTGACTAGAAATTGATTGCGAAAATACCACATGGAATGATACTGTGTTCTGGTATTCATCACGTGTATTATCTACAAAATAGTCAGTTTACTATATTTACAATTAAAATCAGAATGATGTGAAAAATGTTTTCATATTAAATCGACCTACTTATGAGTATTATATATTTTCAAGTATGACAGTATTCTATATCTGTTTGTATGATACACTGACGATATTAACAGGTAATATTACAACTAAAAACTTACTCACTTATTTAGGCCTGTTGCCCCTCGTGGAGCAGTACAGGGTACAGGTTACACACCAGGATTCTTCATCGAACTCTGTCCGAGGCTATCCTTTCCACTTGTTTTCCGTGCTATTCATTCTTTTGATGTCTGCTTCTATTCCTTTCCCCGTCAGGATTCCAAGTTAGGATTTGATGATTTCCTCAATATTTTTCCTATCCAGCTCCAACGTCTTTTCCTAATTTCCTCTTCAGCTGGAAGTTTATCATGGTTTGATCTTAGTTAGATCGTTCAAGGTTTGGACCGATGTATAAGTCCTCGTTTCGAACTTCTCGATAGTGTTCATTCTTGAACCTACTGGAAATTTAAACAAGGCTTCCTAGTTTTCACAGTTACCAATGTACTGTTATTCAGCGATTTACATGTTTAACTCCAATCATATATGTGAGTAGCTGGCATTTACACTCGACATGGTTGAAAACCATTAGTCAATCTGTGACGAAATCTGTAAGACACATTTATCTCCATAAACTCCGATACTAATAATAATCAGATAGACTGGAAAGCTAAAAAATATAAAGACAAATTAATATTATGTATTGGTTACAAATCATTAATACTTGTCACATGTTCAGTATTGTCATTTATTATGAATTATTGATCAAATCACATTATCTGATTAAGTTACATTTCAGTGACTTTCAACAAAGTTTATGATATTCGTTGCTTGGTATTAATATCACCAATGACTTGTTATGTATTCTTACCAACCATAGATTGTACTCAAAATTATGTCAATACCCACTGAAATCTGTTGTTCACTTAATTCTACCAAAATAGCCAGCTATATTTACAGAGTTTAAAATATAATTGTCTTGGAGGATTAAAGTAAATTATTGATAAGTTTGAGTGATTCAGCATCGTATAAATTCTATTTAGATTTCAAATGGTTCATGTCAGTCAGTTCATGACTCAAGAGCATCAGCTTGTTCAAAATTAAAAGAAATCAGTATTATAAATAATTAAAAGGTCTAAACAAATTCTCGATCTAGAAAATGGATCAGTTTTCCTAGTGGATGCAAACAGTAATCACTCAAAATACACTTCATTAAAACACAAAAAATGACAGAGTAAATTTAACCAACAGTTTTGGTTGACTGACTTCACTAAATGGCTGAAGGATGGAGATTCAAAGATACTAATATTTTAGTGGTCAATATAGGATTGTAGAGATTGTTGAATTTCATTGAAATTACGAATCGATCAAAGTTAGACAACCATTGAAAACCTAAGAGCACTAGTATGGTACTCTGAGATATTGCAAATCCTCGAGTCAAATCAAGAACCTTCGATCACGCGTATAGATGTTTAATCTTTAGATCACTGACACTGAAAAAACAAAAAGTAGTAAACAGCTATTTCATCTTAATATGAAACTATTCAAGAGTGAACCCAGAATTTTTAGATTTACTTAAGTAAGCTTAAGCATTAAATCATTTAATTGGCAAAAATTTGTGTACGATTTCCAACTTCAAGTAATAGATTATATCCTACTACGATCATTCACTTACAGTGGCATTAAAGTTTATTTCACTTTATAAATACAACTTTCAAATTACATTAAACTGCACAAAATTCCTTTAACTAAATTACATTAGTCAGCTTTCTAGCAACTTATTTATAAATAATCCTAAAATCTTTGTGAATTATGATGAAGTCTAAACAACTTAAAAGTTATGCAGTGGTCGTCATGGTTATTAGTTAAAATTCATATTACATAATCAATTGAACATAACTATTAATGAATATCAAAAAAGACAATCATAATTCCTAAGTATTTGTTAATAGATCTGAAGCTTTAAATTTTAATCTTTGATAATACTGTCAAGTTCATATTACTAAGAATTCTTATACTAAAGTATAATAACTTTTCAGAACTCCCTGAAATTATTCTATAACAAATACACAGAAAATCATAATAATAATTTTTTTTTTAATTTTGAGGCAAGTTCTAATTTAAACAATAATATCATAGCACCTAGTTACGTAATCTGGTTTCTATTCAATATTAAATGTTAGTTGTCTATTTTATACTTTGATTTACATACCTAAATAGTGATTCATATATAAATTATTATTATTATTGTCATTATTATTGTTATTACTAATATCATATCAAGTCACCCGCCAAATGTCTTTTTCTTAAATTTTTTTAACTGATTTAAAAATTAATTTTTATTGACTTACAAAATCACATTGTGGATACAATGAGGTGATAGAGCGTTTTTATTTTTTGGTAAAAAAAACTAATTGATTGAGCAAAAAATAAAAATAATTGGATAAAATCAAATGGAAAACTTACACTGTATAATATAAAGTTGAATAGTTACATTTTATTTCTTTTAAAATACATTCAGATTATAATGTTCAGTTTAGGGGTTGTGGAGATTATTAAGTTTTTGATTGAGATCATGAACTGATTGATGTTAGACCACCATCAAAAACCTGGAAGCACTGGACGGCCGTTTGGTTCTATTGTGGGACTCCTCAGCAGTGCGCATTTACGATCCCTCCCGCTGGATTCGAACTAAGGGCCTTCAGTCTCGCGCGCGAACGCCTAACCAACGGTGTTAATGTCTAACCTCAACCAATCCACGACGTTTGGCGACCATCTTCCATTGTACTGAGGTAGACACCTGTTTCTACCCGACACGGATTAACTCCACTCACCAGAACTCCGAGAATTTTCTCACGAAGCTGGTCGCGCGCGAGACTGAAGACATTGAGTTTAATTCTCGCGAGCGTGATCGTGGATGCGCACTGCTGAGGAGACCCACGATAAGACGAAACGGTTGTCCAGTGCTTCCAGGTTCTTGATGGTGGTCTAACATCAATCGGTTCATGATCTCAATCAAAAACAGATTGTAATGGTTTTAAACAAAGATAAATGGTGACTGGCAGGGGAATCGAGTTACCGGTGTAAAGGTTAAGCGTTTGAGCGCGTCCTTAGTTTAATCCGCGTTTGGAGGAGCTCAACTACCGATTGTCTATGACAGAGTTTGATCTAGATTCCCAGTTAGCGGCATATTCTTCTGCACAAGGAGTAACAGGTGTAAGTAAGTAAGTGACCGTATGAACACAACTGATTGAAGATTATTTGAAAACTGTCATATTTCTCACTGTTGATGAAGCGTTTTACTATGAAATTTCATTAACAATCATTACTGTCCATTTTTCACTAAGTAGAATTATAATTCAATTTAAAATGATTTGGATTATCCACTTGTTGATATTGTCCACCGAAATTTGATCAGTTTCGGTTCGTATGCCGACTGTCTCGATGTAGCCCTTATGACACAAGTTAAAATAGAGTAGTCGGAATGTGGCTACCAGTAGAATTCAGGATATGCGCTTCTTCCTATTCGAGACTCATAGTCTAGATGTGACTGAGTTTATTCAATACAAATTTGTGTCATTAGGACTATATCAATACAATCTGCATATGATACACATATGCCGACAAAAGCTGACCAAATTTCAGTGAAAAATCTCGACAATGAAATGATCCGAACCATTTCAATTTAAACTAAACCTTGTATACGTTGCACAAGTAAGTCGTTATCTAGAAACAATAGCTAACAGAATTGTGTAATGAAATTTCAAGCGAACAGCGCTGGTTTGAAATCCTGGTATGAACGACAACTCAAATCCAGTATATTTACATCCTCGATTCCACTTTCAGCCACATTGTATCTATTCTACATCAACTATATATAATTGTATTCTTAGACCTTATTAAATATAAAATATTCTTTTATGGATCATTAATGAAATTAATAATATCGGTCATATAAACAAATAGTTCATTTGTAATCTTATGTTAATTCTTCACTTTACAAATTTATTTATTCCTTCACATTTATTTACAATATTCGCACATGACCTTGACATGTACATATTTCCTGAATAGATCAATAAAATTTCCTAAATAAACCTTGATAAATAAATATTCAACTATTTACTAATTGTCCAATAGTAATACGAGAAGTAAATTTTTATTACATTTATTTTAATAGATTCTAAATAGACAGCTAAACGCATAGATACAAGCATACACATACATGTATATATAGATAGATGCATACATACATAGATACATACATCTCTACTTATGTAGTGGAATAAAGTTTTTTTTATTGATCTTCCATAAATTCAGTAAATTCTGATTGGAAGTTGTTGATATATATATATATATATATATATATATATATTTCTAAATAGAAAATATTGAAGCCACTCTTATTATAATGAGAATGATAGTGTTAATGGATATCAATCAGTTTCTTTTTTTCTTTCATTCCACTACATACACATACACATACAAATAATTAATAATACATAATAATAATAATAATAATAATAATAATGGCAATGATATTTTTTTTCTATTTAGGATATCAATCATACCAATAATTCTTTAAAAGATAAATAATGTAAAACTACTGATAATGTTTGTTTATTTATTTGTTTTTCTAGTTGTATATATGTGTGCGTGCGAGTAAGTGAGTGAGTGAGTGAATGAGTGTCTATGATTAACCTGACTATAAAAACACAGAGATTTAACATTGATTCCTTTTATAAATTGATCATTAACATAAATGAATATAATACAATATCAAAGAAAGGATTAATATTATATATACATATTTTCTATTTTCTATTAAAGAATTAACATTACTACTGATTATACTACTAATATCCTAATTACAAAATGATATTATTACCTCTTGGAAATTATCAATTTTTAAAAAATCTATTCTGTAATCAATTATTTATTATTTCTATTATAATGCAACAATTTATTAATGCTAAACATAATTCAACTTCTATACATCCTAAAGAAATTACCATTATTAAATGGGAATTTCATGAATTCTCTACTCATATTACTGTAATGTTATTCTTAATTCTATTAGTTTGTTTAAAATTAGCCTATCATTATATACCATATATATCAGTTTATGTACCAGAATCATTATTATTAATATTAATTGGTATTACATTTGGTAGTATTGTATTTTATAAAATAGAACAGTATACAAATAATAATAATCATGATCATAATAATAATAATAATCATACATATATATCTATAGAGAATACTGTATGGAAATTTACACCTGAATTATTTGCTTATTATTTATTACCACCAATTATATTAGAATCTGCATATGGATTATATAATCGTACATTTTCTGAATATCTTGGAGTTGTATTAATATTTTCTGTGATAGGTACAATATGTAATTTTTTATTAATTGGTTTTTCATTATATATATTATATGAATTAAATTTATTAGGTGAACCATTATTACAATTTAATATAAAAGGTTATTTATTATTTAGTTCATTAATTGTTGCTGTAGATCCTGTTGCTGTGCTAGCTATTTTTCAAGATATTGGTGTTGAATTAAGTTTATATTATATTGTATTTGGTGAATCATTATTTAATGATGCAATTACAATTGTATTAAATGATATTATGATTGTATTTAATAGTAATGAACAATTAACAACATTACAAATATTTATTGGTTTTATATCATTTTTTACTGTAAGTTTTGGTGGTTTATTAATTGGTGTATTATTTGGTATTATAACATGTTTAATTACAAGAATACGTAGTCATTTATCTGTATTTACAATATTATTATTAGCATATTTTTCATATATTATAGCTGATTGTATTGGTTGGTCAGGGATTATATCAATGATTGGTTGTGGTTTAATACAAGCAGCATATGCATTTCATAATATTGGTGAAAAATATGTTAAAAGTGTACATTTAATAACAAGAATGTTAGCTGAAGTTAGTGAAGGTGTTATATTTTTATTTTTAGGTATACAAGTTATATCATATAAATTAGAATGGCATACTGGTTTTATATTATGGGGGCTTATATTATGTTTATTATCAAGAGCTATTATTGTATTTATTATTACAGCTATTGTTAATTATGTTAATATTGATGAAACAAAAATTACAATTGAACAACAAATTATATTAATTTATGGTGGTTTACGTGGTGCTGTTGCATTTGCATTATCTGTATTAATTCCAGATGATTTATTCCCAATTAATAGTTTATATCATAAAAATGTCATAGTTACTACAACATTATTTATTATTTTATTTACGGTTGGTTTTATGGGTTTAACAACAAAACCTTTAGTGAAATTATTAAAAATACGTAAAAAAGATCAAGAAAAATTAAGTTTATTTTATATATTAAATAAAAATATTATTGATCAAACATTAACTGGTATTGAAACATTAACTGGTTCTAAAGGACGTAATGCTATTAGAGAATTTTTTATAAGAATTGATGAAAAATATATTAGACGTATATTACAACGTAATCCAGAACGTTATGATGAAAAAATTTTAAAAGTTTATGAACATATTGCATTAAAATTACTTTATGCATCAACACGTCCTAATGATACAGAAAATATATTAAAAAATATACCAGAATCATTAAAATTAAATCAATTAAATCAATATTCTAGAAATAATATTTATAATAATGGTGCAACACATGATTGGATTATACGTAATAATTTATCAATGATACCAATTGATGATGATTATGATGGTAATCTTCATGATGTTAACCATAATAATAATAACAATAATAATAATGATGAGGATGAAGATGACGGTGGTACATTTGGTGAAGGTTCATTTATATCCGCTGAACAAATGATGAAAATGAATATAAATAAAAAACAATATAGAAAAGTTTCAATTAATGCTAATGATATATTATTTGATCATTTATCACGTAATAATTATCATCATGGTATATATGCATCAACATCTAAACGTAAATGTCAATTAGATTTTAATGAAGCATTTAATGATCTATTACAATATCGTATAGGAACTATAAAACATCAACTAACATTAAATAACAATAATACTACTAATACTACTACTAATAATAATAATATTGAAATGAATATTAATCAATTTAAACATACAACTAAAATAGATCATATAGATCAACAAAAACAATCAATAAAATCGGAAGAATTTAAACCAATACAACAATTCAACATTGAACCAGATGAAAATAAACATATTATTCAAAGTAAAATACATGATAATAAAATAGATTCTTCTATTGAACAACATATTCAACAATCGTCATATTCAATACAACCTGAAATTATAGATTATCGAAAAAGACAAGAATTTAAAAAAGATAATAAATAGTATTATTATTATTGTATATAGATCAGAATAGTAAGATTCTAACAATTGAGATTATTATTATTATTATTATTACGATCAATCTATACTATTTCTATTTTGTAACTTATGTACAGAACATCAGAGAAATAAAGATTTTTTTCTTATTTTACTGTAAATAAATGTACCAAATGTATTAAATTGACTTAATAAATGAAGTGTTGTAATATAGATGAATTATTTGTTAAACAAAATGAAATGACAGAAAAAGTTTTGTGGATATTATATTCATTTAAATGGTTGAGATCATGAGTCAGTTAAAACTAGATCACCATGGAAAACGGTCATCCAGTACTTTCAGATTTTCTATGATGATATAGCTTTAATTGATTCATGATCTCAACTATTGAAAATGAAATATATTGTAAGATGTAACTGTGAGGACGTCAAAAAAATTATATATATATATATATATATATATATATATATATATATATATATATATGATTTTTGAAGGGTAAAGGCTTGAGTAATCTGACCATTTAATAATACTATCCATTAATGTAATGTACTTCTTCAATATTGTCCTATTAAACCAGTGAATTTTACGTTAATCTATGATATGATATGATTGATAACAAGTAACTCTGAATATCTTTATTGTTATGGATTCAGAACGTAATACCCTACTAGACTGATAATATGTTGAAGGTTGAACATAATAAACAGAATTACCATTTATTATTGTCAACTATCTTTTATATAATACATCTTAGAATTTGTATAATAATATGTACTCACTATCGATTAATTATACAGTAACAAAAAAATAGGTTATTACGGAGTACATACGATTACATCATAAATGACAGAGAACAGAACAAGCAAGATCTATAACAACAAATAATAATAATAATAATCATACATTAAGTACATCATTTACACGTCATTTTTGAATGGTTTCTTACAAAATTCATTAGTCCTTCATTTCTGTTGTTAGCTTGATTGTTTTCACTTCTCTCTTCTCTTCATCTCGATCTTCTCAATCTTCTACCCATAGGTATTTTACTTCCGATCGGTGCTACATAATACTTACTTCTGTCAACATAAGTAGCATATACCACAATGGTGGTAGTAGTAGTAGTGTCTATGATGGCAAAACTAAACAAACGTGCAGAATATGACTAGAAAAGAAAGCTAGAAAAATTGTTATACATTGACAAAATGTTGATACTAATACTGATATTGATGTGTTGTTTTAGCTGAAGGGGAACTGCTACTTAATACTTGTTACAGTAGAATCCGATTGATGTGGGTCGATCCAGGGAATGAAGTAAAACTGCAGATAAAATTTGTTTATGCACTGACCGTAAATCTTTAGCTGTTCAAAATAATATCAAAAATTAGAATGAAAAATTTGCTATTTAATTATTCAGTTAATAGGTAAATTTGAGTGAATCGAACTGGCGATAGCTGACACTGATTAACAAACATGATACTAGTCACTACCCAATAAAAAAAGATTCTAGATACATCTCTTTTGTACAGCAGGTCAATAGAGACCTGATTAGCTCAGTAGTCAAATCTCACACTTTGAAACAGGATGACACGTGATTGAATCCGTCAGATACTATCAGTTACTTCAAGATTACAGGTACACCTTGATGATCTGTACAAATAGATCGAAAGTCCTTATCCAAGATTTACTGTTGACTGACTCCAACCATTTAACATTCATAAGTAAATAATCCAATACATGTATCTTCAATGTGAACGTCAAGATAGTTCTGCTATAAGGAGCTGAAACTTGGAAAGTAAAAAAAATATCATCAAGAAGGCACAAGTATTTAAGAATAGTTGTCTACGCAAGATACTTAACATCCAGTGGCCGGATACCATTAGCAACAGTCTATTATGAGAGAGAACAAACCAGCTTTCAGCTGAGGAGGAAATTAGGAAAAGATGATGGAAATGGATAGGGCCAATATGAAAAGGTTGAATGGCAACTGGAAAGGATTGTCCATGACAGAGTTGGATAGAGAACGCTGGCGCACGGCATATGCTCTGCCATGAGTTGTAACAGACGTAAGAAAGTAAGTATGTATCTAGTTTTCAAAATTAACTAATTGACAAATCTAACTAAATGAATAAATCACACTTTTACATCTTTGTGAAGAAAATGATTCTATAATTCAGTACCTAATAAAAAGCAAAAAAAGTGAATAGATCTCCAGCATTATCCCTAGATTTAATCCTTATCTCCAAAACTCGCAAATAGCACCAAGTTCAACTGCGTAATTTATACTTGGTGACAGATATTGAATCACTTTCAAACAAACAATTATGTTTTATCATACGTAAGTAAAATGATTAAGATTTTCCTAATCATTTACTTTACTGTAAAAACATTTAATTAATTTGTTATAATTGTCTAAGTTCTTTTAATGTATTTCCTTGTTGGCATCATGTGTAACTCATTAACGTAGATGATCTATATCGAATGAATAGAGGCCTAATGGAGTTAGACGGGAATGTTGTGACCAAAAGCTAACTTCGAAGTCATACCTTGCGGTCAGCACCTAACGTGGATTAACCCTTCAACATATCAAGGTACTATAGCTGCTTTGAAGACCGTATAACACAAAAGATATTATTACGGAAATATATTAGTAGAGATAAGTACAAACGAAAGTGAGACCACCACCACATAGGCCAGTTCATGGCAGACGATTAACTGATGCGTGTTGGTTGTCCTTGACCTTCATGGAGATCGATGAACTGTTCGATATTCAGTGACCTAATTGCCTGATGATTTAACTAGAGCTCAGTGATATTTCACTGGCCCTACAAATGTAATTAATTGGTTAATACTTACATTTCAATATATATACATACATATTAATTAGTGAAATTGCAAGGTTAATTGTTACATAGATTTGTTGATAAAATAACATTCCAAGTAAACAAAATCCGTTAATTTCTCAATGTTTATTTTAACAAAGGTTATAATTTCCCTTAAAATAATGAATGAAGTAAATTACATAATAGTTTATAGCAATATTTTCTCAGAATCATGTTTACAAGGATCTAAATTATTGTAATTGGTAGTTTGTTTACCTATGAAACTGAATTTAAACTGAAAATATACTTTTACCCCAAGATAGTAAGTTAAAATAATCATATTAATAGTAAACAGAGAATATTTTATTCAATATGATAATAATCATCATGTGCTTCCTTATGACTGGCATCATAAGGTATTTCCTGGAGTTCTAGTGAGAAGTCGTGGCCACTGGAGTCCGAACGCGTCTGTTGTAGAAGCAGTTACTCACTGAAGACAATGGTCGACAGTCGCGCAATATCGTGGATGACGACTCAATGGTCTAGAAGTTAAGCGTTCACGCGCGAGACTGAAAGTCCTGGGTTTGAGTCTATTTGGTGCGGGATCGTGGATGCACACTGCTGGAGAGTCCCATACTAGGACGAAACGGCCGTCTAGTGCTTTCAGGTTTTTCATGGTGGTCTAGATTTAATCGACTCATGAATTCAATTATTAAAAATTAGTACGATATCCACAAAACACCATTCTGTGAATTTTATATGAATTTCATATACTGCACATTTGTCGCAACATTTATTGGCTGAATAAATCTTTATTTTCCAACACATGACATTTTCACAAGGATATTTCAGTAGTAATTCAATTTTTAATGATTTAGATTATCCTGTTGTTGAGATTTTTCACCAAAATTTGGTCAGTTTTCGTTGGTATATGTATGTCACTGTGCAGATTGTATTGATATAGTCATAATGACACAAGTTAATATAGAGTAAATTCAGTCACATCTAGCCGATGAGTCCTGAATAGTCGGAATTGTGCATCTTGAATTCCACTGCTAGCCACATTTTGTTTATTCAGTGTTATTTCAACATATTTATTGTAGTCTTCATTTTATTAAAAAAATTACAAATGTGACCTAATGTAAATCATTTCAGCGATTTAAATTCAACTTACGTACTGAGAGATATCAATGTTTTGTTTTGATTACTGACTTGAGTTTATAGATGAACATTTCGGCAGTGTTCGGAATTGGAACGAAAAAGATACTCAATTTTTTCTAGTATTCAATGTTTATTTGGCTGATGTCGGTCCATAGCAGGAATTACAAATCGAACAATCCCATCTAACCACTCCTGTTTATTTTGACTTTATTGAAAGGTTGGCAAATATGAAATTACATGTGTGTAGTAAGTCATTTGTGGGAATTTAATTCATTTTAGAATATATTTTACCTCCTATTGTTGTCAGAATAAGGGTTTGTCGAAATTGTAATAATTTAATGGTCGGATTAATGAATTGATTTAAGCTAGACCACCCTGGAAACTTGGAAGCACTGGACAGCCGTTTCGTCTTAGTATGCAACTCCTCAAAAGTGTGCATCCAGATTTTTAATGGTAATCTAGTTAATATCACTTAGTGACTAGTATGATTAAGATATGCTGAAATAATCCACAACTATTTTCGAATGGATTCAAAACTTTGAACTGACAGAAACTTACGAGAAAATCTGCAAGTGGTTGCGTTTTATTGTTAACACATTTTAAGGAATATAGTTGATTAGTCTTATGTCAACTGTTATCAGAACTTAGTAGATTGGTGGACAACGAATTGAGCGTTTGAAACGAAACATACTGGGCTCAAGTCTTAATGTGAACATCGACACTAGAATGCAAGCATATCTAGCTGAAGAGTGCCAAACAGCAGAAAAAGCACATTCTTAATCCCACTGTCAATTTTCACTCAACATTACGGAATATATTACAAAGAAAGACAGGAACAATAATTACGAAAATAAAATATTGATGGGAAAGATTTAGATTAACTAGTTTCTTTATTTTTGTTAATAAATGATAATTCTAATGTCCAGCAAAGCTAATAGTAACTTTTATTCGGTAAAAGTATTCTTTAAAGACAAGATTAAAAGAAGCTTGACAAACATTCAGACAGTTTTTTAACCAATGAGAAGAAAGCTTTTATAAATGGATAGTTTGCAGAAATGGAAACAATAATATTGCAAAATGTAAGCCAGTTTTTTGCATAATTAATAAATCTATTCATGTGTTCTTCAGGTTATTCTTACTATAAATTAAAAAAAACAATGACATATTAATTCATCTATATGAAGGTAAAATGTCCATTTCTGGAACCTTTCAAGGACCAAAACAGTTTCTTAAAGATTTCTCGCATTGTTCTTAGCTAGGGTAAGTATTCAAGGCTAGGATTAGAGATTTAGGGTTATGATTCTTACAATATACCGACATCAGCTATAATGCAAAACCGAGCATTTTAATTACACGGATGTATGAATTTTACTCGGAAATACAAGAGGCAATATCTGATTGTTTCGTTCATAAAATATAGTCTCTACAGTTTAAAGTTAGTTTCAAGTTCATGGGTATAGGGTTAGGATTTAGAGATGGTGTCGATTCACCTTTTATAAACAATTTAAAGAGAGAGAATTGAGCCCATAATATGTTTACCACTATCATTTTCATTCTATGGTAATAAAAACATATATTTTCTCAGAAAAGATGGATAACGACTAGAAGTGGAATTCAGGACACGAGTTTCGTCCTATTCGGGACTCATCAGTTGGATATACCTGCATCCTAGAATTGATGTTCACTCCGGGACTTAAGGCAGTATCGAGTCGGCTGAGATCATGAGTCAATTGAAGCTAGACCACTATGGAAAACCTGGAAGCACTAGACAGCTATTTCGTCCCATTATGGGACTCCTCAGCAGTGCGCCTCGCAAGATCCGAGACCAGGATCTATCAGTCTCGCGCGCAAGCACTTAACCACTAGACCATAGAGCTGGTATCCAACGCCGTTAATGTCTAACTTCAACCAATCCACAAAATTGTGCGACACATCCACCATCGTCTTCAGTGAGCTACTATCTCATAACAGGCCCGAATGAAATCTACTCGTTACTGCTCACTTAGTTTATTGTTGTTTATTTAAGTTTCAAGGTTATCATTGTTACGGTAAAACTGAAGTTATTTAAATTATGTTTTCTTGACTTCCTCGTTTCTGTTTTATCTTTTTCAAAGTTATTCATAAATTGTGCTATGGATTATCAGTCCGTTCTATCTAGTTCGAATAAATCTCATTTCATAATAAAATAATTTACCGATCTTTCATAATTTGCAATCATTATATGTTATATACAATTAGAACTTTTGATATTAATTAAATTTTCGGTTATAATTCAAAAATTACCATCAGGATTCTATCTGCACTAAGAAGAACCTGACATACATGACATTGATCACCACCTAGTAATCAATTAATTGTAAATACATCTCAATCTTACAGAAGGTCAGTCGCAGACTGGATAGCTCAGTGGTAATGTCTATGACTGTGAAGATGGGTAATACAGGATCGAATCCGTCAGAGAGTATCAGTTCCCTCAAGATTACAGATACACTTTGCTGACGAGTGCCAAGTAGCACAAAACCTAAGTCAAGGGTTCCCTGATGACTACTCTCAACCACCATCTTATTACCATTAGTAGTTATTCATGACTGTTAGGTTTTAAGTTTAAATGTATCATATCTTTCACAATAACTGTGTTTTATCTTAAATGGAATTGTAAATATACACTACCGAGAGGTCCAAAACGAGATTTCTCAACCCTTTTTTTACTGTCACATCGTGCTCAAACATTTTTTCATAAAACATTAGACACTTTAATTAGATGACATTGTTTATTGAAAATAATTCACAAATAAGGGACTACTTCTTCGAGAGAAAAACGGCTATCCAGTGCTTTATGTTTTTCAATGGCTATCTAAGATCGATCCGCAGTGTAAAGTGTAGAATTCACCAGGGTCCTCGAACCAGTATGCTAATTATATTCTCTATGTTTGGTTAATCTACTAACGTTGGTACAACAATTATTTCTGATTCTTTGACCTTAATTATCTTTTCTTAATGTGATAATATGTTATGTGATATCTTGCATTAACACATATTTTTAAAAGTTCTCACATACTTAAAACACATGATAATAAATACCTTAAAGAAAAAATATTTATATATATTAGATGTTTTGTTCTAAATCTTATCAGTTTAGTTAAGATTACTCTTTTAAAGCTAAGTGCGATAGTAATTTAAGAGTTAGCATTTACAGCGATAGATAATCGACTTGAATCTCAATGTGCACATCTTCACTACACTACAGGTGCTTCCACCTGATGATTCCTAAACACGATGGATTTTATTTATTCCGAATCACTGACGAGACAGTGGCAACATTAAGAATCCTGGAGATAGTTGAACTTCATTAAGATCACGAACCAGTGTAAGTTATACAATCGTTCAAAACCTAAGAGCACTGTCATGAGTCTCTTGAGCAGGATGTGTTCACTGCTCAGAAATAAGAATTCAAACCTAAAACCTTCAATTTTGCGCACGAATGCCCAAACGCTAGATCACTAAGCTCGGTCCCAGTGGTGTAACTTCAATTAATCAAGAGTAGATAGCTTTCTCACAACAGTGAGTTTGAATTTTATCAGTCACATTTTCCCAATAGAACTCATGAAATTTTTTCTCGAAGTTAGTCACTAATAAGCACATAATAATTATTAACATCACCATAAACATCATTCAATTCTAAATCAGTGGTCTAAAGTTTATTTGTTTTCAGGGGAAAAAGAAAAAAAAACTAGATTTGATTCTGTGGTTCATTGTTGTACATGTATACCTCATGTAAGTGTCAAGCTAGGACAAAACAACTATCAAATACTTCTTGGTATGTAAACATTATCTAACTTAGATCAGTCCATGATCGTAATGTTAATCTCAATAATTTTTAGTTATTCTATAAATATAAGGATAAACCCTATTAAATAAAAGTATATTTTCTAAGGTCAAATTTATTTGATTTTAATTCATCCCAATATTTGAAAAGAATGAAGGAAAAATAAAAGAAGCCAGAAACAAGGCGACATAAAACAAATTTGATTGTGTGTATGTGAGTGTTTATCTCTTTAAGGAAAGAAAGAAAGAAAAAAGAAGAATTTTGATCATTTTTTTTCTTTATAATAAAATGAGGTCATAGAAGGTAAAGAATCGGGAACTTGGGAACTAACAATCGGTTAGCATTGATGAAAACAGTTTACTATTCATAATGATAAAAAATAAAGTTTTCTTTTCAATATTGAAAACTTTCTATTCAAAAGGTTAACATAGATAGGATAATATATATATATATATATATATATATATATATATATATATATATATATAAGTGGCCATATATTATTCTATATCAACCTTACTAATGGACATAATCTAATCTAGTTGATAAATAAGGAATCTATGAATTAGAAACAACAACAAAAAAAGACAAACAAACTCATATTCCATATGTACTTTTCAATTGAATTGAAATAGAATACTCCTTTAATTATTTATTTTCTATTTTTTTCATAAGAATAATATTATATTATTATGTTTATAAAGAAAATCCGTTTTTTTTTAAATTTTATTTTATTTTTGTTTTCCTTTAATTTTTCAATTTTTTTTTCATTAGATTATAAAGGAAAGAAAAAAGAAAAAAAACGTGAAAAATAATAGAACAATATTGTATTGTGATTTTTAAAAGTTTCTCATTTAAATTTATAAAATATAATTTAATATCAGAAGGGTTATAGTTGAATTCATGAGCCAATTAATTTCGATTATTGAAATTACTAAAATCTCCGCAAAACCCCTTCTGATATAAATCATCTGTTCATTAGTGACTGACTTCAAGAGGTATTTCTTAGAGTTCTAATGAGAAGCTGTGGCTAGTGAAGTTCAACCAGGTCTGTTGTGAGATATTAGCTTACTGAAGACAATGGTGTACGGTGGCTCAATTTCGTGGATTGGTTGAAGTTGGACAATAACACCGTTGGATGCCGACTCAGTGGTCTAGTATGTTGAGCGTTCGCACGCACGACTGATAGGTCCTGGGTTTGAATCTCGTGGGTTGCGGGTTCATGGACTCTCACTGCTGAGAAGTCTCATAATAGGACGAAACGGCCGTCTAATGCTTCCAGATTTTCCATGGTGGTCTAACTTCAATTGACTCATGATTTCAAAAATAATATAGAAAATTAATTGAATTCAATTATTAGAGGTTAGGCGTTTGCACACGAGGCTGAAAGTTTTGAGTTTGAATCCCAATGAGCGGGATCATGGATGCGCATTACTGAAGAGTCTCATATTAGGATGAAATGGCCGTTCAATGATTTCAGATTTTCAATAATGATATAACACTAATCGATTCATGATCTTAAGCAAAAGAATTCAATTGTTACTCTGTTTTAAACCGATTAACTCTGAAAAATTTAATTTAAAACAAACTTAAATCAGTGGGATAACATACTTTAAAAGTAGTGAGCTGTTTGTTTGTTGTGATCTGAGTAGTAGTATTAGTAGTAGTAGAAAGATCTTGGTTAAAAAGAGTTAAAAAAACAACTTGTTATGTTCCTTCTGAATCTGAAAAAAGAACATATTAACTGGTAATCAGAGAGGTAATTAAACAGTGACAGAGTATTATTCGTTAATGTCTACGGAAGTAACGTGGATATGTAGTATAAGACTTCTCAGCAGTGCGCTTCCATGATCCTAACCCATGAGATTTGAACCCAGGTTTTTCATGGTGATCTAGCCATAATTGACTTATAACTTCAACTACTAAATTACTATATTATCCACAAAACCTTTTAAAATATCTAATCATTTAATTATTATTTTTTAAGGAAATAATCTACAAGAGACTTATTCAACTATTACAATGTCGTATTCATTATGTGTCAAGTTTATCTAGTTAACTGAAATTCGTTGGTTTGTATTCTATTAGAGTTTTATCAATTCAATGCAGAGATTAGATGAGAGTTAAAACGTAAAGATGATGAATTTACTATTAAGGTATTAAACCTTCATAAAATAAGATAGTAAACATATATATTACATATGCTCAACCATCCCCTACCTCGGATCAGCGATGTGTGCTTATGTGGGTGCATAGCGATGAATTCCGATTATAGTTTAATGTTATTAATCCCTTTTTCTTAACTTAATAGACAATGTTATTTGAACAGTAAAAAATTGTATACTTCTTTGTACTATTGTGATCACTATGTTGTCTGTATAAACATGCACGCACATATCTTGCTCAAGCTTAAATGTTGATAACTTAAATATCGCTCGATGAATAATTCTCTTCCCTATGTTTATATGTACTTGAATCTTACTAATAGCCGTTGCCTTGTTGTGATCTTATTCGATTTGACTATAAATTCGCTTTTGTATTTGATTGTATACACGTATTTATCTCACTGCCTCAAACTCGCTCTATGTACATTGTGATCTATGCTATCCGCTAATAAACTGTAATCGCCACTTCTAAATACCTTCTGATTTCAAACATCGTTAGGATTTATATAATAACGGTTATCAAGGTGATTGATTAATGAAACTAAGCCGCTACGGGTGTAGGTTGGAAGAAGGCTAAGCATACACAAATCATGATGTAATATCTGCCCATGAAGTCATTGAATGTTGGTTTGAATCATGTCTTTAGATGGAGACTTATCTTCACCTCTTATGAGAGATACAATGAATTATAAGCAATGTAGATTCTTGAATATATGTATATCAATCCACGTTGGTACATCATATGATCAGAATGAGATGTAATTTTCAAGATGAATACGAAATTGTTAGGATCAATAGTATTGTTGATGATAAGGAAACTCAGGAATAGTGGGTATGATTCGACAAGAATGAATAAATTCTCAAAAGGTAAACTATCAAACAATTTTGAAATATAAATGGAGGTAATGAATGAGTGTATCTATACTATTTCGATCAATTTTGAACCATGTTACTCAAACTCTCCAATTACTGATCATGGTAATCACGATAAGTTCAACCAGGTGATGTGCATCTGTTGACATGACTCAATTCAATGAACAATGACTTTGCGAACTTGTATTACGTTTGGTTTTGACTAGCTTTCATTTTCAACCAACCTTCTCTTACAGTAACGATCATAGCTCAGTGAAGTCTTCGGTGACTGATTATAAGCATTAAATGTCTTATCTCAGTTAGTTATGATTCACAGTTTTCTTAAACCGATTTTTTGTCTTCATCCAGTACTTCATGCATCATCTCAACATTGTTCATTCATTCATTCCAACATATATGAACGATTCTATGATCAACCAACAACTTATGGGCACTGTCTAATTTCAAAGGTTATATAGAGTGAATTACTACAATAGATACCCGTCTCTTGTATAACAGATGGGTATTTAGCCTACCACATGTAAATGATCAAAATTCAAAGAAGCCATTTGATTCCATGTTGAGATTTCTTTGGTCACCATTCATCTGTCCCTCCTCCCAGGGAAAATGAGACATTTAATGGAAGATGATAAAATTGTTCCTATTCATTAAACTATTAGTATACAGATCATAAGAGTTAAAATAACACTAATCGAGACTATTTTTTTCTGACAACTTTATGAATTTAGAAAAACAATGTATTATCATTTTAATTACTAAAAGTAATTCACATTGATTTCTTAATTAAGTTTATTATCTTAGTAACTACTCTTGACAATTTAATGGTAATTTGAAGTCTGATTATTAGAAATTCACTGCATATTTTTTTCGTCTTGGTAACGATTTATTTAGAATATTGAAAATAGTCTAGAATGCAGTTTAATTACAATATAAGAATAAATACTAAGTAAAATTGAACATTTGGAATGAATTAGTCTAATGTTATCTGTTATATCCCGATGAGAATAATGAATGGTAACTTTTTGGATCCATTTTGTTGGGGACGATAGATCACCCAAAACTCACATTTTGTAATTTTATCAATTAACTTATCGATTAAATGTTTAAATATGTGAATGGTAATCAATTGACGAACTTATCGATTAAACGTTTAAATATTTGAATGGCAGTCGATTGACGAACTTATTGAAGAAATGTTTAAAAATTTCCATGACAGTATCGATTATATATATATTTGTATAAATACGCTTGATTTGTGTGCCTGATTGACCTGGTATCTGCTGGTCGCCTGTAGAATACACTTTCTAGGTCTTACCAAGACTTCTTGATCGAGTTAGCTGAGTCGGAGACAACGGACCAGAATAGCCTATCGAGTCTCTGAATCCTTGATACTTCGTTCCGTTCCTAGTGAGACGAATCAGTAGTAGCATTCAAGCTTAACGAACCTAGCACATTTATCGACCAATACTATATGCATATTTTTATCGTATAATTGTTAATTAACTAAACTATTCATATTCGTGTTCCTCTTATCATAAGCTTTATTTTGACCTATAAACTATTATTATTCGATTTACCATTCTTGAGTTATGCCCTGTCAATAAATTACTATCTTCCTTATTCACAGTCACATTTGGCTAAATCTTGTTGTATCCTATTTTATAGTACGATGGGGTCTGTCTGGTTTGTATACAAACCCAGTGTGTTTGAAATAAACGACTCATATCGCAGAGGCTGAGATTGGTGTTTTGGACCTAGCAAATGGGGCTATGCAGGGAGGCAGGACCGTTAAAAACTCTGGACTTCTCGTACTGGTTTTATACGTCATTGGTCCGGTCGATAAATTTCTGTTCTCTAATTGGCGGTATCATTACGTTAAACATTAATAGGACACGGCAAAATATATAACATCATTGTTTATATTTTTGTCGTATAATTATTAAATACTTGTAGGATTTGTTTTGACATTGAAATCCTTGTTGTGTGTTTAACCTATCCTAAAGTTATTGTTCATTTATTACTTATTTACGCCTGTTATCTCTCATGGAGGATCACAGGCCGTTTACCAGCATTCTTCATTTAAATTTGTCCTGGACAATACTTTCCAGTTGTTTGCAGTTACTATTCATCCTTTTCATATCTGCTTCTATTTCCCGACGCAATGTGTTTTTTGGCTTTCCTCTTTTCTACTTCCCTTCAAAATTTCGAGTTAGAGCTTGCCTCGTGATGCAGTTTGGTGATTTCGGTAACGTATGTTCAATCCATTTCCATCGTCTTTTCCTAATTTCCTCATCAACTGGAACCTGGTTGGTTTTCTCTCATAATAGGCTGTTGCTGACAATATCCGGTCAACAGACATTGATTACCTTGCGTAGACAACTGTTTATAAATGCATGTACTTTTCTGATGATGATTGTGGTAGGTTTCCAAGTTTCAGCTCCGTACAGTAGAACTGGACCTATTACTCAGTCCTCTTCCACTTATAACGTAGTTATATCCATATTGTAGTTTCTTAATTCTAATATGTGGTCAAGATTTTTTCTTTACTATTCCATGAGTGATTCATGCATTCCAATTGTATAATTAGAAGCAAAGATGGATAGCAGCTAGCAGTGGAATCCAGGATGCGCGTTTTATACTATTTGGGACTCATCAGCCGGATTCGCTTCCATCTCAGCGTTGATGTTCACTCTATCACTTAAACCCAGTACCGTTCGTTTCAAACACCATGGAGTTATCCACTCAGCTACTGAGTCCTGATAGCCACCTGTTTGTGCAATCGAGATGAAGTTGGTTATAAAACAATCCTCACAGGATGCACATATGTCAACAAGAGGCCGATCAATTGCAGTCCTAAACATCAGTTTGGAAGATTCAAGTAAACAATACCAAGTAAATTTAAACTTCATCCCATTGAACAAGCAAAAGGCTATCAGGACTCAGTAGCTAAGTGGATAATGCTATGGTGCTTAAAGCGAACAGTTCTGGGTTCGAGTCATAGGGTGAACATCAACTATGAGATACAGGTACATCCAGCTGACGAGTCCTAAGTGAGACAAACCGTGAGTCCTTGATTTCACTGCTAACCACTACCTATCTTGGCTTATAATGTTTGTGAAGTAAGGCAATATACACAGTATGTACATATGTCCTAATAAGAGACTGTCCTAAACATCAGTGGGAAGTAAACAACATCAAGTGAATTTAACTAGTATAAATATTAAGAGGTATGATTGAGTTTATTAAATGAACAGAAATTGAAATTTGAAAGAATGATACATTTTTTAATCTAATATATTTACTTATCTAATGTAATTTTTTGTTTTTAGTGTATTTGATATGTGGTAAACAATAAGACCCAATTCTCATGTTTTGTCCTATTTGGAACTCATTAGTTGGATGTATCTGTATCTGTTTGTTGATATTAATTCTAAGAATCAAAATCAATAGCTTTCAATTTAAAAATTCAATGCGTTATTCACTGAGCTACTGACTAAATGTAATTGCTACCTTGTTCGATCGGTTTGAATGAATTAATAAGGGTATGTAATTTACTGTTAATGATATTGATGTTTACTGAGTGGTGACTAGCGTCATGTTTCTTTAGTCTTTTAGTGTCGATCAATTTACTATGTAGTCACTAGTTTAAATGACTAAACACGGTTTGCATCATACTGAATAGCAATCGGTCACAGGAAACACAAGAACTAGATTTCGTCCACAGTGCTAACGTCTAGAAGTTTGAGGCTAAGTGATACAGATTTGAATCCTGCATAGAAAATCATCTTTTTTAAGGGTGTAAATACATCGTACTGGCATGTGTCGACTTACCTGAGACCTATGTGGAAACTTTTCGTCCGACTATTTCCAAATATCTAACAGTTTTTAAATCTTTGGTCGATCTTACTGATAAATAGTAAGGAGCTAGAAAGCCAAATACACGATATCTTACTTAAATTGATCACATAATTTAAATGTGATCATATTGTCATGTATAAGTCTTCATTAAACAGTTTATTAGTAAGCAAATACTAACAACGTAAATAGATATAGTATTACAAAAATCAATCGATCAATCAATTTTCAGATCAATTCTTTCAAACATAAAAGATGAATCATAAGTCAATGGTCTATCGTTAACATTTGAAAAATGATACATTTTAAATGTTTAATTGACCGCCATCTCAGGGATCGATTGATCATTCACATTTCAATGAAATTAATTATAGTATAGGGACAAGTGAATCAGGATTATGTAATCAATTTGTGAATTTTTATCTTCGGTTACGTTATATGATCATCAGAATATAACTATGTATTAATGTTCAGAATCTTTCAAATTATGATGAGAATGAATCTGTTTATGATTATGGACTAAAACTGATCGTATTAAATGAATCAAATGATCAAGTAACATAAATGGTATCCAACCTTTCAATTATTGACCCTAAATCGTTAACTCTAAACTTTTATTTCCTAAATGCCTAATCTCAACACTTAATCTTAGCTTAAATCTTCAAACTCTTAAATCTAACCAGGAATACTATAAAGGTTAATAGAAAACTTTTTAATATTAAAAGACAAATATTTACTTACTTACTTACTTACTTACTCCTGTTACTCCTCGTGAAGGAGTATAGGCCGCTCACCAGCATTCTCCATCCAACCGTGTCTTGAGCAATCCTTTACAGCCCTTTCCAGTTGTTATTCATCCTTTTCATATCTGCTTGTATTTCCCGACGTAATGTGTACTCTGGCTTTCCTCATTTCCGTTTTCCTTCAAGATTACAAGTTAGCGCTTGCCTCATGATGCACTTTGATGATTTGCGTAATGTACGTCTTATCCATTTCCATCGTCTTTTCTTAATTTCCCCTTCTGCTGGAAGCTGGTTTGTTCTCTCACATAATAGGCTTTTGCTGATGGTATCCGGCCAGTGGATCTTAAGTATCTTGCATAGACAACTATTGATAAATACTTGTACCTTCTTGATGGTTGTTGTTGTTGTAGTTCTCCACGTTTCAGCTCCGTACAGTAGAACTGCCTCGACGTTTGTATTGAAGATTCTGACTTTGATATTGGTTGAAAGTTGTTTTGAGTTCCATATGTTCTTTAATTGAAGGAATGCAGTCCCTGCTTTGCCAATCCTCACGTTTACATCTGCATCTGAACCTCCTTGTCCATCGATGATGCTTCCCAGGTATGTGAAGGATTCTACATCTTCCAGAGTTTCGCAGTCAAGAGTGATTGGATTGCTGTGCTCTGTGTTGTATTTGAGGACCTTGGTTTTCCCCTTTATGTATATTGAGGCCAAAAGACAAATATTTGAACGATGAATATTCTTTTCAATGAATTTTCTTCAGATTCTACAATTATATAATCTGAAAAATGGTCAGGTTAAGGGTAAAGTACATTGTTTAAAGCATGTTGATATGATTCATATAGAATGTTAACTTGAATCTGTATATATGTTAAGTGAAATTTACGATCCATGATCAGAATTAAATATGGATCAGTTAGAGTGAGTGAAATAATAGTGCAACTATAATTCGATCAAATGTTTAAAAAAAGACAATATTGTGTGAAAAATTAGTAAGACGTAATAAGGAGCGATGAATGCGAAGTGAATGAACCATGTATAGGGGAGATTAATAATGATGTTTAACCAATAGTAATAATAATAGTATCCTGATAAAGATTAGAGGTGATCGGTGTCATACATCTATATGAGGTAACTTTGTTGTTGTTGTTTTCTCGATTTTTACAGAGAGAAAGAAAAACCATTAGAAAACTTCAAGAGATTCATCAATTATATAAATCCTTTACAATAGTGTTGTCTTTCGATAAACTACTCATTTAAATTAATTGTTTTCTGGTTGGTTAACAACCGGCTAAAACTCATGCAATTATTTTAAACTTTTTCCCACACTGTACTCTCAATGAATGATCTATGGTATACAGGAAGCATGCATCATTCTAGAAGAATTAAATCTCTTTGAGTTAGATTATTTAATCGTGTAACTTTCACCATTTTTCTGGACAACATAATAAGCACATACTTGCAAAAAAACTAAGAGTTATTAAGATTTATCCCCAAATGACTAACAGCTTGTTCTGTTTGCCCGGAATTTGGTTGTTTGTTGGCGTTAACCGTGTAGTTGTTGTTCATATGCTCATTTTGCTTATTTTCTCTCTAAATCTGATGTCTGACCTCACAGTTTCAGGTCCTTTTTCTTACTATTGTATGTGTGTGCGTGTGTTCGTTCTCCATATGCCTAATGATTGATGCGTGATTGCAGGTACATGCTTAGCATCTAATCAACAACAAACCAAATTGCAGGACAAGAGAGCAACCCTTAATTTGCTTGTGTAGAAATCCCAAAAACTAACTGATTTTGACGTATGTTGTGATAATCTTGTCCAATAAGACAATGAAGGCTCCATGAATAAACTATCCGGCTCAGAAAACACGACACCCCCAAAATCCCCATTCCGAGCTGTAAATATTCTTCACGTTTTCAGGATTCATTGTGCTTGGAATTAAGATTGATTTATTTAAGCTATCAGCATAATGTTTCATTGAAAGTAATAAGTGTGAACAAGATAGTTTTCTAAATCTTCAGTTGACTGATCATTCAATGGTGATCGATCCCATCAGAGACAGCTGGTCTCAGCAATTTCTCTTTTATTCCTAATGTCATCATCTAACAAATAAAACATTTTTAGACTGTTTTACTTAAGCTTAACATTAACATTTCACCGGTTGTCACTTCTCAATGTTTAGGTGTAAAACCTAATAGGTTGTATTCGTCACAAATCTCAGAACACTATTGCTAAAATGGGTAGTAATGATAAACTGCTTTATGCTAGAGTGAAAATACTTGGCAGTAGACGCCTGAGACCTCACTAGGAATCGAACCCTAAACACTAAGATTTCATTTAGAACGACTGATTGTAAGAACCAATGAGTCAGCATCTAATAGTATAGTTCAAATCTCAACCGATTCGTAATATAATGAGACTGTCACTCATTATCACAAATCATAAGTATTTCTTTTCGGACATGTTTGAACTTCACTAATTACTTCTTATTAGAATTTTAGAAATATCCTGAAGTTGTTATTGCTCTGACCATTATTATTTAGTTGGTGGATTTTGAGGATGGATTCAATCTGTAGATTGTATTTGTCACAGATTTATGTCACTTGAAGTGTTATCAAAGTCAAGGAGGATCAAATATTGGTTTTGTTCTAATACAGGGCTCTTCAAAAATTCGGACTTGCAACTTCATCAAGGGTCTGTGACGGACCATTGGGTTGAACTAGTATGATGAATCCAACTTGAGAAAAGAGATATATTCGGAGTTTACAAAATCATTTTAGTGAAGATATTGAAAAGAGTCCTTCTTGACCTAGGTTTGGTGCTTATCTGTAATCTTAAAGGAATTGATGCTTTCCGTGAGATTTTGAAGTTATGTTACACAGTGTCTGTTGTAATTTGACTGTTATTTAGATGTTATTTTGTGAGTGAACTTTTCATAACAGCAAGTAGGAGCTTTACAACCGACTTTCTTTAGATAAGTTTTTCTAAACAATTGAATTCAGACTGAAATAGCACAAAAAAGTCATTCTAAATAAATACGAAAACAGATATTATCAAATATTTCTAGAGAAATCTAGGCCAACGGAAGTGAAGCATAGATACTTGGAACGTAGGTATAGCAAACTGATATTTATTCATGGTGAATTCAAAATAAGAATGTTATGAATATTTCAAAGGCACCACCAATGTCATAAATTTGGTGTTATAAAAAAGTAAACATCGTTTAAACCAAAAATAGTAAACCTTCCTATCAAGAAATTCACCGAACTCAAGGAACGCGTAAAAGCCTGGAAGAATTGGGTTGCAGTTTAGTCCTAGCATGAGAGTTCTTAGTAGTACACATTTACGACTCTGCCAACGTGGACCCTGGATCATCCTCGATCGCACGGTAACACTTAGCATTTAGACCACTAAGCCAGAACCCAATATGTTATAAGGTATATGTCTTTGAAACGATGAAATCAGAAATCGAATATGATGCCAGATTCAGAATCAAAGTTGAATTCATAAATGGAACTTGCGATGTTTTTATATGTATCTGACTGAAAGGTTGAGGTTCAATGAAATGAGAGCTTCTGCATCAGTGGATTTAATTTGCATCACTTTGCGCTTGCTGAATTTGTAGAATAGTTTTAAGGTCGTCCAAAGGTATAGACATTTTCTTTTAGAGCAATCAAAATGCAGAAAAATCTCCGCCGCCACTTCTGTTATGTTATTGATCTGTGTTCTCAACAATATACAGAAAAGAAATTGTCTCGATATTGGTTAAGGCCTTGACATGATAGAGTAACTGGTTTGACTTTGAGATTAGAAATGAATTAGTCCAAATTGAGACTAATGGCCTTGGGTAGAGAAACGAAGGAATGTAATGCATGTGGTGAAAGTTGAAGATCAAAGGTGGGTACGTCATGACAACCACGCACTGGAAAATGCTGACACTTCACAGAAGACCGAGAAACTGAGCTCAATATGTAGTTATATATATTGTTTATCATGAAACTTTATCAGTTAATTGTTAGTACGATTGCGATTTATCGTTATCAGAACGTACACAATAAAGAAAGTATATAATATTTTCACCAAATGTTTCTGAATTACCTCATTAAATAATGAAAGTTAAGTGCACCTGAAAGTTTCGATTACTCAAACGACTGGTGACGGGTGCACCTGTTATGTGCATACATAAAGTCAATTATGACACAGATCCTAACTCCAGAAATCAGAAAACGATGGATTCGGTATGATTTTATTTCAAACGACAGAACCATGATCAGCTCCAATAAAAAATATTCAGTAACTCGTATTTGTGATCCATTAATCGTTTTTATTACGTTTTATAATTCCTCCACGACCTAACACATGAACAAAGAACTCACATCCACAGCAAATAGCTCACTCAAACTATTTGATAACGAGTATTTTAAAAAGTTTATTCACATGATGATAGTGTTATTGGTCATTGTAGATACCCTTTCATTTCACTTAAAGACTACTCGTTTTGTGATAATTAAAAGAATAATGAAATGGTATTTTACTAAATAAACTTTCAGCCTCAATCTTGAGTTTAGTTATAATTTAGTTATACTTCAAAAGTACTCGTAAATCAATTGTTACACTTCAGCTCTTAATTAATTACACTATATAAGTGGTTTGTCGATGAAAACAAACGGATGTTCTTGTTTCCGTATTTAGAGCCCATAAAATCGTACCGTAGGATAGCAGAGTAGTTGTATTGACCTATTTCGGATATTGATCAGCTCGCCTAGACTATCTATCTAGTACCACCGACATTTAAAAAAGTCAGATAACAGCCAAAATTAATACTAAATGATTATGGATAAAGAACACAGTTTCCCACGCTCGTCCACCCAATAGCCAGAAAACAGAACAATTTAGCAAATAGAAAACTTCTAATTATACATTCATTTTGTATTGTTTGTTCGAATCTTTTTTATTGATGTTTAGGACTGCAATTGATTAGTCACTTATTATTATATGTGCATCCTATGCGGATTGCTTCGATATTACCTTAAATCACAAGTATTCTAAACAAAGATGGATAGTGGTTAGCAGTTGAATCTAGGACACGCATTTCGTCTTATTTACAGTATTTGTAAATAAATGAAAGAAATTAAGAAAGACTGAACATAAATTAAGGTTATGAATACGAGAATAATCATGGGTAAAAATACAAAAAAACCAGAACTGAAAACAATACGAAAATAAAAATTATTATTATTTATTGTTGTCATAGAGACTTTCTTCTGTCAATGAAACAGAATTTTTATTCAAATGATTCCAATAAATTTATTCATTTGACTACAAAACTTTTCATGAATATTTTAAAATGTCAAGTTGAATACGTGCAGGAAAAAGTAAGTTTTTTTCTATTTTTTTTACTACTTATTATCCGAATAAGGGTTTGGAAGATGTAAAAACATTTACATATCTGGACAGTATCATTGACGAGTACGGTGGATCTGATGCAGATGTGAAGGCACGGATCGGCTAAGAAAGAACAGCATATTTACAACTGAAGAACGTCTAGAACTCAAAACAACTGTCAATCAACACTAAAGTCAGAATTTTCCATACAAATGTCAAGACAATCCTACTGTATGAGGCAGAAACCCAGAGAACTGCGAAAGCCATCATCCAGAAGGTACAAGTGTTTATTAACAGTTGTCTACGTAAGATTCTATAAATGAAACATTCCCTAGTTATGTATATTTAAGCATATTAATCAATATAAGTAGGGTTCACGAATTCACTCTTCTTAAAGATATAATGTATAATGATAATGAACGCCTCATCCCCGACAAGTATGTTATATTTTAAACTACTACAGACAGAACAGTTGTATTTTGAATATTTTTTGGTATTTGAACCTTTTGAATTCGGTTACCAGTAAACTTAGTAATTCAATTCAAATAATCTAGAGTTATTTTTCACTAGTTCAACACTGATATTAAAGTATTTATCATGAATTAGGAATCGCAAAACAACTATTCGATTTTATTCTGAGATAATCGAGTTGTAGACTAGCTTTCTCGATGACTACGGAATCCAATTAAATTATTCATTTTTAAATGAACTAGTACTGGTAAAGTTAATTTATAGAGGCGATCCAATCAGGAAGACTGTGGGTGGCCAAGTCAAGACGTGTAATCGATCCATGTTGGTAGATGCAGACTACCTAGTCGCAGTCCACGTGGCTATTGAAACCAATGTTTAGGGACTTAAAGTAACATAGCTTAGTTATTTGAAATAACACAGTTGCATTCACTCGTTATCCTCTCTCAGATCATGGATCCGGAAATCTCTCCACACCATTTTTATTTTCTTCATACGTAATCTTTTCTACTATCACTGGTACTGTTACTACCTTTGCTATTCTGGGAGTGCTTCGATAAATTTATCTCAGCATGCTAACACAGTGTGTCGACTTGAAACAATGAACAATCGTATCAAGTTCTACGTTGCATAAGACTGACTGAAGTTGCGTCCAGATCCTAAGACCTGAATGCTAACATTATAAATTATTCATTCATTAGGTGTTTTCAGGTTAACTGGACAGATCTTATTTCCGACTGCTTCATCTTCATATTCAAAATAGTTCTATTGTACAGGCAGAAACTTGGAGAACTACGAAAGCCATCATCCAGAAGATACTTGTGTTTATTATTTGTTGTCTACGCAAAATACTTCGGATCCGTTGGCCAGACATTATCAGCAATAACCTACTATAGGAGAGAACAAACCAGATCCCAGTGGAGGAAGAAATCAGGAAGAAACGCTGGAAGTGGATAGGACACACATTGAGGAAAGCACCGAACTGCGTCACAAGGCAAGCCCTCACATAGAATCTTCAAGGCCAAAGGAGGAGAGGAAGGCTAAAGAACGTATTACGACAAGAAATGGTGACAGACATGAAAATAGTGAACAAAAATCGGATAGAACTAGAAAAGAAGGCCCAGGACAGAGTGGGTTGGAGAATGCTGGTCGGCGGTCGGGAGTAACAGAAGTAAAAGTAAGTAAAGGCTTGTGGAAATTGTAGTAATTTAATTGTTGAATTCATGATTGGATTCAAGCTAGACCACTTTGGAAATTCTTAAATGAAGTTTTATGTTACGTGAAATCAATCAGTAAGCTGTACTTACAATACTGAATGAGATGATGTTCCATGATGAATTCAATCATTAAATTATTACTTATTAATATATAAAATGTTCACAAAATTATTATTATTATAAATAGGGTTAATTATGTTTATTTTTTTCATGTAGTTTTGAAGGAGTTTCGTAAATAGAAATTCATCATGAAACAAATCATCAATAACAGATATCTGATTAAATTACAATTTAATGTTTATAGAGGTTTATATAAGTTAAAGGTAACTTATCTAAATGATTAACTTTTATTCAGTTTAAAACTTGTGCTATAATGTTTCTATATTACTCTTTAGTATTCATTATTTATTCAATACCTGATCAAGTGTTTATTCTCAATTTGGGATAAATTTTACATATACTATGATCATTAAACTATATACATTAATAAAGTGTGTAATATGCACGTTTTCATTGATTTCTCCTAAAAATGTTTAATCATATAAAATGTCTTAATAAATGATCAATAATGAACATGATCTACTCATGTATACATACTAATATCATTAAGCCTATTGATTGTTTGTATTATCATTTCTTTCATTGTACGTGAATTTACAATGTTGAGTTATTTTTATGAACCACTGAATATTATGTATTTTTGATAGGAAAGACTATCATATCTCTGAAATGATTTCTGTTTCTTTTCACAATCATTCGATTCTAATAGAGATTTAAAAGTTTCCTGTAAGCTTACCTCATCTAAAATATTAATTAGTAAACTAAAAAAAATGACTAGGAAAGCTCAATAGAAAAATTAGATAAATTGTACACAAACAATATGGGTATAAACGTGTTGTAGATTACCAACGTAGATGATCTATGTCGAATGATTGAGGGACTAGTTGAGTTAGAAAGGAATAGTGTGACCAGCAGCTAACATCGAAATCACACCTCGCGGTCAGAACCTAACGTGGATTACCCCTTCATCGTATCAAAATACTATTACAAAGGACGTTATTACGGAAATATGCTAGTAAGAATGAGTACAGAGAAGATAGTGAGACCACAGCTGTATTGGCTATTCCATAGCATACGATTAACTGATGCGTGTTGGTTGTTCTTGAATTTGACGAGGATCGAGGATCTGTTCGATATTTAGTGATTCAACTGCAGTATGATTTGTCTGGGGCTCAGTGACATTTCACTGAACCTACAATACTTTCTTCTTTGTAATCCTTTATCTATTGTTTTTAACTTTTAAATACAGATATAGATACAGAAATATGGTATATCTAATCATCTTTAACTTATTAATTTGTGTATATAATCACATACAGGCAAAAAAAATAAAAAGAGAGAACATACATTTAACAAAGAACTTTTTTTCATGTCTATTAAAAGAAAGATACATTCTGTTTCATAAAAATGTGTACAATTACCTATGAAATGTTACTTAAAAATAGAAATTACTGCAACAAATCAACAGCTATATGTATATATATATAGATATAGAGATATAAATATATCAGATTGTATAATCACGTTTACATAAATCAAAGAGCATTCTATTACGTAATCTGTAATAAAGTTTAACATAATGGTCAGATAAAGATGGAACGGTTGAAAAATGATTATTTATTCTGAAATTATATATATATATATACCAATCGAGTATCTAAGTTTCTAAACCCAAAATTAAATCATGTAATAAAAACATAAACTTTAATATAAGAAAAACAAAACAAACTTTTCAATAATCACTGAATTCTGGATTATATATGATTAATAATGAAAATTACAAAAATACTCAATAAAATAAAAGGTATTACATAATAATCTTTTATAAGATATTAAAAAACTGAATAATAAATAATAGAGTTTAGTGTGAAAAAAAAGTGAAAAAAACAATTGAACTCTCTTCTTAAACGTATCAAAGTGATATTTAACAACGAAAGTAACTGTTAAACTTAGATAAAATTAGATAGTTTAAACAACTGTCTATATTAATAAATTGAAAGTTGAAGTAATACATATTGAATATCATGTGTTTTATATTGTTTTTTTTTCTATGAATAGTTAAAATTTGTTTTCTAATTGATATTTGCAACAACAAAAAACTACAAAATATCTGTTAAATATTTTCGCCTACTTAAATTATATAAGTAGTATGTGACTTACATGAAATATATATAGATTATGTAAGAAATTCAAATAATAATAATTATTTTTTTTTAAGTTGAATTTTAATTGACCCATTCCATAAGTATTTCTATACCATCTTCTTTTAGGTGTTTATTACCTGTCAATTTAAAGAGATTATTAAGGAATGAAGTTTTATTTCCTTTTTAAATAAACAAATGTAATTCATAAGCCAAGATGGATAGTGGGTAAAAGTGGAATCCGGTTTGACGCCCATTTCGTTTTATTTCGTACGCGCCAGCTGGATATGCCTGCATATCAGTCCCAAATAGGACGAAACGCGTGTCAAACTGAATTTCACTTCTAGCCACTTTCCATCTTTGCTTAAAAAGCTTGTGACTTAAGGCAATATCGAGGCTATCCTCACAAGATGCACATATGCCAAAAAGAGACTGATCAAGTGCAATCCTAAATAACAATCGGAAGATACAAGTCAACATTATCAATTGGAATGTAACTCACGTTTGGGTTTGTATTAATTTATTTCGTTAAATTAAAAATGAAAATGTACCAAAATGTTATATATGTCTATCTGCAAATTAAAAAAGAAATTCGATATCTTTCGTATACAATGGATCAAAAAAACTATAAAATGTTTACTATAGTCCTAAGCATTTCAGATGGTTAAGTGATGAAATTGAAAAATTTAGTCAAAGGGGTTTTGACCATATATATATATATATTCATGATTCATAAATGGTTCAAAATAACTCAACTAATAGTAGTATGAATATCAGTAGTAATATTATTAGTAGTCATTACACTAAAATCAGTAACAAATTTTCCAAGTGTTGCTGAACCGAATGAAAAATTCTGTAGACAAATGTCGAAATGGGAATTTTCACTAAATTCTGTAGATCCTTAATTTTGAGGCCGACAAGCTATGTTTCATGAGAACTGATCAGGAACCGACGAAGCTGTAACATCACAGATCATTATTGAGTCTTCATTTGAATAGAACCCATCACTATACATCGATGTCCTTGTTTATAAGAAAGAATTCAACTGTGCGGATGGGAGGACCTTGTATTTTCTTCATTACTACGGAGTGTCTGAAAAGATTATTAGAATCACACGAAACTCTTATAACGGACTAAGTCATGAATAGTGATAAACTGGCAGAAGCTTTTCAAGTGAGGACCTATGTCAATGATAAGACTGATTACTCTCGCCTTTCATCTTTCTCGTGGTTGATTGTATTATGAAAACCTTCAAAGCTTAGATGGAAGCACGGAATACTTTGAGCGTCTTGGATCCAGCTAGATTATTTTGATTTCTCAGATGACCTAGTCTTTCTATCCCATACACAACAATCAGTGCAGATGGAGACAGCTAGTGCAGCTAGTTTCGACATTCACAAAAAATCCTAAAATGCAACACTGCGAGCACCAACCAAAACAGATTTGATAGAAAAGCTCTGGAAGAGATGGAAACATACCTGAGCAGTATCATTTACAAACAAGGAGGGTCTGATGCAGATATGAAGGAATGGATTAGAGAAACAATGGCAGTATTCATACAGCTGAAGAACATCTAGAAATCAAAACAACTTTCAGCTAACTTTAAAGCCAGAGTATTTAACTCCAACATTAAGACAAACATATTTTATGGAGTTAAAGTTTGGAGAGCTACCATAACTGTAATCAGAAAATGAACTGGTATTTATCAACAATTGTCTATAAGAGATAATCCATATGCGTTCGCCAGATACAACTAGCAATAACTCACTGTAAAAGAGGACAAACCGGTGGAAAACACCAAAGTGTATCACAAAGTACGCTCTAACTTGGAATTCTCAAGCAAAAGGAAAAGAGAAAGACTAAACAACATATTGTGCTGAGAATTGGAAACAGACATCAAAAGCATGAATAATAATTAACAAAAACCAGAAAGAAAAGTTCAGGAGAGAATTCATTCGAAATTCATGGTTGGAAGCCTGTGCCACATGAGTGATAAAAGGCATAAGTAAAAGTGAGCAAAAATTAGTAGTAGTAGTAGTAGTAGTAGTAGTAGTAGTAGTAGTAGTAGTAGTAGTAGTAGTAGTAAAAGAAGAAGAAGAAGAATGGAGAGGGCTGTCAATAAGAAAATTATAAAATATTACCAATCAAGTCATTTTAATTTACATGAGTTGTAAAGATTCCGTTGAAGATCCACTTCATTTGAATCGGCTGCATTTTCGCAAAATTCAAAACCAGATTAAAACCTCAATACAGTTTTTTTTATTATTTCCGATAATCTCTAACTATTATTAGTAAATCTTACATCAAAACCATTTTAAAATTAATCAAATTTCCATACAAAATTAGAATGAAACTTTTTCCAACAAATTATCTTTTTTTAATAACTTCCTTTGAAATGAGTTTCCCCGACGTCTAGTGTAATACCTTAATCTGTAACTTGAAGGAATTCAAAGATGAGAACATTTATAGATCTATGGAGTATAAGGTTTTTCACATTCTGTGATAAAGTAGTAGAAAGTGAAAGCGTAAATCACTGAAGTGGAAAATAATTTCATGGAGAAGTGCATATAACTTACTTGAATACACTTCAATATAGTTAAGTTGTATCATTACTAAGTAATATATATTTTTAATAGTAATATTGATAGTAGTTTTAATATACGATTAACACCAGATAGTAGAATATAAATTTAATCATATGTATTGTCAACAATCAGAATACCGACTTATATGACCTTGTTCTTGTGCTAAACTAATGAAACATCAAAAAGCATTAACAACTTTGCATCAACTCTAGATCCTTAGTTATTCTCAAAATAGTAACTTCTCGCCTAGCCCTACCTGTTAAGTTCAGAACACAATCTCAGCTTCCACTGTATGAATCATATATATCAGACATACTTGGTTTATACACAAGCAAACCAGACTACATTATATTAGAAAGTAGAAAATAGCAATGATACAAGATTAGGTCAAAAATATCTGTGAGTGTGAGAAGCTGTAACTAATTAACTGGGAATAAATTAAGAATAGCAAATTGTATAATAACAGCCAGCAGGTCATTTGAAGGCTTATGATAAAAGGAATACATATATATAATCTAGTTACTTAACAGTTATACAATAAGAATATATGAATACTAACAGTTCATAAATAGTTCCCGGAAGTCCCTTATAAGTTAATCTTCTTCACATGCAACAATATGCTTTCTAAAAATAAATAAATCTGATTAAACAATAAATAACATATTAGAAGGATTTATGGATACTATAGTAATTCCAATGGTTGAGATCATGAGTCAACTGAAGCTAGATCACTATAGCAAACCTGGAGGCAGTAAACGGCCGTTTCGTCCTATTGTGGGACTCATTTTTCTCATATCTATCTCCATTTGTCGGCGTAATGTGTTCTTTGGTCTTCCTCTCCTCCTTCGACCCTGAGGATTCCATGTGAGGGCTTGCCTTGTGACGCAGTTCGGTGCTTTCCTCAATGTGTGTCATATCCACTTCCAGCGCTTCTTCCTGATTTCTTCCTCCACTGGGATCTGATTTGTTCTCTCCCACAGTAGGTTGTTGCTAATAGTGTCCGGCCAACGGATCTGAAGTATTTTGCGTAGACAACTGTTAATAAACACCTGTATCTTTTGGATGATGGATTTCGTAGTTTTCCAGGTTTCCGTCCCATACAGTAGAACTGTCTTGACATTTGTATTGAAAATTCTGACTTTGGTGTCTGTTGCCAGTTGTTTTGAGTTCCAGATATTCTTCAGTTGTAAATATGCTGCTCTTGCTTCGCCAATCCGTGCCTTCACATCTGCATCGGATCCACCGTGTTCATCAATGATACTGCCCAAATATGTAAAGGATTTTACATTTTCCAAAGCTTCCCCGTCATTTATGATTGGATTGTTACATGCTGTGTTTTATCGAAGAATCTTGTGTATATTGAGACCTATAGCCGCTGAGGCTGCAGCTACACTGGTTGTCTTCTCCTGCATTTGTTGTTGCGTATGCGATAGAAGAACCAGATCATCTGCGAAGTCTAGATCATCCAATTGCATCCTAGCTGTCCATTGTATCCCGTGTTTCCCTTCAGATGTTGACGTTTTCATGATCCAGTCGATCACCAGGAGAAAGAGAAAGGGTGAGAGTAAGCAACCTTGCCTGACACCGGTCTTTACTTCGAACGACTTTGCCAACTGTCCTCCATGAACGATTTTGCAGTTTAATCCATCATAGGAATTCTGTATGATATTGACTATCTTCTGAGGCACGCCGTAGTGTCGAAGAAGCTTCCATAGTGTTGTTCTGTCCACGCTATCAAATGCTTTTTCGTAGTCAATGAAGTTGATATAGAGTGATGAATTCCATTCAATTGATTGTTCCACAATGATCCGTAGAGTTGCGATTTGATCTGTACACGATCTATTCTTACGGAATCCTGCCTGTTGGTCGCGAAGTTGTGCGTCTTCGGAGTCCTTCATCCTGTTTAGCAATACCCTGTTGAAGACTTTTCCTGGTATTGAGAGAAGAGTGATTCCCCTGTAGTTATCACAGTTGCTGAGATCGCCGTTTTTGGTATTTTGATCAGAAGTCCTTCTTTCCAGTCTTTTGGTACCTGTTCCTCATCCCAGATCTTTCTGAAGAGAGTTTGGAGTATTCTTGCAGTTGCCGCTACGTCTGCTTTCAGTGCCTCTGCTGGAATGCTGTCTAGTCCTGCTGCTTTGCCACTCTTGATTTATCTGATAGCCATGCTAATTTCTTCAATTGTCGGTGCGCCAACATCAATTGGGAGGTCCGTGAGTGCTGCTTCGAAGTTGGGTGGGTTCAGTGGGGCTGGTCGATTCAAGAGTTCTTTGAAGTGTTCTACCCACCTGTTCCGTTGTTCTTCAATGTTGGTGATTATCTTGCCTTCCTTGTTTTTCACTGGTCGTTCTGGTTTACGGTGATTTCCAGAGAGTTTCTTTGTTGTGTCATACAGTTGTCTCATGTTTCCTTCTCTGGCAGCCTTTTCCGCCGTCATTGCTAAATCTTCCACATATTTACATTTGTCAGTTCTGATGCTCTTCTTCACTTGCTTATTTACTTCTGTGTATTCAGCCTGTGCCTTGGCTTTTTCTGCTCTTGTTCGACTGGTATTGATTGCTGCCTTCTTGTTCCTCCTTTCTTGAATCTTATCCAGTGTATCGACCGTGATCCAATCCTTGTGATGGTGCTTCTTTTGGCCCAGAACCTCATGACATGTTGAAGTGATTGCCTCTTTTATCTCTTTCCAGTTGCTCTCAATAGTAGTTCCTTCTCCATTAAGTAGATCATGAAAGGCCTGGAACTTATTGCTGAGGATTATCTTGAATTTGTTGAGTTTGTCAGTATCCCGAAGAAGAGCCGTATTAAACTTTTGTGATATTGTCCTCCCCGTTTTCCAGTGCCTCCTGAGTTTCAATTTCATCTTGGCGACCAGCAAGTGATGATCTGATGCTATATCAGCTCCTCTCTTTGTTCTCACGTCCTCCATCGTCCTCCTGAATTTTTGTTGATGCAGATATGGTCGATTTGGTTCTGTGTGGTGTGATCCTTGGTCCATGAGATTCCCATCCTATAAGTGCATTTTGTGCTTGTTTGCACAGCATCAATACAACTCCCTGTGTATGTGGAGCGTTTTCTTCTTCATGTCCGGAGTATAACAGCAGCTCCCCTGAAGCTAGTCGTTGTTGTCCAACTTGCGTCCAATGTGTTTCACTGATCCCAAGCACCTTTAGGTTGTATCTCCTCATTTCTGCAGCAATTTGGAAAACTCTCCCAGTCTCCCACATTGTGCGAGCATTCCATGTACCTAAATGAATGGTTGCTCTGGTTGTCAGAAGGGGCATCGGCCTCGTGACTTCCGAAGAAACTCGGCTTTCATCATGAGGCGTCATAATTCTTCTAAACGAAGACCTCCTGACTCCCAGGGCAGAGTTTAAATGGTTTGAATAATTTTTTCTGGTTAGCGTTTTTCTAGCGAGTTAGTTTTCTACGGGATGGGGTCGCTAACCCCATGCCCAACCCTCCTCCTTTATCCGGGCTTGGGAACGGCAGTAGCCCCCCGGAGGGACTCCAGGCGGAGTTAATGTACTATAACATTAATAATAAAATCCTGTATTATATTCTATTAGTAAATATGCATGTGTTTTCAAAACTGGTTCACAACACAAACAAAGATTAACTAAATAACCATGGAATAGATATTTCTCCCCAACATGGAACTCTATCAATATGCATTCGTGTCTCATATGAAGTATTCGGGCACTGATGTTATCGATCAGAATTGAACCCGATTCATATAGCCTCATAGTCTAAGACGTTACCATTGACCTATTTGGATCGTGACTGATTTTGAGATATTTACAATTGATTGGCCGTTATATTTCATGACTTTAAATACATACATTATTAGGTTGTGTTGCTTTTTCAAAAACTCTTTCACCTTAGTTTGGAAATCACCAACTGTACACATCCAAAACTCAACACAAGAGCCCAGGCAGTTATCACCGATGACATTTAGTAGTGGTTATATTTTACTCCATATTAACTGAAAATGTTGATCATTTCATTCCGTTTCAGCAGTCTAAGTATCTTGTACCCACCATGATATTTGTAAATTTTGGGTTTGGCCCCTTAAGACATAGGGTTTGACTCGAATGTGTCATGCCTTATATCAGCACAGTGAGAGAAGATTGGAAGACAAGGTATTAAATTAATTTTAACAGCAATGAGACAGTTCAAGAGGAATAAATTAAAGTGATGAGTAGAAATTTGAAAATGCCATAATAACTCATTTTCAAGAACAAGACTGGGAACGAATGCAGCAGCTTTACTATGACTAACTTTAAGTCTCCAACCATGGATTACGACTATTGAACATATCCTTAACAGAATTCCTGTCTCTACCGAGATTCATCAGATTAGTGATTGTTAACTTCATAGATTCATTCTATACATTAATATTCTGACTCCTAGCTTTTTTAAAAATCCAATCTTACACTGAGCTGTGCAACAAGTCTAGGTAGACGGTGGTTACATACGCATAATACAAGTACTAACCACGTCAACTGATGAGTTTTTATAGATTTGTGTACCCTCATCTATCGAGAAAAACGATTTTATGAATCGTAACAGCTTATCGATGCCTTTGACATTTTGTTACTGGTAAGCACTCTACTAAATGATATATAGTGATGACATATCTACCCGTTAAACTACTAGTTAACATATTTAATGGTTTGTTACATATTGAATGATCGCGTATGGAACCCTTTCGATTCTCCCGTGACATGTATTAGGACAATTATTAGAAAACATACCAATACAACTGAAGGTAATTCAGGCTATTCACTTGTTGAAATCAAGCTCTCAGAATATTAATTTTGTGTTATATAAAATATTAGGCTAATAACAAGAAAACTTAATTACTTCTCACAAAATTACATATGCAAAACATGTAAAATTAGCGTGTATTTGAAAGTTTTGAAGCATATGAAGTGATATGAATTTGTAGTGGCACTGGACCCTAACAACATGACCTTTGAAGCTGAACATATAATTACTGAAAAGACTTATATTCAGCAATTGATACGAAGAGGTTAACTATGAAGAGCGGTAACATTGAATTTTAATCGGATGGCATAGCTCAGCTATGCAGGCGTGATCATTCTTGTATAACTCTATTATTCATATGAAATATATTGTTCAAATCTCCAGCCTAAATGTGTTCACCGTCATATATTGGTGATTCTTATGATAGGACGGGTCAGTGTAGACCATAATGTAATTTTCACGTAAGATCTTATAGATTAGGTAATCACACCATATTGAATCTATCATTTTAGGATTAGGTCTATTATTAAAACAGTACTAATAACGACGTAGACCTCAGTGATACAAATTCATTTCATTTTGGAAAATGTTTAACTTTTCTACTTTACATAAGTTGATGATATCTAGATAAGACACATTCTAGATAAATACTACAGACGAAATATGGTCGGTGCGATAATTCATTATTAAATCAGTTGTTTGAAATATGATAATTACAGGTTCACATTTTAATATTATTGAGATAGATTGATTATTAGATAGTTTAATTGTAGAATTTTGATTGTCATTCTAGATAACATTATCAATGCTTAATTTATGTGAATAGTCCATAAAGTAAGTGTTGAATCATATTATTCTAAATGATAATGAAAAATTTACAATTACATCATCGAACTCAACAACATTTAAACTATCCAATTGAGCTACAAATTTTCTATATCAGTTCACTGATCATTATATCAATTAGTTATTATTTTTTTTAGTGAAGTTTTTGTTTGTTTAAGCTGAACAGTTTGATCGATAAATATAGTAATTGCTTTTCTAAACAACATCATATGTACCGTAAATTTCAAATAGAAGTAAACATAATTGAAATTTCTTTACATGTGACAAAACAAATTGTTTTGTTAACAATGAAAAAATTCCATTAGATGTTAGTAGTCAATGTTCTGTTATTATGTGAACATTGATTTTAACTGTTTTCATCCGATGACTTGACTCTTAGCCATCTTTTTAGCTTACTGTGTTCTTTCTAGTCGGTTTATAAATTCAGTCAATATTAGTGTGTATTATTACTTACTTACTGATTTGAGGGGGGGATAAGTTTTTTTGTTTTAAATATTTGCTGGTATTTTCTAATATTGTCTATGTTTATGATTTGAACATCTCAGTTAAACTTGTGTTCACAATTGTCCACAAGCGTTGATAACAATGAAGATTTATCTTGACATAGATGGAGGTGAATATGGTAACCATTTTGTACTGTGTTATGTTTTTCATAGTTAAACTAGATCATTTTATAGAAGATATTTGATCTATTTTGTTGTTTCATCTTTTAGCTTAAATAAAGTCTATCAGAGTACTTTTGTTGGAAAGTATGCTACAGTATGTACTCACTTGATTCTATCGGATTTGCAATCACATGATCTTACAAATCATCGGATTACTTCTGTTATAGCTGGAAATTTGATTATCACTTTGTTGTCTTTTGATATATATGAGTCTCTATTTTCTCTAAATTTATTTTAGTGATCAATTCATATGTGCATATGTGCATACTGTGCAGATAGCTTCGATATAGCCTTAAGTCACAAGCTTTTGAAGCAAAGATGGATAGTGACTAGAAGTGGAATTTAGGATGCGCGTTTTGTTTTATTTGGAACTCGTCAGCTGGATATACCTGCGACTAATCGTTAGATTACTGTCTAGGGACTGATAACACATGAATTTGATAGAAACACATTTTTTATGATAAGTAAAAGATTGACAAATTTAACGTTAAAACATTATGCTATAAAAATACCTAAATACTAATCCAAGTTATACTAATGTAATCTTTATATATATATATATATATATATATATATATATATATATATATATATATATAAGAAATATTAATTAAGTTACTATCATGTGTATACGTGTTGTATATGTAAAGTTTACTTTAATATTATTACAAATATTTCATATTATAGAATCATATGATGATAAACAATGAGCATTGTATATCGAATGCCAAATTATTTATCAATCTGAAACTAAACTAATCTATTCATCTATAGATATTAATCAACAGTTTTTGATGAATACGATGTCATATATTTTGCTTGTTTATTTGTTTTTAGTAAAATAATAATAATAATTAGTATGCATTATATAATGCTGTTCAATTTCACTGATAAATACCCTAATGCGATCTAGGATGGTAGTAGTCCGCTCACCCTGCCGAAATGCTTTCACAAAGCCACGCGTATACTGCCACTGACATGGTAGTCCGACTTACTGGCTTCTCGTGGTGGAGAATTCGTTTACGAAATTGTAGAGGACGAAAAGCAAATGTCCATCTCTTTAACCGGGTTGATGGATATGCACGAAGAGGAGTTGGAAAACCCTGATTCCAAACCATTTGTGCATATGGGATCCAGGATCATGAGGGAACGAATGGCATATGAACCAATCGTTGGTCACCGGCTATCATGGGACAAAATCTCCTTACGATTCTCCACTACTTTGTAAATCAGATCTTTAGGTCGAATGCTCCGGATGTGGTCCTTAAGAAAGTCATCTGCTTCAGTTTAGACACCCGGGCAGTATCATAGCCCACACAAGTCACTTGACTTGTATGGTGCATATGTATTCGGTACCCCTTTGTACCAATATTTGTGTTCAAATAAATAAATAACAAATTCTTTTATATCTGTCGATTAAAACACTTTAAAACATTTCCAAATCTTATAATAAATATATTTTTGTAATATCCTAATGAGTAGAAAATTTGTATTTTCGATGTTTCCTGACTTAATGTAAACTACTTCTTCAGAGTAAATTTGGTTATATATTTACTCTAAACAAGTGGTTTACATTAAGCCACGAAACATCAGAAATATACCTACAATTAACTTTCTATCCAATGCTTTATTTATTTGAAAATCTATGACGTTTAACCTTGGAAACTCCGCCAACTTCTCCCAATAACCTGTTGTGGGACAGAACTGACGAGATCCCAGTAGAGGAAGAAATCGAAGAGCGCTGGAAGTAGATAGGACACACATTGAGGAAAACACCTAATTGTGCCACAAGGCAAACCCACACTTAGGACCTTCACTGCCAAAGGGAAAGAGGAAGATCAAAGGACACATTACGCCGAGAAACGGAGACAGAAATGAGACAAATGAATAAAGATTGGACAGAACTGGACAGGAAGTCCCAGGACAAAGTGGGTTGGAGAATGCTGGTTGGCGGCCTATGCTTCATTGGGAGTAACAGGCGTAAGTAATTAAGTAATTAAGTAAGTCAACCTTGGCAGTGATACCTAATGTTCAAATATTATCTGAGAAAGTGTTACTAATAAAAGGTAATAGACAGTCATTTCATTCTAATATGAAGCAATCTTAGAAATAAACTTTCATAATTACTAGGTGATGTCTTATAAGTCAGACAGTAAGATCTTTGAAGCGAATACATTTTATGTAAACTTTTATATCACAATATTTAGAGAGAAAAATGTATTCAGTTTCAATGAAGATTTATGAATGTACATTTGAATGAAAAGATTATTCTCACTTACTGTTAAGATTTTCTGTTAATCCAACATTTAACATGATTGATTTAGATTTCCTGTTCTTATTTAAACTTTTTGGAGTCTGTTTTAGAAAAAAGAAACAATATGAAACAATTAAAATGACAAATTCATATTTCAATGGTTAAGATCATGAGTCAATTGAAGCTAGACCACCATGAAACCTGGAAGTACTGGACAGCCGTTTGATTTTAATGTGGGACTCCTCAGCAGTGCACATCCACGATCCCGCCTCGTGATATAAATTAGAATTAATATTTTGTTAATCATTGAATGGTAAAAGATTAAAAGAATTAATATCGCTTTCAGATAACTTTCTATTATGACTAATGGGAACATTAGATTCCCAGAACTCACTTGGTAAATGCCTTATTTTTTATAATTCTATATTAAAATTTTGAAGTAACTTGTTTTCGCGCCAAAAGCATTCATCTTTATCTTTATTTCGTATTTCCCACTGTTGATTCGTTGTCTTTTTTAGTATGCTATTTTGTAACGTTTAACAAGGATATTTTTATACTGAATATACATTCTTGAGTTGTGCTTATTGTTGTTGTTTGTGCTTCTGGCTGCTTGTAGAATATATTTCCCTCTTCTGAACTTGGACTTCTCTCTGTAGTTAGCGGGACTGGGACTCATCGGAATAGCAAGCTTATTGGTTATTGTGTCACTGAGTTTTCGTTCTGTTTGCAGATTAGGTAAACTCGTAATCTCTTCAAACATAGCAATGGTTCAACACTAACCCATGTTTTATAATCATTATGATAATATTAATTATAATGGAAATGACATTGTTATCAGTTAAGTGATAGCACGTTAGATAATAATAAAAGTGAGAATTCTAAGATGTTTATGAAAATAATTAATAATGATTAACAAAGTAATGCAGGGGATATGTGAACATTGTTACGTTTCATTGCTTATTTCACCAAGTGATTTTAGTTAAATAAGTACTGAGAACCAAAAAGCATTGGACAGCGATATTGTTCTAGCGTGAGACTCATCAGCATTGTATATTCATCATATTAGGTTAGTTTATAGGAGTTCTTGTGAGAGGCCAAGATCAGTGGAATTTAACCATGTTAGGTATGAAACGATAACCCACTAATACTATTTGAAGATAATTGCAAAATATCACAAATTAATTGAATTTCAAAACGTAATTTACTGGATACTGACTCAATAGTTCAAACGTTAAAGGATCATAACGAGACTTAAGAGTTTTCGGTTCGATCAATGATTGTGTATTCACACTATCGATAAGTGTCGTTCTAGGTTGAGACTACTGTCTGGTTCTTCTATGTTTTCAGCAGTGTTCTGTCTAAGATCAGTTTGTGATTTAAAGTCTTTGGAAAAATACATTGGCAAGAGAACCACAGTATACTAACTTATTTATAACTTGTTCATATACCGGCTTACCTTTTTAATGAGTATCTGAATAGGAATTTTTACTTTGCTAAAACTTAACTTAATAAATTCCGGTCTTTCAGTAAAACACTTAATAATACTTAATTAATAATTACGATAGAACTCTATTAGTGAAAAATTTCTGTATACTAAGTATATAGTGGTTTATATCGACTAATTATTTGTTATCAAACTTATGAATAAGAAAATTATTTAGAAAATGTGCAAAGATGGATAATGGCTAACAATGGAATCCAAGATGCGTATTTTGTTTTATTTGACACTAGTTAGTTGAATGTACCTGCATCCCAGAATTGATGTGTCTCAAATAGGATGAAGCACGCATCCTGGATTCCACTATTAGCCACTATCCATTTTTGCTTATAATACTTGTGATTTAAGGTAATATCTAGGCAATCCGCACTAATCAATTGCAGTCCTAAACATGAATGGGAAGATTGAAGTAAACAATATTAAGTGAATTTCAACTCCACCCCATTGGACAAGCAAAATGGAAAACGCGATGGCGTTTGAAGCGAACAGTACTGGAGTTCGAGTCATAGAGTGAACATCAACTCTCAGGTGCAGGTACATCCAGCTGGCAAGTCCTAAATAGAACAAAACGCGCATCAAACTGGATTCCACTGTTAGCCACTATCCATCTTTGATTATAATACTTGCAATTTAAGGCAATATCGAGGCAATCCGCACAAGATGTACATATACCAATAAGAGACTGATCAATTGCAATTCTAAACATCAATTAGAAAGATTCAAATGGTTTTAATTTAATTAACAACAATTCTTGACGACATATTCAATAATAACTAACATCGATATAATAATACATTTAATTTCAAATGATAATTAATAACCATTGAATATGTAACAATGTTTAATATCAGACACATATTCACTGTAACAATTAATGATCATTATAAACTATCTAGAATTATCTAATAACTGAGAATATGAATTATTCTTTCTTTCAATAGAGATTAAATGAATGTTTGTTTATTGTTCGATGGAGTTTTATACTCTGAACTGAATGATTTGATCATCCTACCTGAGTTATAAATCCTCTCCATCATATTAAATGAATGTATATATTGCTTATCTATTGCTTATATACATACAATATATAATCTTTATGTTTATAATGAATTATATTTTCGACATTGACTATTAATAGATATATTTAGGTTATAAATTTTATCTTATTTACGATAAACATTCATTGAATAGATCTATATTCTAGTATTGATATTCATTTCTATAACTTGAACATAATACAGATTGTTTTAACTATTAATGAAGGAAGTTCATTATTGTATGTACATCGAGGAATTCATCAAATTCAATAGTGAATATTAACAATGATATTGTTACTAACAGTTATTAATATTATTTTATATTGTTCACACAGTCTGTCTATAATTCATTCTCAAATCAAGTTAATTCTATACTTATAAAAACATTTCATCTACTCCATACATACATAGGTAATACTTTATAAACTGTGATAAATATGTGCTCACCAATGACTGGTATTTTGACGTATTTCCTGGAGTTTTAGTGGGAAGCCGTGACCAATGGAGTTCAACCTTGCCTGTTGTGAGGTAGTCACTCACTGAAGACAATGTTGAACGGTCGCGTTATATTGTGAATTGATGGAAGTTAGACATTAACACCACTGGATTCCGGCTCAGCGGTCTAGAGGTTAAATGTTTTCGAGCTAGACCGAACGTTCTGGGTTTGATTCCCGAATGTGGGATCGTAGATATGCACTGCTGCGGAGTCTCA